>JAZKJV010001490.1:453101-1160074 GCA_037367405.1 Ottelia alismoides
TTCTGAAGCGGTAAATGACCAAAACGCAGATGCCACAGTAGAGGAGATACTTGTCCAGCAGGAGAGGATGTGGTTCCGGCAAATGGGGTCTGGTTCAGACGATAAAGGCCTCCTTGCTCATAGCCATGACCAATCACGTTGCCCGTACGGATGTCCTGAAAAATCAAAGAAGATGGATCAAAAATAGCTCGACAATGGAGATCCTTCGTAATCTGACTAATTGACAACAGATTCATAGAAAAATGCGGTGCATGTAGGACATTCTTAAGCTGCATAGAAGATGTCAATCTAATCTCCCCCTGACCAGTGATAGGGGAATGCGTGCCATTAGCAATCACTACTGTCCGTCCTGGAGGGATCTGAGTGTATCCTGTAAGTAGACTCTGGTCGCCACATAGATGATGTGTAGCGCCCGAGTCCATGATCCATGGCAGTGTATCAGATCTACTACTGTGGAGTGCAAGTGTACTACCTGAAGTACTAGTAGATGCAGAGGCAGAAGCAGCAGCATCAGTATGACTCTCTGTAGTCGGTACTGGACCAGATGGTGGGATGATGCCCCTGAGGCGGGCAATTAGATCATCAAATCGTTGATCCAAGGTAGCAGCAGATGGGGGCTCTATCTGCTCAGCGACTCGTGCAGATGCAGGGAATCTGTGCTTCGAATAGCATGTGTCTTCATTATGTCCGACTCGGTGACAATATGTGCATGTTGGCCTAGTACGGCCACCCCTTCCACGAGGTCCACGTCCACGGCCCTGGTGATGAAAACCGCGACCTCTGGTTGCTGCCATGGCTGAAGAATTCTGACTTGCAACAGTTGAGGGAACTGTAATCCGACTCAGTCTATGGAAGGCTTCCTCCATTGGCGGAATTGTAGAGTCGGCCAAAATCTGCGATCGTGCTGCCTCGTATTCAGGATCAAGTGCAGCTAGGAACACGCCCACCATAGTAGTGTTCCTGTATGTCTTCTGCTGCTCTGGCGTGGCTGTCAAGGGCATGAAGCTATATAGCTTCTCAAACATCCCTCTCAGTGATGTATATAGAGAATGTAGGGGGCGACCATTCTGCTTGATGGTGAAGATATCATGCTGGAGTTGCAGAATCTTTGTTTCGTTCTTCGCCTGGGAATATGTGGCCGCCAGAATGTCCCACATATCCTTCGCTGTGGGTTGATGGAGGAAATCATTGGCAATCTCAATTGCCAACGTGCCAGATAGCCAGACTTTGGCATATGCATCATCAGCCTCCCAGGAGGTGTAGGTTCCAGTCTTCTCAGCAGGCTCTGGTTCGGTAAGAATGTGCTTCCTACCCGTAGACTTCATCATGCTCATGAACTGCATTGCCCACAGTTCATAGTTGGTACCGTCCATCTTGACAATAGGCGCTGGACCACGGAATGCGCCAATAGATGGGATATCTGCCTTGCTCTCTGACATATTGAGAAATAAAGACTGGAACGATTGACAAACAATATGTTTTGTCTACAATACCATAGATGGGGGTAGTTGCATGTGTAGACTTCAAGCAACTATCCCCATGAAGATGTTTGTGCTAAGACCTACACGCACGCAGCAGTTACGCGCAGGCCGCACAGGAGATGCGCGCACTGGTGTTACCGCACGCGCACAGGGAGTGCGCAGGAGGGCACAGGTGACGCACTGGAGCGCACGGCTGATGCGCTAGGTCTGCTGCGCAGGAGATGCACATCGCACAGGAGATGGTGCGCAGGGGATGCACAACGCGCAGTGGATGCTCAGCGCGCAGGGTTTTGCGCACAGCGCGCAGGGGCTGCGCAGAGGATGCGCACAACGCGCAAGGGCTGCAGAGCGCGCAGGGGCTGCGCAGGGGATGCGCACAGGCGCGCACGGCAGAGGCGCGCAGTATGCGTGTGCGCAGGCGTAGGCGCACGGTGGCGCAACTGACCGGAGAGGCGGCGCCGATCTTGCGAGAGGAAGAAGAAGAAGAAGGGGGGGGGGGCGGCGGGTGTGGGATTAGGGTTAGGGTTTCGAGAACTCCGGTCTAGGACCGTCGCTCTGATACCATGTTGGGAAAAATGAATGAGATGATTTATTCCATAAGCCCTAGGCTCTCTTATATAGGAGAGTAGCCTATGGGTAAATTACATAAAGAAGACAACTGAAAAATAAAATAACAAAGAGGTACAGGCATTCTATATGCGTCAACAAGATTAATGTCCAACATTTGGACTAAGATCAGATTACTTCTCTACTGAGAGGAGTTACTAAAATCCAAACCCATTTCATCACTCCCTAGGAATGGAAGCGGCATGGTTATACAATTGTTTATGATCACATCACCCTCAGGTATTCCTAATACCTGTACATCCTGCATACTGGAAGACTTAGATTAAAACCCGAAGTATTAGATCAACTTTACACTGTCTACTTCATGGTTTTATCAGTAAGTTTCTCATTCGATCATTGGGAGTCAGTATCGATCATATACTTTCCAAAAGCATATATCATACCTAGGTCTTGATCATATACTTTCCAAAAGTATATATCAAACCTACAAATTCAGTCAAGCTTCCAAAACGAGACGACCATGCGCATGGAATTTGATTCTTCCCAATACCTCATGAGTGAGCTCATGTCTTCCGGTTCAGTAACTGAACCTGTATGATCCCTTTGAGAGATCGTATTACTTATATGCCCTTATATGCACACCAGCGCGCCGGTGTATAGACCTTGATTAGGTCATCAACCTATTGGTCTGCCAAATGTACATACTCAGACATATAGTAACACATCTGTCTCCGGTCAGAGGATGCGTGCCTATATCATGACAGCATATGATATCGGACTTTGGTTATCTTGATCTCGTTAAGTCAACTCTTTGAACCAACTCATCTGACACCTCCGAATCTCTATTCCTATGCAGAGGACCTGCATCAAGAGGTCGGTCAGATATCAGCCTAAATGAGATAGGATTGCCATCTCCTACTCAGGCTGGAGATCATCTCTTAACAATCATTTGACGGTGCTCGATGAGTCCTCAATCTAACTCATTAGATATTCATCTAAGCACCAGCCTCTATGATTCAATAATTGAATCAACAGCTGTATGATCATTAAGATGGCCATGGTACATAACCCTAATTGTACTAAGGGACCTATTATGCAAATTATGTACTCTTTATTTCAGATTAAGGAGTGAATTGCAATAACATTTATTGCATAATGGCTCGCCGTGGGCTCGCATGTCCAACACCTAGTTATCGTCCTCATCTCTGTCACATAAAGAATGATCATTCACTCAAATTCAACCATCCAAATACATTACAAAGCAATAAGAAATGACATATCTCATCCCATTCAATCATATAGCAAACTTATACAAATTTCATATCATAAGTTATCCTCCACTCCCACCTATCATAATATCCAACCACATATTTATATAAATGATATCCATCAGGATAGTTACAGTAAAGAAGGACATCCCACTGGACGATATCCTTGTTCTAAACAAAGTTTTTTTTCTAACAGCTTGCGCATAAGCCCAACAAACAAGTTTGCAAGATTTAAAAGGGAAGAAAACTGGCAATACCTTTGAACTTGACATGCGCCATTGTCATTCAGAATTTCATCTACAGACCTTCTGATATCATTCTCAGCTGGATAAATATCAGATGACAATTCATAATATGCGATACATTTTGGGAACTACAAGAAGATTTATTTGCAGACAAAACATAAGATGAAGGATGCAAGAATGAAAAAAAATAATAAAACTAACCGCACCAAAAACCTTACACTTAGTTTGTCATCGATTTCATTGATAAGCTTCTCATCAATAAGTTTTAGAAGATAAAGTGAGTTATCACGACATGGTTGTGAAAGAAATATGTTCTCCTCTGATGATATTTCTAGAAGACTCTTTACCAAATCTTTGAAGATATTCTGCAATAAATCCCCTTTTAAATGGTTTCCCTGTGACAGGAAGTCAACATATAGCATACATCTGGATGAGTTAGAAGGTTTATGGTAATGAAATAAGTTAAGTACAATGTAATACCTGTTCATAATTCACCAACAAAAAATCAACAGTGTCTTCTAACTGCTGCCAGCCTCCTTTTACAGAATAAATATAGTGAGACAGGACAATGCTATACACATTCCTCACTAGCAATTTTTCATTTTCTATGGAATTTTTATCATGGACTTCAGGATCCATTTTCAAACTTTGTTTTGCAGCAAGTTCTACAGAAGTTACTAACCACGAGTGCCATCCATATTCCTGTAGAGATATTCTAACTTAAAAAAAGACATAATGACACAGGAGCAAACATTACAAAATGAGAAAGATAACATAGACATACCATCAAAGATTCAATGTTTGAAGAATTAGAATCAAGCAAATTGAGCACGCCATTTAAGATTTTCCCCCGTGTCAGGCTGTCATTGCATCTTGATAAAAAATTGAAAATGAGAACCAAAATCTGAGGAAGTGCAAATTGAGAGGAAAATACTGAGCTGCTTTTCTTCATGTTATGCTTCTCAGATGAGGTATGCTTTTGCAAAACCTGTCAAGAAAAGAAAATTTCCAAAACACCGACATTTATATGATATTATAAGGTGCAATTGTGTCGTTCAATGTTAGAAATATTGGAATTCGCTCTCAGAATCGGTGAAAAGAACACCTGTTTGGGGCTGGCACCTCCAAGAAGTACATCAAATAAAGTAGCACAGAGATGGTCAGACAATGGAAACTTAAACAGTCTCTCAGACATTGCCGCATAAACAGGCTGCATTATTGCAAATCCATCTTTCTTGTAATTCTCAAATAAAGATTTAGGAAGGCCGACTGACAGATTGAAGAACTTTTGGCTCTTCTTCTCAAAGGGAAGTCCAACCAAAAGTTTCCCTAGAAATTGCAAACCCAACAACCTTATTGCTTCCGAATCCCTAGATAAAAAAAGCAGAATTTGTTTATTCACTAGACAAAGCATCTATTTCGCAGATGATAGTATGAAGATAAAATGCAATCATAAAAAATAGTCATAACCAAAGAACATTGAATCATGGAGGAAGATACAATGACAAGTTTCCTCAAAGCTCCTTACCCCACGCACTATGGCAACAGACCTGGAAAAAAATAACATTTATATGTACTCTTTAGTTCACATCAAGTTTGTGGAAATTGGTTCTTATACTAAGTGGAAAAAGGTCATGGACCAATGAGTATTGTTGAGAACTATATTATCATTCCTGTTTTTATGTATTCCATTTCTAGTATATAATTTTCCCAATAAGTTTCTCCTCTTATATAAGAGAACCCTCGGGCCTATCAACCAAGTCATTATTATATTTCCACATGGTATAAAAATGACGATCCTAAACTGAAGTTCTTGTACCTTGTGCCATAACCCCACCCGCCACCCCTTCCTCCCAGACAGGCCAGACCTTGAGCCGCCATGAGGCCACCCTTGACACTGCCTCACGCCACCCCCAAATCGCCACAAAGCCCCATCAGCACCGCCACCGGTGCACCCGGCATGCGCTCCACCAGCCACTGATGGTTCCAGTCACCGTCACCGGTGCCTACAGTGCATCCTGTGATGTCCCTCACCGCCAGACACTGTCGCCAGTCACATAGGGCGCATTTACGGCACCTACTACCGTGAATATACCCAACAAGCACCATTTGCAGCTACCAAGGACTGATTTCCTCACCAAATGACTTGATTTTGGGTCATTTTTGGTAAAATCAGATCTTGGGGTTCTTCCATGCACCCTAGAGCAACCCCTTTGTTGATGGGAACAGTTGCATGAGTTACACATATAACCAATCCCCTACATGTTTGTATAGACTCATTCAGATCTATCTACAATCCCAGTTGAGTTTCGTTTTTGCCCTCTTATCATCACATCAGACAACAACGGTGAAGTTTTTCTAGGTCTGATGCCTTCGAGGGCACATCGCCCATTGTAAAGATGGATGGGACCAATTATGAGTTATGGTCCATGCGGTTTTTGCCATAATGCAGTACATTAATAAGGAGCACATTCTGATGCAGCTAGAGAAAATGGATAAGACTGGGGAGAATGCTTCATGGAAGCAGATGATACGTATGCACGTATTTGGCTCTCCAGGACTCGCACCATGAAAATAGCCAATGATATCGTGAATCAACGTGCTGCCAAGGCCATGTGGGACATCCATGTAGCAATATATGGACTTGCGAAGAATGAGGCTAAGATCCTTCAGTTACAGTATGACATTTTCATGACCAAACAGAATGGTCGTCCTCAACACAACTTCTATTCTTCACTTCGCGACTGTTGCACCTAAAATTGGAGAATATAGGTTACTGATTATAGATTATTCCCTGTTGAAAGGAGAGGGGAGGTTACCCTTACCCTCAGTATCACGCTTATTGACATTCTTTTTGTTCTTGAGTTCTCCATCAGCATGTTGTTGATTAGTTAGATTTTCAAAGAGATCAACTAGAACAATTTTTGATGCTGTCTTTTCATTTTTCACAAAATCTTTACTGGGAAGACGATTGAAATCTACCATGGAGGATGTGTATATGACTTATATTAGCCCCTGACTGCTATTGCTTGCTACGGGATTCAATGATCAACTTTAGTTCAATGTTAAGTAGATTACAACAACAAAACATTCTTCCACTTGAAGTGGAGCCCAATCCACTACATGAAGTCATTCCTTCAAAATAGATCTAAAACAAGTTCTAAATGAGATGCATGAATGCGTGCACAAGAGTTGAGTTCTAACAATCTTACACGGGTTTGATTAGCTTAACACAACCTGCTATTTTACAGGGACCGGAAGTAGCTTTAGAAATGCCAAAACATTGCTATAATGGAGTTTAGTTCAGGTGGATTATCTTTTAAAAAATAGGTAGAACCACGGAAATGCAAAATATGAAAGCAAACTTATCAATAGTGTTAGATCCAATAATTATATCGCATGGCATGATATTTTTTGGGTACAATTTTTACTGCGATATTTACACATTATAATAAAAGACGCAATGGGGTTATAGCGTGTAGTGTCATTTCTGTTACAAACATCTTTTCCATCATAAGTCGAAATTAGAAGCCAATAAACTAAGAGGTATAAATCTCATCTATATCTAAAAGCATTTGTAAATGAAGATCCCATACTATGAATTAGACTTTTATATAAACATTAGTAGGATAAGTAGAAAGAAAAGAAACTTAAGATAAAGCTTCACTTGTGATCGAACACTCTAATCAAGCACTAACAACATTGATAGTCTGCATACCTTTGTATAAGATTAAGAAAAATGTGGCAGCCACCTAGCAGATTAACTTGTTCGAGAAAAGAAGCCAAAGTAGGGTTCTGAGATATAACACGCATCACCATTTGAAGGATATCTTCAATGCAAACCATATCCTGGCTTTTCTCAAAAAACGCAAACAAAGCTTTTACATCCGATGCTTCAATCTTTTGCCTGCATTATATAATAATAATGCACATATATATATATATAGTAAAATCTATTATAAATGAAAAGAAAAAAACAGGGCTAGTAATTTACAAAGCAAAATAACAAATTACTTCAAACTCATTTCTGATAGGCTTAGTAAAAGAAGGCGTATTTTGTGAATTTCTTTAGGTGAAGGCCTCTCTGCAATCGCTTGTCCAGTTGACGGATGCAAAAGAGGCTTAACACCAAAAGCTACCGATGGTTCAGCTCTATCCCAATAAAATTGCCGTATAATATCCATTATTTGTGGCAAACTACATAGTGCTGTCAGCTGCCTAAAGTTGCCCTCAAAATGCTGAATAAGAAGCATGTAAAGTTCTCGTTGCACTTCGTAATCAACATAAATCCATATATGAGGATTTAAATAGATCTGTGCAACTGCCTCTTTCACCAGGAAATCTGACAGAAAATAAAATTTTCAGCATTCAAATAACAAATCATATTTTATTAAATGAAGGAACAAATATATTTTACTCAAGCATGCTATACAGTATGTCCTCAAAGGGGGTATAGGAGGGAAAGTTACCACAACTCCCCACAGTATCAAGCAGATGTTTCAAGGAAACAATAGTGTCCATATTTAACTGTTGCGGAGGAAGGGATCGAAATAAAAAGCCCATAATAGAAAATCCAGAAAGTAAGTGCATTTGATGCTGGTTAGCAGGATTCTGATCTAAAACAGACGCTACCAGTTCAACAACCTGTGCTGCAATTTTATCGCTAGCTATTGGTCTCATCAACATGTAGTCATATTCTTTATTAAATGTCTCACAACTGTCAAGCCGTGTCAAAAGAGGGAAGAAAACTGAAACACCCCCAACACAATAGATGATTTCCTGCAGTATGCGGCGAGAACATAACCGTGTTTCATTCATAACAGTAGCTTGGAATGAAGTCCTATCAGAAAAGCTCCCAGGAATTGGTGAAACATTAAATAACTTTCGACCATCAGAAGCCTGCAAGATGGGGAATAATGAATTGACGTACATAAATCTATAGGTACAATATAAGGATAAAAAAGTACCTGAGCGCTGAGCCCAAAAATAATTTTCGATGACAAACCATCTTTGGCATCAAGTAGTACATTGGGAATTGAATTATCAGAACTTCCTTGGAATTCATTTCCCACAAAAGAATACATGTAACTCGGCCCTAGAGAGAATAATTTATTAATTTGTTCAGAAGACAGAGAATCACTAAATGTATAAATAGGGCCTATTTGACCAAAAAAAGGAGAGGATTCTTCCACTGCCACTGTTCCTTGTTCATCACGATAAGGAATCCGAGCGCCAATAGCGCAACATGTAAGAGCATCAGTAATTTTTGCATACCTGTGAAAATTTTAGTGGAAGGCGCTATTAGTAAGAAGGAAAATTCGATAGCAAAAACAAGCAATTTATAGATTAAGATTTTTCTTAAACGGCATGACCTGCATTTCTCTGATGATACTAAGTCACCATCAACATAACACCTAAGTATACTTCCCCCAGAAAATGCTCTTCCAATACTGTGAACAACAGAGAGAAAATGCCATTTTCTCTGAAGAAGGTTGACAGACATAGCGACAGTTTGACGCTTTTGATTGACAGACTGCAGTGATAATTATGATAATAAAACAATGATAAATATCATATTCTTGTACAAGGCACTGATAATTACGATAATAAAACAATGATCAGTAATGTAATGCAACTCCCATGTATGAAAGAAAAGTAAACTGCATGTATTAATTTACCTGCAAATGTCAACAATTTTGATGAAAACCGAGTTACACGAGCATACTGGCAGACAATAACATAATTAAATATTGACAGACAATCCATTGACATATCTTAAAGAGCGTCAAGAGACTACTTTTTCGTCCATAAATTCCGATTTAACCCATGTCACCACCTTCGTCATTCCAATTTTCCCAAGGTTGAGAAAGGAAACATTTCACTGCCCCAACTCTTTCCCTCCCTCGATCTCCAATCCCCTCATGGCCCCCAAACCCTAGCTATCGTGCTGTCACCCGAACTCTAACTCCCCAGTGCACGCCCACCCCGTTGTCTCCACCTCCCCGAGACCCTCCATCCTTGTGCATGGTGCTCCTTCCCCTTCAGCGCCTCCACCGCATGCACATCACCCATTGCCCCCTCGTTGATCACGACCCTAACCTTCACACCTCCTCCATGCATATAGTCTTTGCTTCTCAATTTGTGATGATCATCCGATTTGTGAGGCTCGATGCTAAAGGGGTGTCGGTTGCCATCCCATCTGGATCGGGCCGGAGGGAGCGGCATCGATTTCGTCGGAAGTCGATGTCGACCACATATGACAGGAGAAGCAGTAGAGAGGCATCGGTGCTGACGGACGACACCAGCGGCATCACCAATGGTGATTTTGGGTTTGGATCATTGGGTCAGGATAGAGGTCTGCCTTTGGAAGTGAGAGATATGAGGTGAGGTGAGAAGAGAGGAGGGATAAATCTATAAGCCAATAACTGCTACATGGTCTAATTTATGCATTCATGGAGGAATTCAATCTCAGTGCTTGACAAAGAATGTACAAATCAAGAGCAAATATATAGTTTCAATTATGCATTCATGGAGGAATTCAATCCCAGTAGTTGTGAAAGAATGTACCTTGGATTGTGATAAAAATGGAATGTAGTTTTTGTTAATATTGCTCTGGATACTTCAGCAACATTAACTCTACAACCATAAGTTGAAAAGGAAAGGGCACCTTTCCGCTGAGCAGACCCTATGTATCTCCAACCAAAGTTCCCCATATGCACCCCTAAGAATGTTTTCAATTCATATATGGGTTTGATTCACAGTCCATGTTCTAAGAAATATTTACCATCAGGAGTCTTATCTAAAGAAATGTGTTGAGAAATGACGGATGTATAGAAGCTTTCAACGAGATAGTGCCTTTTCAAATCTTTCAAACATAGAAGGCCGTATCGGCGATATATCGCCGATATATCGGTTTCGACAAGGTAGGGGTATCGAAATGCACCAACATCAGGAGAAATTTCGTCGAGACAAGTTGTAGAGTGCTTGGCTGGGTAACACGAGAACAAAGATGCACCCGCATGAAGAATTCCTAAGCGTTTTCCAAAAAACAGAGATAGTCCAAAGTTGACAAGCCATTATATATCACCATAAAAGATACACAATTCTCCGAAAATAGCAAGGTAGTGTTGGTGAAGCCCCAATGTGATGTACCGATGCAGATGATTAACCATCATAGGACACTTATCATACTCACCCTAAGAAACTCCCATGTTAGGTGGAAAGTCCCCATCCTCAATTTTAATGCTAGAAGTAAAAAATGCTCTACCTGGATTTTTTTTCAACATGACTGCTACAATGACAGAAGATACGATGAAGTCTAAAATGATCCACAGGTTAACTACTCCAAGAATCCATCTTCCACAGCCACCATGACAATGGTAGGACTTGGTGGAATTCCCCTAAAAGGTCTGCGGAAGTCAGTCCATCCAAAGTCATCAATGGTCAATCTGGTCTTGCAATTCGACAATTTAATAGGTCATCGTATTCCAAACTCATGGTCCACATTATCACTATTGTGAAAGGTAAGTATATATTGGAGAATACATTCATTCCCTCCAGGGGGATCCAGTACTCAAGTGCACATATATGAATGCAGGGATACGCTATAAAGGAAATCCAGCCTCAAGAATTAATCACACAAAATTCCAGGTCTTCTGCGTCTTCTGAATGTCCCATTCATCATGGATCAGGCTGTATTTTTCTCATAATTAAACTGTATTTTCCTGGTATGCTTTTATGTAGTGATTGGTGGATTTTTTCACCATTAAGAATAACTGAAGTGCAGATCAAATTCCAAAATGAAGATAAACTGAAGCAGCAGATCAAATGTACACATACTCCCTTTTACAAGATTAGACAATTCGCTAACTGAAGTGCACGGAAGGCATTAAATTTCGGTTTAATGGTTTCATTTTGCCTAGTTCGGACAGATAAATTGAGAAATCCACTGAAACCATTGGAAATTACAAAGATTTTTTGCGGAAGAAGGAAATTATGAAGATGACTCTAAACTAATTTTTTATCGGAATTAAGGGTTTCTAAGGTGATTCAATTAATAAATAAGACAAAGATACACACTTGTTCGTTCAATAAAGGTGTAAATATACAGATTTTGAAGTAGTATCATCATCATAATCACTGCACAACCTAATAAGCAATAGCAGCATAATGCTTAGTATAGTGTCGGACTGGATTTTGAACTGAAGCAGAAGCCATAATATTCACCTCTTCATCATGAATAGTGTAAGACATGCAATAACAACAAAATAAAACATATATATCAAAATAAATAACGAAAGAAAATACGATATTTGGTTAAAAGTCGAATTTAACTCTTGGAGTTTGATCTAAATAACCTCAAATTTCGGCAAATTACGGTCGAATTTAGCATAAATCCCCATTTCTCAAAGTCAGCGAAAACGAAATGTTATCTTATTTCTTTCCAAGATTTCAGCAAAATATCAGTGGCATTTTACTGAAAGTACATGTTATTTCGCTGAAATGACCAAAATAAGAAATAACAGCATTTGCTTTCAACGAAATTCATCGAAATCAGAGAATTTTTGCCCATTTCTGTGCAGCTATGACAAGTTTTAGAGATTTTATATTGTATGAACAAACTTCTTTAGTTCCAAAATTCAGGGTTGAAAGGGTGCACTATTTAAAAGGATGCATCCATATATTTTACACTGTTTAGTGTCTACAAGGAAAAAATATTCACCTCAAAAACCAATTTGTGTTTCCCCAGCATAGCTGAACACCCCCGACCATTTTCTGTTTGAAAATTGAAGAGGCCCATTAGACCAGTTTCGAGACAGCCTTCAACCCTTATCCAACATGAAAATGTGAATCCCTTGTTTAATGGCCATTGAATTGCTGTATCTATTAGAATCCCCTGAAAGATAACAGAAACAAGCTTTAAATCACATTATGGACGAACCATTACGTAAAAATAATCAACTGAAAAAAAGCAGAAAAAAACACACTGACCAATGATATTGCAAATGATACGAACCAATGATGTATACAAAATATTACTCGTTCTTTTTTTTTTAGGCTCAAAAAAGGGACAAACACTCGTTGGTGCTCGCCCCAGCATTATATATAAACTAAAGAGAAAGGCGAGAGATACTTACAGGGGGTAAGAGGGGAGGAAAGACGGAAAGGGAGAATAATAATACAAGGTAGAGAAACAGCAAACAAATGCCGTGACCCAATTAGCTACACCAGTCGGATATAAATCTACTAGCCAAAATGGTCACGTTCTCCCTATAAAAACGCATCCCTGAGAAGATAGCCTCATTTCTTGCACGCCAAATGGACCAAAGCCGCGCGATGGGGCCCAACATATCAGATCTATCCCTCGTCCTGTTGGACCAAAGGATGCCGCAAAAGTCTTCAGTATTGTCCGCACGAGCCCAAGCAACGTCGTCCCAGACCCTCGCAACCAAGTTACAATGAAAGAACAGGGGATCGGCCGTTTCTTCTGCATCCCCGCAAAGTTGGCACATGACGCTAGAGTGGGGAAGGAACTTGGCGCAGCGATCCCGGGTCATCAAACGCCGATGACGAAACACCCATAAGAAGAAGGCGATGCGCGCCGGCAAGCGTAGCCCCCAGAAGAATGCACAGTCGCGCACCAGGGGAGCGGACAAAGCAGGGGTGGGAGAGAGCAAGGCCCTGAATGCCTTGCGAGTGGAGAAACCCCCATCCTTCCAAGTCCAATGGTCCCGCTGAGCAGAGGGAGAGGCCGTAGAGGAAAGAGCCTCCAGCAGCGAGGCGAATTCCACCGCGCGCTGATCCGAAAGAACACCCGAGAACGTAGGGCACCAACAACCGTTGGTCCAACAATCCGCGACAGAGGCAAGCCGATTCGATGCCAGCGCAAACAACCTCGGAAAGCGCGTCTGAAAGGGTCCTCCCCCCGACCAATCGTCCAGCCAAAACTTGAAGACGGCACCCGTCCCAAGCACCGGGGTGAAAAGCCCACGGTTCCTCCTTAACGTATCATAAACACAGCGCCAGAAATGAGAGGTGTGTACACGCAATGCCCCTCGCATAAGACCGAACCAGTCGCTGCCCAAAAGCGCCCGCAGGACGTTACAAAGAAAAGAATAATCCTTGCCCCAGATTTTACTCACCCATTTCAGAAGTAAGGCGTCGTTGACATGGTCACCACATCCCAGGCGACCAAATGTACACCTCTGCCGCTTCCGTCCGAACGACCCCATAAGAATCGCCGCATACATTTTTCCAAGCGTACTCGAATTCCCACGGGCATTTTACAAACCGATAGGAAGTAAATCGGGATAGAAGAAAGGAGGATTTAAGAAGGACAAGGCGACCACCCCAGGAAAGCAAGGCGGCCCTCCACCCCGCCAGACGCGCCTCCATCCGCTCCGTGATAGCCCGCCAATCAGTAGAACGAGCCCGCCCGACCGAAAGAGGAACACCAAGATAAGGGAGAGGAAGCTCCCCAAGCCGAGAGCCAAGCAAACGGCTACACTCCTCCGCCTCCGACGTCGACATGCCGAAAGACACACGATGCATTTGGCGGCGTTAGTCGACATCCCCGAAAGCTCACAGAAAATAGCAATAGTATGAGCCATCCCCGCCACCTCATCCGGACCCCCCTCAATGAAGCAAATCGTGTCGTCCGCGAACTGGATTAAAGGCATGCAAAGCTCCCCCTTGCGGAGTCCCGTAGTGAGGCCCGCATCAATGACGCGGTCAACCATACGCGCCAACACGTCCGAGGCAAGAACGAAGAGGAGGGGCGCCAGGGGGCAGCCCTGACGCACCCCCCCGCGAGGTTGAAAAGAACCACCGACCGGTTGGCCGTTGATAAGCACAGAGAGCGAGACTGTGGAGATACATCTGCGCATCCAAGCAATCCAAAGATTAGGGAATCCCCGCCTACGCAATGCGGACCAGAGGAAGCGCCAATCAATAGAATCGTAAGCCTTCGCAAAGTCAATCTTCCAAAGAAGCCCCTTCCTTTTTTCCTTCTTCCAATCAGCCACAATTTCCGATGCGACGAGAATGCAATCCGCAATATGCCGACCCTTAATGAAGGCCCCTTGAACAGGCGAGATAAGACCATCCAAGATCCGAGATAGCCGGTTGGCCAAAGTTTTGGCCACAATAAGATAAATAGCATTGGATATGGAGATAGGCCGAAAATCGTCAAAGCGAAGCGCCGGGGTCTTCTTTGGAATAAGCACAATATTTGCCCAGTTGATACGATCGAAGCCGAAGTTACCATTACAGAATTCGGAGACGACCTCGAAGACGTCCCCCGAAACAACGTCCCAGAAGTCCCGGTAAAAGGCGACGGGAAAACCGTCGGGTCTCGGGGAAGAATAGAGGTTCAAACCCCAGACGGCAGCCTTAATCTCCTCCAAAGAAATAGGGCGAATAAGGAAAGCGGAATCCTCGTCCGATATATAGGGAGCCCCCGCCCCGAGCCAACGCCACCGCCGAGAAGGGAGAGCAGAAGAAACACGTTTGAAGTGGTCTGTGATGGCGTTCCCCATCTCGCAATCCCCCGTGAACACCTCATCATTGATACTTCGACGTGGATAGATTACTCGTTCTTTCCAACAGAAAAAATACTTCGATTTCTTTCGATACCATGAACACCACCAAATATTACTCGTTCTTTCCAACAGAAAAATACTTCGATTTCTTTCGATACCATGAGCTTGTTATAATATAGCAACCAAAAAAACTAAGCAAAAGAAGACCAGCTCTAAGACAAAAAATAATATCAGAAAGACCAAAATATAAACAGAGGTTGATTATATTTCATAAAAACATACTCCATCGTCAGCTTATCATATTTCACTGGTCTTCTAGAATAAGCCATACTCCATCAGAGTCGAACAACATTGTAAGAACAATAGTAAATTAAAGAGATGTGGAGAAGAGGATAGATATGATGCCATGTCAATTCTTTGTTTCCCAAGAAAATAAAAATCCATACGTCAACATATAATTCAAGGCGGTTAAGTTCAATGGTGTGGAAGGAGATGGATGAAATTATTTATTCATGAGTCCTTAGGGTTCCCTTATATAGAGGAGCAACATGTTTGGAAAATTACATAATATAGACTGAAATAAAAGAAAATACATAGAATTATGAAAAAGATAAATAATATCTCAATCCCATCAAGATGGAGCATAGATATCAATAAGATCAGCTTGGAACATCTCTGGAATGGCCCTCTGGCTAAGGTCATGGTTAGCGCGTTTGTTGTTTGTTCTCATGCGCGTACATGAGAGGTGGAGATGAAGCCCTTATGAATCAAGTCACAATTATAGTGACAGTTTACCTCGATACGCTTGGTCCTCTCATTAAATACAGGGTTGTCGGGAATGAAAAGAGCAACCCGGTTGTCATAGTGGAGATGCATGGGAAGAGGTAAATCAATAGCAAGGTCAGTCAGAACGGATGTAACCCACATTATCTACGTACTCCCTTGTGCCATGGCTTTGTACTCTGCACTAAATCTGGCGACCACCGTCTGCTTCTTGCTCGTCCATGACACAAAGGAATTCCATATGAATAATAAAAAACCTGAGGTAGAATTTATGTCCTTGGGACATCCTACATAATCTGCATCTATGCATGTTATAACGGCAAGTAATATTCCTCGGCTAAATAAAAGACCAATGCTGGGAGAGGCCTTCAGATACCTCAGAATCATATAGACTCCATCCATATGTGCCTATCTAGGTTGCTTCATGAACTAGCTCACTCTACTCACTGTAAGGGATATATTTAGAATGGTGATCGTCACATATAGGAGTTTCCCAACAAGCTCCATGTATCTCCTCTTGTCTACCTCCTATGTATCCTCATCATATAACTTCATCCTCGGGTCTATAGGAGTAGTGAAAGGCTTGCAATCTGTCATGCATGTCTCAGAGGGAGGATTTGTAATGTACTTCCTCTGCTTAAGACCGTATATAGCTTTATAAAGTCTACACACCATATGACATTCCCCCTCAGCAGCAAATGTAACGTCCGGGTCCAATTAAACTTGAACCCGACCCGATTAGGGTCTGATTGATCCAATAAAATTACCAATTAATATTAAATAACCTAAATCGATCAATTGATCGTGAATCAAAAGTCATTCGGTCGCAATCGATCAAAAGTCGATCGCACCGTAATGCGTGTCACGGAAAAACCGCATCATGAAATCAGAAACCGCAAACCAAACCGAGACCGTCAAAATCTGATTCGACGAAATAAGACCAACTGAATCGATCGTTCGTCAATCGAAGATCATTTGATAATTTAAAATCACATAATTTAACCTCAAACCAAAAGTGTATTTCGAAAATTTCGGGAGTTTATACCCGATCAAAAGTATATGAGTAGTATACTAATTTTGATCATATTTTCGAGACGATCAAATCGAGATATTGCGCATAAAATTCCGACATTCGAGGCACGAGTACGGACATTTTTTAACAACACAAATAAATGAATAAAAAAATTAATTTCTGCTACAGTAAGCTGTAGCAGAGTGTGTCCTGTGCAAAAAAATAAATATAATTATAATATTGATATCAGCATGCTGACAACAGCATGTTAATGTCACTAATGATGTCATAAATATAAAATATCTCCCCAAGGAAGGTTCCAGGAAGGAACTTCCTCTATTATTTCTCCCAAATTCTATAACCGAAGACCCCTTTCCCATTCTCCTTCCCTATTTCTATTCCGCTTTTCTCCCCAAATTACTCCAGCCAAGACCTGCTCCTGTCCCTCTTCCCTGCAAGAGCTGCTACAGCTCCCCAACGAGCAGCTCAAATTGTTGCTCTTGTCACTCCAGGTACTGCTAGAAGCCCTGCTGCAACCTTTCCTTCATGCAACAACTGCTGCATGTTCATAGAATCCTTCTCCAACAAGTGTGTTGCAATTGCAAGGCCTAGAAACCCCCGCATGCATGCTTGATTTAAGCCCAAAACCTCCTTCAAATTGAAGATTCAAAGGTACAATCCATTCCTCAACCCTCATTGTTGTCATACATATAGGTTTAACATCCAATTTTGATGCTATATGTGTAAAATAATTGCTGGATTTTATGAGGAAACCTTTTTCTTAACCTGACATGGCTCCTGAATAGACACTTTTGCAATTCAGAAGGAGTAACTCTTTGTGATAAGAAAACTCAGATCAATAAAAAGGAAATTCCAATAACACAGCTCAACAATCTGTGTTATCTCAATCTTTCCTGATGCAAATAAATGGAGATCTAAGTTAAAGTTTTTATTTCTATTTTACAGGTTTTTAGTTCTATATGGAAATAAAAATCACATTTGGACCTCGTTTCAGTTTCGTAGGAGGGGATTAGGATATATCACTAGCTAATTGCAATACATATCTTTCTGATGTTTATTCAAAAATTTGGTTCTGTATCAATATAAACTGTAAGAAAAAATGGAAATTTTGAAATTTGAGGTCTAACTGCCTAAATCGCCTCTTAGGATTCCCCTGCCCTAAGATCTCTCGTATCATTTTTTCCTTCTACCTTCCTTCGAACCATAAGCCATTTCCGTATTTGTTTTTCTTCTAAAGCTATATATTTAAAATAATTAAAAATTCAAAACCGATTAAAGCACGACTAAATCTGATTAGTCGCCCGACTGCCGATTAATCCTTAGTCAGTGACCCAAAAGACCGAGAACCGACAACCAATTTTTGCAACCTTGCTTCTTAGTAATTGGATTTTATTATATTCATACCTTCACAACTTCTCAGCATTCACAAAATTATATTCCAGAAAATCCTCTGGAGTTCGGACATTTAATGTTCCAACCGAAGGATCAGACAATAACAATAATAATATTTCCATTAAATGGAAATTTAAAAGAAATCATACAAATAAAATTAAATATCTTTTAATATGAAAGAAATCAAAATTCTGTTCTTAAATTAAGATTTATTATGATCATTGTTACATCACTCATAATTGTTTTCTAAAAGATAATATAATAGAAATAAATATTCAAAATAGGAATCTATTGGTAGCAAATTCCAGCATCCTTGTAAAAGAATCTCACTTTATTCAATCATAGCACGAGGATGAAAATCACAGCTAGAGAAAATTCTGAAGCATTTTTGGATTTCCTTCTAAAGGCACAAAGGAATTATTACAGTAATGAAAGGAGTTAAAATTCTATGCTATCCTTAAAGTTAATAAAGTTTAAGATTTTATAAATATATATGTATATGCAAAAATAATTGATGTATATGTATACATATATAAACATACGAAGTAGATTCTTAAGTTCAAGGAGACACCGTTGGCATATTTGGAAAATGATTAATAAGAGATCACTTATTTAATTACTAAGTACTAGGTTTAAAGATATAAGAGAATTAATATACAAATGTAAAATATTAATACTCTTCTCTTATGAAGTTAGTAAATGATTCCTAAGATTGTAGATCAAGAGAGCAAGATCTGTACGACCAATCACGAAAAGAATTGAATAATTAATAAGTAGACAAGCAAGCGAAGATTTTCGTGAATCAGGAATGACTTTTAAATTTGAGTACCGGTCATGGTGACTTTCATGCCTGACGGTGCGAGGGCGCGGTGACCCTCAACTGGGCGGAGGAAAAGAAGCTCAGTTAGGGCAGCGACCGCCTATTGCGTGGGTCTAGGATCCTAATCTTTGTTATGATTTTTACACGAGCTCGCAGTATTTTTATGCCTTGTTGGGATCCCGACTTTTGACTACCGCTGACCCTCTGTTTTAGGATACCCATGCGGGGGATCCTCGGTTTTAGTTTTTCATACAAGCTCGTTATCACGTACTAGTCGGGTCCGTCTAAAGTGACTTTTCCAGAGTCCCTCTCACCCGTCTTAGTGGCGTAGTTTTGGAGTAGACATATCCCTCTGATTGTAACATCCATATTCTAACAAACCCGAACTCGTCCGATTTTGGGTCTAATGAACCCAAAAACGTTGTCGGTCAATTCTAAACAACCTAAAACGACCAATTGATCATGAATCAAAAGTCGTTCGGACGAAATCGACCAAAAATCGGCCACTTTGTATTGCGCGCCGTGAAAAGCCGCGACGCAAATTCGAAACCCGCGAAACGAACCGAGACCGTCATTAGATCCGATTCGACGATACAATACCAACGGAATCGACCGTTCGACAATCAGAGGTTGTTTGATATTTTTAAATCATAAAATTTAACCTTAAACAAAATCCGTATCCGAAAATTTCGGGGGTTCAAAACCCAACCGAAAGTATACCAATATTATACTCATTTTGATCGCCGTTCAGAGACGGTCAAATCGAGATATTTTGTATCGAAATCTGACATTCGAGGCGCATTTACGGGCTACTTTGATGTCTTAAATAAGAAAGAGAAAAAAAGTAAAAATAAAACAAAATCAAAATTTAATTAATTTCCATTTGTCTGTTGTACAGACTTTACAGTGAGTTCACCGTTGCCACATTAGCATTTAAACTTCCACTTGGCATCTTTCCTTGAACCCCTTCTTATTATATAAACACCAACCCAAAGCCCTCTCTATCGTTCCTCCTCCCAAAGTTTTCCCAAAATTCTCAAATCCCTCTCCCAATTTCTCCAACGAAAGAGCCAGAGCCTTCTCACTTTCCTGGATTTGGCTGATGCTGTGGAGATCAATCTCCAATAAATTTCTGGAATCCAGGAGCCTCCTTTGCTGCAGTCACTTCTTCAAGCAGATGTGGTACAATCCCTAACCATCTTCCATTTCCTCTCACCAAAGCTTCACAATAGCTCATCTTCATTAGGAGATTGATCCGACAACACTCTCCTTTGCAACTGTTGCTGTAGGAAGCTCTTGTTGGAGCTCTATTTCATTATCTACTGCAGCCCTGGAGCTTTGGAACTGCTCCAGCAAGCCTCCAGACTCCTACAAAGGGCTGAAACTTGAGCTCCTGCAAATTTGGGAGTTCAACTACAGTTGGGGCTGCTACTCCAAAGTTCCAACACTGCATGCAAATTAAAATACTTCCAATTAGGTACAATCCCTTCTTCTCCCTTCCTCCTTGCTGCCATGTATGTATATTATCCTTGTTCATAATACATCCAAGCCTCTCTAACTACTATTATGTTTTACAAACAATCTATATTTTGAATCCATTGAGGATTCTCTTTTCCTTGGATCGTTATGCTCAATTAGAGCTCTTAGTCTCAAGGTTCCACATCTCTATAATAAGGACATTGTTGATTAAATTTTATTCTATTTTTGGGGCTTCTCTGGATTCCATCTATACATGAAATTATTAAGTGCAGAAACCTGATCTTGAGAATTTGTTACAAATGCAAATACAAAAACAGCTTTCAATACCAGAGATACAAATTCCTATTGCACCTCAAACTTTGATCAATAAACTTTGGGATTTTCGGTGGAGAATTGTAAGCAATAGATAACCCTGGAATTTCATTAAATAGTGCTCATTCTTTTAGATGAGTCTGCTAAATTGATTTGACACAACAGAAACACTCAAAAGATAAATATCAGGATCTTATTCTCTGTTGCATCTGTTAACCTATCTCATGTGAATCAAAAAGAAAATATCATAGACCAAAATCCTACTGATGATCTTTGAGTTTCCACTTAAAGAATATTTTGTAAATCCAGAATCCTGTATATACTGATCTCATGATGTTTGTTATTTAAATTGCAATATTGGAAACTTGTAAAATTTCTTTACATTTGTTGATATGTTTAGACTATGGGGTTACAGTTAGTAAGAATGTCAAGTCATTGTTTTGCTGGCTCTTATATTTTTATATTTGGATTTCTCTGTTGGGTTTGCTAATAGTATACAGAAGTTAGGACCCATCACTACAGTAGTAAGGGGGCATCCTGTGAACTCTTTCCAAGAGTCCAAATTGTTATTGGTTGAAATTCTATTATACTGAAACATGGTTTTCGGATGAGTGAAAAGAAAGTATTGTTATATTCACTAAACTGAATGGATGCGGAGGTAGCGACATTAATTTAAGTAACATGGATAAGACCTCAATTGAATTAGTTACGGTGTGAATATGAAATCTTAAGAGCAGGCACAAAAGTTGGATTACTTACTAATAAATTATTAGTATGAGCTAAGAGGGTTATAAGGTTAAGATTAATTGAGCATTAGATATTCGATCCAACTTTGGCACACTGAGTAATTGTTAAAAAAAAAAGGGCACTAGCATGAAGAGATTTTTTATGCAAGGTGTTATTCTCGAGTCAGTTGAAAAACGAGTCTAATATATATGAGAATTTTTAAAACATATGTATGTAACTATGTATAAATACATATTACTAGAAAATAAAATAAATGTCTCACGAGAAGGATGATTGTTGTTCTTAGTTAAATACATGGATAAGCGTATAAAATAAGTGCAGTTATTCAATATTTAGTAATATGATTAGTAGATGTCTTTCCTGGTAATGACTAATGACTAGATCTAATTATCTTGAAAAAAAAGAGGTGTCTAATATATTATCAAATTATTGTCCAAATTTACTAGCATATAATCTAGTATTCAAGATATAAGACTGACACTAAAGAATTGCTTTGATCTGACATGAATGTAAATAACAACGTTTATTCAATAGAGCACGGCACACAGTTAGTGCAACCTCTCCAAAATGTGTAACACACATGATCATCTTCCAAGCTCTCTACTATCTGTTGATCACTATTAATAAGATTGTTAACCAAAAGATCTAGATCCGTAAAGTATATCACAGAAAGGATTGAGAAAAGAATGAATAATCGGGAAAGTGAATGTGACGGTGAATGATTAATGACAATTAATAGTGCCGATCATGGTGATCTTTACCATGATCGTGCGAGGGCGCGGTGACCCTCAACTGGGCGGAAGAAAGGAAGCCCAGTTAGGGCAGCGGCCGCCAAGTGCGCGGGTCTAGGATCCCGGTCCTTTTTCGATTTTTACGCGAGCTCGCAGTGTTTTTACGCCTCGTTGGGATCCCGACTTTAGACCATTCCGCTGACCCTGTTTTAGGATACCCAGGCGGGGGATCCTTGGTTTTCAGTTTTACGTACGAGCTCGGTTGCCCGTTACCGGTCGGGCTGTTTTTCTAGAGCGACTTCCCGGGAAGTCCCTCTCACCCGTCTCAGTGGCGTAGTTGGGGAGTAGACCTATCCCTCTATTGGACCGTCCTTCCAATTAGAGGGCGAGACGGAAGAGCCATTTGTAGGCTTCTTCACCGCTTGAGTTACTTCGCCAACAGACATGGCGATTCTACATCTAGATCATCCATATCTACATCTATATCTACATCATTGAGAGTACATCTGAGAGAGTTACTATAAAGGTTTGGAGGAAATTACAATTAAAATTGAGTTGATTGGAGGTGACTATAATCTGATTCGAAATCCCTATAAGTTAGTGGACGTGTTGGGAACTTAGTTAGGATGCATTACACAACACCGCATGCCTACGGAGGCCCCCCAACCCTAAGGTACTTTTAATACCTTAGAGTCATAGTGTGAGGTTACACACAGACCAAGACCACAGACTATCCACTAACTTAGAAGGAGTAAATAGAATTAAAGATCAAATTCATCATCATCATATCAGTCCATTATCGAAAACCATGACATGATCTCAATGACAAGAAATTAGCCATCAAGTTCCGCAACATGATCTCCAAGACCCAAAATCATGATCTTAAAACACAGGAAATCATTATATGTTAGGGTTTGTCATCTAAACCTTATAATTATATTATATATATGGGAGGAATGGGAAAAAGGGGAGAATAAATGAACTTAATACCAAACAGTTGAAAACCCTTTTACTTACGCAAGTAGATATAAATTGTAGTTATTCCACCTTTCTACTTGCTCTCTTTTGCACATTATAAATAATTGTTATTTATTTTTAAACTACGGGTTTGTATTCACAATTGTGACTCCTTTTCTTCCTTGCACGCATGGCAGGAAAGGAGTCTGTTGTTCAATAGCTATACAGGGTTCCAGGAGACAAGGTCTGTACCAGACGGTAGGTAGTTTTTTGTTACAGTTTTTAGTTCAATTGATATTGTAAAATGCTTCTTCTCTTCAGTCAAATTTTTGGGATGTTGTATGTACAGACAGACATTGTACATAATGTAAAAATACATGCAAATTAATGAAATATGATTTTGGTGCCAATTTTCTCTATTAGCTTGTGGTTGTGAATGTGAATGTCGAATGTCACTTGCAAATATATTCATTGCGCAAAATTTCCCCAAAAAAAAAAAAAACTATGCTTTTAATGCGATGTCATAAATAGAATTTCGCGAATTGTGTCGTAAACGGGTACCCGGATCCTGAGGGGTTCACAGTTTGGTATCAGAGCAGTGGTACACCGATACGCACATTCGTAGTACTACTATTCCGATCGCATTAAGTTCTCGGATAGAAACAGTCTCCCGACTTGTCGTGAGTCCGAGAAGGGAAATATGACATTCAAATTAAATAACCACAAATGTCACCAATTTCATTAATTTTCATGGTATATCCCAAGAAGAGAAAAAACATTTTCGAGTAGTGCTCGCTCTTCTCCATCGACTACTTTAGGAGGAGCACTTGCCGGACATGGCACAGATTCTGCTCGACCATCTTGGTCGCAACGAGCAGACACGACCACTCCATCTACTCGACCAGTCAGATGTTACCGATGTCACGAATGGGGACATTACCGATCAGTGTCTTGCTTCGAGGTTACTTGCTTCGTTTGGTAGAGTCTCAAAGACTCTCTCTTCCCCATATCACATACAAGGGCCAGGTGGACAATTGTTTATCATTTCCCTGATAGTCAGGCAATTGCCCGTACTGATTAGCGGTCATGAGATGATTGCAGATTGTCTACTTCTGCAGTTTGATGAGTTCGACTTGATATTGGGCATGGATTGGTTATCCACTCATCATGCACTTGTTGATTGCTTTAAGAAGACCGTTGTCTTCAGAATTCCTGATATACCCGAGTTCACCTTTGAGGGTACTATACATGACTCCACCATGGAGTACATTTCAGTATTGCGAGCCCAACGACTTGTTGATCAGGGTTGTGATACATATCTTGTATTTATTCGGGAAGTATCTGACCATGAGCCGATGATACAGGATATCCGAGTAGTCTCAGAATACCCTGACGTATGTCCTGATGAGCTACCAGGGCTACCTCCTGAGAGAGAGATCAAGTTCGAGATCACATTGTTGCCAGATACACAGACGATCTCTATGGCACCATATCGCATGGCACCAGCCGAGTTGAGAGAGCTAAAGGTACAGCTACAGGAGTTACTTGATTTGGGATTCGTGAGGCCGAGCACTTCACCTTGGGGTGCTCCGGTTCTATTTGTCAAGAAGAAGGATGGATCTATGAGACTGTGCATCGATTACCGGCAGCTAAACAAGAGAACGGTGAAGAACCGTTATCCTTTGCCGCGCATCAATGATTTATTCGATCAGCTCCAGGGATCTTCGGTTTTTTTTCGAAGATCGATCTTCGCTCAAGCTACCATCAGCTGAGGATTCGCGAGTCGGATATTCCGAAGACAGCCTTCAGGACTCGCTATGGACACTATGAGTTTGTGGTGATGCCGTTTGGGCTCACCAATGCACCTGCGGCTTTCATGGATATGATGAACCGTATCTTCCGTCCATACTTGGAAAAGTTTGTAGTGGTGTTCATCGATGATGTACTCATCTACTCACGGAATGAATGGGATCATGCGAATGATCTACGGATTGTTTTGGAGACATTGCGGGAGCACAAGCTATACGCCAAGTTGAGCAAGTGTGAGTTCTGGTTATCCCAAGTCTCATTTTTGGGGCACGTCATTTCTGGAGCAGGTATCGCGGTTGATCCTGCAAAGATAGATGCAGTTATGTCTTGGGAGCAGCCCAAGACTGTCACGCAGATTCGGAGCTTCCTTGGGCTAGCAGGTTATTACAGACGCTTCGTCAGCGGATTTTCACGTATTGTTCGCCCTCTGACACGGTTGACACAGAAGGGAGTTCCATTTAATTGGGACGATTCATGTGAGCAGGCCTTCCAGACACTGAAGAAGAGATTGACTACAGCGCCTATTCTTGCTCTTCCTTCAGGCACTCAGGACTATGCAGTCTATACAGATGCATCTGGAGAAGGTCTAGGAGCAGTGTTGATGCAGAGAGGACAGGTGATTGCTTACGCATCACAGCAGTTGAGACCGCACGAGCGGAACTACCCCACACATGACTTGGAGTTGGCGGCAGTTGTCTTCGCCTTGAAGATCTGGCGCCACTATTGATATGGGGTAAACTTCGAGATTTTCACAGATCATAAGAGCCTAAAGTACCACTTTGATCAGAAGGAGTGGAATATGAGACAGCGCAGATGGCTCGAGCTGCTGAAGGATTATGATTGCACGATCTCTTACCATCCTGGTAAGGGAAACGTGGTGGCTGATGCACTCAACAGGAGAGCGCATGCTGATGGTACGGCGAACTGGCTATACACGTGGGATACGCTTGCAGCTTTGAGCAATTGGCATCCTCAGGAGAGCGCATCCATTTCTACCGCCGTGCCTCCACGATACAGCAGTCTTTGGGATCGTATTGTAGATGGACAGAAGACAGATCCTTGGATCCGAGATAGATACATGCGCGCCATCAAGGATGAATTTGATGATTTTGTCGTGACAGAGTCTATTTTATGGAAGGCGGGACGGGTCGTTGTACCCAATGACGAGCAGCTTCGCAGAGACATTCTGGATGAGGCACACAGTTCACGGTTATCTATCCATCCAGGTAGCACGAAGATGTACCGTGATCTGCGTCGACATTTTTGGTGGGATGGAATGAAGCGCGATGTGGCGCTACATGTTAGCAGATGCATGACCTGTCAGATGGTCAAGGCTGAGCACAGGAGACCACCAGGATTACTGCAGTCTCTCCCCATTCCCGAGTGGAAGTGGGAGAGCATTTCTATGGATTTTGTCACAGGATTGCCAAAGACACCGGGTGGCCATTATTCCATTTGGGTCGTTGTTGATAGGTTGACCAAGTCAGCCCATTTCATACCTGTCAACACGACTTACACTCCATCCAGATTGGCCAAGCTCTATATGCAGAACATCATCAGACTGCATGGTATACCACGAGAGGTGGCGTCTGACAGGGATTCAAGATTTACTTCACATTATTGGCATCAATTCATGTCGGCACTACAGATAGAGCTGAAGATGAGTTCTGCATACCATCCACAGACAGACGGGCAGAGTGAGCGCACCATTCAGACGCTTGAGGATCTACTTCGCGCATGCACTTTGGAGTGGAAAGGGTCCTGGAAGGACCATTTGCCTTTGGTAGAATTCACATACAACAACAACTATCACTCCAGTATTGGCATGGCACCATTCGAAGCCCTATACGGGCGGAGATGCCTCACACCTCTCAGTTGGCGTGAGGTAGGTGATCATGCTTTATATTCCGTGGATCTCTTGGAGGAGACTGCGAGAGCTGTTGATCTTATGAGACGGAGGCTTCTGACGGCACAGAGTCGCCAGAAGAGTTATGCAGACCGTCGGAGAAGAGATTTGGAATTCCAGGTATACAATCTTCTTCTCTTCCTTTATTACAAAAATAACTTAACATTATATTAATGGCATTCCTATCAAATATAGGTTGGAGATTGGGTATTTTTGCGAGTATCTCCCATGAAGGGAGTGCAGAGATTCGGTGTTCGTGGCAAGTTGGTGCCACGATATGTTGGACCGTTCGAAATTCTTGCTCGTGTGGGGAAGGTTGCATACCGAGTAGCCCTTCCTCCACATCTATCGGCTATTCATGATGTCTTCCACATATCCAACCTGAGGAAGTATGTGCACGATCCTCGACATATTATCAATTACGAGAATCTCGATGTACAACCGAATCTGACTTATGAGGAGAAGCCAGTCCAGATACTTGACCGCGCGGAGAAGAAGCTTCGCAACAAGGAGATTTCATTGGTCAAGGTTTGGTGGCACCGACACGGCGTCAAAGAGGCGACGTGGGAGACCGAAGCCGACATGCGGGCACGATACCCGCAGCTTTTCTGATGTAAGCATCAAAACAAGCTTTTATAATTAAATACATGATTAATATATGGCTTGTTTTCCCTTTGAGGTTTTTATGGGTTCAAAACCCTTTGAGGTTTTTATGATCATATTAAATCCAAACAAGATACCTATTAACCTTGACTCGAGTCTCGAGGACGAGACTCCCTTTGAGGTTTTTATATTGTAACATCCATATTCTAACAAACCCGAACTCGTCCGATTTTGGGTCTAATGAACCCAAAAACGTTGTCGGTCAATTCTAAACAACCTAAAACGACCAATTGATCATGAATCAAAAGTCGTTCGGACGAAATCGACCAAAAATCGGCCACTTTGTATTGCGCGCCGTGAAAAGCCGCGACGCAAATTCGAAACCCGCGAAACGAACCGAGACCGTCATTAGATCCGATTCGACGATACAATACCAACGGAATCGACCGTTCGACAATCAGAGGTTGTTTGATATTTTTAAATCATAAAATTTAACCTTAAACAAAATCCGTATCCGAAAATTTCGGGGGTTCAAAACCCAACCGAAAGTATACCAATATTATACTCATTTTGATCGTCGTTCAGAGACGGTCAAATCGAGATATTTTGTATCGAAATCTGACATTCGAGGCGCATTTACGGGCTACTTTGATGTCTTAAATAAGAAAGAGAAAAAAAGTAAAAATAAAACAAAATCAAAATTTAATTAATTTCCATTTGTCTGTTGTACAGACTTTACAGTGAGTTCACCGTTGCCACATTAGCATTTAAACTTCCACTTGGCATCTTTCCTTGAACCCCTTCTTATTATATAAACACCAACCCAAAGCCCTCTCTATCGTTCCTCCTCCCAAAGTTTTCCCAAAATTCTCAAATCCCTCTCCCAATTTCTCCAACGAAAGAGCCAGAGCCTTCTCACTTTCCTGGATTTGGCTGATGCTGTGGAGATCAATCTCCAATAAATTTCTGGAATCCAGGAGCCTCCTTTGCTGCAGTCACTTCTTCAAGCAGATGTGGTACAATCCCTAACCATCTTCCATTTCCTCTCACCAAAGCTTCACAATAGCTCATCTTCATTAGGAGATTGATCCGACAACACTCTCCTTTGCAACTGTTGCTGTAGGAAGCTCTTGTTGGAGCTCTATTTCATTATCTACTGCAGCCCTGGAGCTTTGGAACTGCTCCAGCAAGCCTCCAGACTCCTACAAAGGGCTGAAACTTGAGCTCCTGCAAATTTGGGAGTTCAACTACAGTTGGGGCTGCTACTCCAAAGTTCCAACACTGCATGCAAATTAAAATACTTCCAATTAGGTACAATCCCTTCTTCTCCCTTCCTCCTTGCTGCCATGTATGTATATTATCCTTGTTCATAATACATCCAAGCCTCTCTAACTACTATTATGTTTTACAAACAATCTATATTTTGAATCCATTGAGGATTCTCTTTTCCTTGGATCGTTATGCTCAATTAGAGCTCTTAGTCTCAAGGTTCCACATCTCTATAATAAGGACATTGTTGATTAAATTTTATTCTATTTTTGGGGCTTCTCTGGATTCCATCTATACATGAAATTATTAAGTGCAGAAACCTGATCTTGAGAATTTGTTACAAATGCAAATACAAAAACAGCTTTCAATACCAGAGATACAAATTCCTATTGCACCTCAAACTTTGATCAATAAACTTTGGGATTTTCGGTGGAGAATTGTAAGCAATAGATAACCCTGGAATTTCATTAAATAGTGCTCATTCTTTTAGATGAGTCTGCTAAATTGATTTGACACAACAGAAACACTCAAAAGATAAATATCAGGATCTTATTCTCTGTTGCATCTGTTAACCTATCTCATGTGAATCAAAAAGAAAATATCATAGACCAAAATCCTACTGATGATCTTTGAGTTTCCACTTAAAGAATATTTTGTAAATCCAGAATCCTGTATATACTGATCTCATGATGTTTGTTATTTAAATTGCAATATTGGAAACTTGTAAAATTTCTTTACATTTGTTGATATGTTTAGACTATGGGGTTACAGTTAGTAAGAATGTCAAGTCATTGTTTTGCTGGCTCTTATATTTTTATATTTGGATTTCTCTGTTGGGTTTGCTAATAGTATACAGAAGTTAGGACCCATCACTACAGTAGTAAGGGGGCATCCTGTGAACTCTTTCCAAGAGTCCAAATTGTTATTGGTTGAAATTCTATTATACTGAAACATGGTTTTCGGATGAGTGAAAAGAAAGTATTGTTATATTCACTAAACTGAATGGATGCGGAGGTAGCGACATTAATTTAAGTAACATGGATAAGACCTCAATTGAATTAGTTACGGTGTGAATATGAAATCTTAAGAGCAGGCACAAAAGTTGGATTACTTACTAATAAATTATTAGTATGAGCTAAGAGGGTTATAAGGTTAAGATTAATTGAGCATTAGATATTCGATCCAACTTTGGCACACTGAGTAATTGTTAAAAAAAAAGGGCACTAGCATGAAGAGATTTTTTATGCAAGGTGTTATTCTCGAGTCAGTTGAAAAACGAGTCTAATATATATGAGAATTTTTAAAACATATGTATGTAACTATGTATAAATACATATTACTAGAAAATAAAATAAATGTCTCACGAGAAGGATGATTGTTGTTCTTAGTTAAATACATGGATAAGCGTATAAAATAAGTGCAGTTATTCAATATTTAGTAATATGATTAGTAGATGTCTTTCCTGGTAATGACTAATGACTAGATCTAATTATCTTGAAAAAAAAGAGGTGTCTAATATATTATCAAATTATTGTCCAAATTTACTAGCATATAATCTAGTATTCAAGATATAAGACTGACACTAAAGAATTGCTTTGATCTGACATGAATGTAAATAACAACGTTTATTCAATAGAGCACGACACACAGTTAGTGCAACCTCTCCAAAATGTGTAACACACATGATCATCTTCCAAGCTCTCTACTATCTGTTGATCACTATTAATAAGATTGTTAACCAAAAGATCTAGATCCGTAAAGTATATCACAGAAAGGATTGAGAAAAGAATGAATAATCGGGAAAGTGAATGTGACGGTGAATGATTAATGACAATTAATAGTGCCGATCATGGTGATCTTTACCATGATCGTGCGAGGGCGCGGTGACCCTCAACTGGGCGGAAGAAAGGAAGCCCAGTTAGGGCAGCGGCCGCCAAGTGCGCGGGTCTAGGATCCCGGTCCTTTTTCGATTTTTACGCGAGCTCGCAGTGTTTTTACGCCTCGTTGGGATCCCGACTTTAGACCATTCCGCTGACCCTGTTTTAGGATACCCAGGCGGGGGATCCTTGGTTTTCAGTTTTACGTACGAGCTCGGTTGCCCGTTACCGGTCGGGCTGTTTTTCTAGAGCGACTTCCCGGGAAGTCCCTCTCACCCGTCTCAGTGGCGTAGTTGGGGAGTAGACCTATCCCTCTATTGGACCGTCCTTCCAATTAGAGGGCGAGACGGAAGAGCCATTTGTAGGCTTCTTCACCGCTTGAGTTACTTCGCCAACAGACATGGCGATTCTACATCTAGATCATCCATATCTACATCTATATCTACATCATTGAGAGTACATCTGAGAGAGTTACTGTAAAGGTTTGGAGGAAATTACAATTAAAATTGAGTTGATTGGAGGTGACTATAATCTGATTCGAAATCCCTATAAGTTAGTGGACGTGTTGGGAACTTAGTTAGGATGCATTACACAACACCGCATGCCTACGGAGGCCCCCCAACCCTAAGGTACTTTTAATACCTTAGAGTCATAGTGTGAGGTTACACACAGACCAAGACCACAGACTATCCACTAACTTAGAAGGAGTAAATAGAATTAAAGATCAAATTCATCATCATCATATCAGTCCATTATCGAAAACCATGACATGATCTCAATGACAAGAAATTAGCCATCAAGTTCCGCAACATGATCTCCAAGACCCAAAATCATGATCTTAAAACACAGGAAATCATTATATGTTAGGGTTTGTCATCTAAACCTTATAATTATATTATATATATGGGAGGAATGGGAAAAAGGGGAGAATAAATGAACTTAATACCAAACAGTTGAAAACCCTTTTACTTACGCAAGTAGATATAAATTGTAGTTATTCCACCTTTCTACTTGCTCTCTTTTGCACATTATAAATAATTGTTATTTATTTTTAAACTACGGGTTTGTATTCACAATTGTGACTCCTTTTCTTCCTTGCACGCATGGCAGGAAAGGAGTCTGTTGTTCAATAGCTATACAGGGTTCCAGGAGACAAGGTCTGTACCAGACGGTAGGTAGTTTTTTGTTACAGTTTTTAGTTCAATTGATATTGTAAAATGCTTCTTCTCTTCAGTCAAATTTTTGGGATGTTGTATGTACAGACAGACATTGTACATAATGTAAAAATACATGCAAATTAATGAAATATGATTTTGGTGCCAATTTTCTCTATTAGCTTGTGGTTGTGAATGTGAATGTCGAATGTCACTTGCAAATATATTCATTGCGCAAAATTTCCCCAAAAAAAAAAAAACTATGCTTTTAATGCGATGTCATAAATAGAATTTCGCGAATTGTGTCGTAAACGGGTACCCGGATCCTGAGGGGTTCACACTGATGGACTGCACTTCCATTTAGAGGGCGAGACTGTAGAGATATATGTTATTCTCTTTTGTACCTTTTCGTATTTTCTTTAACCCGTTGGACTCTTTATGTATTTTACCCATAGGCTACTCTCCTATATAAGAGAGCTTAGGGTGTATGGAATAAACAACTCACTGATTCTCCCAACATGGTATCAGAGCGACGGTCCTAGACCGGAGTTCTCGAACCAAACCCTAACCCTAACCCCTCCACCTCCAAGCCCTCCGCGCCGCCGCCTCGGACTCTGTGCCCTGCCATCTCGAACTCCAGGCGCCGCCGCCTCGGAGCTTGTTCTCCGCTTCTTGCACAGCCTTGTGCGTCACACCTTCACGCGCGGTGCCCAGGCGCGCCGCCTCTTCACGCGCGGTGCCCATGCACATCGCCTCCTCACGCGCAGTGCCCAGGCACGTCACCATCATGTTGCCTTCTCACGTGTAGTGCACGGTTCCTGTCAACGTGCGCGTGCAACTCTAGCCTGCGCGTGTGCACGTGCGCATACATCGGAGGCCACACAAAAGCATCTCGACCCTCGGGTATCCTAGGACTTGCGAGTAGTCTCATATCCTAGGGTTTAACTAACCCTAGGGTACCTTTGTGAGAAAGGAGACTCTCGCTCGAGTTTTTTCAAGACTATGGGTTTGGTTGCTAGAGTCTACACATGCAACTAAACCCGTGAACGTCCGTGTAGACAATCATATTCTCAGTCTACTACCCTAGTCTTCGATTACCATCATGTCAGAAAGCAAAACAGATATTCCATCTACAGGCGCCTTCAGAGGTACGATGCCCACTGTAAAGATGGACGGGTCGAATTACGAACTATGGGCAATGCAGTTCATGAGTATGATGAAGTCAACTGGCAATAAGCACATTCTTATCGAAGAAGAGCCTGCTGACATGGAAGGCCGTATCCCGATATATCGGCGATATATCGGCGATATATCGGTATCGACAGGTCACCGATATATCGCCGGTATGTCCGATATCGAGTATCGATAGGCAAAAAAGGCGAGCTGAATCCCGATGTCGGCGATATGGCGTCGATATATCGACGATATATCGGTATCGACATGGTACCGATATCGATACTGATATCGATATGTCCTTCCATGCCTGCTGAGAAGACTGGGGTCAATACCTCATGGGAGGCAGATGATGCATATGCCAAGGTGTGGCTATCAGGAACCCTTGCAATTGAGATTACCAATGATATTCTCCATCAGCCCACTGCAAAAGCAATGTGGGATATTCTGACTGCTACATATTCCCAGACAAAGAATAAGACGAAGATTCTGCAACTCTAGCATGACATCTTTACTATCAAGCAGAATGGATGACCTCTGCACTCATTGTACACATCTTTGCGAGGAATGTTTGAGAAGCTTTACAGCTTCATGTCTCTCACAACCACTCCTAAGCAATAGAAGACATACCGGAATGCCACTATGGTTGGTGTATTTCTGGCGGCTCTAGATCCAGAGTACAAGGCTGCACGCTCCCAGATCTTGGCAGACTCCACCATTCCTCCGATGGAGGAAGCATTTCACAGATTAAGCCGTATTACTGTTCCTTCATCCGCTGCAAATCAGACCGCCTCCGCCATGGCAGCGAATCGAGGTCGTGGAGGTCATCATCATCAATCCTATGGTCGTGGACCTCGGGTAGAGGGGGTCACATTCGGCCATCATGCATTTCTTGCCACCGTTATGGGCATACTGAAGACACGTGCTACTCCAAACATGGATTTTTTGCTTCCGCACAAGTAGCTGAACAGATTGAGCCTCAATTTGCTTCATCTTTAGACCAACGCTTTGATGACCTTGTAGCCCGTCTGAGGGGCATTATTCCTCCATCTAGCCCAGTTGCATCAGTGCCTGCTTCTGATAGTCACTCCGATGTTGTTGCTTCTGCATCCACCAGTACCTCAGGTAGCACATATGCATTTACTAGCAGTAGTGGATCAGATACTCTAGAGTGGATTATGGACTCTGGTGCCACACATCATCTGTGTGGTGATTAAGGCCTACTTACAGCCTACCGACAGGTCCCTCCAGGTTGTAGTGTGGTTATTGTCAATGGGACGCATTCTCCTATCACTGGTCAGGGGGAGATTAGCCTGACACCTTCTATGCACCTCAAGAATGTGTTGCATGCACTTGATTTCTTTATGAATTTATTGTCCATTAGCCACCTTACAAAGGATTTACATTGTCGAGCAATTTTGATCAATCTTCGCTCATTTTTCAGGACATCCTTACGGGCAACGTGATTGGGCGTGGCTATGAGCAAGGCGGCCTATATCATCTCAGTCAGACCCCTTATGCCGAAGCCTCCTCTCTACCTATTGGATTTATCTCCCCATTACTGTGGTACTTACGCTTTGGACATCTACCGCTTCAGAAACTGTGTCGTGTGTTACCTTAGGTTTCACCTCACACGTCCATCCAATGTGAGGCTTGTCAGTTGGGAAAGCACCATCGGTCTACCTTTCCCAGTCGTCCGTGTCGGAGTAGTACCTCCAAGTTTGAGCTGTCTCATGTCGATATCTGAGTCCCTAGTCGTGTTCCTGATCATCAGGGACACGCGTTTTATATGGTTATTGTGGATGATTTCTCTCATGTGTCTTGGGTCTTTTTGGTAAAAAATAAATTTGAAGCGGAAAATATTACCATAAATATCATAAATGAAGTTCGTAATGTTTTTTCTGCTACTGTAAAGATTGTGAGAAGTGATAATGCCCTGGAATTTTGTACTCATACTCTCTCCAATTATTTTTCAACTCAAGGGATTATCCACCAAACATCATGTGCCTATACTTCCCAACAAAATGGGGTTGCAGAAAGGAAACATCGTCATTTACTTGATGTTACCAGGTCGCTTCTCATACAGAGTCATGCCCCCCATTCTTTCTGGGACGATGCTGTTCCAACGGCATGTTATCTCATTAATCGTATGCCGTCATCTGTCTTAGTTGAGAAGATTCCTTTCTCACTTGTCTTTCCAGAAAAAGAATTGTTCTCCCTCACTCCTCGTGTGTTTGGCTCGGTTGTCTTTGTCCACCCGTTGTCTCCAAGGATTGACAAGCTCTCTCCTAGGGCTATCAAGTGTTTTTTCGTTAGGTACTCCAGAACACAAAAGGGGTACATGTGTTATGATCCATTGCGCAGGAGATATCTTGTTAGTGTTGATGTTACCTTTTTCGAGTCTGTTATGTACTTCTCTCCTACAGGTGATCAGGTGGTATCCTCTGGCACTACTGAAGCTATATACATGCCACCACCATTACCACCTCCACCACTACCATCCCCTACACCTCCTGTTACTGTTCATGTTTCCCCGTTGCCATTCCACTATACCCATAGGCCTGCTTCAGCTCATGGTCACCGCTCATCATCTTGCTCGCCTGAGGTATGTTCTGAGAATATTATCAATATTGATAGTTCTGACGATTTCCTTGAGCAGGATGTGTTACAGAGGTCAAATGAGGAGGCAGGTGATTTGGATCTACCTATTGCACTTCGGAAGCAAAAGCGCAGTTGCGCATCATATCCAATAGCATCTAATGTGTCTTTTGATCGCTTAACTGGAGATTTCAGGAGCTTTTTCTTTGCACTATCAACGGTGGATATTCCACGGAATTACCAAGATGTGTTGAAGGATAGTCGATGGCATTTAGCCATAGAAGAAGAAATGGCTACTCTTCAGTCCAAAGGTGCCTGGAGCCTTATTACTGCACCTACTGACGTGTCTACAGTGAGCTGCAAGTGGGTCTTTACAGTTAAGCAGAATGCAGATGGCAGCATTGACAGATACAAGGCATGCCTGGTTGCCCGTGGCTTTACACAGACATATGGGGTGGATTATCTTGATACATTCTCGCATGTTACTCGTCATTCCACTCTACAGATCCTCCTCTCTGTTGCGGTTACTCGCGATTGGCCACTGTACCAATTAGATGTCAAGAATTCATTCTTATATGGTGACTTGCAGGAGGAAGTCTACATGCAACAGCCACCTGGTTTTGCTGTCGAGGGGGAGTGTTCTAAGGTGTGTAGACTTCATAAGGCTATCTATGGTCTTAAACAGAGCCTCAGAGCGTGTTTCCAGAAGCTCTCAGACATGTTTGAAAAACAGGGGTACAAACGTTCCAACGCAGATCATTCCTTGTTCGTACAGAAGACACCCAGAGGTATTATTGCAATTATGGTGTATGTAGATGATATCTTGATTACAAGTGATGATGAACAGGGAATTCAGAGGGCGAAAGAAATGCTGGGTCGTGAATTTGTCACCAAGGACCTTGGAGTTCTTAGATATTTCTGGGACTGGAATTCGCCAGAAATCCTCATGGGCTAGTTATGACCCAGAGGAAATATATCACTGACCTGTTGAGTGAACAAGAATGCTTCGTTGCTGACCTGCCACTACACCCATGGATCTCAGTATGAAATTATATGATGACGACACTGATGAGGTGGATAGGAGGAGATACAGATAACTGGTGGGCAAGCTTCTCTATGTCACTATTACCAGACCCGATATCTCCTTTGACGTGAGTCAGGTGAACCAGTTCATGGGGCAATCACGCCAGGTACATATGGATGCTATACATATGATACTCGAGTACCTTAAGTCATCTCCAGGTGCAGGTCTGTTGTTTAAGAAAGACAAGGAGATTACTATCTCAGCATGTGCAGATGCAGATTACGCATTATGTCCTAAGGACAGAAAGTCCACCACTAGATTTGCTGTGTATGTCGGAGACTCACTAGTCTCATGGAGAAACAAGAAGCAAACTGTTGTAGCAAGATCCAGTGCTGAGTCTGAATATAGGGCTATGGCCCAGGTCAGTACAGAAATGATGTGGGTGAAGGATGTGCTTACAGATCTATACATAAAAGTCCCTCTTCCTATGGCTCTGGAATGTGACAATCACGATGCTCTATTCATTGCAAATAATCCAACATTTCATGAACGAACCAAACACATTGAGGTTGATTGTCACTTCATACGAGATTATGATGCAGAAGGGATTTATTTCTACATCCCATGTTAGCTTAGGGGACCAAACTGCAAACATCTTTACCAAGGCGTTACTTTGAGGGGCGTTCCAGAAGTGTTCGTCCAAGCTGAGCATGATTGACATCTATGCTCCACCTTGAGGGGGAGTGTAGAGATATATGTTATTCTTTTTTGTACCTTTTCGTATTTTCTTTTCCCCGTTGGACTCTTTATGTATTTTACCCATAGGCTACTCTCCTATATAAGAGAGCTTAGGGTGTATGGAATAAACAACTCACTGATTTTCCCAACAGAAACTGAAGGGTCTCTTAGGAGGCTACCTCACTGCTTGAGTTTTGATTACTTTTCCGCCAACAGGCTTAACGATGCTACATGTGAATCGTCTATGGTTACATCTGAAATAGTTACTGTTGAATGTTGGAGGAGTTACAATTGACCTTGAATGGGTTCTAATAGAATTTGACTAGAGTTAAGATCAATTATAAGTTGTGTTGGCTAAAGTTGACTATAATTAAGTTGGATGCAGAATAATTAATTACCGTCAACTATTAATCACCAATCATCGACAATTGATCAGATCTTAGAGTTACTACTCTATGTGTTAGGATAAGTAAGTGTACGTGTTGGGAACTTAGTTAGGATGCATTAGACTCCACCGCATATGGAGGCACCCAATCCTAATGTAATGCACTTTTCACGCCTTAGAGTCATAGTGTGAGATGACCCACAGACCAAGACCACAGACTATCCACTAGACTTGAGAAGTTAGATAGAATTGAGAATCAGATTTAAACCTCTTTTTTCCATCATCGAGAAATCAAGAATGAAATCTATCAGTACCTCATCATTTCCATTATCAAGTTCCCTACGCATGATATCTAAATAAAGAAATATCATACACAATATGGATTATCAACGAATATATATAAGGGTTATATACATGAAAAGGTTATCGGATGATGGGAAATCATGGGGCATATAAACAAAGCAGCTTGAGAATCCTTTTCCACGCAAGTAGTTGTAAATTTTAAATTATCACTGCTTATTTACTTGCTTTCTTTTGAAACCATTAAATTGTCTGATAATTTGTTATATGTCGGATAGTGCCGACATTTGTGACGTCCTTTTGGTTCCTTGCATGTTTTGGCAGGCAAGACGTCAGCGACTCAGTAGCAGTTTGATGATTCCGGACATTCGTATATATACCAGACGGTACAGTTGTACTTTTTGTTCAGTATATGTAACATTTGGGTCTGAATAAACCCGAACCCGACTTGATTAGGGTCCGATTAACCCAATTGAGTTATCAGGCGGTATTAAATAACTTAAATCGATCAATTGATCGTGAATCAAAAGTCGTTCAGGCAAAATCGACCAAAAGCCAAACGCATCGTAATGCGTGACCGAAAAGCTGCGACGTGAATTTGGAAACCGCAAAACAAATCGAGACCATCATAAAATCCGATTCGACGAAACAAGACCAACGGAATCGACCATTCGTCAATCGGAGTTCGTTTGATATTTTTAAATTACAAAATTTGACCGCAAACCAAAATCGTATCTCGAAAATTTCGGGCATGCAAACACGATCTAAAATATATCAATATTATACTCATTTTGATCGCCCTTCAGAGACGATCAAATCGAGATATTGTCATCAAAATCCGAGGGCCGAAGCGTGAATACGATCAACTTTAAGTATGACCAATAAAGTGAGTTTTGTTTTAAAAATAAAAAAATAAATAAAATTATTTTCTGCTACAGTATCATACTGTAGCAGACTTATGTTCTGTAAAAATAATAATAAATGAATAAAAATGAAAATATAATAATAATAAATAAATAAATAAATAAATAAGTATTAATAATTGTAATTAAGACATCAGCAGTGACATTACGAGGATTGTCACTGTTGATGTCATAAAAGATGATGTCATGAAAACAAAAGTATAATAATAATAGGAGGAAAGTTCCACGAAGGAACCTCCCGTCTATTTGTTTCCTTCCTCCAAATATTTCTCCAACGGCAAGGGCTTTTCCTCCTCTCGTTTCTTTTCTTCCAAAGCTCCTTCATCTCCCCTTTTCTTCCTACTTCCCACCAAATCCTTTTTCTTTCATCCATAGTTTCTTTCAAACTCCAGCCGTGGAAGCCCAATCCCACTGCCGAATTCCAATTCCAGATGTTGCCTTCCAAATTTCCAAATCTTGGAATCCCACCACTCAAATTAATTACCAGGAGCTCATTTCCAGAATTTTACAATCCCAATTCCTGATTTCTTGATTCAAAACCAATTCCAGAAGAGGATTGCAGCAACTGCTGCTTGCTGCCATTGTTGCTCCGGGCAAATCCATCCCTCTCGCATGTTTGTTTCTTCACAAAAAAAGTTGGAAAAAAAAATACAAGGTACAATCCTATCACTCTTTTGTTGCCATGCATGTGTAATCCATCCTTCCTTTGATGGCTGGAGAGGAGGAACGTTTGCCTTGTCGTCTATTCCCTTGGTTATTTTTTTTTTCAGAAGTTTGTTGCATTTAACTATAACAAGGGACATCGTTAAATAAAATAATACGCTGCGAGTCATGTCGGTCACTTTGTTTTGTCTATTTATAATTTCAAATACCATGTTATGTTTGACTGCAACCATAGAAGTGTTATGCAATAAGGATTAGGGATCGGTGACGTCTCAAACGGTGATGCTCTTTTGCCATTGTTAAATTAGCTTTCCAAATCAATCCATATTATAATGAGCTTCTCAAAGTAAATTGGTATTGTAGACCTAAATTTTTCTTTGAAATAAGAATAAGATATGTAAGATGGTGGTGGTGGAAGGAATTCTTTTTAAAAATCTATATATGATTGAAGAAGAGCAGTTAAAGATCTTTTGCATTAGTAATAGACAGAATCTGGCAAAGACTAAATTCCTTTATTTAAGTAAGTGAACTCGCATTTTATGCACTACAAAGAATCTGTCTATTATTTCGAGGGATGAAAGAATTAATCTATCATTGAATTAAGGCTGGAAATAAATACATATATAGTTCCGAGTGATGCACAACTGTTTATTCTGTTACAGTTCTTGAATTCTAAGCTAAAATGTTACTTTTATATGGATAGTACTATTTGTTTATGTGCTTCTCAAAGGCAATTTAATTTAAGTTCCAAAGTCTTCCAGTCTGAATAAATTATGAAACCCAAATTGTGGTAGTATATGTTTATGTTATATTTTTAGGATTTAACAGTATAACATAGGACGTAGATGATTTAGTTGCCCTCTCTAGGAAGCTTTCAAATACTGAAGTGTGGCCTTGTTGGCTTAAAATGGGTGTTATGACCAATAATTCCCAAATCGATTGATAATTGAGTAGAATCTACTGTCACTAATGATAAGTTGTGACAAAATATCTAGATTTGAAAAGATAACCACAGAAGAGATTGAAAGAGATGAGCAGTCAAGGAAGTAAAAATGATGGTAAATAAGTGATGATAATTAATAGTATCGGTCAAGGTGACCTTTACACCTGACCGTGCGAGGGCACTGTGACCTTCAACTGGGCGGAGAAAAGGAAGCCCAGTTAGGGCAACGGTCGCCTATTACGTGGGTCTAGGATCCTAGTATTTGTTATAGTTTTTACACGAGCTCGCAGTGTTTTCACGCCTCATTGGGATCCCGACTTTTGACCAGCTCCGCTGACCCTTTAATTTAGAATACCCATGCGGGGGATCATCGGTTTTAGTTTTTGGTACGAGCTCGTCTATCCTTACCAGTCGGGTCCGTCTAAAGTGACTTTTCTGAAGAATCTTTCTCACCCATCTTAGGGGCGTAGTTTTGGAGTAGACATATCCCTCTAATGGATCGCACTTCCATTTAGAGGGCAAGACGGAAGAGTCTCCTTAGGAGACTACCACACCACTTGAGTTTTGGTTACTTTTCCGCCAATAGGCTTGGCGATACTAAATCTACATCATCTAGGGTTACATTTGAAACAGTTATAGTAAATTTGGAGTTAAAGTTGAACTTGAAATAAAGCATAATGGATCTTGGCTAAAAGATAAAATCAAGTATGCGTTGTGTTGGCTAGAGTTGTTTATAATTAATTTAGTAGACGTGTTGGGAACTTAGTTAGGATGCACCATTGATAAATCTCGTATTCATCATGCTAAAATTGGTCAATTAGGCTTTGTTCCCAAAATTCAAATGCATTTAATCATTAATAGAGCATCATTAGCATCCACACATGTGTAAATAATACTCGCATTTCATCATGCATAATTGCATTAAAATTTCCAAGTGTAAATTGGCTTAAAAACCTGCTAACTTCCCTTATTTTTATTTAATTCATCCTAACTCTATTTGACCACAAACCACCTTCGTTGTGTAAATATTACTAACAAGATTAAATAAAAAATATAAAAAAATTACTAACTCAAATAAGTGTCAAATAATCCCAAAACCAATGTTCATATCTGACGGACTAAAACATGCATATCTCTCTCATACAATGTCCGATTTTGGTCTACTCACTTTTAAAAGTACTCCATTTTCAAATACCTTCAAAACAAGACCATTTCGTAAAATTCGGAGCTCATATGTGAAATTAGGGTTTTGGGCTCTTTTGCGCATTTTAACTTTTTCTATTTTTGACCTGAGTTTTTATGCACATAATTAACCCTTTTAATTTTATTTCTTCTTCATTTTTGTTCTTTGATGAAAGATATATTAAACGGCTTAAAAATTCAAATCTAAATCAAGACTGAAATCAAAGAAACTGACTGTGTCCGAGTGTCAGTTGTGAGTCTATACAAAATTCTCGAATTTCTTACTATTTTATTTTCCTATTTTATTATTTATTAAAAATAAAAAAAGATTAGTGTGTAATTATTTTTCTTACATTTTATCATATTTTTTCTGGAATTTTATCCACTTTGAAAACCACCAAAAACATTACAAAAAATCGGTTTTCAATACACTTGGAGACCACCAAAAATACTACCTCAAAAAGATGCTCTCTTTTGCTCCTGGGTCCTTCATGAATGAAAGTTGTAGATCTCGTCGAGACGAACAACTTTCGTAAAGGAACTTTTTCGATCCGAGGTCTCCTATTTCTTTTCTATTTCTATTCTTCTTCTAATGTTGAATTTTTTTAGGGGAGACACGTGGTAGCCCCTGGGCGTGCCATGTGGCACCCCCGTTTCACTGTGTTCTCTCTCCTCCCTCGGATCACGTGCCTAATATGTGACCCTCCATTCACCTCCGCCGCACGTGCTGCGTACGTGCCTTCTTCTCCACCGCATGCACGTGCGCAGCTCGTGATCACCCTCTCCTCCCGTAAACGGTCGCCGCCACCCGCTACTCCTCGAAAAGCCGCCATCATTTCTCCTTCCGCTCCTCCTCGTAACGGTCGCGAGTGTGTAACGCCTCCTCCCCGATCCTCTCCTTTCAAGCCTCGCCTTCATACTCCTACCACCCCATCTGCCATCACTCTCCAGCTTCGAGCCCACTGGTGACAACAGTGGGTTGTCCTTCGACGGCGACGAGGAGGGCTCCTAGGCGTGATCCACGAAAGGCCTTCGTGTCGCAGTAGCTCAAGCTCGCTGCCCGAGCTTCGTGGCCTTACACCTCAGCCATTTTGAGGCGATAATCAGAGCTCGAAGCTCCAGCAAACACCAGGTGATCAACGAGAGCGGCGCCTCGAAGCTCTCCTTCCCCAGGCGACACATCAACTCTGTTCGACTACACGCATCAGGGGATACCCATCCCTCTCCAGTTCTACGTATGCAGAAGCCCTGCTCTGCCTTCGCCTCCGCACGCCCAACGACGAAGTCCCCGCTTCTCATCACTCTCCACCGACTCCAGACCCGCTACCTCCGCCCGACCACGCTCGGCCTACTCGATCGCCACCGAGCACCTAGCCACTCACCCTCCGACAGATCGCCACCACCTCGCACGGCCTCCGCCTTCACCTCGACTCCTGTGCTTCGGCCATCGCCGCCACATTCTGCCATACGCGCACTGCCACCGCCCCCGTTCGCCCGTCGCCCGATTACCATCGTTGGATCAGGGTATTAGCCCTTGATCCGACGGCTCTATTCACGCTACGTAATATCCCCGAGCCTCGGCCCCGGCCTTGATGCTCAGGTTACCCGAGCGACCGTTAGCGTGCCACGTGGAGAATCAGGACCGCACCTCAGCCTTCGCCCCCGAGCCTTTGCTTCTGCAACCCAAGCCAGCCTCACCACACGAGCCTCCAGGTTCATCCAGAGTGCACATGCCTCGTGCGATTTGGCGAAAATGCAAAAATAGCCCCACCGCATCAGATCACGTGCTCCGCGCGTGAGAGCGGGGTTAATTGCAAAGAAACTCCAGAGACAATCCGAAATTACAGATAAGCCCCTCCAGGGACCTCTCTGTGAAGAAATTAATTATTTCCATTACATTTTAGTCCCTGACTCTTCATTTTAGCATATCATTTCCATCTGAACTCCGATTTTAGCATATAATATGTCGTTTTGAAGCTTATTTCGTGCTCTATCACTTTGCTTATTTGTCGACAGATCTGAGGCTGTTCAGGGAAGATTCTTATTTAAGAAGCATTTTGATTTATGCATGTTAATAATTAACATATTTTTACCTCATTTTATTGGAAAATTAATGGTTTATTTACAGGGATTTATTTAAGGATTTCAATTGGATCAATCCTACTCTGATTATTCTAAACTATTATTTGAGGATCTAACCTTTGTCGGGCATTCAGCTCAATTGACAATACATAATTTCAATTCTCAACAATTTATGTGATTGAACTCGAATTATTTGAGGATTGAATCAGAAATAATTTTGAGAAATATTTTTGAGATCAATTAAGGATTATTTTTTATTACATGCATTTATTCGATTTGTGACTATTTTTGAGAGAACTGATGAATTTATTTGGATTAAAATTTTTATCACAGATTCTGCGCTTAATATCTCTCTCTGTGATCTTTAGCATTGCATCATCATTTTGTCCCTTTGTTATCTGACACAGAAATTAACTTAGCATTTAATTAATTATTTGATTTAATTTAAAATCTCGCAACTAAAAATCGCCGTTCCCTGTGTTCGGCCTCGGTACACTTATCAAGAAAAATTCTCCACAACATTCAAAGATTGTGGTTTTTGATTGACCGTTTTTCGCCTCCTATACTACAAATATCGATTCTTAAAGAGATGAATTCCGCGTTCATCAAATGGCACCATTGCCGGGGAACGATGGATTTTTAGGGTTTTAAATTAATTTTTGTAATTAATTTTTATGAAATTAATTTTTTTCTTTTGCATTTTATTTTATGCATTTCATTTTGCATTTCTCTCTCACTTCTGATACTAACCACATCTTCTATCTTTGCAGATTTCTCGGAGCGAATTTTTTTGGATATAATTAAAGGACAAGGTTCAGGAAAGCGGTATGCATATGCGTTCGGACAGGTCACTGAATAGCGGTTAAGCGGCATGCGGGGGCATATGCGGTTCTACGCGGTTTCCTAATTTTTTGTTGAAAAATAAATAAATATATACAAAAGTGACTACAAGATAACTAAATTTATGTATAATTGTGGTCCAATAGAAGATCTAAGAAAAATAACTTTCAATTTATAGAGTTCAAAACAATCTCTATCAATCAAATATCAATACTTCAATAGAATTCTTAGCACACAAAATAATTGACAACAATCAACAAAATAGAAAAATTAACACACAAAATGCCTCTATTGTTGAATATATTATCATTTATCTCTGTCGTTATATTTATAACTGATCCTCCATCAAAAGTACCAAACATTACATATAATATATTGCATTTATTATAACTATTAGTTGACTAAATTAGTTTGCTAAATTGTTGGTACATTATTCTTTTTCTTCCTCGCGTGTTTACTCCAATCTCGTCGTACAACTACTTTGACGATGGATTTAAATGGTCATGGATGCTTGGTGGCATACATGCAAAAGCATGCGAAAACATGGCACAAATAACACGATAAAAATGTGGCAAAAATTAAAAAAATAAAAAATAAAAAAATGTGTATGCGACCTCAGAGACCGCATAAGCGGCTGCACAATAGCATATGCGGCCCGCATAAGTGCACAAGGCGCATAATGCGGGGCTTCATGAAAGCGGCGCGCTGAAGGCACGCACAGACCGCTTTCGTGAACACTCCTCAAGGATTTGCAGGATCTGCAAAGATTGAATTTTTATTTTTGTGAGAGAGTTAGTTTAGTGTAATTTTCTACATTATTCTCAAGGTCCCTCTCTTTGAACCCTTGTAATATTCAGGACTGAACTTTTCTGTGATGTGTGTTGGGTCTGTTTCAACCCCTTCCATGTGATTGAGACCTGACTTGAGTGGTGTAGAAATCATGCACATATACGTTTGCTTGTTTAACATTGATTGTGGTCGTTATTCTTAGGCCACACTTTCACTAATTATACACACGCGTAGATCGTTCAACTTAGCCAAATTTCTAAATCAATTCTTTCCCGCTAATAGAACTATCTGCTTAAGGCGATTTCATCTGTGCATATTGTTGGAGTATTTGGTAATGCGCAGGTTGAGTTGTAGATGGGTAAATAGATACCTCCAGGATCCATTTACCCCATCCAAGAGTTTAGTCCCACATCTACCAGTGGTGGGACTTGGAGGCTCTGTGGAGGCTATATAAGGAGCCCCAGACCACCTGTATCAGATGAGAAAAAAAGTAATCCGCCCCTTCGAGGGCTTCTCCAGTGGTTTCCTCCCACTCTTTAGGGAGTAGGGTTCCACGTAAAATCCCGATGTTCTTATTGTCTTTATCATTTTCCAAGTTTCGCTTCCGCATGTTTATTTTCTAACATGGTATCAGAGCGGGTTCGATTCATGATGTTTCATATTCTTTATTTTCGAGATCGATTATTCACTTTTCAAGATTATTATATTCTGAAGATTGTGTATCAGTCTATTATGTTATTCGTGAAGATTTGCAAGCATATTCATGTTGAGGTCCAGTTTATAGGGTTTTCTGAAACCCTAGTTCTTGAAGGCACAACAGATCTTCCATGCTCCCTAACCGTGCAGGGTTTCGTTGAAACCCTAGATCTAGAAGCTCCTCAGCCACACAACATTCGTGGCGGCACGTTACTTCTTCTGGCAGATGCACGAATCCAGCCGCGCAATCGCCCAGGCGGCGATCTTCGTGCGCAAAGCTTCAAGTAGAGCACGCGTCACACCCTCCAATATCTCTCCATGCATGAACCTCCAGGCGACGTAAACCTCCTGAAACCCGGGCTGCGATGAAGCGTCGAGCCTTCTCTCCCATCTCCATCTTACACATGACGAAGCTCTAGGTGTCCTGCACGAGCTCCTTTCCAGGCGGAGCCCGAAGCACTCCAGGCGTCAGGTGTTGAGCCCCATCGGGGGCGGCGTAGGCTTGAGGACGAGGGATCCCATGCGGGAACCCTAAAAGGGGGCGGTGCACATTTTGGGCCAGATGGCCCAATATTTGAAAAAAAGGTTTTGTTTAAAGCCCACAGTGGGCTGGAAAATGGAAGAAGGCCCAGCCTAAAAACATGGAGTGGATTTGTTTTTAAAAAAATGATGATGAGGAATTTGGTTTGAAAAAAAGAGAGGCGCGTACAATACAAAGCCGTACGCAATGTCCAAAAAACGAATGAAGAGAAAAGCCGAAAAAAGACATCAAACGGCTTAGAAAAAGAAAAAGAAAAGGAAGAAAAAAATTTTGACAGCGTAAAAAAAAGCCGCAAGGAATTGTTGAGAATATTCATGTTTTCCCCAATATTTATTTATTATCTTGTCTGCTCTCAACTTCGTCGATGTTAATTTTCCGAGAAGTATGGGAGAAAGGGGGAGTATATGTAGAATCACAGGTCTCAGGATTTCTCCAGATTTCATATTCGTCAAACCGGTCAGATTTTTCCAGACTCTACAGTTCAGTTTCAGACTCGATGATCATGGTTCCGAGTCTTCAGATTCAGACACGCACGAGTCCGCGTTCTCCAGTTTCGAGATCCCCGTCATTCTTCTTGTGTTGTCATGCCAGAGTTTTTCATGTAAGCTATAGAGGACTATTCCTTATGCCATGTGGGCAAGAGTTTTCATGTGGTATCATGAGTACTCCAGAGTAGAGTATCATTCTCTGAGCCAGATGGGAGAGACCCAGTTCTCCGACGAGGAGACTTTTTAGACTCCATTCTCTAGTGACTGTGGACTCCGACGAGGATTGCACTTCCACGACCTTTTTCAGTTCGACCCATTTTCAGAGATGGAGCAGTTGTCCACATGTTGTGGCGGGCCAGAGTACTCCGACGAGGAGACTCATTTCAGTTGCAGTGACTCTGACAGGTGCAGTTCAGAGCACATGCTCTCCGACGAGGAGATTCAGTAGACTCACACTTCAACCCATTCGTCTTCCTCACCTACACGGCATGAGAAGCAACGTCCTCGACAGCAGCAGTTGTGCACGTTGAGTTGATATTGTCCGTAGTATCCTGTAGCGTGAGTTGAGTGTCTTTCTGTTTGTCCAAGCTGAGCAATGCATGCCCCAGCTCGAGGGAGAGTGTTGGAGTACTTGGTTATGTGCAGGTTGAGTTGTAGATGGGTAAATGGATACCTCCAGGATCCATTTACCCCATCCAAGAGTTTAGTCCCACATTTACCAGTGGTGGGACTTGGAGGCTCTGTGGAGGCTATATAAGGAGCCCCGGATCTCCTGTATCAAATGAGAGAAAAAGGGATAGAAAATCCGCCCCTTTGAGGGCTTCTCCCGTAGTTTCATCGCGCTCCTTAGGGAGTAGGGTTCCACGTAAAATCCCGTTGTTATTATTGTTCTTTATCTTTTTCCATGTTTCGCATCCGCATGTTTATTTTCTAACACATCATTTAGTATAAACTTTGCATCCCGCATGAAGAACACGAGGAATCATTGATTCACACTTGCATTGGCTTTTTCGATTCTCCCTCCTCAGTTTTACAACTTAGGAATTAAAGGAATTGGGACTGCTCATTCGGCATGTATTTTTGCGTTCATATAAAACTTCAGTGATAACCCTAATCTAAAATTGGGACTACTAATCAAGGCGCCTGTAAATAAAGTGACATAAAATTACCCCTTGAGTCTGGTGGAGAGTAACCCACTCATTGTTTGTAAGGACTATACCGCACACTTAGGACAGAGCCAAAAATCGAAAATTTTAACTCAGACTATTGTTTTTTAAAAACAATTAGCTACTTCTCAGTGAGGGTTTCAGGTAGCCGTTTACGGTCCGACTCCCTTAGCAGAGTGGGTGGTTTAGATGACACCATGAAAGGCTCCGACCTCAAGTAACACGGGTAGCCGTCTAACGGTCCGTACTTACACCCATACTGGCTGAAAGTGGGTGCAACTAGTTGTATGCACTCGGGACAGTCTTTGTGAAATATTTCGGCACCTAACAGCTCCGCTTAAATTTTCAAGATTGCTTTGTCATTAAATTAAAATTGAAAAGATAAGCGGCCGAAATCTAGCGTGCCTTCACCAGTGTTGAGTGGGTGAATTGACGAGTTTTGAATTGCGTTTGTTTTGTGTGAGTTAGGCTCGTACTTGGAAGGTTTGGGAGTTCTGCCAAAGATGAATGTTTCTTTGGCAGGACATTGTTGATGATTTAGTCTGCCAGCTCATCCATGCATCTACCTATACTCTCGGAGACTCAGAGGTCCCTCTTGACTTGTCAGTCCATTCTTCTTATGGACAATCCCAGAGTGAGGTACACAAATCGGATGCAGCGCTTGCCACATCACATTCCATCTTTAGCGATCCGATTCCCAAAACAACCAAGATGGTCGTCGATATTGATACACTGCAAACATCCACATCACAACCAGATTCAGCAATGAGAGAGCCAGATTCTGTAAACGACATAGACTTACCCGATCTCAAACCATTGCCCCCTACTCTTAAGTATGCCTTTCTTGCAGGAAATAAGGGACAGTTTCTGGTCATCATCAGTTCGCATCTTGACCGAAGAGCAGGAGTTCCGCCTGCTTAAAGTTTTAGAGAAAAATCACAAAGCTATAGGCTGGAGATTGTCTGATCTTACAGGAATAAACCCAGCCCTATGCTCACACCATATTTACCTTGAGGATGATGCTAAACCCTCCCGTGAATGCCAACGTAGGTTGAATCCAAACTTACGGGAAGTGGTTAAGACTGAGATCGAAAAATGGTGCAAGGCCGCTTTCATATATCCCATCTCAGACTCTAAGTGGGTGTTGCCTTTGCATGTCGTCCCGAAAAAGTCGGGACTTCATATTATCACCAACGAGGAGGGAGATGATATCACGACACGGGACCCAACATCGTGGTGTATCTGTGTGGATTACAGGCGTCTGAATGTCGCAACGAAGAAGGACTACTTTCCACTGTCTTTTATTGATCAAATCTTGGAGAGATTGGCAGAGAGAGAATACTTCTGTTTCTTAGACGGGTACTCGAGCTAGAATCAGGTAGCCATCGCCCCTAAGGACCAGGAAAAAACTACTTTTACATGTCCGTTCGACACATACGCATTCAAGCGCATGCCTTTTGGGCTTTGCAATGCCTCCATCACTTTTCAACGGTGCATGATTGTGGTTTTTGCTGAAATGGTCGGAGATTTCCTGTAAGTCTTCATGGATGACTTCTCGGTCCATAGTGATTCATTCGATGATTGCCTAGCGCACCTGGATCGACTCCTTCAAAAATGTAGGGAAGTGAATCTGGTACTCTCTTGGGAGAAAAGTCATTTCATGATAAAAGAGGGAATTGTATTGGGGCATGTCATCTCTAAGAAGGGAATGGAGGTTGACCCTACCAAGGTCGATGTGATCAAGAAAGTCGATCCACCTACCAATGTGAAACAAGTGCGGTTTTTTCTGGGGCATGTCGGATTTTATAGGAGATTTATTGAGGATTTTTCAAAAATTGGCCGACCGTTGACTGACCTCTTAGGGAAAGACACTGAGTTCATTGTAGATCATAAGTGCCTTGAAGCCTTCGAGCTTCTAAAAAAGAGGATCATTGAGACTCCCGTCCTACAAGCCCCTGACTGGTCTCCCCTTCGAGATAATGACATACGCTTCAAACTTCGCAGTAGGGACAGTGTTAGGACAAAGAAAAGATGGAATCCTGTATGTTATTCACTACGCAAGCAAAGTTTTAGATCCAGATAAGAAAAAATACACTGTGACCGAAAAGGAAATGCTTGCAGTAGTCTTTGCCTTGGAAAAATTTCGATCGATACTTCTAGAATCTAAGGTCATAATTTACACAGATGCCAAAGCGTGACTCCATTCGATACTTAATGGCGAAAACAGATGCAAAAGCGTGACTCCTCAGATGGATACTCCTACTTCAGGAATTTGATTTAGAGATTAAAAATAAACCTGGAGTTAAGAATGTCGTGGCTGATCATTTATCACGGATCGAACATAACAAAATCCCTGAGTCTGAATCCATTCGTGAAACCTTCCCAGACGAGTCAATTTCTGCTATTGACTCTCTCCCATGGTATGCCGACATGGTAAACTATCTTGTCTCCAAGAAAGTTCCTCAGGGTTGGCCCAAGAACAGAATCGACCGACCCAAGTCGGAAGTCAGACATTACCATTGGGATGATCTGTTCCTTTTCTTTGAGAGACCAGATTGTATATGGAGAAGATGTGTTCCTCAAGAGGAATACCACAATGTCATCAATCTCTGTCATACCTTGGATGCAGTAAATCACTCCGGGAAGAGGATCGCTGAGAAGATACTACAATATAGATTTTACTGGCCGACCTTGTTGAAGGATGCCTACAATTTTCTTGCCGTGCCCGGTCTGTCAGAGAATGGGAGGGACCATTGGTCTCAAAGATGCCATGCTTATGTAACCAGTAATCACTTGTGATGTATTCGATGCATGGGGCATTGTCTTTATGGGCCCGTTCCCTAATAGTCAAGGATTTGAATATATTCTTCTCGCGGTAGACTATTTATCTAGGTGGGTGGAGGCTATCCCTACTCGAGCAACAGACAACAAGACTGTATGCAAGTTTTTTAAAGATAATATTATTTCGAGGTTTGGAATCCCTAAGGTATTAATATCTGATTAGGGTAGCCACTTCGTTAACCAGGAGGTGAAGAAGTTGACTAAGCAATACAACATCGAGCATTGTGTCACTAGTCCTTACCATCCACAATCCAATGGCATGGCCGAGGTGTCAAACAGGGAGGTCAAAGGAATTTTACAGAAGCTAGTCCGTCCTGACAGAAAGAACTGGTCCCAACTCCTGGACCAGGTTTTGTGGGCTTACCGGACAGCTTACAAAACCCCATTGGGCACCTCCCCGTTTCGAATGGTATATGGAAAAGCATGTCATTTACCCGCAGAACTCGTGCATAAATCAGAATGGGCAATCAAAAAGATAAATTGAAACTGTCATAAAGGAAAGAAGAATAGAGAGATGGATTTGAATGAACTATCCGAAATCCGAAATCATATCTACGAAAACAACGCCATTTACAAGGACAAAGTGAAGCAATGGCATGACAAGAACATCCGAACAAAGACCTTTGTCCCAGGGCAGAAAGTATGGTTATTTAATGCAAGATTGAAAATTTTTCAAGGTAAATTGAAATCCAAATGGACGGGACCCTTCATAGTAAGAGAGGTGCACAATAACGGAAGTGTTGAGATATCAGATTCCGCGGGCAACACACACAGTTCTATAGTCAACGATCAGCTGCTTAAACACTTTGTCGAATCCAGTGATCAGTTAGTGCAAGTAGAACATACCTCCTTCACTCAAGGCGTTGTACTAGACGAAAAACTCGTACTGCCCGGATGAACTACCTCTTCAATTCCATCGCTCTTCTGAACATCCGTCAACCTACTCATCTAGTCGGTTCTCCACCTGTGATTATCCGATCATACTTAGGCTGACCCGAGCCTAAGTATAGGGGGACATGTACCATTGTGTATAGGTCACTTCTATTCTTTCTGCTCACCCTCGACTGCCTCATTTCATGCTTTTCTGCTATCCTTAGTCCCTCAAAAGTCTAAGTATAAAGGGCATGTCGACTTCTATTCTTCTTAACTCAACTATATTTAGTACGAGCTATGTCTACATTTCACTTTGTGCCATGCGGACATAGCACATGCTAAGTATAGGAGGGTATGTTTGTATATATTCTACTTTATCCATAGCTCGTACTTTAATCATTTTTCATCTAACATCGGGGATGGGTATAACTATTGTATATTATATATTATATTAAATTCTTTCTGTAAATAACACTTGGTTTTGGAAAAAAAGGGAAAAAAATCAATCATAGTCTTGCATTTCATACATCCATAACTTGGTTGGTATATTCCTGACACATTCACTATCACTCAAGGCTTGAGGATTTGAAGACACCGGGTTTTTGAGATCTTGAGAGTCTGAGTTAGCCAGCCATAGTCATTAGGGTTTTGAACTTAATAAATCCACACTTCCATAGTTTGAAAGATTTGAGCGCTATATTGCACTCTTCATTTCTACCCTCTAAAGAATATGATCAACACGCCACTTTCACAACTACAAGATTGATGAGATTAGTTGCGTTATCACTTGATGAACTAGGACTGGAGATTTGAGTCTAGACCCGATCTAATGATGCTCGAGGATGGGATAAAGTTAAAGAAGGCTTCAAGAAACCTGAGCATCAACAAACCCTAGCCAGCAAGTTCATATGCTATCGTTTGATATTTACCTATGTACCAGGGTGTGATGAAACCTAATTGTTGATCAGTGTGCGCCAACTTTTGTTAAAAGCAGCGGAGCTAGCCAAAAAGGATAGAAAAGAAAAGAAAGAAATGTTCAAAGAAAAACTCTATTCCTCAAAGTCAATTTTCAAAAGAGCTTCCACCAATGGCGAGGGCTCCCAAACATTTTCAAAGCGTCCACTTGGACCAAATGCTATTAGGACCAAGGAGTCGGGCTAGCACCATAAAAGGGCTCTGCATCGTTAGCGATACAAGTCTGGGTGGTGAAGTATCTTAGATACTCAAAAGAGACACACCCCAGTGTACTCACAGAAAAACAACTGCAGACGACTCCGAATTCTCTTGACGGATACATTGATCAACAAAAATAAAAATATACTTGTGTTGAGTAAAAAGGCACTCGAGAGGTCCCTTTTTCCAATGTGAGGGAGAGAAAAATAAACACAATCCTATGCCCTCCATCATCTGGCCGTCCATCTACATTTCAAGTCTGACAAACTAATGAGACGGTCGAATGAAGCAAGAATAGATTTATTCCTTAGTGTTGAGGATTAGGTATAGAGGAGAATCCACTGGACTAGAACTTTGGGTGATGACTCGACTCGACTCTCATGAATGCAGTACACTAAAAGTCATATCGTTATATTATATGTACAAAAGACAGTCTGAAAAAGAGAAGTTGGATTCCTTTAATTAAAGCATTGTTGAGCCTAGAATTTTAAGATCACTCAAATTAAGGGTCTTCTAAAAATTGAGCCTTGAAAATTCACATGCACAGTCACGGATTTATCCAAAAGTCATTCATTCATGCTCGGGGACGAGCATAATTTAAGTATAGGGGTATGATAAATCTCGTATTCATCATGCTAAAATCGGTCAATTAGGCTCTATTCCCCAAAATTCATATGCATTTAAACATTAATAGAGCATCATTAGCATTCATACATGTGTGAATAATACTCGCATTTCATTATGCATAATTGCATTAAAACTTCCAAGTGTAAATTGGCTTAAAAAGCTGCTAACTTCTCTTATTTTTATTTAATTCAACCTAACTCTATTTGACCCCAAATCACCTCCGTTGTGTAAATATTACTAACAAGATTAAATAACAAATACAAAAAATTACTCTCAAATAAGTGTCAAATAATCTCAAAACCAATTTTCACATCAGACGGACTAAAATACGCATATCTCTCTCATACAATGTCCGATTTTGGTCTACTCATTTTTAAAGTACTCCATTTTCAAATACCTTCAAAAAAAGATCACTTTCGTAAAATTCGGAGCTCATATGAAATTTGGGTTTTGGACCTCTTTTGCGCATTTTAACTTTTTGCTATTTTTGACCTGAGCTTTTATGTACATAATTAACCATTTTAATTTTATTTCCTCTTCATTTGTATTCTTTGAAGAAAGTTTTATTAAACAGCTTAAAAATCCAAATCCAAATCAAAATCAAGACTGAAAGCAAAGAAACAGACTGTCTCCGAGTGTTCGTTGTGAGTCTGTACAAAATTCTTGAATTTCTTACTCCTATTTTATTTTCCTATTTTGTCATTTATTAAAAATCCAAAAAAATAGATTAGTGTGTAATTAATTTTATTATATTTTATCGTATTTTTTTCTGGAATTTTATCCTCTTTGAAAACCACTAAAAATTACAAAACTCCAAAAAATCGGTTTTTATACACTTGGAGACCACCAAAAATACCACCTCAAAAAGATGATCTCTTTTACTCCCGGGTCCTTCATGAAAGTTGTAGATCTTGTCGAGACAAACAACTTTCGTGAAGGAACTTTTTTGATCCGAGGTATCCTATTTCTTTTCTATTTTTATTCTTCTTCTTATGTTGAATTTTTTTTGGGGTGGCACGTGGCAGCCCCTGGGCGTGCCACGTGGCACCCCCGTTTCACTGTGTTCTCTCTCCTCCCTCGGGTCACATGCCTAGCACGTGACCGTCCATTCACCTCCGCCGTACGTGCTGCACACGTGCCTTCTTCTCCACCGCATGCACGTGCACAGCTCGTGATCTCCCTCTCCTCCCGCAAACGGTCGCCGCCACCTGCCCCTCCTCGTAACGCTGCCATCATTCCTCCTTCTGCTCCTCCTCGTAACGGTCGCGAGTGTGTAACGCCTCCTCCCCGATCCTCTCTTTTTAAGCCTCGCCTTAATACTCCTACCACCCCATCCGCCATCACCCTCCAGCTTCGAGCCCATTAGTGACAGCAGTGGGTTGTCCTTCGACGGCGACGACGAGGGCTCCTAGGCGTGATTAGGGATGCAAACGAACGAATACGAATGCGAATTCAGGTCATACCATAACCATATTCATTTTATAGTACGAATACGAATACGAATGTTATACGAATGAAAAAATCAAGATCCATACCCTCAAAATATGAATACGAATACGAATACGAATCTTTTACGAACGAATACGAATATCAAACGAATATTGCAATAAAAATATATATAAAAGCGTACCTGATAAAGCGTACCTGATAATATTCCATACATTCCATACAAATCTTCTAATAACATCAACCATATTCTAATTCTTTCTAACAAAACAATCCATAGATAAAAAAACATTACAAGAATATGAAATTTACCAGAGATCGGTCGCAAACGGAGGCGGAGGTTGGCAGTGGCGCAATGCAAGGAAGCGGAACCGTCGGGGCGGAACGGACGGAAGGGTGCGGGCCGCAGGGGCAGGGCTGCAGGGGCGGCGCCGGGCTGGGCGGAGGGGAAGGAGGGGGGGCTGCGTGCCTGCTGCAGGTGGGGCGGCAGGGGGCGTAGGGAGGCGGAGGGGGGCGACAGGGCTGCTGCAGGTGGGCGGCAGGGGCGGAAGGGGGGCGGCAGGGGGACGGAGGGAGGCGGAGGGGGGTGGCAAGGCCTGCTGCAGGGGAGCGGCAGGGGCGGAAGGGGGCGGCTGGGCGGCGGAAGGAGGGGCGGAGGGGGCGGCAAGGGGGCGGAAGGAGGGGCGGAGGGGGGCGGAACGAGGGGCGGAGGGGGACGGTCGTCGGGCTGGAGGCGGAGGGGGGCGGAAGGGCGGCGCGCGGGGATGGATTGGGAGAGGTCGGGCGTCAGGACTCAGGGGTAGGCGTGGGGGTGGGATTTCCGTGGGTTTTGGCCCTTAGGGAAGAAACCCTACCCTAGGTATTAGGTAAATAATTTAAATAAAATTAATCTATTTAGTAACGAATATTCGTATTCGTAATCGTATTCGTTATATTTTTCGTATTCGTATTCGTTAAGTAAGGATTCGTATTCGTATTAGTATCTGCAAAAAAGTTCGTTTCCAATATTCGTATTTGTATTCGTATTTGTATTCGTATCCGCCTGTTTTAGAAAAACAAGATCCATATCCTCTTAAAAACGAATACAGATACGAACAAATACGAATATAACCACATCCGTTTGCGTCCCTAGGCGTGATCCACGAAAGGCCTTCGTGTCGCAGCAGCTCAAGCTCATTGCCTAAGCTTCGTGGCCTTACACCTCGGCCATTTTGAGGCGATAATCGGAGCTCGAAGCTCCAGCAAACACCAAGTGATCATTGAGAGCGACGCCTCGCAGCTCTCCTTCCCCAGGCGACACATCAACTCCTTTCGACTACACGCATCAGGGGATACCCATCCCTCCCCAGTTCTTCGTACGCAGAAGCAGTGCTCTGCCTTCGCCTCCGCTTGCCCACCGACGAAGCCCCCGCTCCTCCGCACTCTCCACCAACTCCAAACCTGCTACCTCCGCCCGACCACGCTCGACCCAATAGATCACCATCGAGCACCCGGCCACTCGCCCTCCGACAGATCGCCACCGCCTTGCGCGGCCTCCGCCTTCGCCTCGGCTCCTGCGCTTCGGCCACCGCCGCCACACTCTGTTGTACGCGCACTGCAATCGCCCCCGTTCGCCGCCGCCTGATTGCCACCATTGGATCAGGGTATTAGCCCTTGATCCAACATCTCTATTCACGCCACGTAGCAGCCCCGAACCTTGACCCCGGCCTCGAGGCTCGGGTTCGAGCGACCGTTAGCATGCCACATGGAGGATCAGGACCGCACATCAGCCTTCGTCCATAAGCCTCAGCTTCTGCCACCCAAGCCGCAGCCTCGCCACCCGAGGCTCCAAGTTCGTCCAAAGCGCACGTGCCTAGCACGTGCGTTTTGGCAAAATTGCAACCAGGCCCCCGCTTATTCTAGAAATTGCAAACATAGCCTCGGTGCCCCAGATCACGTGCTCCACGCGTGAGCGGGGTAAATTGCAAAAAAACTCCAGAAACTTTTCTGAAATTACAGATAAGTCCCTCCAGGGACCTCTTTATAATCAAATTAAATATTTATATTACATTTTAGTCCCTGACTCTTCATTTTAGCATATCTTTTCCATCTGAACTCCGATTTTAGCATATAATATGTCGTTTTGAAGCTTATTTTGTGCTCTATCACTTTGCTTAATTTGTGGATAGATCTAAGGTTGTTTCTGGATGATTCTGATTTAAGAAGCATTTTGCCTCATTTTATTGTAAATTAATGGTTTCTTTTACATGGATTTATTTGAGGATTTCAATTGGATCAATCCTACTCTGATTATTCTAAATTATTATTTGAGGATCTATCCTTTGCAGGGCATTCAGCTCAAATGACAATTTCAATTCTCAATAATTTATGTGATTGAACTCGAATTATTTAAGGATTGAATCAGAAAGAATTTTGAGATCAATTGAGGATTATTTTTTATTACATGCATTTATTCGATCCGTGTACTATTTGTTAGAGAACTGATCAATTTATTTGGATTAAAATTTTTGTCACAGATTCTGCGCTTAATATCTCTTTCTTTGTTATCTTTAGCATTGCATCATCATTTTGTCCCTTCATTATCTGACACAAAAATTAACTTAGCATTTAATTAATTATTTAAATTAATATAAAACCTTCACAACTATAAATCATCGTTACATGTGTTCGACCTAGGTACACTTAACAAGAAAAATTCTCCACAACATTCAAAGTTTATAGTTTGAGGTCTTAGAGTCATAGTGTGAGGTCACACACAGACCAAGGCCAGAGACTATCCACTAAACTTGAGAAATTAAATAAAATAAAGAATCGTTTCAAAGCACCATCTTCCCCATTATCAAAATCCATATTTAAGATCTCTAAATAACAAGAGATTAATATATATATATATGAGTCATTAATCAAGATATAAAAATATGACATATAAAAGGTAATGGATAAAACTTGGGACATTCCTTCAAGGTAGTTTGAAAACCTTTTTCATAAAAAGTAGTTGTAAATATTTTAGTTGGTTATGCCTTATTACTTGTTTCTTTTGCAAACACCTTAAATGCATGCTTGTTTTAATAAGTTTTCGGGAAGTACCAGCGCTCGCTGACATCTCTTGCTCCTTTCATGTGTGGAAGGCACGGAGCCTGCACTGCAGTAGCGGTTGATGATTCTAAGACATGCGCTGCTATAATAGACGATACAGACACTGTTGTCATAGTTTTTGTTCAGTTCTGATGAATGCTTTCTTTCTCTTCAGTCATAACTTTTGCGAATACATGTATGAATTGTGAGCCTCTCTTGTACATGTTATATATTTATATGAAAATTTATGAATGAAATTTTGGTGGCACACACTATTGTTGGTTCAGTGATTGTTACTTGAATTGTGAATGTCATTGCAGAAATACGAAAAATTTCCATGTACTTTGATATAACTTGTGCAATCTTTTGTGAATGAAATACCGCGAATGTGGTGTAAACGGGTACCCGGATACGAGGGCAGCTTAGTTTATGAGGTATATGCTTTCTTTTCTCTTCTGTACATTTTTTGGGATACGTGTACACTGTCAGCTTAGTTTGTTACATGTTGTATATATATGAAACTTAATGAAATGAAAATTTGGTGGCACATCTTATTGTTATCATGTGGTTTTTACATTATTATATTGAAGTGCAAAAGCGAAAAATTTCCCCTCAAATTCATATCAGCTAAATGTGATCTTTAGTGGATATAATACCGCGAATGATGCGTAAACGGTACCCGGATCCGAGGGGGTTTACAGTGAACCCTGGCGGTTACTGCATGTAGACTTGCTCCTGCAAGTCACCATAAAGAAATGCATTCTTCACTCAAGCTGATGTAAAGGCCAGTCATGTGCCACTACAACAGAGAGAAGGATCTGCAGTGTAGAATGTCGAGCCACTGGAGAGAGTATCATGATAATCCACCCCATACGTTTGGGTACACCGACGAGCCACAAGCACCACCTTGTAGCGATCCATATTGCCATCTGCTCAGTGCTTCACCATGAGCATTCACCCAACTCAAGAACTAAACTCGAAGGATAAGCAAATAACTAGCTAAGTTGCACCTCATTTCACAACCGAATGCACTTGCTACGCCTACTACTCAACTTAGTCAATCTCTTCAGATCTTAAACATGTGAATATGCAGTGTCCAGTTTATGGTCGAAGACCATCACCATATATGGAGCCCGTCATGGAAGGGGGATCCGCCCAACAGACCCGCCTAAGTCTAAGGCTTCGACAGGTCATCATTCCCCTCACTAAAAGAAGAATGATCAACTAAAGAGTTGACTCTGATACTAACATTTCTCGGTCTTCTCTTTTCTGGTTAGGGAACATACCAAGAACTCGTGACGATATATATAGCACTTTGACTATCAATCATTCCACACATGCCCAGCAGCAAAGCACCTGGGACTACTTGCATCCCATGACAGACGCTCCTGAAGGGTATGTAACAATGCTCTACGTGCCACATGACAGTAACACGGCTATATCCCCCTCCATAGAAAGACGACACTGACTATCCTGTATCGCCTCCTAGTATGTAACATCCAGTTTCCAACTAAACCTGAACTCGAACCGAATAGGGTCTGATTAACCCAATAAAGTTATCTGACAACATAAGATAACCTAAAATGATCAATTGATCGTGAATCAAAAGTCTTTCGGATGAAATCGACCAAAAATCGGTCGCATCGTAATGTGTGCCGCAAAAAGCCACGACGCAAATTCGAAAATCGCAAAATAAATCGAGACCGTCAGAAATTTGATGAAACAAGACCAACGAAACCGACCGTTCGTCAATCGGAGGTTGTTTGATTTTTTTTAAATCACAAAATTTAACCCTAAACCAAAACTGTATCTCGAAAAATTCGAAGATTTGAACCCAATCGGAAGTATATCAATATTATACTCATATTGATCGTCGTTTAGAGACGATTACAACGTGATATTGTGCGCCGAAATCCGACACTCGAGATGCGCGTATGTGGGACTTTTATTATTTTCACAAAAGTACAAACTTATAATTATATATATGTATATATGTATATAAATAATTATTAAAGATTGATGTCATGGATGACATCATTGGTGATGATGTCATCAATGACATCACTAGAGATGATGTTATAATTTTAAAAAAAAATACAAGGGAAAACAGGAAGGTACATAGGAAACTTTCTCCCCACCTTCCTTATTTTATTCTATATATTCCTTTCCGAACCCCACGTCAAGGACTTTCATCTCTTACCTTTCTTTCCTTTTAATTCTCCCTCTTCTCCTTCTCTCCTGTCCAACGAAGGAGACCCATTTCTGAAGTTGTTGTTCTCTCTTGCCTGAAACTACAATCCAAGCTCTAGACAAGGGGATTTTCTGCTCCAAATTGAAGCCAATCTGGAAACAATTGTTGCAGCCAAGAGACTGTTGTTCTCTGCCCCAATTTTTCCAAGCCTTGCATGCAATTAGATCTCCATTTTGGAGATCTAATTAGGTACAATCTCTCCTCCTATTTACTGCTATACATGTAGTGTTAACGCATATAGTCATTTCTGTATCTCTTCGTTATTTTTATTTTCAGTAGTATGCTTGATGTAATTTACCCATAGGCTTCTCTCCTATATAAGAGAGCCTAGGGCTTATGGAATAAACAACTCATTCACTTTTCCCAACATGGTATCAGAGCGACGGTCGTAGGCCGGAGTTCTCGAAACCCTAACCCTACCCCACCTCGCCGGCCTCTCTCTCTCCCTGATTGACGCCGCCTCCCTCCTCTCTCCCTCTGATCGGCGTCGCCTCCTCCACCGCCGCACGCGCGGCTGCGCCCCGCTGCACCTCTGCGCTAGCATCCTCTGCGCGAGTGCGCGAGTGCGAGTGCGAGTGCGCAGCCCCCCCTTCTCTGTGTTCTCCCGCGCGAGTGAGCAGCACTCCCGCGCACAAATCTCCTGTGTTGTTGCTTTGGTATCATGTGCGGCTGCGCGTGAAGCTTCATGCACTGATCTCCTGTACGCACAACCAGTGCGCGTGAAGCACTGATCTCCTGTGTGCGCAACCAGTGCGCGTAACGCGTGCAACCAGTGCGCGCACCGTGCGATACCAGTGCACGCATAGCGTGCTCCAGCCCTCCTGTGTCTGAGCGTTCTGCAGGTTGAGTGTACGCGTGCATCCTACGCGTGCGTGTGTGCTAAAGACTTAAAGCGCACATCGTCACCTACATGGGTTTAGTTGCTTGAGGTCTACACGTGCAACTAAACCCGTCTATGTCATTGTAGACAAATCTCATTCTCTATCAGTCATTCCAGTCTTCAATCTCCAGTATGTCAGAAAGCAAGGCAGATATTCCATCCCTTGACGCCTTTCGTGGTCCAGCGCCTATTGTAAAGATGGACGGTACCAACTATGAACTGTGGGCAATACAGTTCATGAGCATGATGAAGTCAACGGGTAAGAAGCACATTCTTACCGAACCAGAGCCTGCTGAGAAGACTGGAACCAATGCCTCTTGGGAGGCTGATGACACATACGCCAAAGTTTGGCTATCCGGTACGTTGGCAATTGAAATTGCCAATGGCATTCTACATCAACCCACGGCGAAGGATATGTGGGACATTCTGGCGGCTACATATTCACAGGCGAAGAACGTGACAAAGATTCTGCAACTCCAGCATGATATCTTCACTATCAAGCAGAATGGTCGCCCTCTACATTCTCTCTATACATCACTGAGGGGGATGTTCGAGAAGATCTACAGCTTCATGCCCCTGACAGCCACGCCAGAACAACAGAAGACATATAGGAACGCGTCTATGGTAGGCGTGTTCCTGGCTGCACTTGATCCAGAGTATGAGGCGGCACGATCACAGATTTTGGCCGACTCTACTATTCCTCCCATGGAGGAAGCTTTCCATTGACTGAGTCGGATCACAGTTCCTTCCACGGCCACGAGTCAGAATACTTCAGCCATGGCAGCCAACAGGGGTCGCGGATTTCATCACCAGGGCCGTGGACGTGGACCCCGTGGAAGAGGTGGCCGTACTAGGCCAACATGTACCTATTGTCACCGTGTTGGACACAATGAAGACACATGCTACTCAAAGCATGGATTTCCTGCATCTGCACGAGTTGCTGAACAGATAGAGCCTCCATTTGCTGCTACTCTGGATCAGTGGTTCGACGATCTAGTTGCCCGTCTGAGGGGCATTATTCCACTATCTGGTCCAGCACCGACTACTGAGAGTCAATCTGATGTTGTTGCTTCTGCCTCTGCGTCGACCAGTGCTTCAGGTAGCATACTTGCATTCAGCAGTAGTAGATCAGATACATTACCATGGATTATGGACTCGGGCGCTACACATCACCTATGTGGCGACCAGAGTTTACTTACAGGATACACTCAGATTCCTCCAGGCCGAGCAGTAGTAATAGCCAATGGTACACATTCCCCCATCACTGGTCAGGGGGAGTTGACATCTTCTATGCAGCTCAAGAATGTGCTACATGCACCTATTTTTTTCAATGAATTTGTTGTCAATTAGTCAGATTACGAAGGATTAACATTGTCGGGCAATTTTTGATCCATCTTCTTTGATTTTTCAGGACATCCATACGGGCAACGTGATTGGTCGTGGCTATGAGCAAGGAGGCCTCTACCGCCTGAATCAGACCCCATTCGCTGGAACCTCATCCCTTCCCACTGGACCAGTATCTTCTTTATTGTGGCATCTGCGTTTTGGACATCTACCGCTTCAGAAATTGCGTCGCATGTTACCTTATGGTCTTCCTCACACACCTATCCAATGTGAGGCGTGTCAGTTGGGAAAGCATCACAGGTCGACCTTTCCCAGTCGTCCAAGTCGGAGTAGTACCTCCAAGTTCGAGTTATTTCATATTGATGTCTGGGGTCCGAGTCGTGTACCTGATCATCAGGGACACAGGTTTTATATAGTATTTGTGGATGATTTTTCTCGAGTGTCATGGGTATTTTTGATGAAAAATAAATCTGAAGCAGGAAATATCTTTATCCATTTTCTGAATGAAATACAAAATGTTTTCTCCACATTAGTGAAGTTTGTGAGGAGTGATAATGCTTTAGAACTGTATACCAATGTCCTTGCTAATTATTACTCCTAAAAAGGGATTGTTCACCAAACATCTTGTGCTCATACATCTCAACAAAATGGAATTGCTGAAAGGAAACACCGTCACCTTCTTGATGTCACAAGATCATTTCTTATACAGAGTCATGTTCCCTACTCTTACTGGGGTGATGCAGTTCTCACTGCATGTTACCTAATCAATCGTATGCCTTCTTCTGTCTTGAATGAACAGATTCCGTTTTCCCTCATCCATCCCGGGAAGGATCTGTTCACTCTTACTCCTCGTGTGTTTGGTTCGGTCGCCTTTGTCCATCAGTTGTCGCCTGGTACTGACAAGCTCTCTCCTAGGGCTGTCAAGTGTGTTTTCGTTGGGTATTCTAGAACTCAAAAGGGGTACAAGTGTTTCGATCTTCTGCGTCGGCGGTATATGGTCAGTGCAGATGTTACATTTTTTGAATCTGTTATGTATTTTTCAGCCTCGGGAGACCAGCAGCTACCACCTTCATCTACTGATGCCATATACATGACACCATCACCTCAAATGCCGTCATCAACGTCACCACCACCACCACCACCACCGCCACCACCACATATACTTGTCTCACCGCTACCGTTCCATTATACCCGCAGGCCTCCTCCCGCTCATGGTCATGACTCGTCTCCTAGCTCGCCTATGGTATGTAATGAAAATATTTCTATCGATGGATCTGATGACATTTCTGAGCAGGATATGTTGCAGGGGCCAGATGAGGCTACAACAGATTTAGATGTTCCCATTGCTCTAAGCAAATCGAAGAGGAGCTGTGTTACATATCCATTGTCAGCATCTGTGTCTTTTGAGAGACTATCTGGAGATTTCAGGACATTTGTGGTGGCACTGTCAGTTGTAGATATTCCACGGAATTATCAAGATGCTCTGCAGGATAGTAGATGTCGACTAGCAATGGAGGAAGAAATGGCGGCACTTCAGTCCAGAGGAACTTGGAGTCTGGTTCCTATACCTCCAGATGCGAACCCGGTGAGCTGTAAGTGGGTGTTTACAGTGAAGCATAATGCAGACGGCACTATTGATAGATACAAGGCACGACTTGTTGCGCGTGGCTTTACACAGACACACGGGGTGGATTACCTCGACACATTCTCGCCTGTAGCCCGTCATTCCACTCTCCGGATCTTGTTGTCAGTTACAGTTGCTAGAGACTGGCCACTCTATCAGCTAGATGTGAAGAATGCATTCTTATATGGAGATTTGCAGGAGGAAGTCTATATGCAACAACCGCCCGGTTTTGCTGTTGAGGGGGAGTGTTCCAAGGTATGCAGATTACATAAGCTGTCTATGGCCTTAAGCAGAGCCCCAGAGCATGGTTTCAGAAGCTCTCAGACCTCTTTGAGAAACAAGGATACAAACGCTCCAATGTTGATCATTCATTGTTCGTACAGAAGACTGCTAGAGGTATTATTGTAATCATGGTTTATGTAGATGACATCTTGATTACAGGAGATGATGAGCAGGGCATAAAGCAGGCGAAAGAAAAGCTGGGAACCGAATTTGTCACTAAGGACCTTGGAGTTCTTAGATATTTTCTAGGGTTGGAATTTGCTAGAAATCCGTATGGATTAGTAATGTCGCAGAGGAAATATGTTACAGATTTGTTGAGTGAAATAGGTATGCTTGCGTGTCGGCCTGCTACGACACCAATGGATCCCAGCATGAAGCTCTATGATGATGACAAAGAGGAGGTGGACAGGAGAAGATACAGAGAACTGGTAAGCAAACTATTGTATGTCAAGATCACTAGACCTGATATATCATTTGCAGTGAGTCGTGTGAGCCAGTTCATGGAGCAACCACGTCAGGTCCATATGGACGCAATACACATGATTCCTAGATATCTCAAATCATCTCCAGGTGCAGGTTTGCTATTCAAGAAGGGAAAGGAGATTTCTATCTCAGCATGTGCGGATGCAGACTATGCAGGATGTCCCAAGGACAGGAAGTCCACGTCAGGATTTGCAGTCTATGTTGGAGATGCTCTAGTCTCATGGAGGAGCAAGAAACAGACATTGGTAGCTAGGTCCAGTGTTGAATCCGAATATAGAGCTATGGCCCAGGCTAGCACAGAGATGATGTGGGTGAAAGCTATTCTTACAGATCTATGTCTTGATGTACCGCTTCCTATGAACTTGGAATGTGATAATCAGGCTGCCTTATTCATTGCAAACAACCCAGCAGTCCATGAGAGGACCAAGCATATTGAGGTTGACTGTCGCTACATACGTGACATGATTCAAAAGGGGTTCATTGCTACATCTCATGTTACCTCAGAGAATCAAACTGCTGATATATTCACCAAGGCATTACTACGAGGCCCATTCCAGAAGTGTGCGTCCAAGCTGAGCATGACTGATATCTATGCTCCATCTTGAGGGGGAGTGTTAACGCATATAGTCATTTCTGTATCTCTTTGTTATTTTTATTTTCAGTAGTATGCTTTATGTAATTTACCCATAGGCTTCTCTCCTATATAAGAGAGCCTAGGGCTTACGGAATAAACAACTCATTCACTTTTCCCAACATGTAGTCCTACACATATCTTTTTGATGTTTTGATTGGGTCAATATCTTGAAGTTATTCAGCCCATGCTTAATTTCCTCTTATTGATATATTATTTTTAGATTATTTTAATATGCTCATTAGACACTAATATGTTATTTTGTTGATAACATGTGACTACAATCTTATTATTATTAAGGTCATGTATATATAAACAAGAGGAATATAGATGGAGCCTAATTATGCCTTCTGATAAACAAGTCGAATATTGTAATTACTGATCTTGACAATTTTTTTACTATTGCATTCCACAATTAAGATTAACTTAAATCAGTCTCATATAAATTCCAAAACCCGATGCAATGAATTTTAATCTAATATTTTATAAAAAAAATACATAGTTTCGTTATTCTTCATTATAGGTAGCATGTCTATCAGTATAATGTAATCATTATATATGACTATTTGAATGACATATGAATTTAAAGGAATTTTTTTCTTTGATGATCAAATCTGGTAAAAGGAGAGAAGAAAACATATTATATTTAATCCTTATAAGGTTAAAGAATATTATTTCTTAAAGGAATTTCCCTGAACCACTGCAGACTTTGTTTTAAATTCTAGATTGAAATATATCAACCCTGATTATGAATTTAAGAAACACTATCAATAGTAATTTAGCCTATGGAATTCTGTAAATTGATATTGTTCCATTAATGAACCGAGCCAATGCGCAGCATGTACATATAACTCCAGACCACATCCACCCCTAGCCAGAACTTGAAGTCACCTTGGTGAAGTTAAAACTACGTGACCCAGGCTACCTTGATTAAGCATGCTAATGAGCCTAAAAAGTACTGGCCCTATAGTGTCTTTGAATATGTAGGACAAGAATGCATCATCCCTCGTGTAGTGCGCAAGAAGTGGTATGGACCTAATCCATGCAGAGCAGCTCTCCAACAAGGTAGGAGCTCACAAGCCATTTTGGGAACTTATATTGGATATTTAAGTTTATAAAACAGTTGCGGAACTACTATTAAATGTCAATATTTAGGGGGGGAAATGATTGGATCCGTAACTGGCCCTATAAAAAAATATAAACTGTATTTTATCTGAGGATGAGAAAGTGTATTGGATTCAAGGACTTTCTTGTGATCTATTTTGCATCACAATATGTGTCCCTAATTTCATAATAGGGATTTTTTTACAACAACTCCTCAAAGTCTGGGAATGGCGAGTGGGGTGCGTAGGGTGAGTGGGGTGCGTAGGGCGATTGAAGTGCGAAGGGAGAGTTGGGGCCGTACGGTGGATGGGACGCGAAGGACATGGTGGGTGCGACGGGTGGACGGGACGCGAAGACCTTCTCATGAGCGGTGGGTCTCTGGGAAGCGAAGGGCGTGGAGACCGAAGGTGCGGGAAGCGGAGGTTGTTGTTGATAGGGAGCGTCGTGGCTTTTCGCGTTCTCATGGTGAGGGGCTAGCAATGGCGTCCGATGACGCCGGCGGCGAATGGACCCGGGTCTCCCACGCCAAACCGGGTAAGCGCTGCTTCCGGTGTGACTCTCGTGGTCATATTGCTTCCGACTGCCCTGTTCCCCCCCGATGTTTTCTCTGTGGCAAGCTTGGTCATCGGAGGTCCTCCTGCTGGTCTCCGACGGTCGTTTCTGGTTCGCGGCACAACGATCAACCGGAGCGTGGTAATGCGCCTCGCCTGCATGGGGGTCGCGACTCTCGGTCTTTCGCCCAGGTGGTGGCGGAGCGTGGGAGTTTGCCTCGCCTGCATGGGGGCGCTGGAGGTGCACGTGTCGAGGGTCCTTCTGAGGATCCTCCTATTTCTGCTGGGGTGGACTTGCTCGGATTCAAGGCGGGAAGCTCTTCTGGTTTCGCAGTGGAGTCTGGTGAGGCGGTCATCTCGAACGTGCGGGTGGACGCTGAACCGGAGCTGTTGGGAAGGGTGGCGGCTTCGAAGGTGGCGGCGAAAGCAAAGTCGGGCTTGCCTATGAAGGGTTCGGGGAATTCCTCTGCTCGGGCCGGCGCGAGCGTGGATACACTACCTGAAGTCTCGTTGGTCAAGGGGGGTGAAGTGAAGCGGTCGGAGGAGGGGAGGGGGCCTGCTAAGGAGGTTTTGTCGCCGGAGCATGCGGGGATGGGGGGCTCGCGCGACCGCGCGGGGTCGGCCTCATCGCTCTTCGTCGTGGTGGGGGTTCGTCAGAAGCATGTTGATGGGTGGGAGTGTATTCGTTCTGCTGCGATGGATTTCTTGGGCGAGAGCTTTGTGGGTGACTTCGTCATTCTGGATGCGGTTCGTTGCTGCGTTAAAGGTCTCTCCCCGGAGCAACGGGAGAGACTTCTACGCTTCCGTGGAGTTGCCGGTGTTATGTGGCGTAGCTTGCGGGTCTCTGATGGCGGCGTCTTCTCGACGAAAGTCTGTGCTGCTGAAGTCAGGGGGGTGCCATTCCTCTCGAGATCGGCTCATGCTCTCTCGAAGGCTTTCTCCAGGTGGGGGCAAGTCATCCAGATCCTTGATGATGGTCTTGCTCCGGGTGCTGATTGGCGATGCTGCCGTGTTCTGATAGAGGCTCCTTCTGCGTTCATTGCTGATATGGCTGGAAAGGTTCGCTTTGAGCAGCTGTCGCTGGGTCGCTGGACCTTCACGCTGGAGCTCTTTTTTCCGCCGTCGTCGGCGATGCCGGTTCCCCCCACTCCGACGGCGGGTTGGCAGGGGTCTTCCTCGGCTTCTCCGGTCGTCGGGGATCCTGCTCTGATGGGTGACGGTACATCTTCTATGCGCCACGTGGCGTCGTCTGGGGCTACTTCCGAAGCGTCGCCTTGCATGTCTCTTTTCTTATGTCGAAGCGAAGAGACACCTCGAGTTTCGCAGCCGCGCGAGGCAATCTTAGATTTGGTGGCGGTTCATATTCCCGACAGCGTTTCGCCTCCGGGTGCAGTTATTCTGGACAATGATTCGCCCTTTTCAGAAACATCCCTTATGTCAGCGGATTTATTGCACGGGGACTCCTCCACGCACATGTCTTTTATTCCTTATGACCCTCTTGCTAATTCTATCTGGGCTCCCCGGCGGGCTTCTTCGGAGCAGTTGCCTTCGGATCCTCTTTCGGGTTCGGATCAACCTTCATTTACGGAGCATCTTAACTGGGCCGCCGAGGTTTTGTGCCCTCGTCCTATCCGAGCGGTGCCCTTCTCTGTCGACATCCATTTGGAAAGACCGCAATCTCCTCCTCCGTTGTCTCGGCCGCTGGTATCTTATTCTGGAGATGATTTTATTTCGCCCGTTGTGGGGGACGCTGTGGTCCTCCATCAGTCTTCTATGGGGAGATCCCCTATCCCGGTATGCGTTGATCCTCTATTCTCTGACGATGGGGTGGCGACGACCCCTTTGGCTGATGCTTCTGAGGCTGTGGAACACTCACCTTTGTCCCGTTATGGTCGAAGTTATTCTCGGAGGCGGCACTTTTGCTCTCATCCATATGTTATATCTACTTGCCAAACCTTGCGAGAGGCGGTTGCGGAGGCGGCAGGCCTCGAACACCTTGCTGACCAGTCCCGCGCTGGTCTTTGATGACCCCAGTTGGGAATGTTGCAGTTTTTTGGGCATATCCTTTTGTTTTTAATGAAGATTTTGTCATGGAACATACGAGGTCTGGGTGATATTGAACGTCGGCGCATTTTGGGCTCGCGCATGCTCGAATGGGATTGTGATATTGCGTTTATTCAGGAGTCCAAGCTCTCGGTGTTGGATGAGGATATCTGGAGATCTTTTGGAGCTGGTCAGCTCAATGCCTTCCGTGCTCTGGATGCGAATGGTGCTAGGGGTGGGGCTATCCTGGCATGGCGATCTTCGCGCTTTTCCTTCTCGTCTTTGAGGATGGGCCGTCATTCTATTTCGGTAGTGTTGAACTGCAGCCTGTCAAATATTTGTATGGATTTTTCTTGTGCTTACGCCCCAATTTGTCATGTTTCCCGTCGCGAACTTTGGGAGGACTTAAGGGAGGATGCTAATGCTTTTGGTGTCATGTCCTGGTTGATTGGTGGCGATTTCAATGTCACTTTGCAGTCGCAGGATCGTCCACGGGGACGCGGTGGTCTCGATCCGGGGTCCTCGTATTTTTTGGAATTTATAAATGATTTGGCTCTTGAATCGCTTGTTCCAAATGATATCTCGTACACGTGGCGGAACAACTCATCGCGGTCGCGGATCGATCGTTTTTTGGCAAATAACTGTATGATGGAATCCTTTCCTCTATGTGACGTTACCTCGAGACCGCGATCCTTTTCAGATCATAATCCCATTATTTGGTCGACTGGGGATGAAAATCGTCCACGTGGCATATTCCGTTTTGAGCGTTCTTGGCTTATGGAGCCTGGTTTTCGGGACTTGGTGCGGCACCATTGGTCTCAGCTATCTCCGTCGGGCAGTGCCGCTCGCCGTTTTGATTTTAAGATTTCGTCTCTCAGAAAGATGCTCGCGTCTTTTAAGAAGGATAATCGTTCTGCCCGCATTGCTACTCGTATGGCGGCTGATGAGGTCATTATGCGGTTTGATCGAATAGAGAACGACAGGGACCTTAATCAGGACGAGTTGCTCGTGCGCGCGGAAGCTATGGATAAGGTGAAGATTGAGGATCGGAAGCGTTTGGTTGAGTGGCGCCAACGTTCTCGGATGCGATGGTTAAAGGAGGGCGACGCTAACACTGCGTTTTTTTCACTGGATCGCTTCTGGTCGTCGGCGGTCTAATTCCATCTCTTCTTTGCTTGTTAATGGCATTCAGGTGCAGGGGGAGCGGGATCTGGGTAGGGCTGTGATGGGCTACTTTAAGGAATGGTATGGGTGCAGGTCCGCTCGCCGGTGGCGATGGTCGGGTAGTGGGGCTTCTGTGCTCCCTCAGGCGGATGCTATGCGCCTAAATTGTCAGATACCTTTGGAGGAGCTGAAAGAGGCTGTTTGGGCCCTTAATACCGACGCGGCGCCGGGTCCCGATGGCTTCCCCGTTTATTTCTATCGGGAGTTTTGGGATGTGCTTTCCCAGGATGTTTGGACGTCGCCCGTGATTTTTGCGATGGCAACAACGGTTTTGATAAACTCAACAGGTCTCTTATAGCTCTCATTCCGAAGTCTTCGTTTGCTAACCGTATTGAGGACTTCCGGCCGATTTCCATCTCAAATACCATATATCTTATCATTGCCAAGGTTCTTGCTCGGCGGCTGGCTCCGCTTCTTGATTCTCTCATATCGCCTACTCAGGCGGCTTTTATTCGGGGAAGGCAAATAAGTGATTGTTATGCGGTGGCTTCGGAAATTATTCATGCATGGCGCAGGAACGATGTAAGGGGGATTCTTTGGAAGATTGATTTTGCCAAGGCGTAGGACTCTTTGGATTGGTGTTTTCTATGGTCGGTTCTCAAGCGGAGGGGATTTCCCTCACTATGGATTTCGTGGGTGCGTCGATGCGTCTCGACGGCCTCTCTCTCGTTAATTCTCAATGGCCGCTTGGCGGGGGGCTTCTTCCAGCCTCGCCGGGGGATTCGGCAAGGTTGTCCCCTTGCTCCTTTGCTTTTCGTCCCGGCCGCCGACATCTTGTCCTGCATGATTCATAATGTGGCTGCGGCTGGCTATACCCGTGGTTGCTCTCTTGGGCCCTACCATATCCCGATTATTCAGTTTGCGGATGATACCATTTGCTTCATCGAGGGCGATGCATCGAATGTGGCGGGTATGGCTTCCACGTTGGAGCTCTTCAGTGAGGCGGCGGGTCTTCTCATCAACTACAACAAATCCTCTATGGTTCCCTTCTCCACTCCTCCGGAGGAGGTTGAGGAGTGTATGCGGATTTTGCGTTGCCGGACTGGCGCTCTTCCATTGGAATACCTGGGGCTCCCTTTGACGGCTGGGCGTGCGCGCTTACGTGACTGGCAGGCTGTGGTGGATCGTATGGAAGCTCGCTTGGCTGGCTGGCGTGCCGCCATTCTCTCCCGGGGTGGTCGCTTGGTACTTCTCAAATCGATATTATCTTCTATACCAATTTATTTTTTCTCTGTGAAAGGTATGCCTAAAGGGGTTCGTCGCCGACTGGATTCATGCTTGAGGAGATTTCTTTGGGGGAAGAAGGGGGATGGGAGGAGAGGCGTTCATTTGGTCGCCTGGGATGAGGTCACACGGTCAAAGAAAGAGGGGGGGCTGGCGGTGAGAAGGTTGGAGGTCGTTAACGAGGCACTTCTTCTCAAATGGGTGGCTCGTCTTTGGGGCAGGGAGGATAATCTTATGCTTAATTTCTTGAGGTTGGCGGTGGGGGTCGACCGGCTTTTGGGCTTGGATGCTCGCCTGATGGGTTCTTCCTCTCACTTCTTTCGTGATATCGGCAATTCACTGTCTCGCAACCGCTCTCTTTTTGGCATTAAGCTGGGGGATGGTTCGCTCATCCGGTTCTGGGGTGATGATTGGACTGGCAGGGGCCCTCTTAAGGATGCTTTTCCTCGCCTCTTCGCGCTAGTGGATGATAAGGACGCTACGGTGGCCTCTTACTGGGATGGCGTTTCGTGGGGCCCCAGGTTTGTGGCCAATCTTTCTGATCAGCGGCAGCTGGAATTCATGGCTTTACTTGCGGTTCTCGCGGATGCGCCCTCGCCCTCGGTGGGACGCGACCACCTGTCTTGGAAGGATGGCTCCTTCTCCGCTCGTGCGGCTTACCGGGCTATTTTTCCTCCTGTGGCTGTGGCTGATGATTCTATGTTCCGGGATTGTCACTTTTTTTGGGGCCTAAGGGTCCCCGAACGAATTGGCATGTTCTTATGGCTTTTCCGACGTGGTCGTCTGATGACTCGTAGCCGGTGTGCTGTCCTAGTTCCACATGCCTCGTCTACCTGCGGTCTTTGTGATTTGGAGATAGAGACTATCGATCATCTTTTCTTTCGATGTGGCAGAACTCATGATATCTGGGCGGATTTGGATTGGCTTGACGTATCGGATTCTTCCTCTTTCTGTGAGAGCCTGGTTAGCTCTCGGGCCAGGGCTAGGACGGACATCCTTACTGCTATTGCTCGGCTTTGGTGCATTTGGATTGGTAGAAATAAAGCCCTTTTTGCCGGACAGAGATTTTATTCGGAAAACGTCCTCATCTCGGCATCCCGTTTCACTCGCGACTGGTCCGATGCTTAGGGGTTCTTTGATGTAATGGGGGTATCAGATTGTGATACCTTCGGTTTTTTCACTCGTTTTTGTTCTCTGTTCGCATACCCGCTGTAAGTTTTTCTTACCTTTCTAATAAATGTGGGGCGAGCACCACCGAGTGCGTCCCCGCTTTTGAGCGTCAAAAAAAAAACTCCTCAAAGTCTGAGTACTAGATGAGTAATTAGAACATGAGTTGGAAATACTCGGTTCACCATCTGAAATAATTAAAAGGTTTGAATGGTCAATCAAGTAATAAAATTTTTAAGAATCTATAATAATTGACAAGTATTAATGGAGCAGGTCATGGTAACCCTTACACCAGACTGTGCGAGAGCACGGTGACTCTCAACTAAGCGGAGGAAAGGAAGCCCAGTTAGGGCAGCGGCCGCCAACTGCGCGGGTCTAAGATCCCAGTCCCCTTTCGATTTTTTTAAACGAGCTCGCAGTATTTTTTACGCCTCGTTGGGATCCCGACTTTGGAGCAGTTCCGCTGACCCTCTGTTTTAGGATACCCGGGCGGGGGATCCTCGGTGTTAGTTTTTCGTACGAGCTCGGTTGTCCGTTACAGGTCGGACCGTTTTTCTAAAGTGACTTTTCGGAGAGTCTCTCACCCGTCTCAGTGGCGTAGTTTTAGAGTAGATCTATCCCTCTATTGGACCACACTTCCAATTAGAGGGCGAGACGAAGGAACCATTTGTAGGCTACCTCACCGCTTGAGTTTTACTTTCGCCAACAGACTTGGCGATTCCACATCCAGATCATCCATATCTACATCTAAGTCATCTAAAGTTGCATCTGATACAATTGATGTTGAAATTGGAGAGTTACAATCAAAAGTTGTGTTGATAGGAAATTATTATCCATTAGACTTGAGATTCAAGTAAATCCATAAACAAACCAATTCCATCTTTCACATCGTCAGAATCCACAGAAATGATATCTAGTCAATAAGATAATATAGAATTATATATATATATATATATATATATATTACATATACTCATACAATTATGAACAATTGATTATGAAATAAATATGTTATATATAAAAAATGTTAGAATAATGGGTGCTTATGAGAGATGCTTACAATTTTGAAAACCTTTTTACTTACGTAAGTAGATGTAAACTTTAATTGTTCCACCTTTCTACTTGTTTACTTTTGAAATATATTAAATGCATATTTATGTTTATAAATTTTGGGAGGTACCAGCAATCGATGACGCCTCTTCTTTCCTAAACATGTTTTGGCAGGCAAAAAGCCTGTTGTTCAGTAGCTCTTGATGATTCCAATTATGATGATTCTTAAACGGAAAGTTGTTTTTGTTTCAGTTTTTGGTTCAAATTATGATGTATTATGCTTCCTTTCTCTTCTACTTAGAAATTTTGGGATTACTCTATGTTCTGTCAGACTCTGATGTACACTTGTATATATTATGAAAATGAATGGAATAAAATTTTGGTGGCAATTGTTTTGTGAATCTGATGAATTTGGTTGGAATGTCATGTGCAATTGTTGCAACGCGAAAAATTTCCCCATAAATTCATTCTTTTATGCGATGCCAATGAGTGTAATATTGTGAATGCAGCGTAAACGGGCACCCGGATCCTAAGGGGTTCACATTTTTGGTATCAGAGTTGTGGTACACCGATACACACATTCACAGTATTACAATTTCAATCGCATTAAGATCTCGGATAACGACAGTCTTCCGACTTGTCGTGAGTCCGAGAAGGGAAATGTGACATTCATATTCAACCAACACAGATGTCACCAATTTCATTAATTTTCATATTATATCCCACGAAGAGAAAAAGCATATATCATAATATATGCGAACAATAAATTTTATAACTAATAGATGGTTCCCATGCAGAGTCATGGCATCCCGACCAGATCAGGAGACGGCTGACTAGCTAACATGCATTCTGTCTGCTCTTACCGACCTTCAGCAGCAGCAGGCTGCTATGAGAGACCAGCAGGGTCATTTTCTGGCTCAGCAGACAGAGATTGTTGACAGACAAACGGAAATAGAGATGAGATTTGAGGAGTTATCAGATTCCACCTACCGTCCATCTCACGAAGGCACACGCCAGGACCAGCGACAGTCATTAGAGGTACAACAGCCTCATTCGATGATCCACTTGACAACATACGAGAGCAAGAAGCTGAGGAGGATGGAGACTTTGATAGGGAGCAGGACCCTGTTGATTTTACAAAAGAGGGTGCACACGAGTACTCAGCTATCCATAGGCACCAGTCAGTTTGCACATCCTACCAGAGGGCCAACATACCCTTGTTCGAGGGCACCGGTACACCAGATGTTGCTGAGCAGTGGCTGAAGAAAGTGATTAAGGTGCTCAGGATGATTCGCGTGCCACGAGACACGTGGTTGTCTTTCATGGAGTATTCATTGACAGACTTTGCTGAGAGATGGTGAGATGCTATAGTATCTGAGTTAGGCCGAGAGCCTACATGGGACGATTTCGAGACAAGTTCAGAGCCCACTTCTTTTCTGCGAAGTGGAAGGAGTACCAACGCCGACTTTTTGCAGAGCTTCGTCAGGGACAGATGACAGCCAGAGATTACTTTATCCGATACACAGAGATGTCATGACATACACGAGCAGCTGCGAGAGGAGGTACAGGAGAAGCTGGCTGGACTACACATCACATCCATCTCCGAGGCTACCGATGCAGCGGAGAAGTTCGAGGACATCAGAGGGAGATGTTTCGGGAGCTTGTCTGGAGCAGCGCCTAGACCGCGGCGATCTTTTGGACCGATACGTCGACCGTTTCAGCAGCAGAGGTCAGCCAGACGTTTCCTACCTACAGGATCAACTTTCTCAGGCAGTGCTCGCTCATCTCCATCGACTACATTAGGAGGAGCACTAGCTGGACGTGGCACAGAGTCCGCTCGACCATCTGGGTCGCAGCAAGCAGACAGACCACCAGCCGGACCAGTTCGGAGTACAGAGACAACCACTCCATCTACTCGACCAGTCCGATGTTACCGATGTCACGAGTGGGGACATTATCGATCACAGTACCCAAAGACATCTGACGAGCCTCGCCCACAGCCACAACCTTCACAGTCGCAGCCTCAGGCACAGTGTTCAGGGAGTTTCCGTGGCAGGAACTCAAACTTTAGGCGACAGCAGCAGAGATAGATGCAGAGTGTGGCAGGATCCAGTATTGCACCAGTCGGGCAGGGGCAGTTATATGCAGTTACGGAGGAGCAGACACGTTCAGCCGCTACAGTGGTGAAAGGTATGGTCTCAGTTTTGGGCTGACCTTTCCATATTCTATTTGATTCTGGTGCGACGCATTCTTTTCTTGCTTCGAGGCTACTTGCTTCTTTAGGTAGAGTCGCAGAGACTCTTTCTTCCCCATATCACATCCAAGGACCAGGTGGCCAGTTGGTTATCATTTCTTTTATAGTAAGGTACCTGCTCGTACTGATTAGCGGTCACGAGATGATCGCAGATTGTCTACTCTTACAGCTTGATGAGTTCGCCTTGATTTTGGGTATGGATTGGTTATCAGCTCATCATGCACTTGTTGATTGCTTTAGGAAGACGGTTGTCTTCAGCATTCCAGATCTACCCGACTTCACTTTTCAGGATACTATACATGACTCCACCATGGAGTACATTTCAGTATTGCGAGCTCAACGACTTGTTGATAAGGGTTGTGATTCATATCTTGCATTTGTTCGAGAGGTATCTGACCAGGAGCCGATGACACAGGACATCCGAGTAGTATCAGAATATCTAGATGTATTTCCTGATGAGCTACCAGGATTACCTCCTGAGAGAGAGAGAGAGGAGATCGAGTTCGAGATCACATTGCTGCCAGATACACAGCCGATCTCTATGGCACCATATCGCACGGCACCAGCTGAGTTGAGGGAGATGAAGGTGCAGTTACAGGAGTTACTTGATTTGGGATTTGTGAGGCCGAGCACTTCACCTTGGGGTGCTCCGGTTCTATTTGTCAAGAAGAAGGATGGATCCATTATATTGTGCATCGATTACAGGCAGCTGAAAGAGAGAACGGTGAAGGACCATTATCCTTTGCCACGCATCGATGATTTGTTTGACTAGCTCCAGGGATCTTCGGTGTTCTCGAAGATCGATCTTCGCTCAGGCTACCATCAGCTGAGGATTAGAGAGTTCGATATTCCGAATACCGCTTTCAGGACTCGCTATGGACATTACGAGTTTGTGGTTATGCCGTTTGGGCTCACCAATGCACCTGCGGCTTTCATGTATATGATGAACCGGATCTTCCGTCCATACTTAGACAAGTTTGTAGTGGTGTTCATCGATGATGTGCTCATATACTCACGGAATGAATGGGATCATGCGAATGATCTACGGATTATCTTGGATACATTAAAGGAACACAAGTTATATGCCAAGTTGAGCAAGTGTGAGTTCTGGTTATTCCAGGTCTCATTTCTTGGGCATATCATTTCTGGAGGAGGCATCGCAGTTGATCCTGCGAAGATAGATGCAGTTATGTCTTGGGAACAACCCAAGACTGTCACGTAGATTCGGAGTTTCCTTGGGCTAGCAGGCTATTACAGACGCTTTGTCAACGGATTTTCACGCATTGTTCGCCATTTGACACGATTGACGCAGAAGGGAGTTCCATTCATTTGGGATGATTCTTATGAACAGGCCTTCGGGACACTGAAGGAGAGATTGACGACAGCACATATTCTTGCTCTTCCTTCAAGTACTCAGGATTATGCAGTCTACACAGATGCATCTGGAGAAGGTCTAGGAACAGTGTTGATGCAGAGAGGACAGGTGATTGCTTATACATCACAACAGTTGAGACCGCATGAGCGGAACTACCCCACACACGATTTGGAGTTGGTGGCAGTTGTCTTCTCCTTGAAGATCTGGTGTCACTATTTATATGGGGTGAATTTTGAGATTTTCACAGACCATAAGAGCTTGAAGTACATCTTTGATCAGAAGAAGCTGAACATGAGGCAGCGTAGATGGCTCGAGTTACTAAAGGATTATGATTGCACGATTTCTTACCATCCCGGTAAGGGAAACGTGGAGGCTGATGCACTTAGCAGGAGAATGCATGCAGATGGAATGGTGAACTGGCTATATACTTGGGATATGCTTGCAGCTTTGATCGATTGGCATCCTCAGGAGAGCGCATCCATTTCTACTGCCATGCCTCCACGATTCAGTAGTTTGTGGGATCGCATCATCAATGGCCAGAAGACAGATCCATGGATTAGAGATAGATACATGCACGCCGTCAAGGACGAGGTTGATGATTTTGTCATGGCGGAGTCTATTTTATGGAAGGCAGGTCGAGTCGTTGTGCCCAACGACGAGCAGTTACGCAGAAACATTCTTGATGAGGCATATAATTCACGATTATCCATTCATCCCGGCAGCACGAAGATGTACCATGATCTGCGTCGACATTTCTGATGGGATGGAATGAAGCATGATGTGGCGCTACATGTTAGCATATGCATGACATGTCAAATGGTCAAGGCCGAGCACATGAGACCACCAGGATTACTGCAGTCTCTTCCCATTCCCGAGTGGAAATGGGAGAATATCTCTATGGATTTTATCACCAATCTGCCGAAGACACCAGGTGGTCATGATTCCATTTGGGTCGTTGTTGATAGGTTGACCAAGTCAGCCCATTTCATACCTGTCAACATGACTTACACTCCATCTAGATTGGCTAAGATGTATGTGCAGAACATCATCAGACTACATGGTATACCACATGAAGTGGTGTCTGACAGAGATTCAAGGTTTACTTCGCATTATTGGCATCAGTTCATGTCAGCACTACAGACAGAGCTGAGGATGAGTTCTGCATATCATCCACAGACGGACAGAGTGGGCGCACCATATAGACATTAGAGGATTTGCTTCGTGCATGCTCTTTGGAGTGGAAAGGGTCCTATAAAGACCATCTGCCATTAGTGGAATTCACGTACAACAACAGCTATCACTCCAGTATTGGCATGGCACCATTCGAAGCCCTATATGAGCGGAGATGCCTCACACCTCTCAGTTGGCGTGAGGTAGGTGATCATGCTATATATTACGTAGACCTCCTGGAAGAGACTGCGAGGGTTGTTGATCTTGTGAGACGGAGGCTTCTGACGGCACAGAGTCACCAGAAGAGCTATGCAGACCGCCGGAAAAGAGATTTGGAGTTTCAGGTATCCAATATTCTTCTCTTTCCTTTATTACAAAATTAACTTAATCTCATATTAATGACATTCCTATCAATTATAGGTTGGAGATTGGATATTTTTGCGAGTATCTCCCATGAAGGGAATACAGAGATTCGGTCTTCGTGGCAAGCTGGCGTTGCGATATGTTGGACCTTTTGAGATTCTAGCTCGTGTGGGGAAGGTTGCATACCGAGTAGCCCTTACTACACATTTATCAGCTATTCACAATGTCTTCCATGTATCCAACTTGAGGAAGTACGTGCACGACCCACGACACGTCATCAGTTACGAGAATCTTGACGTGGAGGCAGATCTGACTTATGAGGAGAGACCAGTGCAGATACTAGATAGTGTTGTTAAGAAGCTTCACAGCAAAGAGATTCCATTGGTCAAGGTGTTGTGGCACCGACAAGACGTCGAGGAGGCAACGTGGGAGACCGAAGCCGACATGCGAGCACGATACCCGCAGCTTTTATGAGGTAATAATCAAAACAAGCATTTATAATTAGATATATGTTAAAGGGAAAAGGGATCCTATACCCAGGGGTGTAGGTAATTACCTACACCCGGCTCTTTTTTTCAATATTTTTGATTTTTTTGAAATGAAACTTTTGAGGAATTAGATCACTATATATCATCATGGTGTCATTCCAAATTCAACTTAATTCAAGACTTCTATCGTCTCCATCAAGACTGCCAAATTTTAACGGCCTCAGAATTGTTGAAATTGACCCATCTAGATGAACATGTTAGGAGTATTTGTTTTGCATGAAATTTGAAACACATATTCCCCACAATATATTAAGAAAATCCCAGAAAGGTTTCATTCAAAAAAATCCAAAAATAATGAGAAAAAGATCGAGTGTAGGTAATTACCTACACCCTGGGTGTAGGCTCCCAGCTCCTATGTTAAAATATATGGCTTGTTTCTTTTTGAGGTTTTGATGGGTTGAAAATCCTTTGAGGTTTTTATGACCTTAAGAAATCCAAACAAAACATCTAATGACCTTGACTCGAGTCTCGAGGACGAGACTCCCTTTGAGGTTTTTATATAGTATGTCTATGATATTACGACGGTTGACAACTCCATGACAAACCTCATGAAATCATTTGAGAGTCATCCCAAAGAAACATGGGCTACAAGAAGATTAATGGCAATAAGTGAACCAAGGTACTTGGTGGCAATGGAGGTGGATCTACAAGAGCGGGTGGTGGGTGGTGGTGATGGAGGTACCGGTAGAGGTGGTATAGGTATTGGTGGGAATGGAGGTGATGGTGCCATAGGAGGTGGTGCATATACTTCCTCTCCAGAGTCAAACGGAGTCAACCTATCACCCGTAGGAGAAAATTACATGACATACTCAAAAAAGGTGATATCAACACTGACGTAGTACTTCCATTTATCAGGGTTGAAGGAATGGTACATGATCTGGGTAAGGTAGTAGCCTAAAAAGACACACTTGAAACCTTTAGGGGAGAGCTTGTCACGACCAGGAGTCAAGTGGTGAACAAAGACCACAGAGCCAAACACATAGGGGTAGTGAGAACAAGTCATTTCGATAAACGTAATCGAGAAAGGGGCCTCCTCTCATAAAACAAAGGATCGCATATGGTTCACCAAGTAGCAAGCGGTGAGAACCACATCACCTCAGAAAGAGTGTGGAGCATGACTATGAATCAAAAGTGCCATGGTCACATCAAGTAAGTGATGAGGTTTGCGTTTGGTAACATCATTCTGCTGAAAAGTGTTAGCATGTGATGTCTGTGTGTTTTTAGATATTTGCGTTTGACAACTCCATAAAGCCATTTATGACCTCAAACAGAGTCCAAAAGTGTGGTTTTAGATATTGTTAGATATAGTGACAGGAATTGGCACAGACCGATCTACTAAAGTGTGGTTTTAGATATTGTTAGATATAGTGACAGGAATTGGCACAAACCGATCTACTTCAGATCACTTTTTATTTGTCAAGAAGTCTGAAAGGTCGTCATTGTTGTGCTTGTGTATGATGATGAAATTATACTTACTGGAGATGGAACTCATGGTATATGAGATCTCAAGAGGTATCCTGATAAGCACATTTACGAAGGATTTGGGCGAACTTTGCTACATCTTAGGCATTGTGGTGGCCATAAAAGCTCGTGGGTTTATTCTTTCACAATGAAATTATGTTACAAATTTGTTGCAAAAAATCAGAGTGTTGGGAGCCAAACCTACATCTATACACATGGACCCAATTTACAATCATATGAAGAGCCATACGAGTGCATCGATACACGTCAAAGCATGTGTTTAGTAGGCAAACTAATATATGTAACAATTATCCATCCTAATTTTCATATTATATCATTGGGTGAGTCAATTCACGACTAAACCTTACCAAGCTCATTGGGATGTTGTGATAATGATCTTAAGATATTTGAATTCAGCAGCTACAAAGGACTTCTATTCACATGTCACAATTTTTTGGAAGTTTTAACCTATTCTAATGCCGACTACATTCAATGGCCTGGTGATAGAAAATCCACCACTTGTTTTTGCACTTATATTGGTGGGAATATTATTACATGGAGAAGTAAGAAGCAAGCAATTGTTGCTCTCTCTAGTGTCAAGTCTGAATATTGTACAGAATAAATGTGGATTATGTCATCTTGAAAGACCTTCACTTACCTAACCTCGGTCCTATGGTCATGAGGTATGATAATTCAACAGCTACATTTATTACCAACAATCCAAGTTTCCACCAGCATACCAAGCATGTGGAAGTGGATTTTCATTACACTCAAGAAATAATCCATAATGGTTTTGTCAAAACCAAGCCTGTTAGTTCGGAACGGTAGACAGCTGACGCATCAAAGACCTTGAGTCACTCTCCCTTCACCAAATGCATATCCAATCTGAGCGTGATGGACGCCTATGCTCCAGCATGAGGGGGTGTATTAAAGCTTCTTATGATTTCCTTCTCATTCTTTATTTCTCCATGATTTACCCTAAGGGCAATAGTGTATTTGTCCATTTCCCTATATAAGGAAGGGGCCTCTTTTACTTAGAATCACAGAAAACATAGAATATATCTATCTATTACCTTCTATAACAGACCGGATTTCTGGATGCATACGCTAAAGATAATCATAGTCTACAACATGATACCGTATCCTTGGAGGAAATTTACTTACATGGCGTAATAAGAAGTAAAATGTGGTGCATCTCACCCCTATATTGAATTAGGAAATCGAGGAAAGGCACAAACAACCTATGAGCTTCTTTAGGCATCGTGAGATCTTGGCAAAAGTATTGAAATTATCCATATAGATTTACAATAATAACACTCCCACTATAATTGCCAATAACCAACTTTTCATAAAAGTGCATAATATACTGAAGTGGATTGTCATTTTTCTCCACTCCATATCTACCTACAAAGGAGCAACTTGCTAGGTCCTCATGAATGTTTTTCCACGATGCTATCTGTATTGGATTAGTAATGAGTGGTTTATATGCTTGAACTTTTTGTTGCAAGTGTTCTTCTATTCGGTCTGAGGAATCTTGACAATTTTTCCATTGGCTCCTCTATATATAGGTCATAGTTAAAAATTAAATATTTAATTTCACTCACAAGCACTGTGCCATCTTCTTATCAATCCAAAGTCTCACGACCACTTAAAGAGCATTCCTTCCAACCAACTCCCTCAACATCTTCTTGCAATCCAGCAAATTGAACAGCAACAACCACAGCCAACAAGACTCTCCATAGGCATCCTTCCTCAGTACCCAAGGTCCCAAGAAAAGGTGTGGTCTCAGAATGGGTAGGAATGCCTAAGCTAAAATAACAATGATGGAGGTGCTTGACAGAAAAAGCGTTGGCCTGTTGCATGAGGAGAGCAAACAAATGAACCAAAATAATATAACATTAAGCAATAGCTCAAGGAAACTCTACTGCAAGAATTGAATTAGGATCTCGCGGTAAATTTTGCATCCATATAGCACCAGAAGAAGCACAATAGTAATTTAAAAATAGTATCCTTTACTTTTGGAAGAATATAAAGTACCTTTTTTCGAAAAGAAGTTTCGTAACATGAATAACACATGTTGGAATTTACCACATCCTAAAATGATACCCTAACATGATGTAAAATTTTCAACTAAAAAACTTGCCGGTAAACAGAAGCAACTTGCAGGTTGCTCGCAAGTTCAGTTCACTACCATGCCATTTCCCATATTAAATGGGGTCAGCAACATGTAGACTACCTTTCCCACAATAAATGGGGTCAGCTACAAGTAGACTTCACCTCCAGAGAGTTCTAGTACAGGTCATTCAAGGGCTTCTAGGTTTCAAACAAAATTAATAGGAAGAGACACAAAAAAACTACAACTTTGCCATCCTTTTTTATTTTAAGAAAAAGAGTGATGTAGACACATAACAAAGAAATAGCATTCATCACAGAGCTCACTAATGATAAATCAAATACACAACTTGTTTCCAAAGCACACAAAATTAAATTCAGCAACCATCAAATGACAAATAAAAAGATGTCAGGGACTACGGAAAATGCAAGAAAGAGACAAGACTAAGTAGAATGTTTGGTCTGTTGTACTTACAGAATCATGGCCGCTGAATTCAAAGAAGGCAGCTGGGCCCTTCTCCTTAAGCATAGACAGAATACTGGATAACAGCAATGAGCAGTGCATTTGACTGGACCCAGTTTTTTCACTGCGAAGAATTGCAAATATTTTGCGTATATCCTTCCCTGACATGCTATGACCACCAATGAGCTGAATGAGTTGAACAAGTTTTGCTAATATATCATCATTTTCTTCAGTAGTGAACCAATCAAGAAGAAAACTTAGCATTCCTGCTCTGAAGCATAAATCACGATTGGTAATTGAATCCTTAAGCAACTCTAGGAAGACATCAACACCATAACCTCGCAAAGAGTCACTGCTCTGCCACCACAAGCTTAATAAATAAATAAACAATCCCACAATAATTAGCAGTTTTTGTGTGTGTGTGGGGGGGGGGGGGGAAGGGGGGTTGCAGTCAAAAGAGTTCATGGTAAAGTTGTGAACAAACCTTCTTAAGAACTGAGAGAAAAAGCATGATCACATCTTTGTTCTGCAAAGGAAGAATCAATGAACAATTAGCCTAACAGCATAGCTCGTTTTTTTACAAGGAAGGTAGTTACCAATAAAAAAGACAAAATAGTTACCAATAAAAAACACAGAGAAGTCAAATACAAGACATCAAACTTTAAGTCTACGTCATTGATCACAACTCAAGTTAAAAACTATATAATATGTCCACACAGCGAAGTCCTCGGAATTGTTGTAATATAATCTTATAGAAAAAAATTCAAGAAAACATACAAAGACCTGATAAATATTTTAAACATATTCGAATAAATTATAAGATCATATGACCAATGATTTTCCAAATAAGACTGGGCCTATTTTTTGTTAGAAAACTCAACTTGAATAATATATAAGATCATACGACTCCAACATTTCACATACAGGAAGTACAATTCTAGCATTGCATTTAAATGTTGAGACACCCTTAAATGTAACTCATTTTATCTTCTATGACCCACGCCCCGTGTACCTTTTCCCCTGATCATGCCATTAGGATTACAATAATATGGCCCACAAAACAAAAAAACATTATCATCTAAGTTATATCCATGAATTAGTTTCTGCATATTACTCGGTCATACAAGTAGCAACTCCTCATTTTTAAATACAAAAAACCATTACATATGAAAATTTTCCCATCACGTATACAAGACTCTCCATATCTAATTCCCGCATCAAGTATGAGGCACCAACCACTTCTTCTCGAAGAGGAAGATGTGTGACATCACCAATCTTGAATGAAGGTCTCTAGTCACTTCACCAGTTTAGCTTTCCGGCCAAAAGTGCACAAACTGGTGTCCATGCAACGGTCTTGCATGGTAATCTGAATCTAGGTAGCATAAGCAAAACTAGCCAGAAGATTTTGACTAATGTGAAAGTACATATTCCTTCAAGAAACATTAAGATTAAGATCAGAAACAAAGTTATGCTAATGATCAACCTTGGCAATACTTATGGAATTTTATATAGCCACCCTAGATATCCCATGCTTGGACATAATAAATGTAAATTGCATAGGCTTTCCAGCATGAAAAATATGGAACATGGCAGGGATGCCCTCGACAAATTTGGGAAGCAAATTAGGTTTGCATGATTTTTCAAACAAAGTATGATATAAATATTAATCAATAAAAAATGGTCTACCTTAATCAGAGATATCTCCATAGTATCAAAACTTCCATCAACAAGCATATCAAGCAGGGAACTCAATATACCCAAGCTGGGTCCAGGTCGGCAATAATCCAGAAGCAAGCTCTGCAGAGTTTGATAGCCCTCACCAACAAGGGTTCTAAAGGAGGACTGCAACAAAAAAGGAAGACAGGCAAATGATGTCCAAAACTCAATCTGCATATAAATAAGCAACAAATATAGGTATAACCTAAATTAACACATAAGTGAAATGCCATTCCTGAATAACCTTTTTTTTATTTTGAAATGCTGAACTAAAACAGCATATTACATGAAATCCTGAAGCTACCAAGATAAGCTTAATAATAAATTTTAACACATGGATAATTTAAAAAAATGAAATATGAAGATTTCATTTAGAAGAAAAAATCCAATATGGGTCATGGCCAGCGACCCCTTTAGAAGAAAGAATCTGATAAGGGTTCTAATTGAACAGAACCATTCGAAATCGATTGAGTTTCATCCCATAAAAGGAAAAAAAGGCTTGATTCAATATAAAAAAATCGAATATGAATTTGACTTGTGGATTCGATTCCCTAATGAATCAAATTTGAATTAACATGAATTCGCTCAAAATTAATTCGATTTGATATTTATATTCATATATATGGGCATATATACATACACACCCATATCTATGAGTGTTTGTGTATGCATGGATGTATGTATGTATGTCTTACATACGTTCATACATGCACACATATGCATATGAATGTATGCATGAATTTATGCTTGCATGCATGTGCGCGTGCATGCGTACAATTATAGTCGATAATGTCTAAACACTCGACACTAAAAAATAGCGGAAAATATTAGCCATAAATTCTAGTAGGAAATAACGTATATTTAATATTTATCAATTCCTCGTCAATAAATATTTCCATATTCCCGCATTCCCTACCCCACATTTTCCTTCCCTTTTTCATTCTTCATTAAAGATCCAACAACCATAGGGTGATGTCCAGAATGGCATCTCCTATATGCTATAGGCAGATTAATATCCGTGTCTGTTTGGTTATTGGGATGGGGTAGGTTGGGGTAACGTCCCGTGAATAGTAGCTATTTGGACGGTTATGAGGGTTGGAATAAGGAATGTGATGTGATGTCACATTGATTTGTGATGGAATTCCAACCCAAGAATGGAGAGGGGTAAATCGGGTTACTCCGGGTTAACCCGGTAACCAAACGGACCCCCTAAGAAAAGATGACTTTGACTTCCCGCCTGTGGAGGGCTCTGAGCTTCTCTTCGAGGTAAATCTTGAGAAGGCTTGTTTTACCGGATCATACCTCGTCCTTGCTTTGATCCCCATCTATCATCACCACACCAGCAATCCAAGGAGGAGCCTCTCTACCCTGCTTATTAGCCTTTTGTGACCATTTTCCGAATGTTCTCAATCGATCATATATATATAGGGAAAACTTCATATGAGGTGCCCATTCACCATGTTTTTGGTGTGACATTCCTTCTCAATCGTTTGATGGTGATCAACGATCGTTACCAAAACCACCTATCCATCATAATATAACCTTTCAAACATCCCTCCACATTGTTATTTTTAGAATGGTATCATGGTATCCCTTTTTGTTGTGTCTTCCACGCCACTAATTGATTAACATCATTAATTAGCAAATTTAATTTTGCCAATGAGGACGCTTTCGTACTATTTTTTAATCCCTTTTCATATTCGATATGATGGATCAATTGTCTTCTTCACCAGTTCCTCGCATGATGTTACCATCTTCTTCATTAGTTCTTCACATGTCGCCTGCAACATCTCTCAAAAATCGCAATATTATAGAGGCAGATGTCCTATTTTATAGAGGTAAATTGTGATATTATAAATGTAAATGTCGTCAGTTCTTTGATGCCATTTCTCTCTGTTGACGCATAATTGTACCTCTTCGTTATTTCACTTTCTTGTTATTCTCTTTATGTAATTTACCCATAGGCTACTCTCCTATATAAGAGAGCCTAGGGCTATGGAATAGAATCATCTCATTCACGTTTCCCAACATGGTATCAGAGCGACGGTCCTAGACCGGAGTTCTCGAAACCTAACCCCTAACCCTAACCCCACTCGCTGGCCTCTCCTCTCTTCTCCCTCGCATCGGCGCCGCCTAGCCGATCGGAGCCACGCCGCGCATCGCCTCTCCCCAGCCTTGCGTGCACCATCGTACGCCTGCGCACAGCACGGTGCCTTGCCTGCGCGCATAGTTGCGCGCTCCTGTTCACGCGCATCACCGTACGCCTGTGCGTACATCAACGCACAAACGCGCACAACCCAGCCTCTCGCCTGCGCGTATAGTCGCGCCTCTGTGTGGTTGTGCGCATCATCACGCGTACAGTTGTGCGCGCTAGCTCGCGCGTGATTCTCCAGTTCAGCACCCCAGTGCGCGCGTGATCCTCCAGGTGCGTACGTGCTTCTCGCACGTGCGTGTGTGCCCTAAGTCCCAAAACCCTAGGGCACAGCTCCTGATCTACATGGGGTTAGTTGCTTGATGTCTACACACGCAACTAATCCCATCTATGTCATTGTAGACAGAGACTATATCCTCTCAGTCGCTCCAGTCTTCCGTCTCCAGCATGTCTGAAAGCAAGGCAGATATCCCTTCTATGGGTGCATTTCGTGGTCCAGCGCCCATTGTCAAGATGGATGGTACGAACTATGAACTGTGGGCAATGCAGTTCATGAGTATGATGAAGTCTACAGGTAAGAAACACATTCTTACCGAGCCCGAGCCTGCAGAGAAGACTGGAGCTTATGCCTCATGGGAGGCCGATGATGCATATGCCAAGGTGTGGCTATCAGGCACATTGGCCATTGAAATCGCCAATGACATTCTACATCAGCCTACAGCCAAAGACATGTGGGATATCCTGGCCGCAACATATTCTCAGGCAAAGAACGAGACGAAGATCCTGCAACTACAACATGATATATTCACGATAAAGCAGAATGGCCGTCCTTTGCATTCCCTCTACACATCATTGAGAGGGATGTTCGAGAAGCTCTATAGCTTCATGCCTCTTACCGCCACGCCAGAACAGCAGAAGACATACAGGAATGCTACTATGGTAGGGGTATTTCTCGCTGCACTTGATCCAGAGTATGAGGCAGCACGTTCACAGTTTTGGCGGACTCGACTATTCCTCCCATGGAGGAGGCTTTTCACAGATTGAGTAGGATCACAGTACCTTCAGCAGCCGCGAGTCAGAATCCCTCAGCTATGGCGGCCAACAGAGGCCGTGGTACTCATCATCAGGGCCGTGGACGTACTCCCCGTGGAAGGGGTGGCCGCACTAGGCCAACATGCTCCTATTGTCACCGAATAGGACATACCGAAGACACATGCTACTCGAAGCATGGATTTCCTGCATCTGCACGAGCCGCTGAGCAAATAGAGCCCCCGTCTGCAGCTACACTGGATCAGCGATTTGATGATCTGGTTGCCCGTCTTAGGGGCATTATACCATCTGGCCCAGCACCGTTGACAGAGACTCATACTGATGTTGCTGCTTCTGCTTCTGCCTCTACGAGTACTTCAGGTAGTACACTTGCTCTCCACAGTAGTAGATCGGATATATTGCCATGGATCATGGACTCGGGTGCTACACATCACCTATGTGGCGACCAGAGTCTACTTACAGGATATACTCAGATTCCTTCAGGACGGACAGTAGTGATTGCCAATGGCACACATTCCCCCATCACGGGTCAGGGGGAGATTAGATTGACATCCTCTATGCAGCTCAAGAATGTTTTGCATGCACCGCATTTTTCTATGAATCTGTTGTCAATTAGTCAGATTACGAAGGATCTTCATTGTCGAGCTATTTTTTATTCATCTTCCTTGATTTTTCAGGACATCCATACGGGCAACGTGATTGGTCATGGCTATGAGCAAGGAGGCCTTTATCGTCTGAACCAGACCCCGTTTGCCGGAATCACAGCTTCTCCCGCAGAACAAGTATCCCCTCTCCTGTGGCATCTGCGTTTTGGTCATCTACCGCTTCAGAAGTTGCGTCTAGTCCTACCTTATAGTCTTTCTCACACACCTATCCAGTGTGAGGCGTGTCAGTTGGGAAAACATCACAGGTCATCTTTTCCCAGTAGTCAAGGTCGGAGTAGTAACTCCAAGTTCGAGTTGTTTCATGTCGACGTCTGGGGTCCGAGTCGTATTCCCGATCATCAGGGGCACAGGTTCTATATTGTATTTGTCGATGATTTTTCTAGAGCATCATGGGTATTTCTAATGAAAAATAAGTCTGAAGCTGGAAATATTATTATTCACTTTCTAAATGAGATCCAGAATGTTTTTTCCACAACGGTCAAAATTATGAGAACTGACAATGCCTTAGAGTTGTGCACCAACAATCTAGCCAACTACTACTCCTCTAAAGGAATTGTTCACCAAACTTCCTGCGCTCATACGTCTCAACAAAATGGAGTTGCAGAAAGAAAACACCGTCATCTCCTTGATGTTACAAGGTCACTTCTCATTCAGAGTCATGTTCCGTATTCCTACTGGGGTGATGCAGTCCTCACTGCATGTTATCTTATAAATCGTATGCCCTCGTCTGTCTTGAATGAACAGGTTCCTTTCTCACTTATCTATCCGGATAAGGATCTGTTCATTCTTACTCCTCGTGTGATTGGGTCAGTCGCTTTTGTCCATCAGTTGTTGCCTGGTCCTGACAAGCTCTCTCCTAGGGCTGTCAAGTGCGTCTTTGTGGGGTACTCCAGAACTCAAAAGGGGTACAAGTGTTTTGACCCTATGCGTCGGCGGTATATGATCAGTGCAGATGTTACATTCTTTGAATCCATCATGTATTTTTCAGAATCCGGGAACATGCAGTCACCACCTATATCCCCTGATACCGTATTCATGGCACCACCAACATCACAACCGTCACCAACATTACCAACACCACCACCACCGCCACCACCACCGCCATCAACTGTATCCCCGTTACCATTCCATTACACCAGGAGGCCGAATCAAGCTCATGGTCCTGACCAGTCAACTAGCTCGCCTACGGTATGTAATGAAAATATTAATGTTGATGGATCTAACGACATTTCTCAGCAGGATGTATTACAGGAGCATGTTGTTACCACAGAGGATCTGGACGTTCCAATTGCTCTACGCAAGCCAAAGAGAAGCTGTGCCAAGTATCCCATATCAGCAGCTGTGTCGTTTGAGAGGCTATCTGGACCCTTCAGGACGTTTGCATTGGCACTTTCAGCTACAGATATTCCTCGGAACCACCATGAAGCCTTGAAGGATTCGAGATGGCGACTAGCAATGGAGGAAGAGATGGCGGCACTTCAGTCTAGAGGAACATGGAGTTTGGTTACTATACCTCCAGATGTCAACCCGGTGAGTTGCAAGTGGGTGTTTACAGTTAAACACAATGCAGATGGCTCCATTGACAGGTACAAGGCACGCCTAGTCGCAAGGGGATTTACACAGACATATGGGGTAGATTACCTTGACACGTTCTCCCCTGTGGCGCGTCATTCCACTCTGCGGATCCTGTTATCAGTTGCAGTTACCAGAGACTGGCCACTCTATCAACTAGATGTAAAGAATGCATTTCTGTATGGAGACCTGCAGGAGGAAGTATACATGCAACAGCCACCTGGTTTTGCTGTTGAGGGGGAGTGTTCCAAGGTTTGCAGGTTACATAAGGCCATCTATGGCCTTAAGCAGAGCCCCAGAGCATGGTTCCAGAAGCTGTCAGACCTCTTTGAGAAACAAGGATATAAACGCTCCAATGCTGATCATTCCTTGTTTGTACAAAAGACGGCAAGAGGTATTATTGTAATCATGGTTTATGTTGACGATATTTTGATTACAGGCGATGATGACCAGGGTATTAAGCAGGCAAAGGAAAGGCTGGGGACCGAGTTTGTCACCAAGGACTTGGGAGTCCTTAGATATTTTCTGGGGCTGGAATTTGCCAGAAATCCGCACGGATTGGTCATGTCACAGAGGAAGTACGTTACAGATCTACTGAGTGAGACAGGTATGCTAGGGTGTCGACCTGCTACGACACCAATGGACCCTAGCATGAAGCTGTATGATGATGACACAGAGGAGGTGGACAGGAGAAGATATAGAGAACTGGTAGGCAAATTGTTATATGTCACGATCACTAGGCCAGATATATTATTTGCAGTGAGCCGTGTGAGCCAGTTCATGGAGCAGCCACGCCAGGTGCATATGGATGCAATACACAAGATACTTAGATATCTCAAATCTTCTCCAGGTAAAGGTCTACTATTCAAGAAAGGAAAGGGGATTTCTATCTCAGCATGCGCAGATACAAACTATGCAGGATGTCCTAAGGATAGGAAGTCCACCTCAGGGTATGCTGTCTATGTAGGAGATGCTCTAGTCTCATGGAGGAGCAAGAAACAAACTGTGGTAGCTAGATCTAGTGCTGAATCCGAATATAGGGCTATGGCCCAGGCTACTACAGAGATGATGTGGGTGAAAGCGGTGCTGACAGATTTATGCTTAGATGTACCACTTCCTATGAACTTGGAGTGTGATAATCAGGCTGCCTTGTTTATTGCAAACAATCCTGCATTCCATGAACGGACCAAACATATTGAAGTGGATTGTCACTTCATACGTGATATGATTCAAAAGGGATTCATTGCCACATCTCATGTTACCTCAGAGAACCAGACTGCAGATATATTCACCAAGGCATTATTACGAGGTCCATTTCAGAAGTGTGCTTCCAAGCTGAGCATGATTGACATCTATGCTCCATCTTGAGGGGGAGTGTTGACGCATAATTGTACCTCTTCGTTATTTCACTTTCTTGTTATTCTCTTTATGTAATTTACCCATAGGCTACTCTCCTATATAAGAGAGCCTAGGGCTATGGAATAGAATCATCTCATTCACGTTTCCCAACACTCTCAAACTTCCCTTTATAACAATCGAAATATCAAAAAACACATGCAACAGAAAATAGGCAAAGAGAGCTTTGGAAGATACACGCGCCATTTCTTAAGTTCAGTGTTTTTACTTACACATTTCGTTATTACAAAACACACACTTACAATGCTTACATTCATATTATATTTTCCTTTCTCAATTTACACTCATTCATGTCCTTGACTCAGGCCTTCATTTTTTAAACCCCATGGTACATTCATTTTTCGTTCCTTTCTGAAAAAAACGTGATAAATTTACTAATTAACTTTTTCTTTTACATATCATCATATTTTACAATGAGAACATGGATTGCATGTGGAGATTAGGAATCTTTTTGTGAATCACACTTAACAAATAGGATTTTATTTTTCAACTGATCAATACAGAAGTTTGTAGACTAATACCATGCAAATGTAAAAAAACTGGAAAAATGTACATTAGAAAATACAATTGTAAAATGCGGTAATTTAAAGATGAATTCATTTGTTGCGAGACTTCCTTTTGGACGAATGTTTGATTTTGTAACGGATGGACATAAAACTTTCATGTGGAATGTAAAATACACCGGCAAAATATGGAATATGGACTAAACATTAAACCTTTTGTTGGGATGCATGTGTATGAATGTAGAAAAATATCAAACAAATGAAGAAAGACTAATAAAAATGTAAAAAGAAATCAAAAAATGTATCATATAGCAGTGAAAAGATGGATTCAATAATGACGATACTTCAATTTAATCGAGTGCTTGACATTGAATTACATGCACGTAAAACTTTGTCACATACTGTAAACTAATAACAATGAATGTGGAATATGAGCTATTTGCTTATAGGGATTTTATCACTTGTGCCCCTCCGAGATATCGCAATATCAGTTATGCCCCTATCTTTTTGATAATATCAGTTGTGCCCCTTACTTCTTGCTATTTTATCACTTGTGCCCCTCGGATTAGTGACCGTCCATCCACAGTGCAAACGGACGTTAACTTTAAGGACATAAGCGGAATTAATTTAAAAAAAAGGTTATGTGGTACCCTCTTCCTCGTCCTCTTCTTCTTCCTCCTCTTCCCTATCCTCTTCCTCCTCCTCCAACCTCCTCCTGCTCCCTCTCCGCCCCCGCCCCTGCCCCGTGCCGCCCAGCTCCGCCTCGAGCTCCCCTCCCCGGCGCCGCCCCTTGCTGCCCTCCGCCCCAGCCTCCAGGTCGGGCGCCGCCCCCTGCCGCCCTAGCCTCCAGGCCGAGCGTCGCCCCCTGCCGCCCCAGCCTCCATGCCGGACGCCGCCCTCTGCCCCAGCCTCCAGGTCGGGCGCCTCCCCCTCCGCCCCAAGGTCATCTCCCCGCCCGAGCACCTCTCCCTCCGCCCCAAGGTCTTCCCATCTGCCCCCGCATGCTTCTCCCCTGCCGCGAGGTCCTCTGCCCGCCCCCACACCTCCACCCAGCCTGGGCCCCTCCCCCTCCGCCCCGAGCTTCTCCCCCTCCGCCAACAGTGCCCCTTCGTCGCACCGCACAGCCCCCTGCATCCCTCGCACAACTCCCTCCGCCCCCGCATCCCCCGCACAGCGCCCCTCCGCCCCTGCATCACCCGCACAGCCCCCGCATCCCCCGCACAGCGCCCCTCTGCCCTTGCACCCCCCCCGCACACCCACCCACCCCCCCCCCCCCCGCACAGCCTCCCCTCCGCCACTGCACCCTCCGCACAACGGCCCTCCGCCCTGCACCTCCACCCCCGCACAGCCTCCCCTCCGCCACTGCACCCTCCGCACAGCGCGCCTCCGCCCCTGCACCTCCACCCCCGCGCAGCCCCCCTCCACATCCCGCACTGCCCCCTCCCGCACAGCGCGCCTCCGCCCCTGCACCTCCACCCCCACGCAGCCCCCTCCACCTCCCGCACTGCCCCCTCCGCCCCCTGCACCTCTCCTCCGGTCTCCGCACTCATCTGCAGCCACTGCGCGAACGTCGAGGAGGAAGTCCACATATTGCAAACTTCATAAGGCTATCTATGGACTTAAGCAAAGCCCTAGAGCATGGTTTCAGAAGAACTCGTACTTCATAGAGCAGAAGGGGTTCATGAGATCGACTGCATATCATTCACTGACCGTATGAAGGACTTACCGAGGCGCAGTTGTTATACGTCTATGTTGACGATATCTTTGTTACAGGGGATTATGTGAAGTGTATATGTGTAGCTAAGAATTTTCTTGGTCATCACTTTGTCACCAAGGACCTCGGCAATTTATGTTACTACCTTGGACTTGAGTTTGCCTGGAACCGACAGGGACTTTTTATGATCTAGAGGAAGTATGTTATTGAGCTTCTCTATGAGACATGCATGGCAGATTGCAGGCATGCCACTACTCCTGCGAACTCTAGCAAGAAATTATATAATGATGATATATAGGAGGTAGACAAGAGGCGGTAGAGGGAGCTCGTTGGGAAGCTCCTATATGTAAGCATCACCACGCCAAACATATCTTTTGTAGTGAACAGAGTTCGCCAATTCATGAAGCATCCTAAAACAAGCACATATGGATGCAATTCATATGATTCTAATGTACATGAAGGCCTCTCCTGGTACTGGATTTTTCTTTAGCAACAGGATTTCCCTTGTTGTTACAACATGCACAGATGTTGACCAAACAAGATATCCCAAGGATATGAAGTCAACCTCACATTTTGCAGTGTTCATAGGGAGCTCTTTGGCGTCATGAAAGAGTAAGAAGCAGACAACGGTTGCCAGATCTCGTGCAGAGTCAGAGTACAAAGCAATGGCACAGAGGAGTACTACGATGATGTGGGTCAGATCCAATCTGACTGACCTAGCTATTGATGTGCCCCTCCCATGCATCTCTAATCAGACAACCATAATATTTTTTTACATTACCACCAATCATGCCTTCCATGAGAGGACCAAGCATATAGAGGTAGATTGTCGCTACACTCACGACGTGATATAAAAAGGTTTTATCTCTACCTCCCATGTCAGCTCAGGGGAACAGAGAGCAGATGTGTTCACCAAGGCCCTAGAAGGAAGGTCATTCCAAAAGTGGTGTTCCAAGCAGAGCATGATAGATATCAATGCTCCATCTAGAGGGGAGTGTTGAGATATTATTTATTTTTGCATCTTTTCATGTATTTCATTTCTTTTCATATCTAAAATGTAATTTGCCCAACAAGAGTTCTCAATTCTATAAAAGAGAACTCCATGGCTCTCTCATTATTCAAGCCAATATTTTCTCTCCTTAGAAATGTATTATAATGTCAAAGCAACAACTTTCATAACTAACAACATCAAACAATACATACCTATACAAGGAAGTTGGCTGATTTTTTTACTGAAGCACTTAACCTTCAATGGCAAACATATTCATTTCACCAAGCAACCAAGATATTATCTAGCTCGATCTTAAGGGGAAGATTTATCTAAAAAATAACATATTTCTTACTTCTTTTGGATGTATTTACTATCTAATCATGGGTTCCTTCGTTTATTACCCTAGAGTCGCCCTTTATAAGTGGGTTTTCTTACGATTATTTTTTAAGGAAAAGGAGTGATGGGTCGAGGAGACGCTCACCTAAAAAATATTATATTCACAAGTTAAAGCATAAAATAACAAAGATTGGGAGTATTGAAGGATCCTAACATGCTCTATTATGTTTTCAACACAAAACCTTTCACCCTAAAAAATCAGACCGTTTATTTTTATATTTTTTTGAGGAAGTAAGAGGGTGGCGTCCCACATTGGGACCCACCGCAAAATAAATTATATATATAATTTAAACAAATCAGACCGTTTATGGCCAGCCATATGGCTAACAATACGGTCACAGCCCAAACTCTACGACCTAGAGCAAGTCTGTTGTTGATATAAAAAGGATGAGTATCTCCGCACAGTGTATCAATACTATATACATATAAGCAAACTCCCAAACCTCTTTGGATGAACTACATCAAAAGAGCAGGTAAACCATGTCCTTACTTACACTCGGTCGAACATCGTTGGTAAGAGTCGCCTGCCCCCAAGAAGAATCCAGCTCTCCTAGCCCTATCAACATATAATCATGACCAAGGTTTTAAAAAATGCGCCTCGAGGCGCTGAGGCGGAGTCAAATTCCTAAGTAGTACCTGGGAATTACTTAAATACCCAGGTACTACGTAATGTTTTTTTTTACTCAAAAACTACATAGGTGTCGCATGTTGAACATGCGACACCCCTTATGTTTTTTTTTTACCCAGGAACTGCGCTGGTGTCGCATGTTGGATGTGCGCTATACATAACGCATATCCAACATGCGATATCGACCCTAATTAAGCCCCGCGCCCAGCGGCCTTCTCATTTCCCCGACCTTCTTCGTTTCCAGCAAACCGAGCCGCCCCCGACGCCCTCCACTGCACTCTCCGTTTTTGGACTCCTCCCCTCTCAACAACACCATTTTTTGTCACTCCTAGCCCCGCGGAACAATCCGTTTCCGTGTTTTCAGTGATTGGTACCGTCCTAGCCGTCCCCGCTTCTCGTTAGGGCTAATCACTTGGTAAAACATTTTCTTTAATTTTTTTGTATCATATGCATGTTTTTTCATTTCTCGAATGTATGACGGTTGCTTGAGTAGTACACTCATGTCCGGATCTGTTGTGTCACGTATTAGGTTGGAATGGAGCAGTTGTTTTGTATGTGCCATTTGAGTAGTACACTCATGTCCGGATCGTCAACCAACGTGAGGGGGTTTGTGTTGACTCCTAATATGACGTTCGATGAGATGTTGAACTTGGTATACCGTAAGTTCAACTTGGATATTGACTGTCAAAGCATCCGATTATTACATCGCATCCCTCGAGGCCCAGGGGAGGAACCGTCATTTTCATCTATTATCGATGATGATGATGTGCAGGCAGTTGTGGTGTACGCTCGGACCATTGGGAAATCAATGCCTACCGATATTTATGTTGAAGATGTATTTGTGAGCGAAGTCCCAACTGTTATGACTAACAAGGGACCGTCTGGAGTCCCGAGCACACAAGCAGCAGTTGTCCGCAGCACGCCACCAAGAATTGTCCCAACCATGGGACCCTACTTTGATACGGATGCGCCTGTAACGCAGCCAAGCACGGTTCAGGATTTGGGCTTGAGTGAGCCGTTGCTGCGAGAGGTTAACCGGATGGATCAGGATTTCATCCCCTGGGGGATCGATGATGACCTGGAAGAAGGTAGCGAAGATGTGGAAGATGATCTGATGGACGAGGAACTCCCAACTGATGAACAAACCGCGCATACTATTACACCCCGTATACCCTTTTTTGGGGTTAGAGGGTCTAATACTCGTTCAACATATGAGGACGAAATTCGAAGCAAGTCTAGACTTGATGGTGTTGCTGACGAAATCCGCAAGGGTAGGACGTTCAAATGTAGGGAGGATTTGGTGTACGCTGTGAAGAAGTTCCACATTCTATCACATTATGACTTCATTGTCAAAGAATCCACCAGCTTGATATGGTCGGTTTTTTGTTCGCAGAGAGCAAATGGTTGCGTTTGGTATTTACGAGGACATTTCAGAAAATTTGATGGACTGTGGGTGATCTCCAAGGTTGTTGGGGCACACACTTGTATAAACCCAACAGTTAATCAGGATCATCCTCAGTTGGACTACAAATTCATGTCCAGATCATTGCTAACTTTTGTTAGGGATGACCCTAATGTTCGTGTATCTAGTTGTAGAGCTCACATCCACGAGATGTACAACTACTGGGTTTCAAGGAAAAGGGCTTGGGATGCTCGAAGGAAGGCCATCGGAATTGTATTTGGTGACTGGAAGAAGTCATACGCTGAAATGCCTTTTCTTTTGCATGCAATGAAGGCTGCTATTCCAGGGACTGAAATTGATATTGACTACAGCGACCATCCCGATCCTCGGAAACCTCTCTGCCGCAGATTCGAACGATGCTTTTGGGCATTTGTTCCTTCCATTGAAGCATTCAAATATTGTCGGCCACTGATTAGTGTTGACGGGACACATTTGTACGGGAAGTACAAACAAAAACTGCTCATTACTTGCGGGGGTGACGGGGATAAACATATTGTTCCCCTTGCATTCGGGATCGTCGACGAGGAATCCTTGTCGTCATGGAAGTGGTTTCTTTCGTTGGTTCGTCTAAGGGTAATCGGCATGCGAGCTGGACCAATATGTATCATCTCGGACAGGCATTCTGGTATAAAAGCCGCTATGAAAGATGCTGACGTGGATTTATTAGAACCCTTTGCATATTGGCGGTTTTGTACGAGGCATGTCGCGAGCAACTTCAATAGCGTTTTTAAAAATGGCTCCATGAAAGCTCTGGTGCAAGCCGCAGCATTACAGACGACACCTAGGAAGTTCGCGTACTTCATGAGGAAATTACAAGAGTGGAATAATGGAGCAGCTAGATGGTTTTCAACTCATGATTGTCGTCGTGAGCAATGGACATTGGCATATGACGGTGGGTATAGGTTTGGTCAGATGACATGGCGACCGAGGAGATTGGAGGCTCGGTCATACTACTTCAGCTCTGGGCTTGGGAGCATTTTCCCCACATTGCTCCAGTTGTTAGGGACTGCAGAGAATGGTACGGGCACCCGCTAGGAGTCCGCTGGGCAACGGCGTTTGCCCATCGTAGACAGCCCACACACGTGGTGAGACCCTACAGGGATGCTTTTGACATGCAATCACCCGACCAGATAATTTTACATTTACAAATTTTCCCTATATCAACAAAAGAAATACTAATCGTAATACAATTTTTGCATTCAGGTATTTTGGACTCCCTATACGGATGAGATCCGCGCCCATCTCCCAGCCAACTCTCTTGAAGGCCAACACATTTGGATAGCTGAAGTGCCTTTGATATACTTCCACATTGTGGAGTATTACTACCCAGATCGGTTCAAGAGACAATTTGGGGGTCTTCAGGATATCCCAAGTCATTGCTCCACCTTTGCAGAACTCCACGCTATTGATTTGAGGGGGAAAGTACATGTGGATTGGAGGGCGAAACACAGCCTGCATATTGCCCGCTGGGAGGAGCGGGAAGTTAGAATTATTCGCATCGATCGGTCCAGAGGGGTATTCGCAACGCCCGCATACGAGCAATGGTATCGGACCATTACTCGAAGATTTGTCGGACGTTTGGGTGCAACTCTGGCAAGCAACGTAAGTACTCGAACTATATTTTTTTTGGTAAAATTATTAACAAAAATGTTTTAAATTTACATCTACGTCTTTTCCTTGGATGCAGCTCGCTCTGTGGAGCCGTGTCTACGACATTGGACACGAGGAATGCCGCGAGATTGCGGCACAAGCAAAGGCGGAAATGACGGAGTGGCTGTCATTACAATTTGCAGATGCAGTCACGTTACATGACGAGCGTGCAGATGTGGCTAGGGAGGAGGCAAGGCGAGGAAGGGCAAGAGGACGGGGACGAGGTCGAGGTAGGGCGCGTGAACAAGTCGCGGAACCCATGGACTTTGAAGAAGCCGCTGCGGATGATGATAACATGGCGCAAGCAGACTACTTCACACCTGCCACCGAGCGACCAAGAGAAGAATTGCCAACGCCTCAAGCACCGTTAAGGCATGGATTGGACCCCAGCCAGACACGACCTACTTACTGCACACTAACGCCGCCGTCTATGCCAACATTCGAGGAAGATGCCCCAGGACCCTCTCAAATCAACATGATAGACGAAGCGAACCGTCTATTACCGTTCAATCCTCCAGATTCTACGATTACATACCATCGAAGGAAGAAACGTTGAATTGTAATCAATGTAATTTTTAATATGATGCAAAAATTGTAATGTGTATTCATGAACAAGTCTATTTGGAATGTGTATACATACCATTCGATGATGACGCATATTGAAATGTCTTCTTTGATGTTTGGAATGTCTACAATGTTTGCAATGTCTGGATGTTTACAAAAATATGTCTATTTACATTAAAAACATGGGATTGGCATGCCTTTTCAATGGTTTTTAAAAACTTGAAATTCCAAAGCCCCCACTTGGACTGCCATTTTCTCCAAAAAAATTACTGTAAAGATGACGCATTTTGAACATGCGTCATATGTTCAACTTTCAAAGCCCACACCTGCCCCAGCCATTTCGAGGAAAATTTCCTGTAAGGGTAACGCATATTGAACATGCGTTATCCCTCAATGTCGCATATACAACATGCGATATCTTTACAGAACATTTCGAGACCTCATGCCTGTACAGAACATTTCGAGAGCAATTCCCTGGATATATGTCGCATGTTGGATATGCGTTATGTATAGCGCACATCCAACATGCGACACCAGCGCAGTTCCTGGGTAAAAAAAAACATAAGGGGTGTCGCATGTTGAACATGCGACACCTCTGTAGTTTTTGAGTAAAAAAAAACATTACGTAGTACCTGGGTATTTAAGTAATTCCCAGGTACTACTTAGGAATTTGACTCCGCTGAGGCGTACGCCTCGAGGCGTTTTTCACAAATGTACGAGGCGTTTTTCACAAACTTACGCCTCGAATGTACAAGGCGTTCCACGAGGCGGTGAAGCGCCGAGGCGTATCTGAGGTGTACGCCTCATCTGGAAACATTTTAAAGCCCCAAAAGCCCGAAAAATTCCAGGGCACGAAACGTTGAAGCCTGGAACCCTAGCCCGGCGGAGGACCTGGGTATGCGAACTCGACTTTCTCCCTTTTTCCCCACGTAGCACTTTATATCCTCTCTCCCAAATATTTTGGCTGATCCTCTTCACCCTTTACGCCGGATTTTGCAGTTGGCACGCCGCCGGCTCGCCGTCGCCTCTATCCCTGAGCAGTGGTGCCATAGCCCGCATCCGTTGAAGGTATTGTTTTTCCCTGTCATGATATTCTTTAGGAAACACCAAGCATCCTTGAAAACTGTCGTATGGAGTTGAACTACATACATTGAAACTTCTATAGAATGTGCCAACGGATGAGGTTTATTCTTTATACATGTATGATGTAATGCTCTATAGTCTATGACACTGTCCTATTTCAGAAATGGCTCCAAGATTGAAAACGGGACATGATGGTGGACGTGATAGATCGGATATTGCATGGAAATATTGTAAACAGGTTGAGTTAGAGGGAGAACAAAAGAAGAAAGGATACAAATACGTGAGTTGTAACTTTTGTAACAAGATCATCTCAGGTGGTATTGCAAGATTAAAAGAACATTTGGCGAGAAGTCACAACAATGTTAGTGGTTGCCCAAATGTACCGCCAGAAGTGGAGAATGAAATCAAGTTGTTTTTTATGAAGAAAGAGTTGGATAAAAAAAGATCACTTGAAGAGATGCAGGAGGTTCGTCGAGTGGGAGCATATGCCATGCAAGGAGGATCTGATTTTGGTGAGCATGTACCTACTGGATCAAGTGGAGCTCAACAAGCAAGAGGTCCTATGGATCTTTTTGTGGGAGGACGAGGAGCTGGAACGACAAGAGGAAGTGGTGGATGTGCAACTACTCCAGATAATGCAGCACAGATTACATTGAATACGTCTTGGAGAAAGGAAGAAAGGAAGAGGTGTTGCCAAAGCATGGGGAGATTTTTCATAGAAAATGGGCTCCCTTTCAGCGTTGCCACTAATCCTTCATATGCGACAATGGTGCAAGACATTGGCAACTTTGGAAGGGGTTTGAAACCACCAACTATGCATGAATTGAGAACTTGGATCTTAATGGATGAAGTTAGCACTATAAAGTCACTGATGGATGATGCTAAGGCATCCTGGAGAGAGGTAGGTTGCAGCACTATGTCGGATGGTTGGACGGATATCAAAGGGCGCACTTTGATTAACTTCTTAGTGAATAACCCTAAGGGCACATGGTTCTTGAAATCCATTGATGCGTCCGAAGAAATCAAGAATGCCACGTTCATGTTCAATTTTCTTGATGAGGTTGTTGAGGAGGTTGGAGAAAGCAATATCATACAAGTCATCACTGATAATATTGCCGCTTACAAGGCAGCCGGAGAGATGTTGATGCAGAAAAGAAAGCACTAAAATATTCAAATTTAGGATTTATGATCATATATTTTGTCAATATTTGAAGTTTACGGTTTTATGATAATATAATTATGCTCAATAATAATTTTGACATATATTTTCTCTATAAATCGAGGCTTACGCCTCGCCTCAATAATGGAAAACCGCCTCGATCCGCCTCACGTGTTTTAAAACCTTGATCATGACTCAGCAGCCAAAGGAAAACTTTATCCTGTAAGGGAACATTCCACCTCCATAATTGTCAGTACTCGGAAGAAACAACGCAACGCTTAAAAGTCGGATCGTGTACAAGGCCATGTATGCCACACAGATAGAGAAACAACTTCCATTCAAGTCCAGTGATCCAAACCGTTTGTTGGACTCCTCACACCCACGAAAGCCTCCATAAGCAGTAGGAATTCCGCCAACTTCTAATCCAACAACTCCGAATAAAATGGCGTGAACCAACCAACCAACTATAAACAGTTAGTGCAAACAAGAGAGTAAACCAATCGCAAAACACACCATGCCCAACCCCATAATAAATCTCGAAATGAAAAACTCTCCTAAGCACGGCCCACTCCACACCCCTCCTCGTGCTACCAGTGACCCCCTCTATGCCCATTACGGCACCCTCTCTAGGTTGCTAGTGGTCTGTGTTGCTAGCAACCTCCTCGCATACCTGTGGCACCCTTTTCACTGCCAGCGGCCTTCATCGTGAAATAGTGGTCTTCGTAATGCCTTCAGCGACGTCGTACATCCCTGCAGTTGCCACCAAGCAATCCTACGCCAAGGTGAGCTTCACAAAGGGTTGTTGTATGTTCTCATGTCGCGTATATGTCATTCTCATGTGCCCTAGGGTTCCAAATGGTTTGATTTCAGTGATTTCAAGGTGATTTCAGACCTCTAAATCAACCCTGCTTGCCTTAGAGCGCCTCCAAAGCTGATAGGAATGGTTGTGCTCTGAGACTGCACACTCAACTAATTGCCCACACAATCGTGTAGACAATTTCAAATCGTTACACATCTCCAGCCGTGTCCTTCCCGGATTCCGTCGCTCGTCATGTCAGAGAACAAGATTGATGTATCCTCTTGTGGGGCCATCAAAGGCATGACGCCCATCGTCAAGATGGATTGGACCAACTATGAACCATGGGCAATGCAGTTCAGGAGCATCATGGAAATCAATAACAATGTGACGACACAACCTGAGTCGGCTGATAAGATTGCGATGAATGGTTCGTGGAAGCAAGATAATGTGTTAGCATGTTTAGCTACCTAGTACCCTTACCAGAAAATAACCAATGACATTCTTCATTAACCTACTGCATACGACGGTTGCATCTCGTGGCAAGAAGGATCAGCACAGTTCAAAGGGCATGGTGTTTATTGCAGACGAGGTGGATGTTGTCATCAGCAGTACATATACGGTCACCGTTTCGAGCATTTTGAGGATACTAGCTACCAAAAACATGTCATCGTATGTCAGTCCGTAATGCTGAACATATTGAGTCTATTGCCACTTCTGTTGATTAAAAGTACGATAATTTGGTCTCGCCTCCGAAGGAGACTATTACCCCCCTCCACAGATTCTACTACTGCTCCTCAGCCGTCATCTGATGTTGCAGTCGCTGCAAGTACCACAGGTATAGCTTAAGAACTTATTAGTTGTAACAAGGCAGACATTTCAGAGTGGATCATGGACTCTGGAGCACCTCACTATCTTTGTGATGATAAAGCAGAGTTTACATCATAAAGTTCAAATCACCAATGCATATTTGTAGTCATTGTAGATGGGAGATATTCTCCTATTACATGATAGGGAGAAATTCAGCTGACACCGCCCACGAGTCTATCAAGTGTGCTATATGCTGATTTTTTCATGAACTTTTTATCTATCAGTAAGATTACCAAGGATCGAAATTGTTGTGCCATTTTTTACGCATCTTTTCTTGTGTTCCAGGACATACTCACAGAGGGTGATTGGATGTGGCTGTGAGCAAGGGGGTTCTACAAATTGGCCTAGTCTCCTTATACAAGCAGATCTTCTATTCCCACTAGATCAGTCTCTCTGTACATGTAGCATCGTCATTTTAGGCATCTTCCTTTGAGGAAGCTATGTAGAGTCCTCTTCTAAATTCCTTCTCGACCCACTTTTCATAGCGAGGATTACCAGTTTGGGAAACATCACTATACAATTTTTCCTAGTCATAGAAGAGGTTTTTTTTTGAAGTCTAAAAAGGGGGAAACACTCAGTGGTGTCCGCCCCTGCATTATATTAAAAAAAAGGAAGTTTACAAGGTACCAACCGCGATACCAAAAAGGTAACTAAACCAACGACCAGTCATCAACTAAATGGTTACAGTGTAACAGCACATTCTCTTTGTAAAAACGTTGCCCGGTAAAGATAGCATTATTTCGACCAAGCCAAATTGCCCAAACCTTCGCCAAGGGCCGCAGCAACTCCCTACGCTCCCAGCTCATGTTTGCCACCATCGAGTCCCAGACTCCCAGAAAGAAGCCAGATCCGTGAAGCACACCCAGGTATCAGCCGCCACCTCCCAAACACCCATCACCACCGGGCACGCGAAGAAAAGATGCTCCCGAGTTTCCACGGCATTGTTACAAAGAATATAACTATCAGGGATAGTCCCAATCAGCCTCGCGCAGCGATCCCTCGTCATCAATCTCTGTCTCCATACCAGCCAAAGGAAGAAGCCCACCCTCTCAAGAAGCCTCAGACCCCATATAAAACCGCAATCGCGCACCACCGCCTCCGGCCCGGGAAGAGGGGAGGAAGAAACCACCACATACGCCTTTCTGGCCGAGAAGGGCCCCCCCTTCCAGGCCCAGTGATCCCTTCTGCCCGAGGGCTGACAAGCACACCCGACAGCCTCCAAAAGAAGGAGATAGTCTTGGAGCCTCTGCTCCGAGAGGTTATCACGGAAGAGAGGGAACCAACCGGCCTCAGACCAGCACGAGGCCACGCAAGCATTTCCATCAACCGCCAAAGTGAACAACCGAGGGAACCGCGAACAAAGAGGTTCCTCCAGCGTCCAAGCATCTTTCCCGAATTTGAAAGTACGACCATCACCAAGAACCGGAGCAAAAAAAGACGAGAATTTAGAGAAACTCTCTAGCACCCCCCCTCCAGAAAGGCGTCTGAGGCCCCAACCTAGCAGCCGCCATCGGAAGCGCCCCGCCAATATCATGGATCTTCCGCAAAACCTCACTGCAAAAATCTTCAACAGGGCCCCATAACCTGCTGACCCATTTAAGGAGAAGGGCCTCATTAACATGGTCCAACCTCCGGACGCCCAGACCACCCTCGCTCTTCCGTCTCGTAACCTCATCCCACCCCACCAAGTGCATCCCACCCGAAGATTCCTTATTTTTTCCCCACAAAAACCTCCGCATGAGTTTCTCGAGACGACAGCAAATCCCCACCGGCAAGCGATGGTTAGATAAGAAATACACCGGGATAGACGAAAGCACCGTCTTGAGAAGGACAAGGCAACCCCCCTTACAAAGCATGGCAGATCTCCAACCGGCAAGCCTCTTCTCAACCTTCTCCACCACCATGGACCAATCTCTCATCCGAGTCCTGCCCGAGACCAGCGGCAGCCCCAAATAATCAATAGCCATGGCGCAAGGCTGAGAACCCAATATCGAACCGCACTCGGCCACCTCCTCCACGCTAAGACCAAACGGAACCACCTTCGACTTGGTGGCATTTTTGAACAGACCCGACATCTCGCTGAATACCTCAAGCGTAGCCGCCATGGCCGAGATCTCCACAGGGACCCCCCCCAATGAAAAAGACGGTGTTGTCGGCATACTGGAGCAAGGGAACCACCGCCCCGTCACAAGAGAACCCCCTTGAGAGGCCACAATCGATTACCCGGCAAGCCATCCGAGCAAGGACGTCCACGGCCACAACGAACAGCAGAGGCACAAGGGGGCAGCCCTGTCGGACCCCCCTCCTAGGCTGGAAAGAGCCCCCCTCAAGGCGCCCATTAGCCATGACTGAAAAGGAGGTCGTAGTGACGCAACGGCGCATCCAGGAAATCCATACCTCTAGGAAGCCCCACCGCCTCAAAACCGACCAAATGAAACTCCAGTCAAGGCAGTCATACGCCTTCGCAAAGTCAACCTTCCACAGCACACCACGACACCCCTCCCTCGTCCACTTCGCAACCATCTCCGAAGCCAAAGTGATACAATCCACAATCTGTCTTCCCCGAACAAAAGCAGCCAGCATAGGCGAGATAACAGTGTCAAGCATCTGGGCCAGCCTCAGAGCGAACACCTTCGCCACGATCAAATAGAGAGCATTCGATATAGCAATCGGACGGAAATCCTCAATACGCTCAGCCGAAGAGGACTTAGGAAGCAACACAATGAGGGCTCTATTGATTTTATCAAAGCCTGCATTACCATCACAAAACTCGGAGATCACCTCCAACACCTCCGTGCCCACCAAGCCCCAAAAGTCTTTGTAGAAGGCCACCGAGAAGCCGTCAGGACCCGGAAATCCATCTGCGTTAAAATCCCACACTACCACTTTTACCTCCTCCAAAGTTACCTTCCTCGTCAGATCTTCGCAAAGCGGGGGTGATAGCGGCGGAGCCCCAACCCCCGCCCACCTCCAAAGTCTCGGGACGCGCCTACCCGGGAAATCCTTGAAATAATCCACAATCGCCCGCCCCATAGCCTCGTCACCCACTACGCGCCTACCATCAATCGTGATCGAGCGAAGGACGTTCGATCGCTGCCTTCCACTGGCCACATGATGAAAATACACCGTGTTGGCATCCCCCTCCTTCAACTAAGACACCCTCGACCTCTGGCGCCATTCCGTGACCCGCTTCAAATCCTCCTCCGCCATCTTCTTCTGAGCGGCCGACTGCGCGACCAGCTCCTCCTGCTGAAGCTCCCTAACCCCATCCAAAGCGTCTAAAGCGTTGACCACCCCCTCCGCCTCCCTTCTGACCGCAACTCTCGCCGCCCTCGACTCCTTCTTAAAGATAGCCAACCGCTTGCGCAAAGAGTCGAGCTTGCAAGCAAACCTCGTCACCGCGGAGCCCCCCAGCAGCACCTTTGCCCACTGATCCGCCACAAGATTCCTGAAATTGTCCTCCAGCAACCAGCATCTCTCATACCTGAAGAAACCCCTCGAAACAGACACATCACCAAAATCCCACAAGATAGGATTGTGGGCAGACATGCACCGAGACCATGGAAGGCCGTATCTCGATATATCGGCGATATATCGCCGATATATCGGTATCGACATGATATCGATATCGAAATCGATATATCGATATATCTGATTTTCAACATTTTCTTCAGAAAGATTCGTAGATATAGCGATATATCGGCGATATATCGTCGATATATCGGCGATATATCGATATCGACACGATATCGAAACGATATCGATATCGATATGTCCTTCCATGACCGAGACCTGGAGCTCACGAAAGAAAGAGGGAAGGCATCCAAAAGCTCTACGGACGACAAGAACCTGTCAATACAGGACCTGGAGTTTGAATTCCTCCACGTGTAAGTGATATCGCCTGCTCCCAGGTCCTTGAGAGCCAACGAGTCGATGAGCTCCGAAAAATCTGACGAGCCAGGGTCCTAACCACCCCTAGAACGTGGCATGTCCGACGAGCGGAGGGTAACGTTGAAGTCACCCCCAATCAGCCAGGGGATCCCCTCAAACCGGCGACCAGCCTCACGCAAATCCTCCCAAAGCTCCATTCTCTCAATATTGCAGCACGGCCCGTAAGCACAAGAGAAAGCAATTGGCGACGATGAATCCACCAGAGTCAAAAGAACCGATAGAGAATGTCTCCCTCTGAAGACCGAGCTGAACAATAAAGCCGCAGACCTCCAAGCGATGAGCAGACCGCTCGCCGAGCCCACCGCGTCCAGAGCCCTGACCGCATCCAAGCCCCCCACACCAAACGACCTCCAAAGAATGTCACTCAAATCCTGGAGCTTAGTCTCCTGCAACATGACGATGTCACACTCCCATTCTGAGAACCTCGACCCCAAGGTTTTCATCTTGGCCGCCTCCCCCAACCCTCGCACATTCCATGACAGCACCTTCATGAGGAACCTTCCACATGCCCCCCAACTCGGACGACACCAGCCGCCTCCGCAACCACATCCTTCAAAGACGAGCACCCCTGCGCCACGCTGGGCAATGACCGCACTCTGTTCCTCCTCTTGTATCTCTTAGCAGATCTTCTTTCAGGTATCCCCCCAACCATATCAGCCTCTGCAACCTCAATCAGCACCACCGAGCTCTGCCTCGGGAAATCGCGAACCAGTGCTGCCGAGGACGGGCCCTCCAGTGAGATCGCCGTCGGGTCGCCGAGAACTCCTCCCTCCGTGATCGCCAAGTTAGGAGAAGAATCATGCGCCATCGAAGCTCTCCTCCCCCCCCCCGCCCCCAACCGACGGAGCCAAGCCAACCAAAGGAGCAGAGAAGACCGCTGATGAGGAAAAGGAAAGAAGCGGAGCCGGGTCCAAATTCCCGCCCGCAAAAGATCCGAAAGAAAGACAATACGAGAGTCCATCGACAGGCCGAACTGCATAAGGATCCGACCGAAGAATCCGGATGGCGGTACCTGGCGCCCGAGCCCAGAAGCTAATGATCCCAGCGACCCCTGGACTCCTCCCCGCCACGTCATCAGACAAACCGGCAACTGAAGAATCCATGCACATAGACCAAGGTGAATAACCAAAGGGACGTACGAAATCATCATCGCGTGACGAGTCCCACGAAGCGTCACCACGCACAGCCACCTGTCCCTCGGAAGACGAGGCGACGCCCTTCCCCCTCCCTAGCTCCGGCGAAGCCACCACCGCCCCCCTCCGTCCCAACGGTGGCGGTGGCGGGTCAACAACCGACATCTCAACCCGACGCCTGAAGCGGCCGACCTTCATGCATTCGGAGAAGACGTGACCCGACGCACCATCAAGAAAATTCTTATTGCACTCCATGAGAACCCGGGTGATATCAAGCTCTGAGCCCGACGCCAAACCATTATCGATGACCGCGAGGACCTCTCCCCACCACCGTAACGTCCGATTGAGACAATGCACCGATCTGGAAAGGAACGGTACCCCACGGACCTCTGCCACACAAACCTCGACGCTCGACCACGCCCAGTCCGCAAAACGCAGGTCCCTCCAAACGAGATCAACCGCCTCTTCATTCCGAAGTAACCGGTCTCGCTGAGCAGCAGACAACCCCCGAGCACAACAGCGATTAGAATCAATGGCGACGACGTCCCCCACAAACCGTGCTCCAAGGAGCTCATGAAGATGGCTCCTCACGCAGTCCACCGTCAAGCAGTTACGCAAACTCAAACCAATGACTGCATGCTTAAACTCCTCCCCCTGGTAAACCCTGGAAGCGACTCCGAAAGCTTAAACTGCGGCATGGAAGACGTCACCGGCGTTGTCGAAGCGGTCATCCCTCTTTCGAAAACATGGACGCTGGAAACCGGAGCAGAACTTGGACCACCTGCCACCACCTGCGCGAACGAGCGCCCTCCCTGGACGAAGAAGGCCCCGTGCGAAGACGACTCCCCCAGCTTGAACGCACCCCCATGAGCTGGTGCAGAAGCCTTTCCGTGCCGATAGCGGAACCCACAAGAGGCCATTCGGTGCCCCAAACCTCCGCATGCAAAGCACCTCGGTCGAGCAATGCAAACCGACGCCAGATGACCCCTCAACCCACAGCGGAAGCATCTCCTCTCCGGCTTCCTGTGGGACACATGCACCCAACCATCACGACGGCCCTCGCCACCCTCCCTGCTCCTTCCGCGCCAGCCACAACAAACTGTGAGCTCCCACTTCAACTGCGCGACTCCTCCACCCCACCTCGACCGGCCCCTCTCCCGCCGCAGTTGCCCCCGACGGCCCCCAGATACACCAGTGACAACAGCTCCGCCACTCCCGAGCACCCCACTTCTCACCGCACCGACCTCAGCCGCAGCCCGCCTCGCTTTCCCGCTCCTATTCCGACTCGCTTTACCCTTCTCGCACCACCTCGCACCGACCCTCTCGCTCTCCCACTCCCACGCTCTCGCTCTCCTCGCCATCGAGTTCGAGGTTATTTTATTTAAGTTGTTGCATTTTGATATTTGATGTCTCAGTCGTGTTCTTGATCACCAAGGGTACATGTTTTATATCGTTGCCCAAGAAGTGTTGGAAAGAGACTATACGAAGGGATCTTAGTTTTTTGGATATAAGCCCGAGATTGACCCAAGATAGATCTGAATGGAGGCAAAGAATCCATGTAGCCGACCCTACTTAATTGTGGGAAAAGGCTTTTTTGTTGTTGTTGTTGTTGGGTTTTTTACTGAAAAACAAGTATGTTTTGTTACGCAAAATTATATAATTGAAATAAATGACATTTGTTCGGTATTGTTAAGTATATTTACTCTAACAATTCCTTGGATTTTTGTATTATTCAGCTTTCTCAGTTCTTCATATCCCTTGCCATCCTAAATCAGACCTCATGTGCCTACACTTCTCAATAGAATAATATTGCAAATGCAAACACCATCATCTTTTTGATGCTACTAGGACTTCTTATATATAGGCACGCTCCCACTCTTTCTAGGTTGATGTCATCCTTACCGCATGCTACCTAGTCAATCGCATGATGTACTTCGTGTTAGGAGAAAAGGTTCGTTTTTTGATTGTGTTTACCGAAAAGGACATTTCTTCTCTAACACTTGGTGCCTTTCGTTATGCGACTTTTGTTCATAACCTGACTCGTAGTAAGATCTCCCCATAGTTGTCAAGTGTGTCTTTGTCGGCTACTCCCGGACTCAGAATGGATAGTAGTGCTTTGATCATGTTAGACTGAAGTATTATGTCAGTGCTAACGTCACATTCTTTGAGTCTGCTATGAAGTTTTCTCCCATAGGTGACAAGATGACTTCGTCTGCATCCGAGGAGGCCAAGGCTCCTACCACATCTCTTATGGCTCAGACTTGGCATCGCTTGGATATTCATAGGCCCACTACTAGACCCCTTGCCGTTGTACCTTCCCCATCATCCAAAACACCCTAGGGAAATTATAAACACTTGGTTTCTACTGATGACATTGTTGATATCTCTGAACAACAAGAGACTTTACAGGATGAGATTGCAACACCTCAGGAGAGTGTGGCATAGGAGACAGATCATCCAGAGGATCTTGATCGTCATATTGCTCTTCGGAAGAGGAGGCATACTTGTGGTATGTATCCTTTTGCAGTTTATGTTCATTAGGACTTCCATTGGAGGATTTCAAGAAATTTTGTGGTGGGATTGTCAATTGTTGTGATCTAATGCACATATCAGGAGGTTGTGTGAGACAGTCAAAGGTATCTTGCTATGGAAGAGGAAAAGTATGCACTATAGTCATGTTACAAATGGAGCATGGGTATTGCCCCAGCAAGGGCTTCTGTGGTTGGCTGCAAGTGGTTCTTTATAGTGAAGCAGAAAGAAGACGGCAGTGTTGATCGCTACATGACTAGGCTTATGGTATGTGGGTTCACTCATATGAGATGGACTATAGAACACTTTCTCCTTAGTGGCTCATCATTCTACTATTTGGATCCTCCTATCTGATGTTGTGGTATGCGACTGGTCACTTTCCTAACTTGATGTCAAGAATGCTTTCTTGTATGGTGGTCTGCAAGAGAAAATATATATGCAACAGCCACCTGGGTTTGCTTCTGTGGAGAGTATCAAAAGATATACAGAGTTCATAAGGCTATTTATGGCCTTAAGCAAAGTCCCAATGCATGGTTGCCGAAGCTTTCGAACTTGTTAGAGAAGCATGGCTTTTAAAGATCAATTGTAGATCACTCGCTCATTGTAGTTTGTACGCAGGACATTCAGCTTTAGACGCCCTCATACCACAAGGGAAGACCTGAATAGCCACTAGGAAGCAAACCCCTCTAAGCCTCAAGAGATGCAGTGCAAGCCTCAAACTCTGCCTTCTACAATTAGTAATCTTACCACAACAAGTAATGGTTGATCAGAAGTATCTTTCATTTCAATCTTATCTAATAAGATATTTGTCATTTCAGACTTAAAATAACAATGTGGAAAATACACCATTAACTGCAACAACAAAAACACAAGCAATTTGTCGTTTTAGAGAATGCTTCAAGGAGTCTATAAGGGTAAATGGCATACCTTTGAGATATCATTTCCAGATAGTAGTAAGGTAAGTGTCTGAAGAACATTGAGGACCAACTGTTCCCCAATCTTCTCATCTGCCATGCCATTCAGCAAGGAAACAACATGCAGAAAGCACTCACCATCACGAAACAAATCCTGATAAAACTGAAGTTTGCAAGTTTATTGATTAGAGAAATGAGTGGACTATTTCAGTTAAACAAATTAAAATTACTGGGATATATTCAATATGAGAAATAATATCTAATTTGAGATAATTTAAAGTTAAACCTACTCTCTGGTCAATATGGAGAACATCCCTCATGCCGATCAAAAGATCAATAGACAGCTCGACGAAGTCTTCGTTCTCCTTTCCACATGTAAATGTTTCTAGAAATTTAGAACATAAGTACAGCAAGGCACTCCTATCTGCATATGACGGTGGCAGCTGCGAATATTGCAACAGTATAAGCCACATTAATCAATCAAGACAGTACGATGCTAATAAGAATTAGGCATAAACAAACCTTTAAAAGTTCTAGAATATGATCCAAAAGACGTTCCCTTAATCTCTTTTCCCGAAACAGCTCAAACAAGCAATCAATGCATGCAGAGTTCTGTAAAATCAATTTTTTTGCATTTTCAGATGTAGAAAAATATTCTTTGAAGAGCTCCAAAGAGGACACCAAGCATTCAATGACTTTCTGGGAACTGCTAGAAGATCCAGAATCATGAGGGCTAGGTTGGAGTTCAGAATCAAACTTTTTTTCTTTATCCTGGATCAGCAATGTTTTTTTCATGCATTCCCTGGCCAGAGTGCAGGCAACATTTAGGACTCGACCAACGGCATTAACAGCTGCAAAAGTAGCAGTTGTTTGTTCAACTGTAAGCTGCAGAATCCGATGGAGGCTCTTGATGATTACATTTGAAATCTCTGGATTACATGACTTTTCCAGTACTTCTAGGAGAATTGAACACTCTGGCTGTATGATAATGAAAAAGGAAAAAATGAAAATGTGTTTAAAAAAACCAAAAATTAAAAAATAAAGCATGCACTATACTGATTTCCATAACACATTAAAGCAAACACAAAATAATTTGTTCAGTCACCCATCACATAACACCAAAGACTATCAACTCATACGAACAAAAATGTCTTATTTCTTTGGAGTCTTACAGACAACTGGACCACCATATCCACAACTGAAAACATCCCACAAAGTCTCAGTAGTGGAAGGATCCTAGAAAGGAATTAACCCATCCACCACCAGACTACTCAGGAAAAATCTCAACCATAGAACTCAAGCAATGTGAAGTCAACTACCTGCCCGTCGGCAGCAACTAGAGATTCTATGTGAAAACCATTCCCAACTATACACCAACTCATCAAAGAAATCCTATTCGGTGAGGTTGCTTCCTACTCATGGCACACAGCACACACAATCTTCACCAAAATGACCATTCATAGCACTTTAAAACCATGGCATCCTTCGACTCAAAAAGTAAGGGATAGCCTTCGGAAGCATATTGACCTAAGAAGTAGATCAAGCCTAATTGTCAGAAAACTAGAAAACCCGCTACAGAACAGAAATACGAAGCAATCAACAGTACGATAAAAGAAACCTCCTAATACAGAAGCACCCATGGGGAAGAACTTCCAACTTTCCAACTCAAAACTCTTCATAACATGCAACAAGCACCCCCTTTAATAGCTTCTTCTCTTTTTCCATAAACATTACACACTTTGACAACAAAACATCAATGAGTCTGTGAAAGTGAAGGGCAGTCGGACACCGCTGCACAGGCTTGCATGCATCCTCCCAAGCCACCAACTACATGATAGGCACTGTGAATTGGGCACCATTCCAAATGGAAACACTGCCTTGTCGCATCAACCCTTGCCTCCACCTTCTACAACATTCTAAACAACAAGATGGTACTGTTGGCGGAAAAGGTTTACTCAATATTCCAAAGAACCCTAGGCTCTCTTATATAGAGATAACCTATGGGTAAATTACATAAGTAGTAACCGCGAAAATAAAAAATTGCTAAACAGTACACCGACTACATAAATAACTCTACACTCCCCCTCAAGATGGAGCATAGATATCAATCATGCTCAGCTTGAAAGAGCACTTCTGGAATCCTCTGAGCAATGGCTTGGTGAAAATGTCGGCCGTCTGCTCCCCTGAACTCACATGTGAAGTAGAAATTAGGCCTTTCTGGATCATGTCTCTAGTGTAGTGGCAGTCTACCACAATGTGTTTTGTTCTTTCATGAAAGGCAGGATTATTGCCAATGAACAATGCGGCATGGTTATCGCACTATAACTGCATGAGTAGAGGTACATATATATGCAAGTCCTCTAGTACGGCTCGAACCAACATCATCTCCGTACTTGCTTGCGCCATGGCCCTGTATTCAGACTCAACACTAGATCTAGCCACAACAGTTTGTTTCTTGCTTTTCCAAGAAACAAATGAGCTGCCCACAAAAACTGCAAAGCCCGAAGTAGACTTCCGATCCTTAGGGCATCCTGCATAATCCACATCCGCACACGCAGAAATAGATAAATTTCTTTCCATTTTAAATAGCAATCATGTACCTAGAGACGACTTTAGATACCTCAGTATCACATATATGGCATCCATATGTACCTGTCTCAGTTGTTCCATGAGCTGGCTAACTCGACTAACTACAAAGGCAATATCGGGTCGAGTTATAGTAATGTAGAGAAGCTTACCCACCATTTCTCTATATCTTCTCCTGTCAACTTCCTCGGTATCATTATCATATAATTTCATGCTTGGGTCCATAGGAGTACTTGCGAGTCTACACCCAACCATACCTGTTTCAACCAGCAAATCTGTAATATATTTCCTTTGGGTCATCACAAGACCCTGTGCATTCCTGGTAAACTCCAACCCAAAAAAATATCGTAGAGTACCCAGATCCTTTGTAATAAACGGACGACTCAAAAATGCTTTTGCCACCTTTAGCCCCTGAGCATCATCTCCTGTAACCAAAATGTCATCAACATACACCATGATGACAATCGTACCTTTAGGAGTCTTCTGGACGAACAACGAATGATCCGCATTTGATCTCTTGAATCCTTGTTGTTCAATTAGATGGGAAAGCTGCTAAAACCACGCCCTTGGGCTCTGTTTAAGGCCATATATTGCCTTATGAAGTCTACATATCATATAATTCTCCCCCTCAGCAGCAAACCCCGGAGGTTGCTGCATGTAGACTTCTTCCTGCAAGTCGCCATACAAGAATGCATTCTTAACATCAAGTTGAAACAAGGGCCAATCACATACCACAACAACAGATAGAAGAATACGAAGAGTGGAATGACGAGCAACATGAGAGAATGTATCCATATAATCCACGCCATATGTCTGAGTGAAGCCTCGTACCACTAGCCTTGCCTTGTAATGGTCAAGACTACCATCTGCATGGTACTTAACTGTAAATACCCATTTGCAGCTAACCACAGACGCTCCTGAGGGAGCAGGAAACCAGGACTGTAAGGCAGCCATCTCCTCCTCCATAGCAGATCGCCAACAGTCAATCTTCAAAGCCTCCTGATAATTCCATGGTATCTCCACGAAAGACAAAGCCACAGCAAACCTCTGAAAGTCCCCTGTAAGACGATGAAAGGAAACCGGGGAAGCAAGTGGATATGATGCACAAGAACGTTTCTGCTTCCGTATAGCAATAGGGACATCCATATCATCACCAACTGTACTCGTCGGTTCACATTCCTCCTGCAATGATGAACCCTGTACATGCATGCTATCCGACCCATCATTAGTAACACCATCTGAACATACCTGAGGCGCATGGAATGATTGACGTGCAGCATGAGCAGGACCAGACCGACGTGTATAATACTTAGGTAATGCTGATATAGGTGGTCTTGGTGGTGGGGGTGGTGGGGGTGGTGGTGGAGGTTGGGATGATGTTGGCGTGACAACAGGGACAGGGACGGACGTTAGTGGACTCAGAATAGGAGGAGGAACATAAACCTCATCAGTAGAAGTGGACAATGCCAACCTGTCACCTGCAGGTGAGAAGTACATAACAGACTTAAAGAATGTAACATCAGCACTGACAAAGTATTTCATGTTGACAGGATCATAGCAACGGTATCCCTTCTGAGTCCGAGAGTAACCCACAAAGACACGCTTGACAGCCCTAGGTGAGAGCTTGTCAAGTCCGGGAGATAATTCGTGAACAAAAGCCATAGCACCAAAAACACGAGGGGTAAGTGAGAATAATTCCTTGTCGGGAAACACAACAGAAAAAGGAATTTTCTCACCAAGTACCGAGGAAGGCATATGATTCACAAGATAACATGTTGTAAGAACTGCATCTCCCCAAAAAGAAATAGGTGCACAACTCTGGATAAGCAGGGTACGAGTAATATCAAGAAGATGACGATGTTTTCTCTCCGCGACTCCATTTTGCTGAGATGTGTAAGCACATGTGGTTTGATGAATAATACCTCTTGATGAAAAGAAATGTGAGAAAGAACGAGTGCAAAATTCCAAAGCATTGTCTGTATGAACATATTTCACAAGAGAGGAAAAAACATTTTGCACTTCAGTTATAAGATTTTGAATAACATCCCCTGCTTCATATTTGTTTTTTAAAAGAAAAACCCACGACAAACGAAAGAAATCATCAACAACTACAAGATAAAACCGGTGTCCCTGGTGATCAGGAACACGACTTGGACCCCAAATATCGACATGAAGTAAATCAAACGGGGAGCTACTGCTCCGACACTGACGACTAGGGAAGCTAGCACGATGGTGCTTTCCCAACTGACAAGCTCCGCATTTGAAGGAGGAACTCGAAGAAATCTAAGGCAAGAGATGACGTATCTGCTAGAGTGGGAGATGACCAAAGCGTAGATGTCATGTATATGGAGAGAATGATCCGACTGAATATGAGGAGACGCCAGCATAGGAATTCCGGACCAGACGATAGAGACCATCCTGCTCAGAACCACAACCAATCACCCTGCCCATTAAGATGTCCTGAAATATAAGAGAAGATGAGTCAAATATAGCACGACAGTGCAGATCCTTTGTAATCTGACTAATAATAGACAGTAAGTTCATCGAAAAATCAGGTGCATGTAGAACATTCTGTAAATGCATGAAAGGTGACAAAGTAATCTCCCCCTGTACAATGATAGGTGAATGAGTCCCATCAGCTATTACCACTGACAGTCCTGGTGGAATCTCCCTGTATGACATGAGTCTATCTCTGTTGCGGCAAAGATGGTGTGTTGCACCAGAGTCCATAACCCAATCTGAAACATCTGAACTATGATATGATGGAAAAGCGCAAGCACTACCTGAGGTGGTAGCAGAGGTAGAAGTACTGGCAGACGCTGAAGCAGCAATATCCGAAGAACCTCCTGGAGAATCTGTAGGAGGCATAATATCTCGCAACGAGCTCCTCGAACCTCTGATCTGAAGTAGATGTCGACAGGGATGCAACATGCTCGGAAACTCATGCTTAAAATAGCATGTATCCTCAGCATGGCCTGTGCGATGGCAAAAAGTGCATGGCTAGCGAAAATGACCGCCTCGACCACAAGGTCCACGGCCACGGAATGAAGACGAACCACCTCTTCCTAAGGATGCATTCATCGCTGAGGGTGGTGGAGTAGAAGCACTGGATGAGACAGAAATGCGGTTGAGCCTCCGGTAGACTTCCTCCATAGGAGGGATGGTAGCATCGGCAAGTATCTGTGAGCGTCAAGGGCCGCAAGCAGGACCCCCACCATAGTAGCATTCCTAAAGGTCTTCTGCTGCTGGGGTGGCCGTGAGAGGAATAGTACTGTAGAGCTTCTCAAACATCCCTCGTAGGGATGTATACAACGAATGAAGTGGCCGTCCATTTTGCTTCATTTTGAATATGTCGTGTTGAAGCTGTAACATCTGTCTCATTTCGCACCTGCGAATATGTTGCCGCCAGTATGTCCCACATCGCCTTAGCGGTGGGCTGATGGAGGACATCATTAGCAATCTCCATCGACAACGAGCCTGATAGCCAGACCTTGGCATATGAATCATCAGCCTCCCAGGAGGCATAAATCCCAGTTTTCTCTGTTGATTCTTCCTCGGTAAGAATGTGCTTCTTACCATTCGACTTCATGAGGCTCATGAACATCGCCCAGAGCTCATAGTTTGTCCCATCCATCTTGACTATTGGCGCGGGACCTTTGAACGCGCCTATAGAGGGCATATCAATTTTGTTTTCTGGCATATCGCCAGAGAATAAGAACTAGGATTTGTAGACCAAAAGAAAGGTGTCTACATAGACTTCATAGCATTTGAGTGCGTTTGTAGACTTCACGCACTCAAATCCATGGATATGGCAGAGAGGGCGGCGTCAGAGATGGCGCTACGGTAGGGGGGGTGACGGGTGGTGCCGGCAGGATGGGGGATGGTGAGGTGTCGCCAGAGAGAGAGGGCGGCGACGGAGATAGGGGGCGGTTTCTGGACCTGAGTTCGGCCAGCCTTCTTGGGAACCACATGAAGGGGGCTGACCCACTTACTATCCGAAATGGGGAAAATGATCCCTGCGCTCATCCATTTACATATTTCCGCCTTAACCACTTCTCTCTGATTGGGATTCAATCGCCTCTGAGGCTCCCGAGAAGTTTTGGCATCATCCTCCAGGAAGATCTGCTGTGTACAATATGAAGGGCTTATTCCTCTTCAATCGGAGATTGTTCATCCGATAGCCCTAGACTTACCGAGAAGAGGGTGGTGCCAGAGAGAGGGAGCGGCGTCGGAGAGGAGGCGGCGGCGACGCCGAAGAGAAAGAGAGGAGGGGCGACGGCAAGAGAGGGTTTTAGGGTTTTGGCTTTGATACCATGTTGGTGGAAAAGGTTTATTCAATATTCCAAAGAACCCTAGGCTCTCTTATATAAAGAGAACCTATGGGTAATTTACATAATTAGTAACCATGAAAATAAAAAATTGCAAAACAGTACACTGACTACATAAATATCTCTACAAGTACAGGCAGAACCATCATCAAAATGACAAAGATTAGAGAAATAATAACCTCTTCGAAGAAAATAGACTCTTTGCCAATCTCTCCCTATCAACATCCAATCTATGGCACATGGCCATCCAACATTAGTGTTCTTTAATTAGGCATCTAGTGACGAGGAGAGAGTAGTCCTAACTATGTAAAAATATCAACCATCTAAACTCACTACTCTTGACAATGATGTTTCCATACCATAAGATCTTCGAAGTCGAGGCCGTTGAAGAGGAACCTCACACAGAGGGAGGCAGCATGATTTAGTTACACCGCAAACATGCATGACTTCTGGCTCCATGTCCACAACTTAATCTTCCTCATCCTCTTCTACACTGCCGGCCCCTCCTCCTTGTCCTCATCGAGCTCATGCACCGCAAGTCTCTCCACAAGTACAAGATCCAACCAAAAGTCATGCTTCCTGCCTCCGACTTTCCCCATTGTAATAAAGAGGTAGTTTTCTCCACTACTTGGTGACAAGTCAAAAGGATCAATATCAAATTTCAAATGTCAAAACTTCAAAGCTGAAATTATCCAAAAAAATGTGACTAATGTTATTATAAGCCTCCATCAAGAATCTCGATTCAATAAAATAAATATAGTTCACAACCCAAACTAAATGGTCATCTGCCCAACAGAGAAAACCTAAACCAAATCATCAAGAAATCATCACAAACTTGAAAAGCGACAATGACAAAACTCCTTCCACTGTAAACAGCAACGGTGCCCATTGTTGCAATATTCTGACTATGAGGTGTGCGAGGTATCCGACTGAATAAACAGTATTCAACCAATATTCGGTCCAATTATTGGTGCCAAAAGATATGCCTCTCATTCCCAACAGCAACTATACCAAACCACGTCCAGGCTTTCAATTAACCATTACGGAGAACAGTGTTTGGTAACAAGCATCTTTCATCCATGTGAATCACTTCTCTAGGATTCCCACCACCATGGATAGTGACATATATAAGGGCATATTTGCTGATGACTCGCTCAAGTCCATCATAAATATCCCTTCCTGCTGGCCATTTTTTAAGCCTTCATAACTTCAGAGGTTAGAGTCCTATTGCCAGGCATAACTACCAAGATCCCCACCAATAAGGCAAACTGCACATGACCAAAAAGATATATTAATACTGCGCATACCTGATGAGATATATTAACATTCAACCTGTTTTTAAGCACTTCAGCCACGATTGATTTCAATGGATCATAAACAATTATCTTAGTCTTTCTTCGACTATTTTGGTGAAAAGAATCAAAAGCATTATAAAATCTATAAAAATCATTGTTCCCGGTAGCAATCAATCTCATTAATCATGCTACATGCATCAACTTTACCACCATCAGATTCCTCTAGACAATAAGGTTAATAATTAGCCAAAGCCTTAATGACCCATAAGCCATCAAGGTACAGTGTAGAACACCTTGCTTTAGAAACAAGTATTACTTCCAGAAGTCACATACTAATATACTCAGTTAAGAGTATTATTCATCGCTGAAAGTTTCCTCAGATTCAGTCCTAGTCTCAGTCAACATTAAGCCACCATTCGCTACCACTTCTTGGCCATCAAAGAAGCAATCTTGACGCATTTCCAATATGCAGTCAACGATACAAGAATCCAGCCTCAAAATTGAGTTATCAACATAATAAAGCCTTCATATTAAACTAAGAAGGACCAACCACCATTGATCAAGAAAACGAAGCATAAACAAAGGATTCATGTGGAAACCTTCAAACTAAGGGGAAAAACGCACGGAAGAGATCACCTAGAGCATGCAATTGCCTAGATGTCTCTTCTTTTTCACTTGAATCATCCAAAGGGAGGTGTGTACCGTATTTATATGATGAAGGCTAAATGAATCCACATCAATGATCTGTTTGCCCTCGTATATCTTTCAACTCTCCCCCACAAGTTGGACATGGATGTAAGGGAGAGCAAAGTCATCTCGAGAGGATGGAGCAAGAGAGAGAAAGTAAGAGAAGGAACAACAGTGAAGAGGGAAGGCCGAGGAAAGAGGGAGAGGAAGCCAGCGAGCGATTAGAGGAGGGAGAGGAAGGGGGGAACGGCCAAATGGGAGACGAATGTGTGGGAGTTCGGAAAAGAAAGAGATGTGGAGATGGTTATGTAGAGGTCATGGTGAGAGGTTGTTGGATAAGCCTATGGTTTCTGGCAGTGATGGGCTTTAAGCTTAAGAAGTGATATCATTTGGTTGATATTAAAATCAGAACAACATATGGTAGACAACCCTTAGTAGTGAGGTCCAAGGCTAGGAACGAGGCCAAGCAACAATCGACTCGGTGCTTTCGATGTGGGAGTCAAGGGCTAAGAACGAGCTTAACAGACACCCCTCTCACGCCATGAGCTCCTGACCGAAGTCTGACCTCATCCCAAGAAAAGCCCAGGCACAGGCCATTCAGCGATGCCCTCACAACCTCCTATGAACCTTCTTTAATCAGCACCCCCTTTAATCCTCCCATCATCATCTCTTCTCGTCCACCCTTCCTTTTCCATGACCCCTTAGAGGTACACTCCGCCTTCTACGGACCTTCCTGCATACATCCAAAGCACACCATCTTGGAGAATATTCCTCATGTTGACCTTCTCACATACATCCAAAGCACACATCCTCCCTCTTACACAACTTTGCACAATGGCCGCCACCCCCCACCCCACCCCATCTAAAAACACCACCCCGTTACTATTGAGATATTAGTTATCTTTTGTATCTTTTATGTATTCTCTTTTCTTTCTGTCTTCCTTATGTAATTTGCCCGACATGATTTTCTTCTATATAATATAACCCTAGGGCCTCATAAATAAGCAGCTCATTATTTTCTCTCCAAATGGTATCAAAGCGATGGTCATAGACTGAAATTCTCGTACCCTATATGTGCCCTAGATCCCACCCGACGGCCCTCTACTCATCAAACGTGTCGCCCGCTGCCACCCACAACCCCTCCAAGGGGGCATTCACGCGTGACTCCAGTCCCCCACAGGCCCACGGCCGCTGCTACTTCTGCTGCACCGTAGTCATTGTCGTTGTGTCGTCGCCGCTGTTGAGTACCGTTGGGCAGCGATACGCCGTTGTTGGGCATCGTCGGGGCCATCGTGCGTCGTTGAGGGTCATCATAAACCCTTCCCAGCCACTGCACAGTGCAGTTTTGGCATTTGTACCCTCGTCGGCATCTCTAGGGCCCCTCTTGGCCATCGTTAGGCCCTTGAGGACCCCTCCTATCATCTATTCACCGTCCAGAGTTGCAGATCGGTCTGATTTTAACTGGAAAAGGTGATTTCAGACCTAAAAATCGTCTTTTCCTGCCCTAGCGTGGATCAAGGATTGACAAGCATGGTTGTATGAGTCTACACATACAACCAATCCTCTCTATGATTGTGCAGACTCGCTCGGATTGATCAACTACCCTAGTTGAGTTCGGTTTCGATCTACTTATCATGTCAAAGAATAAGGATGACGTCGTCTCTTCTTCTAGTGCCTTCAAGGGCATGTCTCCCATCGTGAAGATGGATGGACCAACTATTAGTTGTGGTCTATGCAGTTCTTAACCCTTATGCAGTGCAATAACAAGCACATTCTGATAAAGCCAGAGTCGACGGATAAGACTGAGGAGAATGCTTCGTGAAAGCAAGATGACGCGTACACGAGATTGACCCAAGATAGATCTTAATTGAAGAGCAAGAAGCAGACGGTGGTCGCCAAATCCAGTGCAGAATCAAAGTACAACGCTATGGCACCGGGCACTAAGTCCAGTGGGTCAGATATGTTCTTACTGATCTAGCAACTAAGGTGCCTCTTCTCATGCACCTCCAATGCGACAAACATGTTGCTCTCTTCATTGAAAACAACCCAACCTTCCATGAGAGGACCAAGCATATCGACGTAAACTGTCATGCCACTACACTCGAGACATGATTCAGAACGGTTTCATCTTCACCACTTATGTTAGCCCAGGAGAACAGACAACAGATAGGTTAACCAAGGCCCTAGCCAGAAGGCCATTCCAGAGATGTTGTTTCAAGCTAAGCATGATTGATATCTACACTCCAGTTTGAGGGGGAGTGTTGGTATATTAGTTATCTTTTGTTTGCTTTATGTATTCTCTTTTCTTTCCGCCTACTTTATGTAATTTTCCCAACAAGTTTCTCCTCTATATAAGAGAACCCTAAAATCTCGTGAATAAGCAACTCATTATTTTATCTTCACAATTACGGTGCACACAAAGCCTCGGTGAGACTCATCCATCCTCCAGATGCCAAAAGGACTAGGGTTCAGTAGTTTGCTGGTAGTGCAGTATGCCTACCACCTCAGGCACCGTGGTTCAAATCTTGGGGCAGGCACATATGCATGTTTCTCCCTCTTACAACAACAACAATATAGCCTTTTCTCACATTAAGTGGGGTCGGCTACATGGATTCTTTGCTTCCATTCAGATCTATCTTGGCTCAATCTCAGACTTAGATCCAAAAAACTAAGATCCCTTTGTATATTCACATTTCAATACTTTTTGGGCCTTCCTCATCCTCTCTTAACTAGCTCAACATCTCAAAACTCACGCCTCCTAACCGGTGCAACAACCAACATCCTTTGCAAATTGCCAAATCACATTAAGAGGTTTTCTCGCATCTTATCATCGATCGAAGTTACACCAACTTTCCTTCTGATTGCATCTTCTGAATCCGATCTTTACGTGTGTGTCCATACTCCACCTTAGCATTTTCATTTCTGCTACGCAATTCTCTGCACATGTCTATGGTTCATATGCCAACATTCAAATCCATAGAGCATAGCAGGTATCACGGCTGCTTTGTAAAACTTTCCTTTCATTATCAAAGGAATTTTCTTATCAAAGAGAACAGTAGAGTCTCCTCTCCACTTTAGTCAACATGCATTTTTTCTATTAGTAATATATCCATCATGTTGCAAAATATATCCCAAGTATCTAAAAGAATTTCTCTTATGAATGCTTTCAACACCAATCTTCACCTCGATTCCTTCACCACTGCTTCCATCAAAAGTACACTCCATATATTCAGTCTTAGTCCTACTGACACCAAATTCTTTAGTCTCCGATGCATGTCTCCAAACCTCAGGCTTCTCATTTACTCCATCTCTAGTCTCATCAATCAACACAATATCTTAGCGAAGAACGTATACCAAGGTATCTCACCCTGAATGGTTCTCCCTCTTATTTCAAATAAATTCTTTGCATATCTACCACCACCCTTAAGCGAGACCACAGTTTATATATCATACATAGGCATCATCATCACATTTAGGTCCTCCACAACAACCTTTCCCTTTCTTCTCTTCTCCTCCTTCACATTATCCCGAGCCCTAAAAAGAGCCTCGCCGCTTGACAACCGCTCGTTGAATCACCCCCCACCCACAACCCTATCGACGACCTCCATCACCCGTTAGGGCATAGACGATCCCTACAGTGGAACCTTGCCCAACTGGGGACCTCCAAGAGGCACCGTCACCACTAGTAGATGGTCGAAGGGACCACATGGAAGCACAGCCAGAGCCAACAGATGGTTGGAAGGGCCCATGCGCTACAACAATGCAACTCTTAAGCAACAAAAGGTTCACTCTAACCACCAAGATCTCTCTAACCACCAATGCCCACTCGACCTCGACTAGGCCCGCAACCTCAAGAAACATTCCCAGCCCCTAGTCTCTAGATCAAAACCCATCTTTGGTGTGTCATCATCAAAAAACTTCTATATCCAACATTTGGTAGTTGTTTGAAAGCATGTAGGATAAGCTGTAGTAATTCTGAGATGGGTAGTTTGCAGCGAGATGATATGCTCACATGATATGTCAAGTAGATGACACGTTGCAGGTTTCATGACCTATGGATCTCCTGGATGAAAAGATGTGTTACAACTTTTTATTATGTTCTGGTCAATGGTAGACCGATTGGGGGCTTCTTTCAGCTGCAGAGGGGTGTTAGGCAGGGTGCCCCCTTGCTCCGATGCTCTTTGTTCAGATGGCAGATGCTCTTGCGGCTATGTTCGTATGTGCGGTTGAGGATGAATGGTGTGAAGGTTTCCGTTTGGGCACGATCTCCATCCCTCTTCTTCAGTACGTAGATGATACGATCATCTTCATGAATCACTCTGAGGACTTGATCAGAAGAACGGCCCAACTAATGGAGATATTTGGGGACCTTTCTAGGTTGAAAATTAATAAGCAAAAGTCAGTGGTGATTCCCTTTGTGCTGGCAGAGAGTAAAAGTAGCAATGCGAGAGAGATGTTGGATTGTCTTCTTGGGGAGCTACCCATTGCGTACCTTGGTCTTCTGCTGGTCGCTGGGAAGCTTAAGAAGTCCGACTGGGACTAGGTCATTAGCATATTCGAGCAGAGATTGACGGGCTAGAAGATGATGACACAGTCTAGAGGGGGTAAGCTGGTCCTCCTGAAGCATGTTCTTTCGGCCATCCCCATCTTCTTCCTCTCCACCTGTCTCATGACGTCAGGTGTAAGGAAAAAGATTGAATCTATGATGCACAGATTTTTCGGGTCTGATGGTAAGCAGAATGGGTCAGGCCTTAACCTGGTAGCATGGGAGGATGTGGCGCACTCTAAGGGAGAAGGTGGTTTAGGTGTTCAGGACCTAAAGTGCATGAATAAGGCGTTGATGGTGAAGTGGATGGTTTATATCTGGGGGGGGGGGGGCATCGAGGCTGGCAGCAAGACTTTTGAGGGAAATTTACACAGTAAAATGCGCTCTTGTGACAGGTAGGGTTCTCTTCGAGTTATCTCTATGGGCAGGGGTGTGTATTGTTTTGCTACTCATGGAGCCGAAACTGAAGTCGGTGCTGGGAGATGGTGAGCTATTTCGTTTTTGGCATGATGATTGGACTGGGGAGGGGCCTCTTTTGGGTCGGTTCCTGAGGCTATTCGCCCTTACATAAACGAATGATTGTTCGGTAGCTCAGGCAGGTGGGTCAGGCAGTTGGATGCCAGATTTCCTTGTGGATCTCTCCCAGCATAGGTTGGAAGAACTTATCAGATTGCAGTCAGAGTTGCCTTCGTCTTGTTGCATCTCCGAGAGCAGAGATCACTTCGAATGGGGGGTGGAAGGTTCTCGACGAAGAAGGAATACATGGAGTTTAGAAGGGAAGAGAATAGCCAAGACATAGACCTCTGCAGAGACATGAAGATCATCTGGGCCGCCAAGATCCCTTGCAGGGTAAAGGTTTTCCTCTGGTATCTGAGGAGGAGCAGGCTGTGTGACAAAGCAAGGAGAGGCAGATTGTTTGGTATCGTTGATACGTCCTACAACAAATGTAGTGAGCAGGTTGAGGACGTGGAACACCTTTTCTTTGGTCGCCCCGCTTCGGCACAGACGTGGAGAGAGATAGGGCCAGCTTGGGTCTCAACAGTGGGTTTTAATGAGTTTGGGCTTCTTTGAGAGTTGTTGGGGGTAATTCGTTGGACAACTGTGCCTTGCCTTTTGCAACGCTATAGGCCATCTGGGGAGGAAGGAATTACCTTATTTTTAAGAGTAAGAGGTTCTATCCAGGAAATGTAGCAGCTCAGTGTAATGCTCTTTTCATTTCTGTTCTTCCAGGTAATGTCTCATGAACACTTTATTAATGAATCGTGGTGAATCCCATCTCAGGATCTCACCCTCTTTTCGTCAAAAAAACCAATAACATAAACTTTCCATGTATAAAATTTAAAGAAAACAAAAGATCAAAGATCCGAGAAAAGAGTGAATTAAGATATTTTTTGTTACAAATCTGAACTAATATATATTATACATGTATATATCAGGAAGAAAAATTTTAATTCAAAAATTTCGGATTTAAGGATAATGTTCTGTTTTAAATATGAACTAATATATTATACATGTATATATCTGGAAGAGACATTTTAATTCAAAAAATTCCAGGTTTAAGGATATGAACTAATATATTATACATGTATATATCTAAAAGAGACATTTTAATTCAAGAATTCCTGGGTTTAAGGATATGTTCTGTTATAAATCCGAACTAATATATATTATACATGTATAAGAAATTTTAATTCAAAAATTTTCTGATTCAAAGATCTGCTAAACTAATATATATTATACATGTATATATCAGAAAGAGAAATTTTAATTCAAAAATTGTCTGATTTAAAGATATGTTCTGTTACAAAGCTGAACTAATATATATATACACACATGTGTGTATATATATATGAAAGAGATTTAATTACGGTATACTGAGATTAAAAAAGAGAGAGGAGAAACTAGGAGTCTTAGTATAAAATCAACTAATTTTGTATATCACCAATTAGTATTGGAATCCATAATTATAAAGTTAAAACATTAGTGAGTTAGCATATAATGTGCTTAAATTTAGATCGATGTTTAGTTTAAATCTCATTATCATATAGAAGAGATTTTGAAATACCAATCTTAGAATATTAATACTCTTCTCTTATGAAGCTAGCAAATGATTTCCAAAGAACATTATGACTAAAAATCCCCAATCGATTGATCTTGAGGAGAATCTACCATATCATTAAAGATAAGTTGTAATAGAATACCTAGATCTGAAAAGTTAACCACAGAAGAAATTAAGAAAGAAATGAGTAGTCAAGTAAGTGAAAATGTTGGGAATCAGTGATGATCAATAAATATTAGTGCCGGTCATGGTGACCCTTACACCTGACCGTGAGAGAGCGCGCTGACCCTCAGTTGGGTGGGAGATAGGAAGCTCAGTTAGGGCAGTGGCTGCCTAGAGCACAGGTCTAGGATCCCAGTCCTTTTTACATTTTTACGCGAGGTCACAGTGTTTTTACGCTTCATTGGGATCCAGGTTTTTGACCAGTTCTACTAATCCGCTTTCAGTAGGGTGCCTAGGCAGGAGGACCCAGAGTTTTGATTTTTAGCACGTACCAGTCGAGCCAGTTTTCTGGAGTGACTTAGTCCGAAAAGTCACTCCCACCCGTCTCAGGAGCATAGCATGGGAATGTGCCTAGCCCTCTCCAGGACCGCACTTCCACTGAGAGAGCGAGACGGAAGAGTCTCTTAGGAGGCTTCCTCGTTGCTTGAGTGTTGGTTATTGTTCCGCCAGTAGGTCCTGGCGAAGAAGAGATCGTTGTCAGGTGCAATTGAGATTGGTTACAGTTGGGTTTGGTTATAGTTGAACTTGGCTACAGTTGAGTTTAGTTTCAGTTGAGTTGGTATTGTTCTTGAGATGGTTTACTGTTCCGCCAGTATGTCCTTGCTAGGAAAAGATCATGAGACAGAATCATCAATTATCATCAATTATCGGCATTTGATTAGAATTTAGACTACTACTAAGGATGTTCGGAAAAGCTAGTGGACGTGTTGGGAACATAGTTAGGATGCTTTATACTCCATTGCATGCCTATGGAGGCACCCCAAACCTAAGGTATTCTTCACGCCTTAGAATCATAGCCTGAGGTCACAATCAGACCAAGACCACAGGATATCCACTAAGCTTGAGAAATTAACATAGACAAAAATCAGATCAGGAGCTTATGACCTACAATCCCAAGATCTATCAACATAAGTTATAAGTGAAAAAAATGATAATCTACACATAGATCATATAATCAATAAACGAAAATGTTATATATGGAAAGTTAAGGGGTGATCGGGGGATTCACATACATGACAACTTGAAAACTAATTTCCGCGCAAGTAGCTTGTTAAATTTAAATATCAGCACCTATCTACTTGCTTTCTTTTGAAATCACTAAATTACTTGTTTTTTAATAATGCTAGATTGTACTCAACTTTTGATGACATTTCTCTTGTTCCCAACATGTATGGCAGGCAAGGCGCCTGCATTACAGTAGATTGATAGCTAGACGTTGAGCTTCCACAGTTCTTGTTACGGTCAAGGTTCGAAATCTTGATTTCGATCTCATTTCGGTGAACTGGAATACCAAGATTTCACCAAAATTTCGGGAAACTCCGACAATTTCGGTGGAAAAGTCAAAAAGGCTCAAAAATCCGATTTTTTTCAAATTTTATTGTAAATTTCGATATTCCAAGTTATTGGAACAATAAATAACATACAAATAGACAATTATTTCACACATATTGGTCATTTATACCCCTTATATAGACATATCGGTCATATCGTCATATCGGGTCATAGTGTAACTGTTGGGAAACGTGAATAAGATGATTCTATTCCATAGCCCTAGGCTCTCTTATATAGGAGAGTAGCCTATAGGTAAATTACATAAAGAGAATAACAAGAAAATAAAATAACAAAGAGATACAATTACTCAATATGCGTCAACACTCCCTCTCAAGATGGAGCATAGATGTCAATCATGCTCAGCTTGGAAGCACACTTCTGAAATGGACCTCGTAACAATGCCTTGGTGAATATATCTGCAGTCTGGTCCTCTGAAGTAACATGAGATGTGGCAATGAATCCTTTCTGAATCATATCACGTATGAAGTGACAATCCACCTCAATATGCTTGGTCCGTTCATGGAATGCAGGATTGTTTGCAATGAACAAAGCAGCCTGATTATCACACTCCAAGTTCATAGGAAGTGGTACATCTAAGCATAAATCTGTCAGCACCGCTTTCACCCACATCATCTCTGTAGTAGCCTGGGCCATAGCCCTATATTCGGATTCAGCACTGGATCTAGCTACCACAGTTTGTTTCTTGCTCCTCCATGAGACTAGAGCATCTCCAACATAGACAGCATACCCTGAGGTGGACTTCCTATCCTTAGGACATCCTGCATAGTCTGCATCTGCGCATGCTGAGATAGAAATCCCCTTTCCTTTCTTGAATAGCAGACCTTTACCTGGAGCAGATTTGAGATATCTAAGTATCATGTGTATTGCATCCATATGCACCTGGCGTGGCTGCTCCATGAACTGGCTCACACGGCTCACTGCAAATAATATATCTGGCCTAGTGATCGTGACATATAACAGTTTGCCTACCAGTTCTCTATATCTTCTCCTGTCCACCTCCTCTATGTCATCATCATACAGCTTCATGCTAGGGTCCATTGGTGTCGTAGCAGGTCGACACCCTAGCATACTTTCTCTGTGACATGACTAATCCATACGAATTTCTGGCGAATTCCAGCCCCAGAAAATATCTAAGGTCTCCCAGGTCCTTGGTGACAAACTCGGTCCCCAGCCTTTCCTTTGCCTGCTTAATGCCCTGGTCATCATCACCTGTAATCAAGATATCGTCAACATAAACCATGATTACAATAATACCTCTCGCCGTCTTCTGTACAAACAAGGAATGATCAGCATTGGAGCGTTTATTTCCTTGTTTCTCAAAGAGATCTGACAGCTTCTGGAACCATGCTCTGGGGCTCTGCTTAAGGCCATAGATGGCCTTATGTAATCTGCAAACCTTGGAACACTCCCCCTCAACAGCAAAACCTGGTGGCTGTTGCATGTAGACTTCCTCCTGCAGGTCTCCATACAGAAATGCATTCTTTACATCTAGTTGATAGAGTGGCCAGTCTCTAGTAACTGCAACTGATAACAGGATCCGCAGAGTGGAATGACGCGCCACAGGGGAGAACGTGTCAAGGTAGTCTACCCCATATGTCTGTGTAAATCCCCTTGCGACTAGGCGTGCCTTGTACCTGTCAATGGAGCCATCTGCATTGTGTTTAACTGTAAACACCCACTTGCAACTCACCGGGTTGACATCTGGAGGTATAGTAACCAAACTCCATGTTCCTCTAGACTGAAGTGCCGCCATCTCTTCCTCCATTGCTAGTCGCCATCTCGAATCCTTCAAGGCTTCATGGTGGTTCCGAGGAATATCTGTAGCTGAAAGTGCCAATGCAAACGTCCTGAAGTGTCCAGATAGCCTCTCAAAAGACACAGCTGCTGATACTGGATATTTGGCACAGCTTCTCTTCGGCTTGCGTAGAGCGATTGGAACATCCAGATCCTCTGTGTTATCACCATGCTCCTGTAATGCATCCTGCTGAGAAATGTCGTCAGATCCATCAACATTAATATTTTCATTACATACCATAGGCGAGCTAGTTGACTGGTCAGGACCATGAGCTGGATGCGGCCTGCGGCTGTAATGGAAAGGTAACGAGGATACTGTTGATGGCGGTGGTGGTGGCGGTGGTGGTGGTGACGGTGGTGATGTCGGTGGTGCCATGAATACGGTATCAGGAGATATAGGTGGTGGCTGCATGTTCCCGGATTCTGAAAAATACATAATGGATTCAAAGAATGTAACATCTGCACTGATCATATACCGCCGACGCACAGGGTCAAAACACTTGTACCCCTTTTGAGTTCTGGAGTACCCCACAAAGACGCACTTGACAGCCCTAGGAGAGAGCTTGTCAGAACCAGGCGACAACTGATGGACAAATGCGACTGACCCAAACACACGAGGGGTAAGAGTGAACAGATCCTTGTCAGGATAAATAAGTGAAAAAGGAACCTGTTCATTCAAGACAGACGAGGGCATACGATTTATAAGGTAACATGCAGTGAGGACTGCATCACCCCAGTAGGAATACGGAACATGACTCTGAATGAGAAGTGACCTTGTGACATCAAGAAGGTGACGGTGTTTTCTTTCTGCAACCCCATTTTGTTGAGACGTATGAGCGCAGGATGTTTGGTGAACAATTCCTTTAGAGGAGTAGTAGTTGGCTAGATTGTTGGTGCACAACTCTAAGGCATTGTCACTTCTCATAATTTTGACAGTTGTGGAAAAAACATTCTGAATCTCATTTAGAAAGTGAATAATAATATTTCCAGCTTCAGACTTATTTTTCATTAGAAATACCCATGATGCTCTAGAGAAGTCATCCACAAATACAATATAAAACCTGTGCCCCTGATGATCGGGAACACGACTCGGACCCCAGACGTCGACATGAAACAACTCAAACTTGGAGTTACTACTCCGACCTTGACTACTGGGAAAAGATGACCTGTGATGTTTTCCCAACTGACACGCCTCACACTGGATAGGTGTGTGAGAAAGACTATAAGGTAGGACTAGACGCAACTTCTGAAGCGGTAAATGACCAAAACGCAGATGCCACAGGAGAGGAGATACTTGTTCTGCGGGAGAAGCTGTGATTCCGGCAAATGGGGTCTGGTTCAGACGATAAAGGCCTCCTTGCTCATAGCCATGACCAATCACGTTGCCCGTACGGATGTCCTGAAAAATCAATGAAGATGAATCAAAAATAGCTCGACAATGAAGATCCTTCGTAATCTGACTAATTGACAACAGATTCATAGAAAAATGTGGTGCATGCAAAACATTCTTGAGCTGCATAGAAGACGTCAATCTAATCTCCCCTTGACCCGTGATAGGAGAATGCGTGCCATTGGCAATAACTACTGTCCGTCCTGGAGGAATCTGAGTGTATCCTGTAAGTAGTCTCTGGTCGCCACATAGATGATGTGTAGCGCCGGAGTCCATGATCCATGGCAGTGTATCAGATCTACTACTGTGGAGTGCAAGTGGACTACCTGAAGTACTAGTAGAGGCCGAGGCAGAAGCAGCAGCATCAGTATGGTTCTCTGTAGTCGGTGCTGGACCAGATGGTGGAATAATGCCCCTGAGACGGGCAACTAGATCATCAAATCGTTGATCCAGTGTAGCAGCAGACGGGGGCTCTATCTGCTCAGCGGCTCGTGCGGATGCAGGAAATCCATGCTTTGAGTAGCATGTATCTTCAGTATGTCCGACTCGGTGACAATATGAGCATGTTGGCCTAGTGCGGCCACCCCTTCCACGGGGAGTACGTCCACGGCCCTGGTAATGAGAACCACGGCCTCTGTTGGCCGCCATGGCTGAGGGATTCTGACTCGCAGCTGCTGAAGGTACTGTGATCCTACTCAATCTGTGAAAAGCCTCCTCCATGGGAGGAATAGTCGAGTCCGCCAAAATCTGTGAACGTGCTGCCTCATATTCTGGATCAAGTGCAGCGAGAAACACACCCACCATCGTCGCATTGTTGTATGTCTTCTGCTGTTCTGGCGTGGCGGTAAGAGGCATGAAGCTGTAGAGCTTCTCAAACATCCCTCTCAATGATGTATAGAGGGAATGTAAAGGACGGCCATTCTGCTTTATTGTGAAAATGTCATGTTGTAGTTGCAGGATCTTCGTCTCATTTTTCGCCTGAGAATACGTTGCTGCCAGGATATCCCACATGTCTTTAGCCGTTGGTTGATGTAAGATGTCATTGGCGATTTCAATAGCCAATGTACCGGATAGCCACACCTTGGCATATGCATCATCGGCCTACCATGAGGCATAAACTCCAGTCTTCTCTGCAGGCTCGGACTCAGTAAGAATGTGCTTCTTACCTGTAGACTTCATCATACTCATGAACTGCATTGCCCACAGTTCATAGTTCGTACCATCCATCTTGACAATGGGCGCTGGACCACGAAATGCGCCCATAGATGGGATATCTGCCTTGCTTTCTGACATGATGGAGACGGAAGACTGGAGCGACTAAGAGGATATAGTCTATGTCTACAATGACATAGATGGGATTAGTTGCGTGTGTAGACTTCAAGCAACTAACCCCATGTAGATCAGGAGCTGTGCCCTCGGGTTTTGGGACTTAGGGCACGTACGCACGTGCGAGAAGCACGCACGCACCTGGAGGATCACGCGCGCACTGGAGTGCTCAACTGGAGAATCTCGCGAGCACTAGCGCACGCAACTGTGCGCGTGACAGTGCGCACAATCGCGCAGGAGGCTATGCACGCGATCAGGCTATGCGCGCGAACAGGAGCGCGCGACTATGCGCGCAGTCGATGCACGGGACTGTGCGTAGGTGTGCGGTGACGCACGCACAGGCGCACGATGCTGTGCGGAGGCGTGCAGCGATGCACGCAGAGGTTGGGCGATGCGCACAGGCGCGAGAGGCGCTCGAGAGGCGATGCGCACAGGCGCCCAGGCGAGAGGCGATGCGCACAGTCGATCGCCGATCGGCTAGGCGGCGCCGATCCGAGAGAGAGAGAGAGAGAAGAGAGGCCGGCGGGTGGGGTTAGGGTTAGGGTTAGGTTTCGAGAACTCCGGTCTAGGACCGTCGCTCTGATACCATGTTGGGAAACGTGAATAAGATGATTCTATTCCATAGCCCTAGGCTCTCTTATATAGGAGAGTAGCCTATGGGTAAATTACATAAAGAGAATAACAAGAAAATAAAATAACAAAGAGATACAGTTACTCAATATGCGTCAACAGTAACATTGTTAGATATTGCAAATGGACTTAATCTAAGTACTTCAAACAATGAAACAATAGATGTACACCTATAGGCTTAGAGCATACATATCAACCATCTTATCATCTATGACTATGACGGTATGTCACAGTCACATACCATACCGAACATATCGTTGTTACTTGTTAATAGTTAATACATAATAACAGAGTAATAGTCTTACAAGTTACAACAAGTGAAAATTATTAAGAACATGCACATTAATGATCAATGCAATAAAAGATTAAAATATATTACCTGGTAATATGTTTGGTTCAGAACTAAGAGTTCTGCGATGGATCTGAATGGCCCCCCCTTCCTTGTTGTCTCTCATATCGCATCGCAGATTCAATGAACTTGCAGTAGTTCTCCCATGTCATGTACGAGTACATGGCCTTGTAATCCATCACATACTGCATGTATTGGTGGTCATCGATGCCTATGAGTATCTCGAGATGAGGATAAGCAGCATTAGATCCGGTATCACGAGTGGCACGACGAGGCTGCGAACTACTGGCATGAGATCCTCGGGACGACGACGACGGAGTAGGAGAAGATCTCTGTGGAGGAGGAGGAGGAGGAACTGGCGTGTACTCAGGGAAGAAACCGTAATTGTCACCCCCAAAGAAGCTGCCCTGGCTCTGCTCAGGTTGGCTACATTGGTAGTTGTCTCCGTTGTAGGCACTGTATCCCCCAAACCCACTGTAACCATATGAATACGATGGAGGTGCATACTGAGGAGGAGGAGGAGGTCCTGGAGGAGAAGCATGATAGTATTCCGGGAAGACGCCAAATGATCTCTCATCGTGCGACGATCCATATCCGCCTAAAGGAGGTGTTCCTCCGCGATATGGGTTGTCAATGTCCATGCAGCTCAAAGAACCTACAGATGATATCAAATCGTCCATGTAGTTGTCGGTTGGACGATAGCCTCGACCGTACTCGTAATCCATAAGTCCTGGACTCGGACTTGGAACAAACTGTCAGTGTGTGTTCCTTTATCGCTCCATATATTCACGTCCTGCATGTAGCCCTTCCTCAAATCCGGTATCTTGTGGTCCACGACCACCCCCTCCTAACCCACCTGAGTTTGTTTCCCAACCATCACTAGGTCCACCACGACCAACATCATCATTAACATCATCATCTCCATTGTCATCCTTTGACTTCGAGTTGGATTTGAAGCTACTGGAGAGAATTTCATCAACAGCCGCATCAATATCGCCCTCCAACCCTCCAACAGGATCTGTAATCCGCCCGGATCTTGCCAAATAGTCACTTATGTCTGCTCCCATTAGTTGACTTATATTCTCATTTGGTCTTCCACCTTGTTGATCGAGAACGGGGGCACCATTGGAATCCATCCACCTCTGGAGAACGTCTTCATCAGCATCGTCATCGTGCATCTTGAAAATGTATGCAAGATCAATAGGGTCCGTGTAGTCCTCTTTGTCTTGTCTCTCCCTTGCATGTTTCAACTTCAGCCTCAAGTTGTAATGCACGTAGACAAGGTCATTGAGCTTCTTTTCTCCCAACATGTTCCGTCTCTTGGAATGGATCAAATTGAACGTGCTCCAGTTCCTCTCACAACCACCAGCAGATGCGGTTTGAGACAACACTTTCACTGCCACACTTCGAAGGTTGGGAGCTTCCATCCCGTATAATAACCACCATTCGGCTGCAAAAAAAGAAAACGAGAGAAATCAATAGTAGGAATAAATGAACACACAAGCAATGGTTTTATTTGTCTTCGTCCCTACCAGGAAGAGTATTGCCCTGTCCATTTACCGCAGTAAACCGACCGAATGAACCCAACACATCCCGGAAATACTTAACCTGCACACATAGGTTTAAGTCGTAATCCATCTTAACGAATTTTTTTGTGACTCCTAATTTAGCTAGAAATTAAGGATTACCTCGTTCATGCACAAGATCTGTAACTTCTCATCCTTGACGAGCTTCTCCACCACAATTTGTACGGCTAATAGAAGGTCAGCATTTGTACCAAGTACATTCTTGTACTGGTACTTAGGATTGAAGTAATAAGCTGGACACAAAACGAATTAGATCTACAAAAAAATTAAAAATGAAAAACAAATTTGATTTTTACATAATACATATCGGCCTTGTGAAGAGGATGTGAGAGCATCTTGGACCATCGCTCGTCTATAATGTCCAACCATGCTTTGGATCCCTTTCCAACCGCTTCTCTGACCTTCTCTCTCATGCAGCGCATTGCCTCGTAGATGACTCCCACGGTGGGCTTCTTATCGTCATCCACGATCCGCAATGCAGAAACAACTGGATCCATGATCCTTGTGACCCGAGTCACGTCATCCCAAAAGGAATATCATTGATCAATATCTCCACCTTCCGTCCTCCTTCAGTTCGAGCTTCAGGTATCTCGAACCACTCACCTTGGCAACACATGGTTTTCAAACCTATCTTATGTTGTTTGAGGCTTTGCAACGCTATACAATTGGTTGCAAAGCGTGTGATGACAGGCCTCACCAGCTCCCCATTGCACATCCGCCTCATCTGTGCCAGCACTTTGCCGTGGTTGTAAATGAATGTGGTGATCATTCGTGCTTTCTCCACCACCCTTGAGATGAGCTTCCTCTTGCTAAAATCCATGATGATCAAATCAATGCAATGTGCAGCACACGATGTCCAAAAAATTCCGTAGCTGCTCGACTTCATTATTGTTTCACCCGCCTTCTTGAAGTTGCTGTCGTTATCCGTCACAATCTACACAATGTGATCTTTCCCAACCTCTTTTATAACGTCCTTCATCAACTTCAGCAGGTACTTGTAGTCCTTCACATGCTCGGACGCATCAACAGATTTCAAAAAGATTGTCTTCTCATCGCAATACACAAGGAAGTAGATGATCTGCTTCCTCGTGTAGCTCGTCCACTGATGAATCCACGATTCATCATCTTAATATCTTGATCTTAGCAAAATCCCCAAGTAAAATCCCTAATAAATGTTCATAAAATCAATAAATTAACAAAATGACTCTTGTAAATAAAACTCACTAATTACTGTATATTAGACTGTACAAAATAAATTAACAATAAAAAAGTCGCAAAATCAAAGGAGTTTTATACTTGTAAATAGCCCAAAACTTCATGTATTTTTAATAATTTCATTTCAACTCCTTTTTGGCTAATTCTTTCTCTAACTTGTTCATAATAATGTATATAAAAATACAAAAATACAAAACAAATTTTACCTTAAATAAATGCTCCTAGATCCCAAAGAGAAAAAAGCCGTAAAGTCCAACTTCCAAGCTAAATTCCCGCTCCGTATGAACTCCAAATTCACCAAACTCACTTTTAAAGTTCAAGTTAGAAAATTATCTATCCAACGGAAGTGGTTTCATTAAAATCGGAGCTCATTTGCAAAAGTTGGGTTTTGGGACCTAGATGTACATTGTACATTATGTATATATTCATACTTTCTTCATTTTTTTATTATATCTTTCTTAATTATTAAAAATACAAAAAAATCATACTTGTGTTGTATTTTAATTATACTATTTTATTGTATTTTTTCGTTGTAAATATCTCTTATTAAAAAGACAAAAAAATTACATATTAGAAAAGTAAAAAAAAATGTACATGGTGTTTTGTCTTCTTTTGTAAATTCTCCACTATTTATCTTCTCTTTTTATTTCATTGTATTTAAAGTAGACAACTTTATTTATTTATTTATTTATTTATTATTTAATTTCCATTCTCTACAATAACCACCAATTCAACTCCATTATTCCACCATTTTTTCCCAACTTCCCACTCAACTCCATTAATAAATCAACCTCCCATTCAACCCCACCACTTTAATAACCTCTCATCCCATCTTCTTTATATACATGCCATTCTCCTCATTTTTGCCTTTGATCCATCTTTATGTGAGGAGAGTCTAGTTCCCTGAGTTGAATCGGTGACAGCGACGCAACCGCGGTCGAGCGACGACGGCCCTCTCTCCGGTGTGATCCGTTGGCTTTTTGGCCAACATCGCAGCCGCAACTGTGCGCTGCTCGAGCTCATCGCACGCCGGCGATTTGAGCGAAGACCGTGCTCACGAGAGCACTCCATAGGCGCCCGCGTTCATCGTAGGTAATTTTAGTTCATCTTGTCTTTATTTTTTTTATTTTTTTTGTATCTTTGCATTTTTTAAAAAAACACATCACATTACCACCACCATCATCATCTTTAATTTCATCACTTCTTTATCACATTACCATCACCCCACCACATCTTATTTCATCATATTATTTTTCCCATCATGTGCATCCCCTAATTAAAACAAAAAAAAATATAAAACAAAAACTAAAACAAAAAAAAGTTTTTTAGGTTGATTATTACATCAGTAAAGAATCATAAAAAAAATAAAAAAAAATAAAGACAAGATGAACTAAAATTACCTACGATGAACGCGGGCGCCTATGGAGTGCTCACGTGAGCACGGTCTTCACTCAAATCGCCGGCGTGCGATGAGCTCGAGCAGCGCACAGTTGCGGCTGCGATGTTGGCCAAAAAGCCAACGGATCACACCAGAGAGAGGGCCGTCGCACATCAACGTCACCCCGTACTCTGGTCATCTCCTCCTCACAAGGCCCTAAATGTCGGTTTCGGTCACCATTTCGGTATCGACCAAAACAGAATTTTGATGGAATTTCGACCGAAATTTTGGTCATTTCGGTCATTTTTTGTACTAGGACCCCCATATTTCGGTCATTTCGGTCGAATTTCGATTTCGACTGGATATCGATATTCGACCGAATTTCGCTGAAATTTGAGACCATGCCTCCTCAACCAGCGATGTATTCATTCATCTCCTCCTTATCCATCCCCAGATATTTGTTCATGATCTCGTATGATGTAGGAGCATTCACTCCCGTTCCCGCTGCAGCGATCTCATCAATGGCATGTTGCAGAAATGACCCGCCTGCAATGTTGGCAGGAATGCTCTCCCAAAAGAAGAGCTTGTTGATGGCCTTTCCTACCAGGAGCGGAGGCATACCTCCAGCCAATGTCCCCACCGAAATCGCCACTCTGATCATCAGAACTGTCAGATCCAGATCCGAAACCAGAATGTGCCATGGTGATGATCGTCGAAATCTGCGAGGAAATTCAAGAACATTTATTAAGTAGGCATATAATGCGACCGCTTATGAATATGCAAATTATTTTATGTTTTAAATTTTGGAATTATTATATATTAAATTTTTCTAACACCTAATATTCCGATTTTCAGAAAAACAACTTTAGATCTATACATTAGGGTCTTAGATCTAGCAATTAGGGGACCATTTTCAAGAAAGACTACCTAAGTGACACAAAATATGTACAAAAACCAAAAGATTTAACATATGATTTTCGGACTTTCTCAATTTTTAAATTTTATTATTCAAAAAAAATTTTCCAAATTATGATTTTTACTTCCATAACTTAAGATCCGAATTTATAATAACCCAACTCATTATCGTTCCACATTAAACCTCAAAAGCCCAATTTCCTCTCCCGTAGATCTAACAAAATATTCTCAAACTGTGTTTTAGTTCATGTTAAACTTCAGACCGAGATACCATGTTCATAGCTACCACTATTGTGCAATCAAAACACAAAAGCCCTAATTTTTGTCTCCAAATTTAAGCTATATTTCAGAAATCTCTCAAAATAAATACCATGCCAAGCTATATCAACATCCTAAGAGTAACCCCTAAAAAAATATGAATTTGATGAAGAATTAGCCTAATTTGGCTTACCTCGAAGGACGAAGAGCTTGGAGGAAGTTGGAGATGCTTCTGCCTGAACTCGGTTGAAATGTGATGCTTTCGACCGAAATTTCGGTAGATATCGGCATCTCGGTGAATATTTTAATGCAAGATTCCCTCTGTCAGCCGATATCTCGAGTTGAGCCGAAATCTCGTCGAGATCTCGCGAGATTTCGCTCGAAACCGTGGATATCGATATATATATACCAGTTTCGAAAGGCCAGACCCGTCGAAATCGATATTTCGACGAAATTTCGTCGAAATATTGTGAAATTTAATTCCATGGTTACGGTACACGTGATTATAGCGTTTGTACAAGATAATGTAAATGCTTCTCTTTCTCCTCTACATTTGGGGATATATGTACATATGCAGTTTCTTTTGTTACATGTAACTATATATGAAAATTAACGCAATATGAATTGATGATACTTGTTGTTATGTGGCTTGTTATTTAAATTGTGAATGTCATTTGAAACGCAAAAAAAATCCCTAAATTTCGGTAACCTAATGCGATCAATTACGAATATAGTATTGCGAGTGATATGTAAATGCGTAACCCGGATCCATAGGTGTGACACAATACTAAACAAATGTAAGCTTATATACTCATGATATGCATATTCAATAAGTTTGAAATAACATCTACATATTCATATTGGAAAAAAAACGGTGGAATCAAATGCTCATAAGAAAAGAGGCGATGAGGGAAGTGGAATAACATTTAGATATAGCAACAGTAGAGGAAACACAACAGCAATCGTGAGCAGCAGCAGCGTTGTGATCTTGAACAGCAGGATCACGACTTTAAGCTTTGGGTAGCAGCAGCACAACCACACCACCAAATGCTTGGATAGCAGAACCAACAGCATCGCAATCGACATTGACCTTCAGAGTAGAAGCCACCGTAGCATCCTTGCAATAGTCGCAAAGAAAGATCATCGACAGAGCAAGAAGCCAACAAAAAGCACGGGAGAGCGAACTCAGGCCAAGGACGGGTATAGGGTTTTCGTTGGGAGCGGGGGGATGGGAGATCTTGTTATTTTCAGGATTAATATGTTTAGGTTTCAAGTGTCATCGGGTTTTAAGGATCAAGGTCCAACTCCAGGTCCAGATCCTATTAACGCCCAAAAAAGATTGGAGCGCTTAATCAAACTGCTTATGTGGTCAATGTGGCCAGCATATGTACCCAGAGTGCATATTGACCTGATTAAGGGAACCAGTGTGGTCTGAAATCCGCAAGGGCATATAAGGCTTGAGCGAGCGCTTTCTTGAACATTGTCAAGATGGAACCCCAATCCCAAATATTGGTACAATCATGGGTAGTTGGAGAACAAACCTATTGAGGGCTTATCTCTTCTCTACAAATGGATTCCTATCCTAAAAAAAGGTAGAGGTGGTTGACATAGAACAACTGTGAAGAGAACCTTCCCAATACCTTTTAATAAAAAGGCTAAAATAGGGAGAAACAAAAAGGAAGAGCAAATTCCATTGAAGGGGATAAGAACTTGAAACTACACCACAAAGTATAAAAGATATATCGAGGGATAAAAAAGAGGGAAACAAATTATTGAAAAAACAAGGATCCGGCCACATCAACTCTTCTCATACCACATCTATCAATCAAAAAACTCATCGGGAGATAAGTATTTTCAAAACGATAGAGAACTAACGTACTATAAAATTAGAAATTAGGGTTTAATTAGGATTGTTGCATGTTTATTTTAACCTAATTTGAGTGGATCGATTATTTCAATTTTCTTTCCGTAAATAACGTGCGGTGAAATCACATGTTGTCTTTTTAATAGTTATTTAAATTTAGGGTTTTTTTTTGTTAAAGTTAGGATAGAGTTGTTATGATTTGAGTATTTTATTTATTAATTTTTGTAATTTCTCCCTTCTCTCTATATATAAGGGCTATAGTAAGCATTGTTTAAGGGACAATTTTGAAGCTAAAAAAATATTCTCCCCTTTATCTCTATCATTTCCTCTCGCTTCATGTGCATCTATGTGTTTCTCCTCCGAAAATATGATGTTGTAATGCATTTTTCCCATCTTCTACTCATCCTCCCTAAATTCATCCATGTCTGATCGTCATTCTGCATAAAAAATCAGCCAACTAATCGGGCCAATCAATGGGAGTTGGACCAACCGGGTGACTAGGCCTTTTCATATTCCCCCCATCCACCAGTATTACAAGCTTGGGTAAGAGATGGATACATACATGAGAATGAGGGGAGAAATACCATCACATGATAAACATGACCTTAGACCAAGAAGACAAAGCATTTATCTTGATAAACGCGTTGATCCTGATGAAAAGGAAAGAGCCGTAACACCCATCTCTCTTAGATAGTCTCATGTATCAAATTAGAACTAGTAACTAATCCCAACATGGAAGCAATGAAAAAACTCATATGAGCAAAACCTGAGCTTTAAACTAGAGCCAGAGGACCACTGCATCAACCTAAACCACAAAGATGCAGCAGAAAGCTAAGATCCAAGAGGCATCATTTTAAAAGTATTCCATTGAATCTTGCAAGGAGCTAACACCAAGAAATTTATTTGTGAAGAGAAAAGTGTGCATAAATATACTTCAAAATGTTAGTTTTTAAATATTTGTTTACTCGGAAATTCCCATTGCAACCTAAAACACTAACCCCGACCTGCCTAATGTGGCATGCTGAACTATTATACAAACATGCTAAAACAGTGTTCCTTTTTCCAAGTGTTTATGTCGGAAACAAGATGAAATTATGGCCATCCAGCATTACCCCCCTTATATAAAGTTAGTATTAACAGCATGCGTTTAAAAATAGGTTAATATTTAAGATAACAAAAAAAATTAAAATAAGGATGAGTAAGCATGAACCGTGTTATGAGCAATCCCAGTAAGAGTCGCCGCAAACTCAACAAATGAAACCGCTTCCATTTGAACAATATCAATTTCACTATTTGTTACTTGATTCTTGATATTTGTTGGACTAGTGGTCGGCATAAATGGTTGATAGTCATTATCTGAGGGTATATAGTGCTCTTCCGAACCAAGCTTCATATAGAAGAACTTGTCTGAGAAAATAAAGTCCCATAGTCCTTCCTCTCGAAAGACTTCAAGCAGCTTAGGGGAAAAAATGAGGAACTTTCGAAATGCAGATAGAGTGTGATGTTGCAAAATGTTGGCAAGAATCCTGCAATTAGATTTAACTATTAGAAATATTCAAACTGTAATGAAACTTCAAATTCGCCAAAAAAATAACCAGAAATCATAAGAACAAGAACAAAAATTTGAGAGCTCGTAGAATGGCACTAAGTAACAATAACAAATATCTATATAGATATTGGTTAGCATTGAGAGAGATTTCTCTATTTACTATGACATTTATAGGTTTGTTCTTTTATTTCATGTAGTTCGTGGTTGCAGTTGAAATTTTCTGCATTGCCACTTCTATATAGAAAGGCATAAGTCCCATAATGAAGCCCATAGTTTTTCATCACATTTCACTAGAGCGGCATTCATGAACAGGTGTTTTAACTGATCATTCCCACTTTTCTCTTCAATAAAAACACAAAAAATCACAAAGAAATCAAATTCATAGACAGTTGGCTACCCTCCAACCATTTAACTGATCATTGCATATTTTTCTCGCATCCACGGGCCAAAACATGCCACTCAGGGAAGCCAGGAAAATGCCACAACTCTACAACGGATTGTTGTGGCACCACCATGACACCTCTACGGACCAGATGAATACTATCAACGCCTTCTTCGGATCTTCCTACATGATGTCCGCACAATAAATCACAGTGATCATGCTTGCTCTAGCCTAGCATGGATCATGTGTTCTCTGACACCCAGCACATGCATTTCCATGATTCAAACACCCTAGTACCGAAGCAAAAACAAGGACAGTTCCCATCATCCCTCATGTTTCAAAATTTCATTTCTAAAAGGCATCTGAAGTTGGTGATTCTCCCATTAAAAGAGGTTCCAGTGTCTGCAAAGCCAATAATCTCCTTTCATAAGGCACAAACTTAGAAGATAACCGAAAGGATGAGGAGGCGAGCCTTGATGGATAGAGTTGTCAATCAAGATGTTGTGAGCGTGGTGAGGTCGACAAAGTACTTCCGCTTCAGGAATCACTTAGACACATGACCAAATCCTTCAATGATCGATAGTAAGCTTTAGATGTGGCATGATGAGCCCTTGTCACAGAGCATTTTCAACACAGGGTATCTAGCATCATCGAGACTCCACTGCAAACTAGTCCCCTTGATTTAGCATGGTCGGTTGATCACCTCTGAGTGACATGCAAATGGACAAGACCCTGCTTGGATAGTTTAACCAAATCCTGATAAGGGAATATAAGGCTCTGAAGATTGTCTTTGTGCAACATAATTAGTCCTCAGCATACTCTTAATGCATCTTTTGTCTAACAATGTCGTTCGACAAGCCTTAGCGCATTGCTCTTTGATGGAAGGTTTGTTCCATCTTTGTCGCACGTCTTCGCTCTAGGTCGGCTTTGACTCCAGTGACATTGGTTGCAATAGTCATTGTGAATCGCAGAGGGAGAAGGAATGAATTGATTAATGAGAGGCCCTAGGATTCTCTTATATAGGAGAGGAACCTATTGGGCAAATTACAAGAACAAAACAAAAGAAATAGAAAATAAGAAATCAATAAAAAAGATAACAAATATCTCAATACTCCCCCTCAAGTTGGAGCGTAGATATCGATCAGACTCGGCTTGGAACATCATCTCTAATAACGCCCTCTGGCTAGAGCCTTAGTAAGAACATTTGTAGTCTGGTCTCCAGAGTTGACATGCGTAGTGGTGATAAGACCCTTTTGTATCATCTCACGAGTGTAGTGACAGTCCACCTCTATGTGTTTCGTCCTCTCATGAAAGGTAGTGTTGTTGGCAATGAAAAGAGCAGCCTAATTGTCACGTTGGAGGTGCATGGGAAGAGGCACTTTTATAGTAAGGTCAATAAGAACAGATCTGACCCACATCATCTCTGTGCTAGAATGCGACATGGCCCTATATTATGACTCAGCACTCGATCAGGCAACCACGGTCCGCTTCTTGCTCTTCCATGAAACCAAGGAATTCCCTATGAACACAACAAAGCCTGAGGTAGACTTCCTATCCTTTAGACACCCAGCATAATATGCATTTGCACAGGTTGTAACTGAAAAAGACGTGCCTCAGCTGAAAGAAATCCCGTACCTGGTGTTGTCTTACGATATCTCAGAATCATATGGATTGCATCCATATATGCCTCTCTGGGCTGCTCCAAAAACCGACTCACTTTGCTCACGGCAAAGGATATGTCGGTCTTGGTAATGGTCACATATAGTATCTTGCCAACAAGCTCCCTGTACCTCCTCTTATCGACCTCCTCAGTGTCATCCTCATAGATCTTCATGCTCGAGTCAATAGGAGTAGTGTCAGGTCTACAATCTGCCATGCATGTCTCTGAAAGAAGATCTGTAACACACTTCCTCTGCGTCATCGCAAGACCTCACTGATTCCTGGCAAACTCCGGTCCAAGGAAGTAACGTAAATGACCAAGGTTCGTGTTTACAAGCTGCTGACCTAGGAAGTCCTTGGCACCCTGAATGCCCCTCTCATCATCCCTTGTAACAATAATGTCATCAATGTAAATAAGAATTACAATAGTACATCTCAAGGTCCTCTGCACAAACAAGGAGTGATCGGCAGTCGATCGCACAAATCCTTGCTCCTCTATCAAGTCCGAGAGCTTGTGGAACCATGCTCTTGGGCTCTGCATAAGTCCATAGATAGCTCTGTGTAGCATGTAAACCTTCCGACACTCACCCTCAGCAGCAAACTCAGGTGGTTGTTGCATGTAGACCTCCTCCTGTAGATCACCATAGAACAAGGCCTTAAATGTCGGTTTCGGTCACCATTTCGGTGACGACCAAAACAGAATTTCGATGGAATTTCGGTCAAATTTCGGTCGAAATTTCGATCATTTCGGTCATTTTTTGTATTAGGACCCCCATATTTCGGTCATTTCGGTCGAATTTCGATTTCGACTGGCTATCGATATTCGACAGAAATTCGACCGAATTTTGTTGAAATTTGAGGCCATGCCATAGAAGAAGGCATTCTTCACATCAAGCTGCTAAAGGGGCCAATCTCGTGTCACAACAATAGAAAGTAGAATACGCGGAGTAGAATGCCTGGCAACTGGAGAAAGTATCCTGATAGTCCACCCCATATGTCTGGGTGAACCCACGTACCACAAGTCTCGCCTTATAGCGATCCACACTGCCATCCGCACGATGTTTCATAGTGAATACCCATTTGCATCCCGCAATGGATGCGCCAACAGGAGCAGAAATAAGACTCCACGTACCGTGTGACTGTAGCGCGACCATCTCCTCCTCCATGGCTAACCTCCACTGACTGTCCTGAAGAGCCTCCTGGTATGTTCGTGGTATCTCCACAGCTCATAGTGCCAAGGTAAATCTCTCATAATCCCCTGACAGCATGCTCAAGGAAACCGGGGTTGCAAGAGGATAAGTAGCACATCCAGGGAAGGCCATATCGATTTCGATCGTGTCAATACGAAATTTCGACAATATTTCGACGATATATCGCCGAAATATCGCCCACATCGACGAGCCTTTGTGAAGGAAATGCCCAAAAATCGGAAAATATCGCCATATCGGTACCCATATCGGTCCCATGTCGATATCGATATATCGGTGATATATCACCGATATGTCGTCGATATTTCCTTCCATGAGCACACCTACATTTCGACTTACGCAGAGCAATCGGCACATCCAGATCATCTGCCAAGTCCGTAACCAGTGAGTTCCCCTCTTGAGAGGGCACATGCTCATCCTGTATGCAATACGGCTGCACAGACAACTCAGTAGGCCATCAGTAGAAACAATGTGCTCATTACATCCCTGAGGCATGCTGGATGATGGACAAGACCTGTGAGAAGGGGCAACCGAGCGAGACCTGTGAGTAAAAACACATGGCAAAAACTGTCACGGTAGAAGGTGGAGCCATAAGGGTAGGTTGTGGTGGTGGTGGTGGCATGACAGTAGGAGGTGAAGGCATGTAAATCTCAGCAACAGAGTCAGACAGAGCTAGTCTGTCACATGTAGGAGAAAAATACATGATAGACTCAAAGAAAGTGACGCTGGCACTGACAAGGTACTATCTCCTGAGCGGATCAAAGCAGCAATACTCCTTCTGGGAGTAGCAGACAAAAACGCACTTGGCAACTCTGAGAGAGAGCTTGTCATGACCAAGAGAGACATCATGAACAATTGCAACAGAACCAAATACACGAGGTGTAAGAAAGAAAAGATCCTTCTCGGGAAACGCAATCGAGAAAGGAATCTTCTCTCCCAACACAAACGAGGCCATGCGGTTCACCAGATAGCATGCAGTGTGGACAACATCGCCCTAGTAAGCGTGAGGAGCACGACTCTATCAGTAAGGTTCTGGTCAAATCAAGTAAGTGATGGTATTTACGCTCGGCAACACCATTCTGTTGGAAGGTATAAGCACAAGAGGCTTGGTGAACAATGCCAAGAGATCAAGGAACTTAGAAAGCAGTAAAGTGCAGAACTCTAAGGCATTATCAGATCGAAGTATTTGACATTTGCAAAAAAAATATTCTTTATCTCAATAATAAAATATTTGATCACAGATCCAGCCTCAGACTTATTCTTTAATAAAAAGACCCAGGAAATTCTACAAAATCATCGACAACAACTAGATAAAAAGGTATCCCTGGTGATCAGGAACACGACTCGGATCCCGAATGTCTAAATATAGGAGCTCAAATAACTGAGATCTGCTCCGACTTTGACGAGATGGAAAGGAGGAACGGTGATGCTTCCCAAGCTGGCATGCCTCACACTGGAAAGAGGATCTCGTAGAATCTGAGGAAGAATATGACACATGTTCTACAGAGGAAGGTGGCCAAAACGAAGGTGCTAAAGATATGGTGAGACTGGTCCTATAGGTATAGTAGAAATGTCGGCATGAGGAGGATGGACCAGTCTGTAAAGCCCCCGCTGCTCACGGCCACATCTAATCACCCTGCTCATGAGTATGTCAGGAAACACAAGAGACGAAGGGTCAAAAATGGCACGACGATGCAAATCCTTAGTAATCTCACAAATGAAAAGTAAATTCAGCTGAAAGTCAGGAGCATATAAAACATTCTGAAAGCGCATAAACGGCGTCAAATGCCCTCCCCGTGTCGTGTAACGGTAAGTGGTCCCATTATCAATCACAACCCATCTGCCAGGTGATATGGTCCTGTAGGACCTCAGCTGAGCTCTGTCTCCACATAGGTGGTGGGAAGCACCAGAGTCCATAATCCACTCTGTCATATATGCACAGTACTACCAGTAAAAGCATAGGTGACACCTGAGAAGCTCGAAGAGGCCCTGGTTGCAGCTGCGGTATCTGTAGTGTTGGTGCCAGCAGTAGGAATCATGATCACTCGAATATGAGAGGCAATATCATCCACGCGAAGATCGACCTGAGAAGCTGCAGTCTCTGAAGGCGCAATATGTTCTGCGACATGACCAGAAGCAGGATATCCATGCTTCTGGTAGCATGTATCCTCTGCATGTCTTGGTCGGCGACAGTAAGTGCAAGGGACATACTGGCATCCACCGCCTATGCCACGAGGGTGCGTCCTATGGACTAGATTGTCCCTCCTCGACCACGAGAAGCGGCCATCGTTGAAGAGGGCGGAGAAGTGGTTGTAGAAGGCATGATAATCCGACTGAGACAGCTATAGGCCTCCTCTATGGGAGGTATGGTAGCTCCAGTAAGAAGCAGAGTGCGTGTAGCATCATACTCTGTATCAAGTCCAGCCATAAAGATTCCAACCATCGTGGAGTTCCTATACATATTCCGATGCTCAGTAGATTTCGTAATAGGCATGTAGCTATGAAGCTTCTCGAACATGCCACAGAACGAAGAGTAGTACACATGTAGAGGATGGACATTCTGCTTGGCACTGTAGATATCGAACTGTGGCTGAAGAATCTTGGTCTCATTCTTTACTTGAGCATAGCTGGATGCCAAAATATCCCACATCGCCTTAGCGGTGGGCTGGATCAGAGTATCATTGGCTATCTCTATGGTGAGGGTCCCACAAAGCCAAACGCGTGCATACGTGGCATCTTGCTTCCAAGAAGTATTTGCCCCAATCTTATATGTTGGCTCTGGATATGTCAGGATGTGTTCCTTGTTGTTGCACTGCATGAGGGAGCCAGGCCCTTGAAGGCTCTAGACGAAAAAATATCACTTGTTCTCCGACATGACGGACAAACAGCTGAACAACGGAACTCAACTGGAGAGTAGACAGATGAACAAATCTACACAATCATACAGAGGATTGGTTGTACATGTAGACTCATACAACCATCCTCATCAATCTATGTTGCTCTCTAGGGCCGAAAAACGTGATTAATAGGTTTGAAATCATGTTCTCCTGTCGAAACCTGACCGAATCAAACTGCAGATCGAGCCGTAGGGGTGCGCGGAGACGCACGGGAGAGCCGGCAGCGGCCCGAGAGGGCGAGGTAGGGGCATGGGTAGTCTGAGGCCATCATGGGCGACGGCCGGAGGGGCCTGACTGTGCCGTGGGCGGTGGTCGGAGGGTCCGGGCGGCAGCCTGGGCGGCCGAGGGTGGCCTGGTTGTGCCCTAGGCGACGGTCGGAGGTGGCTTGGGCGGCCTGCACACTAGAGGACTTGCTCGCAACGGGAGGGGTTGGCGACTGTCGGCGGTGGCCAGGGGGTAGGGGTAGGGTTTAGTGGGATAAGGGAACTCCGGTCTAGGACCGTTGCTCCAATATCATGTAGAGGGAGAAGGTATGAATTGATTAATGAGAGGCCCTAGGGTTCTCTTATATAGGAGAGGAACCTATTAGGAAAATTACAAGAAGAAGACAAAAGAAATAGAAAACAAGAAAACAATAATAAAAATAACAAATATCTCAACATGAATGCATGTGTTAAAGGTCTCCCCCACCAAGAACGTTTGTATAAAAATTGAAGAGCTCTATCAAAAATCGTGTTCTGTGCTTAAATTTCTCATACGACAAACAACCTTCATACTACAAGTGTCAGAATTGGCGACAACGGTGATGTACGGTTATTAGTGTTAAGGAATGACCCTGCATGAACCACATATATGATTGTATATGCCTATGTGATAGGAAGACCAAAACATATTGCTGATGCACTGCATTATGCAGTCTACACCGTATATTCGATCGCATAGACAACATAATCTGTATTCTAGATAGAGTTGATATATTACTTAGACTTTAGTATTTATTATTAGTTTATTGTGTAACTTGTAATAAAGAGAATAGTACGTGCATGCAAATAATATTTACATGATTTTTTTTTGAAGCTCAAAAGAGGGGGAAGCACTCGACGGTGTTCACCCCGATATATTAAGAACAAAAAGAAAACATATTTTACAAAGAAGGTATTTACATGATATTATTATCAAAATTTATGTGAAAATTACAAAACTAAGCATAATTCTTTTTTTGAAATAAGCAAATTTACCATAACTTTTAATTTTAAATTTTAGAAAATTATTTTGATTCAAAAAATAAAACATTAACATTGAACTACCATTTATTTTAAATTTAAAAAATATAAACCGCACAAACCATATATTATGCTGCTATGTTTTTTTATCATTATTGTTTTTTTTTTGCCATTGCAGTTGTGACTTGGCCTATTGTATTTATCCATTATCTCCATCTTCCTACTAACACTTCATTATCCATATTCTCTTCACGTGTTCAAGGCATTTCATTTGAATGCACCATCCAGAACGTGTTTATGTTCTTCCCACCGCATATGCATCACATTTTACGGCTACAATTTTTATATACTATAAATTTTATGTACAATAAATACTGTAAAATCAAATAATTGTGTCATGTGAAAAGGAATACTCATATTGTTACAATTTATTAAAAACGGGAAAAATATGGTGATGCAGTTCTTTTACTATACATATTTTTAAATTCCCTAAATATTTAGGTCTATAGATTTTTAAACCTGTTATTATATGAAGCCAATTCTTAATTATATAGATTCATATATATTTTTTGAATAAAAATAATTAGTTTAAGATTATTTGTGTCAGTTTTTGGTATTTGGTACTCATATATTGGTGATTAACTATCACGGCTAACTTTATTATCAATGGAGATTGTTTGAGGCTCTACATGAATATATATATAGGAAATATTTCCAATGAGGTGCACCTTTCCTGGATGCATGGAAAGCCACATCAATTTAAGCATTTATTCTATTTATTTTACACATTCTAACTCCATAAATTTAATACTAAATAATAACATGATATGTATATCATGAAAGATTTATGAAAATATTAATATATTTGAAATTAAATGTTTGTTACAATATGGATGATATATTTTACATAACTGTGTTATCATCATTATTTTACAATATGTAATTCAAATTTACAATATTGTTACGTAATTTACAAATTTGGTAGTGGCTTTCTGAATTTCAGGAAAGACCCACCTCATTAGAAGGGCTCCCTATATATATATCTCCATTTTTATATATAAAAATACAAAAATCATAAACATTTATAGCTATTTATTTATTTTTAATTAGAAAATCGCATACTAGCATGTATACCCTGCATATGACCTCGGCATTCTACTTATTCGCTATGTCGTGACATGTCCTACCACATATTGTATGCATGAATCTTGATGGTTATATAGCATACTTGGATGGAGACAAGGCTACAACAGTGTCCAAAAGTGACCAGGCAGTGGTAACCGATCTAAGTGACGGCAGGGATACGATGAAGGTTTCACCACTAAGATTTGAGGTGGAGGTCATGTAGCCAACTGCAGCCTTGTAAAACCAAATAGTTTTCGCAAGTTTTCGCTTATTGGGGATGGCGAGTGCGAGTGCGAGTGCGAGCGCGAAGGTGAGTGCGACTGCGAAGGGCAAGGCGATGCTCGAATGGGGAAGGGAGGAGAAGCGGGCTTTCATCTGCAAGGAGGGTCCTCAGGAGGGTGGAGTCGGGGAGTGGACGAGAGTGTCTCACAAGAAGCCTGGCCGGAGGTGCTTTCGGTGTGGGGTCAGGGGTCATGTGGCCTCTTTTTGCCCATCCCCCCAAGATGCTTCTCTTGCGGGAGGACGGGCCACCGTCAGGCAACCTGCATGGCGTTTCGTGGGGCTGTTCGTTCGTCTGCTCCAGCGGTAAATCATGGGTTACGTGGAGGCCGGGGCAACGTGCATGCTGCGAAGGTTAGGCGGGGTGGGCCTTCTTTCGCGGAGGTGGTGGGGAACGTGGACCAGGGTGCAACTTCTTCAAAGCCTATAAGTGTTCCTGGAGCTTTCGTAGGGGGTGGTCGCCTGGCGGTCGCGGCTGAAGAAGGAGTGGACGATCGGGGTTCGGGCATGCATACGCTGATCGGGTTTGTTGTGAGGGGCGTTGTCGACTTGGACGTGGTTCTTTCCCATTTGTGGGGGTTCCTGGGCCCGCGTTTCGCTGGAGATGTGGTGAAGCTGGATGCTACGAGATGCTGCATTCGAGGCCTATCGGTCGACCAGAGGGATCGGCTGCTTCGCAATGGTGATGTCGCCAACGTCTGCTGGAGAGGTTTTCGGTTTGCGGATGGTGCAAGTTCGGAGATGGAGGTGTGCGTGGCTAGGGTAAAAGGGAGTTCCCTTCCTGTCGCGTTCGCTTGGCTGCTTGAGGAAGGCCTTACGGCGGTGGGGTACGGTCCGGGTTGTGCTAGACGACGGGCTCCGGCCTGGGTCGTCTGTGGAGGACATGAGGATCCTGTTTGAATGCTGCAAGAGCTTCCTCGACAGTATTGGAGGGAGAAGCACCTTCGCGGAAATGGAGGTCGGGTGCTTCTCTTTCAAAGTTGAGTTGTTGGTGGACGAACCTCCGCCCCCTCCGGAAGTGCAGCAGGACGAGACCGGTGGAGGGTCCGGGGATGCTTCGGATACCGTATTGACGGTTGGGTTTCCGAGGGGTTCCATTGGTGGAACGGCGCGATCTCTTCCATGCACGTGGCGCTTCGTAAACTCCTCCCCTATTCTGTACCTACCGTCTAATTTATTCCTTTTGCATGGTGACGTGGGCAGACGTCTTCTTGGACCGTCGTCGTCTGTTTTGGAGTCAGCTGTGGATGTGGGTCAAGGATTGTGGGTCGAGCACTCGGACTTTTACGCGGATCCTTTTACGGTCACTTTTCCTGGTGCGGATCCGGGGGGCTTCCAAAGTGCGGGTGTCGGTCGGGCTTCTTCGAATCCCGTGACGCCCACTCCGGTAGTGCCATCCAGTACCTCTTCGACGTGGCTCTTTCCATCTTGGGAGCTTCTTGACGCGCAAGGGGATGCTTCGAAGTTGGTTTCTTTTTCCCTCTTCTCGCATGGCATGGAGGCAGGGAGTGCTCGGGCTCGGTCTTCAGGGGTGGTCTCAGTGTCCTCGACAATTGTTACCGGTGGCCTCGAACGGGGTGTTGCGGATGCCTCTGCTTTGGAGGTGCCCGACCTCATGTGCGGCGAGGGGGCGAGCGACAGGAGGAGCGGAAAGAGATACAGAAGGTGGAACAGGTCCAGGTCGTCGCGGACGGAGGATGCGCCTTGCCCGCCCTTGAAGATGCTCGTTGCGGAGACTGCGGGGGTGGCCAGAATTCTTGGGAACTTCGAAGGTTCCAGATGAAAGTACTCTCTTGGAATGTTCGCGGGCTCGATGACCCGGATAAACGGAGGATTGTGGGGTCCAGGTGCATTGAATGGGGATGCGACATCGTTATGCTTCAGGAGACGAAGCTGCAGTCAATGGCGGATGATGTTTGGAGGTCCTTTGGGGCGGGGGCTTTGGACCAGGTCTGTGCCCTCGACGCGGTGGGATCCTCGGGGGGGATGCTGGTGGCGTGGCGGTCCTCGGCTATGTCCCTCGACTCGGTGATACGTGGGTGGCACGTGTTGACGGTGTTTCTGGTATGTTCGACCTCTTCCCTTCAGATGGCGTTGTCTTGCGTCTATGGTCCTTGCTGTAATATGGCACGGGGGAAATTGTGGGAAGATCTTATGGAGGTTGGTAGGTCTGATGATGGAGTCTTCGGACAGGCCTGGGGACAGGACCCAGGCTAGCTTGACTTCGCGGACGTCGTGGACTCGTTGGGCCTTGAGGTCATGGATGCGATCGACGCCGCGTTTACCTGGAGGAGTTCCAATTCTCGGTCGTGTCTTGATCGGTTTCTGGCTTCCAACGAACTTTTGGAGGCTTTTGTGTTAGCCTCGGTGGAGGCCAAACCACGGGTGTGTTCGGATCATAATCCAATTTTGTGGTGCTCGGGGGAGGCTCCTTTGCATAGGGGGGTTTTCAGATATGAAAAATGATGGTTGTTGGAGGACAATTTCAGAGATTTGGAGACATCGCATTGGTCGGGGTTGGTCGTGTCGAGATCCATTGCGTCTCGCTTTGCTCAGAAGTTATCGTCATTGTGGGTTCGGCTATCAGCTTTCAAGAGGGAGTCTAGGGCAACCAGGTGAGCCTCAAGGAAGGACACGGAGGAGACTATCCGGTGTCTCGACGCGTTTGAGGACCACAGGGATCTCACGGTGGAGGAGCTGGCCGATCGCGCTACCGCTCAGTTGAAGGTTTCTCTGGAGGACAGGAAGGGAGTGACGGAATGGCGTCAACGGTCGAGAAGCGTCTGGCTTCGGGAGGGGGACGCGAATACTTCTTACTTTCATCGTCTTGCTAGTGGGAGACGCAGGACAAATGCGTTGTGTTCCATTTCCATTGGTGGGACTCGCGTGGAGGGGAACAGGGAGATGGGGAGGGCTATTGCGGCATACTTCAAGGACGTGTATTCCTCAAATATTCCGAGGGTGTGGAGGTGGTTGGGCCTTGACATGCGTGCGGTGGCGGACTCGCACGTTGACTTGCTCGTTCGTGATGTCACTTTGGAGGATCTCAAAGATGCGGTGTGGGAGTTAAATGATGATGTTGTTCCTGGCCCTGATGGGTTCCCGGTGGCGTTTTTCAGGGACTTTTGGGATCTTGTGGGACGAGGTGCTAGAGGTGGCCTCGGAGTTCTGTCAGGTGAATGCGGGATTCGACAGGTTCAATCGTGCACTTATTATTTTATTGCCCAAGTCGTCGGCGCCGGCTACCATCGACGACTTTCGCCCTATTGCGGTCTCCAACGCTATTTATCTTATTATTGCTAAGGTTCTCGCTATTCGGCCGGGCGGCATTCTTGGCAGTGTTATCTCCCCGATGCAGTCGGCCTTCATTCCTGGGAGACAGATATCTGATTGTCTCACGCTTGCATCGGAGATCATTGTGGATTAGAAGAGGAGGGACGTGTGTGGTATCCTTTGGAAGGTGGACTTTAAAAAAGCTTACGATAGCCTTGATTGGAGGTTTCTCTGGTCGGTGCTTAGGAGGAAGGGATTCCCGGAGTTGTGGATCTTGTGGATGAGGCAGTGTGTCACCACTGCCTCTTTTTCGATTATGGTGAATGGCCGTCCGGAGGGGGCGTTGGTTCAGCCTCGAAGGGGGTGCGCTCTTGCACCCATGCTTTTTATCCTGGCAGCTGATGTTCTATCGGACTTTACGACTCGTGTGGTCAACAACGGCCTCTCGAGGGGGTACTCCAGGGGGGTATGATGGTCCCTCTCTTGCAGTACGCCGATGATGCGTTGTTCTTCATTGGGGGGGGTTGGACGAGGCGAGGGGTATGGTCTTGGCTCTAGAGATCTTTGGCGAGTTGTCCGGCTTGGTTAAGAACGATTGCAAGTCCAAGTTCGTCCCTTTCGGACTTGCGGCTCAGGACAGTGACGCGTATGCGGTGGCTTTGGGGTCGGTCTGCTCTTTTTTGCGGATGGATTACCTGGGGATTCCCTTGAACGTAGGAAGGACGCGGCTGAGAGATTGGCTTAGGGTGGTGGAGAAAGTGGAGGCGAGATTGGCTGGATGGAGGTCTGCGACTTTATCGAGAGGGGGCCAGTTGGTTCTGCTGAAAGCAGTCCTTTCGTCTATTCCGATATATTTTCTGTCCAACCGGCGGATGCCCAAAGGGATCAGGACTCGACTGGAGAAGCGAATGAGGGATTTCTTATGGGGGAAGCAGGAGGAGGGTCGAGGGGGATCCACTTGGTGGAGTGGGAGGATATTACTTGCAGAAAGGATCAGGATGGGCTGGGTGTGAAGTCGAACGAGCATATGAACGACGCCTTGTTACTTAAGTGGGCGAGCAGGATTTGGGGGCAGGGGGAGGATTTGTGTTGTAGTGTGCTGCGGAGGATCTACGACGTGGGGGGGGGGGGGGGGGGCCTTGCCTTCGCAGATCTCCCATGTGGCCTCCCCCACCCATTTTTGGAGGGGGGTCGTGGAGGTGTTCTTGAGGAATTCCACGTTGTTTAGGCCGGTCCTTGGTGGGGGGGAGGCTTTCTCCTTTTGGACGGACGATTGGACGGGGGTGGGGGGGCCCTTTACTATCATTTCCCGCAGTTATTTGCTTTGGCTGACGATAAGTCGTGCTCGGTGGCGGCCTGCTGGATTGATGGGAATTGGAGCCCCAGTTTTTCCGCGAACTTCTCTGATCAGAGGTTGAATGATTTCTTGGCTTTGCTAGATGTTGTGAGGGAGGTGGGTCGCCCTACGGGGGGCAGGATCACTGGTGCTGGCGGGAGGCCCCGTTCACGGTCAATAAGGCCTTTGGGGCTATCTCTCGGCCTCCGTCGTCGCAGTCGGAGATTATTATTCGAGATTGTGCATTTCTTTGGGCCCTCAAGCTTCCTGAGAGAGTTGGCTTCTTCTTGTGGCTGCTCAGGAGATAGAGACTGATGACGAGGGATCGGTGTGCCAGGCTCCTTGGTACCATTTCTGACAGGTGCCTGCTTTGTAATGCGGCGATTGAATCCGTGGAGCACCTCTTCTTCTTGTGCCCCAGGGTGATTCAGGTGTGGCAGGGGGCTGGTTTGGACTGGTGCAGCACGAACGACCTCCAGACTTTCTGGATTTCGCTTCGGGCAAATAAGGGGAGGCCGATGAAGGAGGTGCTTTATCATGTGGCCTTACTGTAGGCGATTTGGCAGGGTAGGAATGATTTGTTGTTCTCGGGCCAAAGATTCTATAAGGAGAATGTGGGGATTTTTGCTAAAAACCTGGTGGAGTATTGGGCGTTGTAATGGCTTTGTAGTGTCGGGGTGTGGCTGTATTTTTTCCCTCTCTTTTCCCTTTCTCAGATAAATAAAATTTTTGGGGCGTGCACCTTCGAGTGTCTCCCCCTTGCTTCTGGATTTCAAAAAAAAATGTAGCCAACTGCAGAATATGAAGTGCCATGGTAAAACCCATTGTATATACAGTTGATTAAGGAAGTCAATGATCGGGGCACATGTGTGTCCTACGCTCTAACAATGATAGATGTATATATCTCAAGGATCGATTCTAAGAATAAGAATATATCATGTTCTCATTTGCAATTGGTTGGTCCACTGAGTTTTAAAGCTTTCACTTCTTTCTATAGAAGGGATGATGAAATATGTGAGCTACTTTTTTAGGATCATGGTTATAACTTTCCCGTCGAATATGTAATGATCATAAAGATGGGGAAAGCAATGCGTTGCCTCCTCGAGCCCACGCATATCGATCTCTACGAGAGAAAATGTTGAATGATATTTATATGGTTGCGAGGGTCCCAAGGAGATTGTTGAGGGATGTATTAAGCAGGGAGTACCAAGAGAGCAAAAAAAAGGGAATTGTAAGTTTTCACGTGGAGGACTCTAGATGAGGATGGATGGTCAGGCTCTTGAAGATTGGGAAGGGGAAAGAAGAAATACAGACAAATGATTCAGCAGTTCTATGGGAGAGGAGTTTAGGGAAAAGGGGGGTTAGCATTGTAGTTGGTTGTATATGTGTGGTTCGATCAAAGGGTTTTCAAAGGTCTCCTAGACAAAGTCATGGCATGGAATATCCATAAGTGGAAGGTTGGGGTAGCTTTTCCAAAGGAAACAAATGTGGAGGAACTAGAATGGCAATTTATGGAAGTTAATAGTGGTTCTAGGTTGTCAGAGTCTAGGATGGTCAATTCTATATCGGAAAGGCGATCTCTTCAAGCTGGAAGCTGCGCTACATGATACTACGTTGGTCTCGTCAATTCTGATAAGGAATTGTGATGGCTCCACTATTGAGCGTTACCCACGCCTCTTGAGGTTGGTAGGGGATGGCGAGGCAAATGTGCAGCAAGTGTGGGATCGTAGGGCTTGGTCTACGGTATTCGTGACACCCCGGTGAGATCGAAGGGTAGAGGAGTTCCTTCCTCTTCAGACAGAGTTGTTACAGTCTATGTTCATGAAAGTGGTCCGTACAGCCGCATATGCGACAGCATATACCTAAGTGGCCTCCTCAGCGCACCGATTACCTGAAGCCCCGCTTTATGCGCCATTTGCGCATATATGACACGCATATGCAGGTTGTGCGAGCACATATGCACTTTGTGCCCCCACTTAAGGTCCAGTTGGGTAACTTGGGTAACCGAATCCGGATCTTGTATTATTTTGATTCTATATATTAAATCAGATTATGTAATACTATCTTTGATGATTTTGATATTTGACTGTACTATTTTGAGCTCTACATGAAAATCATTTTTCTTAGATCTTCTGTTGGACCACATTTATTCATAAATTTAGTTTAGTTTTAGTCACTTTTATATATATTTATTTATTTTTAAATTAAAAATAGAAAACCGTGAAGAACTGCATATACCCGCATATGCCCCTGCATATGCCCCTGCATACCGCTTAATCCTATTCAGTGACATGTCCGAACACATACGCATACCACTTTTCTTAACCTTGGTTACAGTGCGAGGGCCCGACTACGAGCAGAGATCATTGTACTTAGGGAGATGGTAGTTTCTCGATGAGGAAAGCATACCGCTTTCTGGTTGAGGATGGTGTGGAGGTGCAGGAAGAGGTTAGAGTGGACACAGGCTTGATTTGGCGGCGTAGGGTGCCAAACCGATTTAAGGTCTTCCTTTGGATATTTAGGCTTGAGAGGATTCTAACCAAGGGTCATCCGAGGGCAGCTATTGGGGTTGGAGGATGTTACATATGACAGATGCGAGTCGACGGCGGAAGATGTGGATCATATGTTCTTTTCATGTCCTTGCTCAGCTGAGGTTTGGAACCGAGGCAACATCTCATCACTTGTGTGGCTTGATTGCGCAACTTTTTGGAGGGATGGTAGATCAGTATGCGGCTTCGGGCATGAGGACAGCTCGTTCCCGTTTGTTGTGGCGTGGTCGATCTGGTGTGCTAGGAACAGGGTCATTGGGGGGGAGGGGGGGCAAACGTTTAATGAAGAAAATGTACTCGCCATTGTAGGGCAATTTGTGTATCATGGAAAATGTAATTTGATGTATACTTAACTTTTCAATTTATATATATACACGTATGCTTGAGGTGGGTCCCATATTGGGACTCCACCCTTTTTCCTCTCAAAAAAAAATATTCAGTCGAATGGACCGGATATGCAGTGTAGGAGGTCATCGACTGAAGACTCTAATTAGTCGATATTCGTTCCAACGAAATATTCGGTCCCACAATTCTGCCAACTACCATAATAGTTGGCCGACTATTCACTCACTATTGAATTTTTTACTTTTATTTTTAAAGGTTCCCATTTATCCATGTATCACTACAAATGTTAAAACTCCATATATATACATATATAACTTGTTAACTGGTACTTTTGCCTTCAATTCTTGTTGATTGATGACCATGTATGTATAAATATATAATAATATGTGTATTATGCATATTTATATTTAAAATAATTAAAAATACATAATCGAATAATTAAAAATATTATCCCAAATACATGATTACAAGGTTGCAAAAGTCAGTAGTCGGTACTCGATCGGTCGGGTCGCTGACTAAGGATTAATCGGTTGTCGGATGATTAATCAGATTTAGTCGGGTTTTAATCGGCTTTTGAATTTTTAAATATATAAATCATTTTTATACATATATTCTTATATATTTACATTGATTTGTATATTTTTATACTATCATAATGAAATAAAAGAAAGAATTGAATTTAAATGAAACATTAAGCATACTAGAATAAGTTTGCTTTAAAAAAAGCAAAAATAATGGTATCTCCAAGCAAAAATTGGTCGATTAGTGGGCCTAGTCGGAATTAGTCAATACTCGATTAACCATCCCACTGACTAGACTAGTTGAACCTACTAGTCGAACCAAAGAATCCATGTAGCTCACCCTACTTAATTGTGGGAAAAGGCTTTGTTGTTGTTGTTGTAGCTTTTGGAAGTTACATTCTAATTCTTCTCTCTATAGCTTTCACTTTTAGTTAGTATGTGCATCAAGTGACATTCAAATGCAGTTCTACGATGTTGCAGTATGATGCATAAATGGAGTAATATGAAGAGTGCTGCCAAAGGCTATTACAGGAAATGAGTCCTATGAGCCATGATGTATTAAGTATTGACAAGATAGGTGATATGTGATAATAAGGTGAAAATCATTTATGTCCAAAGAACCTTAGCGATGTTATGTGTTCTTGAACAGTGATTGACATCAAGAACATATAACTCATGATGACACCAGCAATGATAATGAGACCCTTACCCTACGAAAGAATAATCAAGAGAAATGTAAAAAAGGGATATGAATGACACTTAGTCATATATAAAATTAAAAGTGCAAGCATAAGGGTTGTTATGAATGATATAAGAAACTCGAGCTCTTAGCTTGAGCAGTACAACAAAATTCATTCCCATATCTACCCCTGTGAATTTGATTATAGTTTGGATTTTGATTTGGACTACTTATGGGAGTTCAAAATACATCATATTACAAAGAACGATAGGAGAGTTGTGCAAATCGTGTCAGGGGAGGAACAGGGAGAGCAAGAATAAGGGTAGTTTCGAAAAAAAAACCCCATATGATGTAATATGATCATTGGTAAAAACATAGTGACATCAAAACCAAAATATTCCACTTGACATACACCACGTTTCTAGAAAACATTCAACTATAGACTGATCAAATATGCCGGCAGTCATGTCTCTGCATCAAGGACAGACGATTTTTTTTTTTGAAGTCTGAAAAAGGGGTAGCACGCGACAGTGTACACCCCAAGTTATATTAATTAATTAAAAAAGAAACAAAGAAACCTGACTGTTAAGGACAGACGATATTTAACTGGACTGAATATTCAGTAAGACAGGCAGATATTCAACCATTAGTAATGCCCCTTACGATGCAGCACAAATTTATACCACATACTTCGTGTCCACTATACATCATGTACAGTAATTAGTGTCACATTAGCATCATTTGTGTTGTTCATCGTCATACTTGTAAAGTGGTAAGTACACAACAGGCTCGGTATTGCTACAAGTTGTCTACATTATTTTTATATATGCTTACTACTTGTGCCACACTTATCACAACTAGAATATCGATTGATTATTTAAAAACGTGAAATCATGTATGACAAGATCTCCGAAATTAAAAAGGCATACAGCAGTCTATTATTTGTATGTTGAAATCATATATGAGAAGATCACCACAGAACATCCTGACGGGCATCCTTCTGCCATTAGACCCCTCTGGAAGTTCAAACTCATGTACTAGATGCGTAACTAAATAAATCACCTTCTTTGTTGATTCTCCCCACCTTTGATCATGTTGACCACAATTCCCACAGAAACCAAACCCCTGTTTTCTACGTTCGTTGTGATGAAGCAGGGAACTTCTATCAAACTTAAAAGCGCAAAGAATTATGTGAGTTGGTCTCTTGCATTCAAGGTGTTCATTGGAGGTTAGAGGAAGATATCAATCATGACGAAAGAGCCTCTAAAGGAAGCAGATAAGGACAATGAGTCATATCTTAGAGACCACTATCAGGTTATAACATGGATGACCAATAGTGTTGAATCTCACATTGCAACAAACCTCCTGTACAAGGAGACTGCGAGGGAGATGTGGGAAGAACTGGCACAGACATACTCTCAACAACTACCAAGTCTCGTCTTGCCAACATCTATATGTCGATATGGTCCGCATCTCAAGGAGAGTACAACCTTGTAGAGTATTATCGCAACATCACTGGCTTCTACGAGGAGCTTGCCATAGTTCATCCGACATGTTGTATGAAATAGGTCACAAAGAAATCAGAATGGCAGGTCTACATATTACTTGCAGGCCTACATCCTCAGATTCCTCACTATCATAATGTGAAGGAGTGTTTCCTTACTTATGATACTCTTCCATCCATCAAGGCCATCTTTGGACGTCTACAGGACTTCTATTGTTCGTACACAGTCTCCACTTGTCGATAGAGAACTTTGCCTTTCTTGCTCCTCTGGGCAAAGAGGCCACTTTAGCTATCGAGGAGGCCAAGGCTGTGACTATAGTCGCGACCAAGGTCGTGGTCGCGCTCCACATATTCACTGCCAGAAGACCAATCACCCATCAGAGAGGTGTTGGGCGAAGTATGGTATGCTGCCACAGGCCAACATTGCATCTGACTATGATGCTACAGTGACAGAGGAACCTGATCAAGATCCCATTGGACAGACGGTCCAACACTCCACAAATTACTCATCTCTGATGCAGCTGCTACAGAGATCAGATAGCACTACTAGTAAGACTACTTATATTGCATTCAAGGCTACTGCTTCAGGTATCATAGCCAACTCAGCCATTGCCACGACACATACTTGGATTATTGACTCAGATTTATCTGCTCATCTAATGAGAGAAGGTAGCATGCAGACCTCCTCCCAACCCTCTTCTATTGTGAAGTCGGTTCGTGTTGCCAACAGAACTCATTCCCATGTTACCACCGTTGGGATCATGGATTTTTCCTCCAAGCTACACCTCACTGGAGTTCACTGGGCTTTTAACTTTCCATAGAGCTTATGGTTTGTCTATAAGCTTTGTGTTGAGCTAAATTGTCGTGTAATTTTTTACGAGCTCTACTGTTATGTTCAGGACATCCGGACAATGAAGATTTTTGGTGGGGGACATTAGAAGTATGGCCTTTACTATCTTGATATCCCATCTAACTCTTCCTTTGATGGTGATGCTTCCACCTCTACTGATCCACCCATCTGGCATCTACGACATGTACACCCTTCTACCAAAGCTCTTTCCATGATTATCCCCGAACTCACTTTGCTGAAGCCGTTTAAGTGTGATGGGTGCCAATCCGGAAAATATCATCGGGTTTCCTTTCCCCTTAGGTCCATGTCGAACTTTACCTTTTGCTTTGGTTCATTGCGATGTTAGGGACCTTGTCTAGTCCGCATTATAGGTGGTCATAGATATTATGTAACCTTTGTAAACGATTATAGCAAATCTTCTTGAGTCCATCTAATAAAAGAGCGATCGGAGATTAATAAAATTGTCAAGTTCTTCTTTCAGTATATAAAAACAATTTCTCTACTTGTGTTCAAACTATACGGAATGGCAATGCTCTTGTGTTTACCCAACAGGACTCGGTATCTTTCTTTACCTCTCAGGGAACACTTCACCAAACTTTGGGCCAGTATATCTCTTAGCAAAATAGGGTAGCAGAAAGAAGAAACTTTATCACCCCCTTCACATTACACAATCATTACTCACTCGCATGAAGGTTCCAAAGACCTACCATGGGACGTCATTCTCACTACCACTCATTTCATAAACACGGTCCCATGATCTGTTGTAAAGTCTATAACTCCTTTCTCTCTCGTATAATGAGGTACCTTTTTCACTGCCATTGAGAATCTTTGGTTCCACTCCTTTTGTTCATAACTTCCAGACTGTAAACAAACTATCTCTGCGTGTTATCAAGTGTGCCTTCATTAGGTATTCTAGCACCTAGAAGGGGTATATGTGCTACAACCTGATTGATAATCATGATTACATCTCTGTTTACGTCACTTTGTTTCAACAAACCAGCTACTTTACTCAGTCTGTCAGTGACATACCCTTGGAGTTACTACCCACACCAATTATCTACAAAAGAAAACATATTATTCATTCTGAACATATACCATTGCCTTTTCCTTAGTTGCAGGATGAGGTGCCCTCTTCGAGTGTCCCCACCACTGCAGCACTGGATGCTCTACAAGAACTCATTATAGCTCTACAACAAACAAAAAGGCAATGTACTATACATCATGTGCCACATTTTACTTCCAATGGCAGTCAATTCAGTTGTAACAAGTGATTTGTAAATGCTCTACTAACTATTACTATTCCTCGTGATAACCATAGTGCATTACAGTACCATGGTTGGAAAAAGACCGTGGATGAGGAGATGGATGCGCTTCGTAGGGTCTTTTGTCGTGTCCTACAAGGTGTCAAACATGTTGCATGCTAATGGGTTTTTCTGACCAAACAATCCCCTGATGTTTCTATTGACAAGCCGAAGGCCAAACTTGTGTCAAAAGAATTCACTCAAACTTATGGAGTGGAATACTTTGAGAATTTTTCTCCCATAGCTGGGATGGGCTCAATTTGCACTATTTTATCTGTTGAGGCTAATAAGAAATGGCTCATCTTTCAAGTTGACGTAAAGAATGCATTCTTGTACAGTGACCTCGATGAGGAGGTCTACATGATGCAACCACCGGGTTACTCTGTCAAGGGGGAGCGTGTTTGCCAACTCCCTAAAATCATATATGGCCTAAAACATAGTCCACAAGCTTGGTTCGACTGGCTTACCAATGAGATCAACTCTTTTGGCTTCCACAGGACAGCATCTGATTATTCTATATCCCAGCAGAATTGTGAAAACATGTTACATCTGTTGATCCTTAGTTTGAGGATATCACACAGTAAGAAGCCTAATGTGCAAACTGCTCTACCTCACTGTCACTAGGCTAGATATATATCGTTTGTTCTTAGCAGAGCCATCTAATACATGGAGATACCTCTTTATAGTCTGCAAGATGTTCTTCTGGTCATTCGATATCTGAAGGAATCTCCAAGGAGAGGCCTCTTCTACAGAGTTAATGAACACACAGATGTAATTGCTTACGCAAATGTGGATTATGGCAATTCTCCTTAGGACAGACAAATGATTACATGCTATACTATGTTTGTTGGTGGCAACTTGGTAACATTCTGAAGCAAGAAGCAGACAGTGATTTTTAGATCGAGTGCAGAGGCTGAATACATGGCGTTGGCTCAAGCCACTTAAGAGACTGAAATCATAGTCAGACTAAATATGCTGGCAGATAATGTCTCTACATCAAGGACAGACAATATTTAATTAGAGTGAATATTCAGGCCGACAGGCAGATATTAAACCACTAATAATTCCCCTTACAATGTAGCATAAATTTATACCACATACTTCATGTCCACTATACATCATGCACAATAATTAGTGTCACATTAGCATCGTGTTTGCTGTTCATCGTCATACTGGGTAAATACACAACAGGCTCGGTATTGCTACAAGTTGTATACATTATTTTATATATGATTATTACTTATGCCACACTTATCACAATAGAATATTGATTGATTATTTTAATACGTGCAATCATGTATGACAAGATCTCCGAACTTAAAAGGCATAGAGAAGTCTATTATTTGTATGCTGAAATCGTGTATGATAAAATCACCACAAAACATCTTGTCGGGGAATCGTTCTGCCATTAGACCCCTACGGAAGTTAAAACTCAAGTACTAGATGTGTGACTAAATAGATCACCTTCTTTACTGATTCTTTATACCTTTGATCATGATGACCACGGCTCCCACCGAGACCAAACCCATGTTTTCTACTTTCATTGTGATTATACAGAGAACTTCTATCAAACCTAAGAGTGCAAAGAATTATGTTTGTTGGTCTCTAGATTTCAATATGTTCATCGGAGGTTAGAGGAAGATATCAATCTTGACAAAGAACCCCTAAAGGAGCCAGATAAGGAATATGAGTCATGTCTTAGAAACAACTGTCAGGCTATCACATGGATGACCAATAGTGTTGAATGTCACATTACGACAAACCTCATGTACAAGGAGACTGCGAAAGAGATGTGGAAAAAACTGGCACGGACATCTCTCAGCAGACTGCCAAGTCTCAACTTGCTGACATCTATATACGGATCTGGTTTGTATCTCAAGGAGAGTCCGCTCTTGTGGAGTATTATCGCAACATCACTGGCCTCTACGAGGAGCTTGTTATATTTCAACCGACATGTTGCAAGAAACATGTCATGGAGAAATCAAAATGGCAAGTCTACATATTCCTAGCTGACATGCATCCTTGCTATCATAATGTGAAGAATCAGTTCCTTACCTATGATACTCGTCTATCCATCAAGGTCATCTTTGGATGTCTACAACAGATTGAGACTTTTACTGTTCGCACTCAGTCTCCACTTGCCGATAGAGAATGCCTTTCTTGCTTCCTCTGGACGAGGAGGCCACTTTAGCTAACGAGAAGGCAGTGACATTGGTTGTGACCAAGGTCGTGGCCGCAATCAGTGTATTCATTGCCAGAAGACCAATCACCCATCAGAGTGGTGTTGGGCGGAGTATGGTATGCTGCCACAAGCCAACATTGCATCTGATAATGATGCAACAGTGATAGAGGAACAGGATCAAGATCCCATTGGACAGACGGTCCAACATTCCGCCATAAATTACACACGTTTGATGCGGTTGCTACAGAATTCCGATATCACTACTAGTGACACTACTTTTATTGCACACATGCTGCTACTTCAAGTATCAATAGCCAAATCAGCCATTGCCACAACACCTACTTGGCTTATTGACTCGTATGCATCTTCTCATCCGATAGGAGAAGGTAGCTTGTTGACCTCCTCCCACCCCTCTTCTACTGTGAAGTCGATTTGTTAACACATTAGCTATCTTTCACAGCGTTTATGTACTTTTCATTTCTTATTTTTTTCTTTATGTAATTTACCCAACAGGTTGCTCTCATATATAAGAGAACCATATGTCCTCATTATATGATATTGATTCTTTCATCTCTGCATGGTATCAGAGTGACGGTCCTAAACCGGTGTTCTCGTACCCATCAAAACCCTAACGCAACCCCCAGCATCTTGTCCTCGTGTCACCACTGCCACCTCGACAGCTCACAACAGCAGCTGCTCGGGCCATGCACCACCGCTTAAGGCCTCCTGCAGGCCGTTGCGCTGCCTAGGGCCCTCACCGACCCTCTGCACCATCACCTAGGGCCTCTGCAAGCCCTTAGAGCCGTCGCCTGGACCTCCTCCAGGCTGCTACAACCCATCTTGGTGCTGTCAGGCCCCTACGCAGCGTGATCTAGGTGTTGTCAACCCCTACGTGGTTGGCCTAAAGCACTACCAACCCCTCCTCCAGCTTCACTTGAAGCCGCAAGGCCCCTCCAGTGGCCTAACCTACCGCTGAAGGTCACCTCAAGGCTTCTTGCGCCGCCCAACAGTGTGATTTGACCCGAAAATGGTCTGATTTTGACCGCGAAACGTGATTTCAGATCTGTAGATCACGTTTTCCGACACTAGCGCACCAACGATTGACAAGGACGGTTGTACGAATCTACACGTACAACCAATCCTGCGTATGATTGTGTAGACTCGCTCAGATCGATCTACTTCCCCAGTCGAGTTCCATTTTCGACCATTCTTCCATCATGTCAGAGAACAAAGGTGATATTTTTTCTTCGCCTGGTGCCTTCAATGGCCCAGCTCCCATCGTAAAGATTGATGAGACCAACTATGAGTTGTGGTCCATGCAATTTCTTACCCTTATGTAGTGCAACCACTGTTGTAAAAGTCGACCGACTAGTCGAGTCAAGGGGGGTTGCAGCCGACTCGACTAGGCCAAGTCGGCCATTAGTCAGTCAACCGACTAATCGGACCGCCTAGTCGATCGACTACTCAACCGACTTTTACATAGAGATTTTTTACTTTTTTTAGTTTTTCGATCTTTTTAAAAGCAAACTTATTGTAATATGTTTGATGTTATATATAAAAATAATTACTTCTTTTATTTCATTATGTTAGTATAGAAAATATACAAATCAATGTAAATATATAAGAATATGTGTATAAAATTTGATTTATATATTTAAAATAATTAAAAAATTCAAAATCAACTAATGGCTGACTAAATCTAATTAGTCGTCCGACTGTCGATTAATCCTTAATCAGTGACCCCACAGACCGAGTACCGACTACCGCTTTCTGCAACCTTGAGTGCAACAATAAGGAGTACATTTTGACGAAGCCAGAGCCAACGGATAAGACTGGGTACAATGCTTAATGGAAGCAGGACGATGCGTATGAGCGCATTTGGCTCTCTGGGACCCTCACCATGGAGATAGCCAATGACATCGTGAATCAGCCCCGTCAAGGTGATGTGGGATATTTTGACATCCACTTATGCCCGAGCGAAAAATGGGGCCAGTATCCAACAACTTCAGTATGACATTTACAGTGCCAAGCAGAATAGTCATCATTTGCACACGTTCTACTCCTCACTTCGTGGCATTTTCGAGAAGCTTCAAAGCTTCATGCCAATTACGACATCCACGGAGCACCAGATGGCATACAAGAACTCCACGATGGTTGGAGTCATTTTGGTTGTGCTCGACTCAAAGTATGATGCAATACGAGCACAGCTCCTTACTGAGGCGACCATACCTCCCATTGAGGAGGCATGCAGTCGTCTCAGCAGGCTTCTTATTCCTCCTACTGCCACCCCACATCCCTCTTCAGCGATGGATGCTTCTCACGACAGAGGAGGGTCTACCCAGTTCAGAGGGCGTAGTCCCCGTAGCAGAGGCGGCAGACGTCAGCATGGTCCTTGCACCTATCCTCGTGTGGCAGAACAAATCGAGTCTTCAGAGACTCCAGCTTCCCAGGTAGATCCAAGCTTGGATGACATTATCTCTCATATACGAGAGATCATGACTCCGGTAGCCGGCAATACCATTACAGGATCCACAGATATCGCAGCCAGAGCCCTCTTCGAGCTCCTCAGGTATCGGTAACGCTTTTACTAGTAGTAGCGGTGCATATATGACATAGTTGATCATGGACTCTGGCGCATCCCACCATCTCTGTGGAGACAGAACCCATTTCAGGCCATACAGGACTATACCTTTTGTCAGATAGGTTGTTATTGCTATTGGGATCCACTTGCCCATCACAAGACAGGGGGAGGTGTATCTGACATCATCCATGCACCTTCAGAATGTTTTATATGCCTCTGATTTTCAAACGAACTTACTTTCTATTAGTCAGATTCCTAAGGATATGCATTGTCGTGCCATTTTTTACCCTTGGTCTCTTGTATTTCAGGACATACTCACGGGCAGGGTGATTGGATGTGGTCGTGAACATCAAGGGCTCTATAGACTGGTCCAGCCTCCTCATGCCGGTGCCTCCACTATTCCTACTGGACCAGTCTCACCGTACCTGTGGCACCTACGTTTTGGCCACCTTCCTCTGCAGAAGTTGTCATGTCCTCCCACAGATCTCAAGTGATTTTTCTTACAGTACGAGGCTTGCCAGCTTGGGAAGCACTACCGTTCCTCCTTTCCATCTCGTCAGAGTCATAGCAATTCTCAATTGTTTGAGCTCCTTTATTTAGATATCTGAGGTCCGAGACGTGTTCCTGATCACCAGGGAACCGTTTTTATCTATTCATTGTGGATGATTTTTCTACACTTTCTTGGATTTTCCTCTTGAAGAATAAGTCCGAGGTTGGGTCTGTAATCAGGTCTTTCATTAATGAGATAAAGATTATTTTTCTGTCAATGTCAAGTATCTGCATTCTGATAATGCCTTAGACTTTTGCACCCTCCAGCTTTCTGAGTTTCTCAAATCTCTTAGCATTGTACACCAGACCTCATGTGCACATACTTCTCAGCATAACGGTGTTGTCAAGCACAAACACCGTCACTTACTCGATGTGACCAAAACCGTGTTGATTCAGAGTTGTGCTCCTCACGCTTACCGGGGACATGCAGTTCTCATTGCATGCTACGTAGTGAACCGCATGCCTTCCTCTATCTTGGGATAGAAGATCCCTTTCTCGATTGTGTTTTCAAGAAGGATCGATTCTCCCTCATACCTCGTGCATTTGGTTATGTAGCCATTGTTCACGATTTTTCTCCTAGTCATGACAAGCTCTCCCCAAGAGTTGTCAAGTGTTTTTGTTGGCTACTCTCGTACCGAAAAGGGGTATCGTTGCTTTGATCCGCTTCGACGGACATACTTTATCAATGCTGACATTACTTTCTTTGAGTCTGTTGTGTATTTCTCTCCTACAGGTGACAGACTGCGCACATGAATCTCTTATGAGGAGATCTACAACCTACTTCTTCTCTACCCCTTCCATTCCACCACCGCCACAACCCTCTCCACCATCATCTCATGTACCTACTCCTGCTCCTCGAACTACACCACCCTCTCCACCACCATCTCGTGTACCTACTCCTGCTCCTCCAACTGCATATGTGGCTGCCCCTGGGCCCTTACCTACCTTGACTCAGTTTTTGCCATGTGTGTTTACTCGCAGGTCTCACTTTGTTCCCCAAGCTTACAGGTTTTCCCCATCATCCAGCACGTCTCAGGTACGTAATGAGCATATCGTTTCCACTGATGGAACTACTGAGTTGTATGTACAACAAAATTCCTTACAAGATGAGCAAGTACCCCTCAAGAAGGAAACTTACAGGTTCAGTACATGGTCGATGATCTTGATGTGTTGATTGCTCTACGAAAGTAGAGACGTATGTGTGCTACTTTTCCTCTTGCAACACATGTTTCCTTGAGTAGACTTTCAGAGGACTTTAGGAGATTTACCTTGGCACTGTCAGAACGGAGATACCAAGGACATATTAGGAGGCTATTCAGGACAGTCAGTGGCATCTAGGCATGGATGAGTAGATGTCCGCGCTACAGTCGCGTGGCACTTGGAGTATTGTTTCATCTCCAGTTGACACATCCGTTGTTGAGTACAAGTGGGTGTTCACTATGAAGCACCATGTAGATCGCTATAAGGCGAAACTTGTAGCATGTGGGTTCATCCAAACATATGGGGTGGACTATCAAGATATTTTTTCTCCAGTGGCCACATATTCTACTCTGTGTATCCATCTATTTGTCGCTGTGACACGAGATTGGCCCCTCTATCAGCTTGATGTGAAGAATGCTTTTTTTATATGGCGATCTATAGGATGAGGTCTACATGAAGCAGCAACCTGGGTTCGTTGCTGAGGGGGAGTGTCAGAAGTTTTGCATGCTACATAAGGCTATTATGGCCATAAGCAGAGTCCAAGAGCATGCTTACAGAAGCTCTCAGACTTGATAGAACAACAGGGATTTGTGAGATCTACTGTTGATCACTCTCTGTTTGTGCACAGGACGCAGAGAGGTACAGTTGTCATTCTTATCTATGTTCATGATATCATTGTTACAGAGGATGTCGAGCAGGGCATTCAGATTTTCAAGAATTTCCGAGGTCAGTTGTTTGTGACCAAGGAACTTGGTAGTTTACGCTATTTCCTTGGACTGGAGTTTGCCAGGAACCAGCAAGGTATTAGGATAACCTAGAGGAAGTACATTACAGATCTTTCTGAGACAGGCATGGCAGATTATAGACCTGCCACTGCTCCTATAGAACTGAGCATAAAGCTCTACGATGATGACACTGAGGAGGTCGACAAGAGGAGGTACAGTGAGCTTGTTGGCAAGCACATGTATGTTACCATTATCATGCCAGAAATGTCCTTTCTCGTGAGCAAAGTGAGTCGGCTTATGGAGCAGCCCAAACAGGCACATATGGACGCAGTCCATATGATTCTGAGGTATCTGAACTCATCACCTGGCACTGTACTTCTATTGAGCAGAGGTACATCTTTTTCAGTTACAGCATGTGCAGATGCAGATTATGTTGGGTGTCCCAAGGACAAAAAGTTGACTTCAGGCTTCGAAGTATTTATAGGGAATTTCCTGGTGTCAAGGAAGAGCAAAAAGCAGACTGTGTTGCCAGATCTAACGCTGAGTCAGAATAAGGGTCTATGGCGCAGGCTAGTACAGAAATGATGTGGGTCAGATCTGTTCTTACTGACCTGACTATGGAAGTGCCTCTTCCTATGCACCTCCAATGCGACAACCAGGTTGCTCTTTTCATTGCAAACAACCACGTCTTCCATTAGAGGGCCAAGTAGATAGAGGTGGATTATCTCTACACTCGTGAGATGATACAGAAGGGTCTCATCGCCACTACTCATGTTAGCTCTGGAGACTAGACAACAGATGTACTCACCAAGGCCTTAGCTAGAAGGCGTTATCAGAGATATTACTCCAAGCTGAGCCTAATTGATATCTACGCTCCAACCTGAGGGGGAGTATTAAGATATTAGTTATATTTGCTACCGTTTATGTATTTTTCATTTCTTATGTCTTCTTTATGTAATTTTCCCAACAGGTTACTCTCCTATATAAGAGAACCCCTAGAGCCTCAATAGATTCTTTCATCTCCATATGGTTCGTATTGCCAACAGAGCTCATTCCCTAGTTACCATTGTTGGGACCATGGATTTTTCCTCCAAGCTCCACCTCACTGGAGTTCCTAACTTTCCGTAGAGCTTATGGTTTATATATAAGCTTTGTGTTGAGCTAAACTGCCGTGTAATTTTTGACAAGCTCTATTGTTATTCTCAGGACATCTCGACGATGTAGATTTTTGGTGAGGGGACATGAGAAGAACGGCCTTCGCTATCTTGGCATCCCGTCTGACTCTACAATTGATGGTGATGCTTCCATCTCCAATGATTCGTCCCCCCTGGCATTTGCAACTTGAATACCCCTCTACCAAAGCTCTTTCTATGATGTTCCCCGAACTCTCTTCAATAAATTTGTTTGAGTGTAAGGCATGTTGTGAGATCCCTTGTATTAGGACACGATTTTTCCCCAAAAATTAACCAAATTAGATAATCAATCATACCATCTTGTAGTGCTCTTTGAGACCTTTCCAATGAGTATAAGAACGTCGAAATCGGAGTCTGTATGAGAGCTACCCGTAAAATATGAACGCGCAGCGGCTAATTGGATCTGGATCCGAACCAGATCTGTTTAAGGCCGAACCCATATATAAGGAGATGGCTAAGCCAGTGGGTCAAACCACTTGACCCGTTGCTCTAACACCACCACCACCCTCATCCATTGCCTGAGCAAATTCCGATCACCAATCGGAAGTTTTAGTGTGTCGTTTCAAAGAGCACAGAGCAAGGATCATCATATACACGTTCGTATTCCATGAAACACAGTGAAACTCTCGTTACGGGCAAAGAAAAATCATGGGAGAACATTCTCATAAGTACGAATTCACCCCCCTCTTTTTTTTGAAAACTCAAAAAAAGGGGGAGTCACTCGATGGTGATCGCCCCAATATATTAAATAGAAAAAAGAAAACAAAAGAAAAGAGAACTTAGAAACTGTACAAAGACGGCCCACCGAAAATGGAGGCCACTACTAAGGAACCCCCCAAGTAACAGCCGAAATCTAGCCATGGTCCCAATCCTCCAGAAGACGCTGAGCTCGTATTATGATATTTTCCTTGTAAAACCGCTGAGCTGAGAAGATAGCTTCGTTCCTCCCAAGCCAGATGCTCCACACCCGAGCGATTGGAGCAAGAATAATCTTCCTCTCCATGCCCCTCGAGTTAATCAAACTGTCGCACACAGCAGGAAAGGATACGGGATTGATCCACGGTAGATCTGCCCAAATCGTGCAAACGTGGCTGCATTCGAAGAATAAATGAGTAACTGTTTCATGTTCCGCATCGCATAGACCACACAAGGGGCCAACGTTCGGAAAGAACACTGCACATCTATCGCGAGTCAAAAGCCGCCCCCGACGAAGGAGCCATAAAAAAAACCAAATACTCTCAGGAAGCTTGAGGCCCCACAATAATCGACAATCGCGCACCAAGAAATCGTCGTCGTCAATGAAAGGGAGAGCGAGAGCAGTATAAGCCTTACGAGAAGTGAAGGACCCATCCTTCCAAATCCAATGATCGCGCACAGCTGACGGGCGAGGAGCGTCACCAAGAAGGGCCAATAGAGAAAGATAATCTTGCATCCGCTGATCGGACAGGGACGCAGCGATCGGTGGGTTCCAGCCACCATTGTCCCAGCAAGAGGCCACGGACGCATCTTTGTCCTAGACCAAAGCAAAAAGACTCGGAAACATTCTGCCAAAAGCACCCCTTCCGGACCAGTTGTCGGTCCAGAAGCGGAAGGAGCATCCGTCGCCCAGCACCGGCGAAAAGAAGGAACGGTAAAGACGGAAAGCAGCCGTCACGCCACGCCAGAAGGGAGAAAGAAAGCAAATTGAGTTCCCAGTAAAGCCATCAATCAGATGCGCACCAAGCAGAGCGTGCAGGACATTGAGCATAAGGTTTTCGTCCTTCCCCCACACCCTAGCAGCCCACTTGAGAAGGAGAGCCTCATTCACCAGATGCGGGAGTCTGACACCCAAACCCCCCTAATGCTTGGGCCGAGCCACCACATTCCACCCCACGAGGTGAACCCCTCTTCTCCCCTCCCCCTTGGCTCCCCACAGGAACCCACGCATACACCTCTCCAACCTAAGGCGAATCCCCTTCGGCATACCACGTACCGTGAATGAATAGATAGGAATAGAAGAAAGCACGGCTTTAAGAAGCACCAAGCGCCCACCCTTGGTCAGCATCACCGCGCGCCACCCCGCGAGTCGGGCCTCCATCTTCTCCACGACAACCTTCCAATCTCGAAGACGAGAACGACCGACCGCAAGCGGAATTCACCCCCCTCTTACTATTAGATCCGTGTGATTTTCGCACCATGAGTTTTGGACCTTTGGTTAGTGTACCCGGCATCGGTTTCGCGTTTGGGTGAGTTTTACACTGATAGTCAGATTTTATTGCATCACATTCTCGTAATTTCTTATTAAATAGATGAGTGCATGGAAATGATAAAAATATGGTTGTGATGAGGGTAACAGCAGGATCACGGGGGTGATTTGTTTCACGATCGGAGGATCCTCGAGGACGTACCACAAATAAATCCGGCTACTGTCCAGGCACATGATCAATCATACCACAGGGTTGATCGATCATATGCCCCGATGGATGATCAATCATGCCAGCCCAAAATGATCGATCGTGTATGTTTTGATGATCGGTCATTTTGGAACTGTGGATCCAAAATGGACTTAAAACTTGATGCAATTTGACTTTTTATCTAGGATATTATTTTAGTTGCTAAATATATAGAACAATGGATATGAGTCGATTATAATGGAAACAATTCCATTATGAGTGGAATTAAGTTAATATAGATGTGGTGAGCTTCGGCCAGTTGAGAGCTTCTTGAGCACTGAACCAAATGACATATGGGGGAGTATCCAGATATGTATATTACTCCATCTTGTGTGCAGCGGACGCCTTTCATGATGGACACTTTCCATGCCGTGGTGATTTGATCTTAAATAGCATGTGGGTAGTGGAGTAGTTGCAGTCAAGTGAGGGGCATGCACCCTTGGGGTGCCTGGTACAAAACCTAGACTCTATGAACCCAACAGTTGTGTTGGTTGGAGGACATGTTGCCTAGCACATCGAAGAGTCACCATACAGTATTCAACCTCAATACTTGTGTGCCTTTAACCCAGTGCCTTGAGTGCGGACTAAGTAGTTGTGGTTGGTGTTCTTTGTTTCGCTTATTCACTTAGAGTTAATATTAGTATATTGGGTGGAGTACGCCACATTGGTTGATATTCTGAATGGAAGCACTAAGAGGGGAGTTCCGAAAAGTGATGGTTATTGAAGTTAGAAATGAAACAAATCTCATGTGTATTAGAAGGAACGGGATATATTTGTGAGAATTCTGACTATGGTTGGTTGATCTTAGTGATCGGTGTCCTGACTTGTACCCTATGTCACCATGGACTCTTACACGTGGGTAGTGGACTTTGACGGCTCGCAGTGATTTATTGGAAATGGATTAGAAAATTGTGGTTATGATAAATAACGCGGAATACTTCGAGATTAACATGGAGTTACACATTGGTATGTAAAGCTAGTGGACATGTTGAAAACTTATTTATGAAGCATTGTACTCCAATGCATGCCTACAGAGGCACCCCAACCCTAAGGGTCTGTTTGGTTGCCGGGTTGGGTTGGGTTGGGTTGAGTTAACCCTGTGAATAGTAAACTATGAGGAGGATTGGGAGGGTTGGAAGGAGGGGTACACCGATGTACCCCAACCCAACCCTGCAACCAAACGAAGCCTAAGGTTTTCTTAGTGTCTTAGAGTCATAGTGTGAGGTCCCATGTTGTAACATCTGGATCGAACAAACCCGAACCCGACCTGATTAGGGTTCGTATAACCCGATAAAGTTATCAATCAACATTAATTGATCTAAATCAATCAACTGATCGTGAATCAAAAGTCGTTCAGGCGAAATTGATCAAAAAAACCGAGCACATCGTAATGCGTGTCCGAAAAAACCGCGATGCAAATTCGAAAGCCGTGAAACAAACTAAGACCGCTATTAAAACCGATTCAACAAACAAGACCAATGGAATCGACCGCTCGTCAATCGGAGGTCATTTGATATTTTAAAAACGCGAAAAATTTTCCCCAATTTTCAATAACTTAATGCGATCATTTGTGAATGTAATGCCATGAATGCAGCATAAACAGGTGCCCGAATCCGAGGGCATCAAAGTTTGGTATCAAAGTAGCGATACCCCGCTACACGCATTCGCAGTATTACAATTCCGATCGCATTAAATTCTCGGATAGCGACAGTCTCCCGACTTGTCGTGAGTCTGAGAAGGGAAATATGACATTCGAATTCAATAACCACCGATGTCACCAATATCAATAATTTTCATATTAAATCCCAAGAAGAGAAAAAGCATGTATGATAGTATCTGCGAACAGCAATTTTTATGACTAATAATGGTTCTCATGCAGAGCCATGACGTCTAGAGCTGTCCAGGATAGGACTGACCGTCTGGAGCGCATCATGACCGCTCTCACTGATCTTCAGCAGCAGCAGACTGCTATGAGGCCAGCAGGACCAGATTTTGGCACAGCAAACTGAGATCGCAGACCGGCAGACAGACATGGAGATGAGATTTGAGGAGCTGTCAGATTTCACATACCATCCATCTCAGGATGGAACACGGTAGGACCAGCGCAAGTCTGTTGAGGTAGAGCAGCCTCATTTTGACGATCCATATGAGGAGATGCCAGAGCATGGAGCAGATGATGGAGATTATGACAGGGAGCAGGACCATGTTGACCTTGCGGATGAAGGTGCACACGAGTACTCTGACATTCACTTCCTACCAGCGGGCCAGTGTGCCAATGTTCGAGGGCTCATGAAGGTGTTGAGGATGATTCACGCTCTACGAGACACATGGCTATCTTTCATGGAGTATTCATTGACACATTTCGCAGAGAGATGGTGGGATGCAGTAGTTTATGAGTGGGGCCGCGAGCCTACATGGGATGACTTTGAGACGAGGTTCAGGTCCCACTTCTTTTCTGCAAACTGGAAGGAGTCCCAACGTCGTTTGTTTGCAGAGCTTCGATAGGCACATATGACAGCCGGAGATTACTTCGCTCGGCATACACCAGCAGCCGCCGCATTTCCAGATGAGAATCTGAAAAAGTTCATCAGATGCATGAGGTAAGAGGTGCAGGAGAAGTTGGTCGGATTGCATACCACTTCTATCTCTGAGGCTACTGACGCAGTGGAGAAGTTTGAGGACATCATAGAGAGACGCTTTGTGAGTTCATCTAGAGCGACGCCTAGACCACAGCGATCATTTGGGCTGATACGACGACAATTCCAGCATAGCCAGGCATTTCCGACCTACAGGTTCGTCATTCTTAAGCAGTGTTCACTCATCTCCATCGATTACCATAAGAGGAGCACTTGCCAGACGTCGCACCGATTCAGCACGATCATCTGGGTCGCAACGAGCAGACAGACCCCCAGCAGGACCGACTCGGAGCACAGACACGACCACTCCATCTACCCGGTCAGACCGATGTTACATGTGTCATGAGTGGGGACATTACTGGCATCAGTGTCCCCAAAGATCTGGTGAGCCTCGCCCATAGGCACAGTCGTCACAACCACAGGTACAGTATACAGAGAGTTTCCGTGGCAGGAACTCCAACTTTAGGAGGCAGCAGCAGAGACAAACATAGAGTGTGGCAAGTTCCAATACAGCACCAGCCAGACAAGGTCAGCTACACACAGTGATCGAGGAGCAGTCCCGTTTAGGAGCTACTGTGGTAAAAGATATGGTCTCAATCTTGGGTCGACCTTTCCATGTTTTGTTTGATTCTGGAGCGACACATTCCTTGCTTGCATCGAGATTGTTAGCTTCATTAGGAAGAGTCGCAGAGACTCTATCTTCCCCATATCTCATCCATGGACCAAGTGACCAGTTGTTCGTCATTTCATTGATAGTCAGACACTTGTCAGTACTGATTGGCGGTCACGAGATGATCGCAGATTGTCTACTCCTACAGCTTGATGAGTTTGACTTGATTCTAGGCATGGATTTGTTATCAGCTCATCATGCTCTTGTTGATTGCTTCAGGAAGACAATTGACTTCAGGATTCTAGATTTACCCGAGTTCACTTTTAAGGGCACATTACATGACTCAAAAATGGAGTACATTTTAGTATTGCGAGCTCATAGATTAGTTAATCAGGGATGTGATTCCTACCTAGCATTTGTTCGAGAGGTATCTGATCATGAGTTGATGACGATGGCACAGGACATCCGAGTAGAATCAGACTACCCAGATATGTTTCCTGATGAGCTACCAGGATTACCTCCTGAGAGATAGATCGAGTTCGAGATCACATTACTCCCATATACACAGTCGATCTCGATGGCTTCTTACCGCCTGGCACTAGCTGAAGGTGAAGTTACAAGAGTTACATTACTTGGGATTCGTGAGGCCGAACACTTCACCTTGGGGTGCTCCGGTTCTATTTGTCGGGAAAAAGGATGGAACCATGAGATTATGCATTGATTATCGGCAGCTGAACAAGGGAACGGTGAAAAACATTATCCTTTGTCGTGCGTCGATGATTTGCTTGAGCAGCTCCAAATATCTACGGTGTTCTCGAAGATCGAACTTCTTTCAGACTATCATCAGCTGAGGATTCGAGAGTCCGATATTCCGAAGACAGCTTTCAGAACTCGCTATGGACACTACGAGTTTGTGGTGATGCCGTTTGAGCTCACCAATGCATCTGCAGCATTCATGGATATGATGAACTTGATCTTCCGTCTATAATTGAACAAATTTGTGGTGGTGTTCATTGATGATGTGCTCATATATTCTCGGAATGAATGGGATCATGCAAATGATCTAAGGATTGTTTTGGACACATTACGAGAGCACAAGCCATATGCCAAGCTGAGTAAGTGCGAGTTTTGGTTATCCCAGGTTTCATTTCTTGGGCATGTCATTTTTGGAGCAAGCGACGCAGTTGATGATGTGAAGATTGAGGCAATCATATCTTGGGAGCAGCACAAGACAGTCACTCAGATTCGAAGCCTCCTTGGGCTAGCGGGTTATTACAGACACTTCATCAGTGGATTTTCATGCATTGTTCACCCCCTGACACGATTGGCGCGGAAGGGAGTTCCATTAATTTGGGATGATTCATGCGAGCAACTATTCAGGACACTGAAGGAGAGATTGACTACCGTGCATATTCTTGCTCTTCCTTGAGGCACTCAGGATTATGCAGTCTACACAGATGCAACTGGAGAAGGTCTAGGAGCGGTGTTGATGCAGAAAGGCCACGTGATTGCTTACGCATCACGACAGTTGAGACCGCATGAGCGGAACTACCTCGCACATGACTTGGAGTTGGCGGCAGTTGTCTTCGCCTTGAAGAACTGGCGTCATTATCTTTATGGGGCGAATTTTGATATTTTCACGGAGCTTGAAGTATATCTTTGATCAGAAGGAGCTGAACATGAGACAGCTCAGGTGGCTTGAGCTATTGAAGGATTAAGACAGCACGATCTCTTACCATCCCGGTAAGGAAAATGTGGTGGCCGATGCACTTAGCGGGAGAGCTCATGCAGAAGGTACGGCGAACTGGCTATATACATGGGATATGTTGGAGTATAAGTTGTATGCGCTTATTGTGTTGTAGCAGGGTAAATGGATCCTGGAGGAGATCCATTTACCCTATCCAGTGTTTAGTCCCATATTGTCCAGTGGTGGGACTTGGAGGCTCTGGAGAGGCTATATAAGGAGCCCCAGACCTCCTGTATCCATTGAGAAAAAGGAATGAAGTATCCGCCCCTTTGAGGGCTTCTCCCGTGGTTTCATCCCGCTCCTCACGGAGTAGGGTTCCACGTAAAATCCCGATGTTCATATTTTGTTTATCTTTTATTACATGTTTCCACTTCCGCTTCCGATTTTCTTACATGGTATCAGAGCGGGTTCGATTCTCACGAAGTTTTTTATTTTTCTTGCATTTGGTCGAGAGTCGATTATGGTGTTTTGAAGATCATGTATATTCATGTTCATTATCATTCAATGATCTGCTCGTGTTCAAGTTCAAAATGTTGCTCGTGTTAAAGATGTTGTTTTGGGTTTTCTGAAACCCTAAAAATCAAGATGTTTCTCTGTACTGTGCCGCAACCCCAGGCCGGCAAGACCTAGGAGCGAGATCTGATCTCCAGATTGCCTCCTGGCCTCAACGCAGCCCTGGAAGCCCCCATCGCAGCCAGCCAGGCAAAGGCGGTGCCTCCCCGAGCCCCTTCGCATCTTCAACATCCTCCGTCTCTAGCGCCAAGCCGAACACAAAGCACCTTCACGTCTTCGCATCTTCACCTGGCGCTCCGCTCCTCCTGTCTTCATCGTTGCCTCGCGTATCTCCAGCCAGACGGAGCCTCAGGAGGAAGCATCGATCTTCCAGGACCCTCCTGGAGAATGGCGGCGCCCCATCGTCTTCGGCCACCTCTCCCAACCGACCTCGCGCGCGACTTCAGGGCGCTCAGGCGGGGCCCCCAAGCAACGCTCCACGCACCCTCAGGTGGTGCGATACCCAGGAACGATCCAGGCGGCCAGATCCAGCCGTCCCTTTCTCCCTTCGTTGCTCCAAGCGGCGTGAAGCAGATCGCCTCTGCCCTCCCTTGCGAGACTCCTCTCGTGCAATCTCCAACCGATGGCCCCTGCTCCCTCTTCTCGATCGAATTGGCGGGCGGCGGCGGCATCCAAAGAAACCCTGCAGGGGGTGGTGGCAACCCTCGAGTCGAAGACCCTTGCGGCGGCGCGAGATCTAGCCCAGACGCGTGCCCCACCCGCCTCTCCAGACGGAGCTAGGGCTCCTCCCTTCGCCGCCACATCTCCCCAGCCGGCCTCGATGGCGGCGCAGACCTCACGGCGGCGGACCCCTATGCGATTCGAAGTGGGGGTTTCACGATGGGAAACCCTAAAGGGCCACGATTCCCTTTATTTAAAAAAAAAGAAAGAAATGGAAAATGAGGGGTCTGCGGAAAAGGAAAAGAGGGAGGATGTGTGATTTGGGCCCTATGGAGGCCGTGTATCAAAATAGTTGGGGGGGGGTGGGGGGGGTTGTCTTTTGGCCCAAAGTTTGGCTTGTATTAAAACAAAAAAAAGATGAAGTTAAAAAAAAGAAAGAAGGGAGAGAATGAGTTGGGCCCAAGTGGGCCACGTGAAAAAAAAATTATGCAAAAAAGGGAAGAAAGAGTTGGGCCCAAATGGGCCGGTGAAAGATTAAAAAAATGCATGAGTTTCGAAAAAGGCGCGTACAAAAAAAAAGCCGTACGCAAAGTTTATCAAAAAAAAGTTGAAAAGCCGTAAAAAAGGAGGTTGAACGGCTTAATTGAGGAAAAAAAGGAGAGAAAATGCGCGTACAAAAAAAAAAGAGGAAAGCCGTACGCAATTTTAAAAAAAAAATATTGCAAAAGCCGTAAAAAAGGGGAGAAACGGCTTTAAAAAATGTGTTTTCAAAAAAAACGGCTTAAAAAAATGAAGAAAAGTCCCAAGTTTTTGGATGTTTCATGTTTACCCCTATTTTTTTGTTGTCTTCTCCCAACATTGTCGATGTCCATGTTTTCCGACAAGTATGGGAGAAAGGGGGAGTGTATATGTAGAGTCACAGGTCTGTTCCAGATCCAGATTCAGATGCCAGTCTCCAGACCAGCCAGAATTTCAGACTCTACAGATGATCAGATTTTGTCAGACTCGACGATCATTGTTTCCGAGTCTCCAGTTTCAGACACGCACAAGTGTACGGTCATTTCCAGATGAGCATATGTTGCCATCATCAGTTCGAGGTCCCCATCATTCTTGTTGTTGTTCGGCCAGAGTTTTCATGTGAGCCATAGGGACTCCAGAGTAGAGAACCATTCCCTATGCCATGTGTTGGCAAGGGTTTTCATGTGGTATCATAGGTACACCAGAGCAGTGCACCATTCTCTGAGCTAGATGGGAGAGACCCAGTTCTCCGACGAGGAGACTTCAGGCGCAGTTCAGACTCGATGGTCAGATTCCGAGTCTTCAGTTGACTCACACTCCAACCCGTTCGTCCTCCTCACCTGCACGGCATGAGAAGCAACGTCCTCGATTGCAGCAATGTGCGCGTTGGGTTGATATTGTCCGTAGTGTCTTGTAGCGTTGAGTTGAGTTTCTGTCTGTTTGTCCAAGCTGAGCATTACATGCTCCAGCTTGAGGGGGAGTGTTGGAGTATAAGTTGTATGCGCCTATTGTGTTGTAGCAGGGTAAATGGATCCTGGAGGAGATCCATTTACCCCATCCAGTGTTTAGTCCCACATCGTCCAGTGGTGGGACTTGGAGGCTCTAGAGGGGCTATATAAGGAGCCCCAGACCTCCTGTATCCATTGAGAAAAAGGAATGAAGTATCCGCCCCTTTGAGGGCTTCTCCCGTGGTTTCATCCCGCTCTTCACGGAGTAGAGTTCCACGTAAAATCCCGATGTTCATATTTTGTTTATCTTTTATTCCATGTTTCCACTTCCGCTTCCGATTTTCTAACAGGATATGCTCGCAGCTTTAACCGATTGGCATCCTCAAGAGAGTGCATCCATATCCATAGTCATACCTCCACGATTCAGCAGTTTGTGGGATCGTATCGTCGAAGGCTAAAAGACGGATCCTTGCATTCGAGATAGATACATGTGCGCCGTCAAAAACGAGGTTGATGATTTTGTCGTGGCAGAATCCATTTTATGGAAGGCAGGTCGGTAGTTGTGCCCAACGATGAGCAATTACGCAACGAAATTCTTGATGAGGCACACAGTTCACGATTGTCTATCCATCCTGACAGCACAAAGATGTACCGTGATCTGCGTCGACATTTCTGGTGGGATGGAATGAAGCGTGATGTGGCTCAGCATGTCAGCAGATGCATGACTTGTCAGATGGTCAAGGCAGATCATAGAAGACCACTAGGATTATTACAGTCTCTCAACATTCCCGAGTGGAAGTTAAAGAGTATTTCTATGGATTTCGTTACAGGTTTACCTAAGACACCCGATGGCCATGATTCCATTTGGGTTGTTGTTAACAGGTTGACCAAGTAAGCCCATTTCATACCTATCAGCATAACCTATACACAGTGTTGCAATAGTCGGCCGACTATCCCGAATAGTCGGTCCGACTATGCGGTGCGGGGGGGTCCCCGACTGAACAGAGCTCCAGTCGGTCAATAGTCGGCCCGACTGAATAGTCGGCCGACTATTCGGCCGACTGGCCCGACTATTAGGCCGACTGGAGATTGACTTTTGATATTTTTATTTTTTTATTTTCAATTTTCAATTTTTATGGGTTACATTTTACCACGGTATCGCAACAAATGTCAAATTATGTATATCTATTATATTGATTGGTACTTTTATCTTGGATTCATGTTAACTAATGACCATATAAGTATAAAAATATAAGAAAATATGCATATTAAATAATTTTTATATTAAAAAATACAAAATCGAATAATTTTGAATAGTCGCCCGAATAACGATTATTCTCTATTCAGTGACCCCTCCGACTGAATACCGAATACCGTCTTCTGTAATACTGCCTATACATCATCTAGATTGGCCAGATAGACTTCATGGTATACCATGCGAGGTGGTATCTGATAGAGACTCGAGGTCTAACTTGCATTATTGGCATCAGTTCATGTCAGCACTACAGACAGGGCTGAAAATGAGTTCCGCGTACCATCCACAGACCGACAGGCAGAGCGAGCGCACCATACAGACGCTTGAGGATTTATTTCACGCATGCACTTTGGAGTGGAAAGGATCCTGGAAGGACCATATGCCGCTAGTGGAATTCACGTACAACAACAGCTATCATACCAGCATTGGCATGGCACCATTCGAAGCCCTATACAGGCGGAGATGCCTCACACCTCTCAATTGGCGTAAGGTAGGTGATCATGCTCTTTACTTTGTAGACCTCTTGGAGGAGACTGCGAGAGTTGTTGATTTACTGACGTGGAAGCTTCTGACGGCAGAGCCGCCAAAAGGGCTATGCAGATCATCGGAGGAGAGATTTAGAGTTTCAGGTATCCAATCCTCTTCTCTTACTCCCTTTGCAAAATTAACTTAATCTCGTACTAATGGCATTCCTATAATATATAGGCAGGAGATTGGGTATTTCTTCGAGTATCTCCATGAAGGGAATACAGAGATTCGGTATTCGTGGCAAGCTGGCGCCACGATATGTTGGACCATTCGAGATCCTTGCTAGAGTGGGGAAGGTGGCTTACCGAGTAGCTTTTCCTCCACATCTATCAGGCATTCACGATGTTTTTCATGTATCCAATCTAAGGAAGTATGTGCACGACCCTCGACACATCAACAGCTACGAGAATCTTGACGTGGAGCTAAATTTGACATAAGAAGAGAGGCCAGTGCAGATACTTGATAATGTTGTGAAGAATCTTCGCAGCAAGGCGATTCCATTGGTCAAGGTGTTGTGGCACCGACACGGCGACGAAGAGACGACGTGGGAGACCGAAGCCGACATGCGAGCGCAATACACGCAGCTCTTCTCAGGTAGTTATTAAAACAAGCATATTTAATTATCTAGCTAATAAAAGTATATGGCTCGTTTTCCCTTTGAGGTTCTTATGGGTCCAAAACCCTTTGAGGTTTTTATGAGCATATGAAATCCAAACAAGACACCTAATGACCTTGACTCGAGTCTCGAGGACAAGACTCCCTTTGAGGTTTTTATATTTGTAACATCTGAAACCGCACAAACCTGAACCTGACCCGATTAGGGTCCGTATAACCTTAAAGTTATCAATCAACATTAATTGATCTAAATCGATCAATTGAACATGAATCAAAAGTCGTTCGAGTGAAATTGACCAAAAAACCGAGCGCATCGTAATGCATGCTCGAAAAAACCGCGAAAATCGGAAACTGCGAAACAAACTGAAACCGCCATTAAAACTGATTCGATGAAACATCAACCGTTCGTCAATCGGAGATCGTTTGATATTTTTAAAACGTGAAAAATTTTCTCTGATTTTCAATAACGTAATGCGATCACTTGTGAATATAATGCCGTGAATGCAGCATAAATGGGTGCTCGGATCCGAGGGTGTCACACACAGTGGACCAAGACTACAAACCATCGACGAAGCTTGGGTTGTTCAGGGTTAATGATAATGATCCAAGTGTTGTCTTCCGAGTGAGGACCATCTACCTAGTTGATTTCTTTTGCACACTTTATTAGCACCTTACGTATAGTGGTTTTAGCACATCTCTGGGCAACTTTGCTCATAAGTGCCTTTACATTGGATCCGCTGATTCTCAGGGGCGACCAAAACAGTGAGTGGCTCTTACTTGGAGGTTCTTTTTTGGTGCAACTACACTTTTGTGTACAGTTATTTGTAGCTAGATTTTATTGCTTTTACTTTGCTTGTGGTTTGAGAGACATGGAATGTAATATGTATGTACGAACAGCTTTTTGATGCATACACGTATATTTTGTAGACATGGATTATGTAATCATTGATAAATATGGTGTAATGGAAATGAATTGAAAGCAAATTCAAATTCCAGTCTTTTGTGTTAAGTTATGTTGTTTATGTTATTATGTACTTCAAATGCAGAAATTTGTATGTGTGGAATCGGTTTGCCGAGTACCCGAATCCTCGGGTATATTCGCTACACGTGTCAGTTGGGAAAATATCATCGGGCTCCCTTTCCTCTTAGGTCCATGTCGAAGTTACCTTTTGCTTTGGTTCATTGTGATGTTAAGGACATTTTTCAGTACGCACTATAGATGGTCATAGATATTTTGTGATCTATGTAAACAATTTTAGCAGATCTTGGGTCCATCTAATAAAAGAGTTGTCAGAGATTAATAAAATTGTCAAGTCATTCAATCAGTTTATTAAAATATCTTTCTCTACTTGTGTTCAAAATATATGGACTGATAATACTGTTAAGTTTACCCAAAGGACTTGGTATCTTTCTTTGCCTCTCGGGAAACAATTCATCAGACTTCATGTTATTATACCTCTCGGTAAAATGGGGTAGCGGAAAGGAAACTTTGCCACCTTGTTGACATTGCACGTTCATTACTTACTCAAATGAAGGATCCAAAGATCTATTGGGGAGACGTCATTCTCATTGCCACTCATCCCATAAACAGGGTCCCATCGTATGTTCTAAACGGTATAACTCCTTTCTCTCTCTTATATCCCAATGAGAACATGTTCCACTGCCATTGAGGATTTTTGGTTGCACTGCTTTTGATCATAACTTCCATACAGCGGATAAATTGTCTCCTCATGCTATCAAGTGTGTTTCCTTGGATATTCTAGCACCCAGAAGGGATATAGTTGCTATGATCCGACTGATCATCGTTATTACACCTCTATTGAAGTCATTTTCTTTGAACATACCACTACTTTACTCAATCTAATAGTGACATACCCTTGGAGTTACTGCCCCGCCCATTATCTACAAAAGAAAACACATTATTAATTTTGAGAATGTACCATTGCATGTTCCTTAGTTGCAGGATGAGGTGCCCTCTTCGAGTGCCCCCACAACTGCAGCATCGAATGCTCCACCAGAGTTTCCATCAGTGTTGCAGCAAACAAAAAGGCATTGTACTATACATCATGTGCCACATTTTACTTCCACTGACAGTCTATCCAGTTCAGGAGATTTGCAGATGCTCTACTGACGGTTACTACAAGTGATCACCATAATATATTGCAGGACCATGGTTGGAAAAAGTCTACGGATGAGGATATGGATGTGCTTACATCCAGGGGCACGTGGGATCGTGTGTTGTGTCCTACATGTGTCAAACATGTTGCATGTCAATGGGTCTTTACGACCAAACAATCCCTTGATGGTTCTATTAACAAGTTGAAGGTCAAACTTGTGGAAAAAGAATTCACTCAGACTTATGGAGTGGACTACCTTGAGAATTTTTATCATGTAGCTAGGATGGGCTCAATTCACACATTATATATGTTGCATCTAGTAAGAATTGGTCCATCTTTAAGGTGGAAGTAAAGAATACATTCTTGTACAGTGACCTCGAGGAGGAGGTCTACATGATGCAGCAACAAGGTTACTCCGTCGAGGGGGAGTGTGAGGGTCAACTCCGTAAGGCCATATATGGCATAAAGCATAGTCCACGAGCTTAATTTGACAGGCTTACCACTGAGATCAACTCTTTTGGCTTCTACGAGCATCTGATTATTCTGTATTCATTAGAAGACAGTCCACATGCATTGTGTTTTCGGTTGTCTATGTTGATGATATGGTGCTTACTGGTGATGACGAAGTAAGCATTCTAGAGACCAAGGCCTTCCTCTAGAAGTTGTTCATCACCAAGGAAGGACCTTTGTCAACTCTGGTACTACTTGGATACAAACCATTTGCCATCCCAGCAGAATTGTGAAAATATATTATGTTTGTTGATCGTTAGTTTGATGATATCACACGATATAGAGGCCTAATGGGCAAACTGCTCGGCCTCACTGTCACTAAGCCAGATATATCGTATACTGTGGGCAGAGTCATCCAGCACATGGAGAGACCTCTTTACAGTCTGTATTATGCTCTTTCGGTCCTTCAATATCAAAAGGAATATCCCGTAAGAGGCCTCTTCTACGGAGCCAATGGAGACACAAATGTCACATCTTATGCATATGTGGATTATGGCAATTATCCTGAGAACAGACAATCAACTACATGCTACACTTTGTTCGCTGGTAGCAATAGATCGAGTGCAGAGGTTGAATATATGGCGATGTCTCAAACCACTTACGAGATTACCCGAATGGTCTCATTTCTAAAGGAGCTTGAATTTTCTATTATTACTCATGTACCTTTGTATTGTGACAACAAATCTGCTGCATACATTACAAAAGATCATCTATTTCATGAGCACACTAAGCATATTGAAGTTGACTTTGATTTTATTCGAGATGCAGTACGAGCAGAGTACGAAGAGGGAAGATCACTGCTCCTCATATCTCTACAAATTTTCAGCTTGCGGATATATTTCCAAAGGCACTACCGAAGTAACGCATCTCTTGGTTGATTTCTGGGTTGGGTATAATCGATAGATATGCTCCAACTTGAGGGGGAGTGTTAGAGTTATTTAGTTATTTGTTTCTCTTCTTAAGTCCTATGACCCCTTCGTTTATTTTGGATGATAATTAAAGAGACAAAAACGACTCCTAACATCTCTTTGTTTATTTTGGATGATCATTAGAATGACAAAAATTACTCCTATTTCTCGTAGGCAAAGGATTATAATGCATCTATTCGCTTTTTGGAGTTAGAGCTCCCAATGTTTTATTATCTCTTGGTTTATTTTGGATGATGATAAAAAAACAAAAAGGACTCCTACTTTTTAGGGCAAAGGATTTATTTCTTGCCTTTAGATCATCATCCAAAGGCTCACAAAAGTGGCTCTAGTACTTAAGAGAGAGCTTAGTCTCTCTCTTGGGAGCAGAATTTATTCCACTAATTCCATAATGCCTTAAGAGCTTAGAGAGAAAGAGAAGAGAGTTGAGAACTCTCTTGCTTGTCCCATCTCTACCATATATAACCCTACATGGCCAACCATATTGCCTCGACCTTCTCTACATTGGTTCATCCCTTCGTGAGAGAAGAAAGACATCTTCCCTATGCTTCTTGTACGTGAAGGATTCGATTTCATGCAACGAAATCAGGAGATGGAGACCATTTTAATCTCTACTTGGCATAGACAACTTCAAGAAGAAGTTCATATCGAAGTCTGTGGGAAGTTACATGAGTCATCTTCGCACCCGCGAGAGAAGAGTCATTTGGTCGGACTCAATCCGGGAGGTCTCTTCCTTAAGAGACTCACGCTTCAAAGGTAACCGTAATACTCATATGATTTTGCGAAACGGTTTGAAAATTTTAATCCAAATGCATCCATTTGTAGAGCTACTCTCCCATATCCATGCAAAGTTTCATCAAGTATTTATGTAATTTTATCTTTTTAGCTCTCTAGGGTTTCGCACTATATAAGAACCCATGGACCTCTTGAATAAAATGTCATTCATTCTCAATTCTTTCTCCACATATTGCAACTTGCACATAAAAGTTACAAATTTACCAAAACAACAAAAAAAGGCATGCACATGAAAGAATGTTCGCACCACGCAAAATGCAACCCATGTACTCAAGAAAAAGAGGAAAATGCATGAGTATTCACAAGAAGTTGCAAACCCACCAATTATAAAAAACAGCTTACCTTAAATGGATCAGAGCCTCGTTTTCTCCAGAGCAGGCCTTAATGCATGGAAAAATAGCAAGAAGAACCTTCATGATCCATTTTACTGAAAGCTCTGAATAGGCAAATGAGGCAGGCATGGGATTATTCAAGCCGGGTAGGGGTGCATCTCGATTATTCATATCATCCAAAGAAACAAAAAAAGAGCAAAGTACACTGCTCAACTGAGTGCAATATTCCATCCAATCTGAGTTAGAACTCTGCAATTTTTTCACAACGGTGAATCACTAGACAATGAACAAATGAAGCCAGAATAAACCTCAAGACATCTTTTTTTTGAACGAACCTCTGAATAAGTGATCCTATGTTGCTGAAACTCCTGGAGCATGAAAGCCGGTGAACATATGTTGTTTGCAAATTTTTGTATTCTTCCATTTTCACAAAGGAACTGCAAATTACTCAAATTCCCAAATCTGAAGCAGTAGTTAAGTACTTGATTTGCATCCAACGATTAGCTTGAAAATGAAAAAATCTAACCAAAAAAAACTACTGCATATCCAAATATCACAAAGAGGCAGACATATGAGAGAAGGAAACTAACAACCGCTGTAGATTATGTTGATTGGGCTGGAGGTTCATCATTAATGCCACATCTACAAACAAAATCTGAAAGTATGTTTAACTGCCAGAATCCATCATCTAAGAGATTTATCATTGAAGGATACATAGACTCCCGTAGGACCTCCAAGTATACAACTTGAAGTTGAAAAGCACTAAATAAGTCGCACTCGGTGCTGCAAAATTATTGACCTTTGTGAATGCATAAAGATTTACAAGGAAAATCAAGAAATTAGTAAGCCTGAGATTGGCTTCACGCAAATACATTAAAAAAAAGTTCTTAAAAGTAGAACTAGGATTCCTAGGTGAGGAATAGGAAAATCAAGTGGACAATGAGAAGCATTACAAGCACATTAAAGAACGAAGGTCATGGAACTTGACAAGAATGTGCTCATGGAAGCAGCAAGGGAAATACAATTATGTTGGACAAGTACTATAAATAATATGGGTTTGAGTATGTTAGGCCAACTGGCCTATAGAATGATAAGTCCATAGGTCCAATGTAACCTCGGTAAAATGGGAAAAGAACATTAGACCACCAGATGGGTGCCAATGATTTTCATTGTCATGTTGGGATCTTGAAGGTTGTGTTAACTCATCAAACAATGTAGCGTAAGGCAGGGCGTAGTGAGTTTTTTAGAATCATGTAACACATTGTACTATCTTTTTCCTTTTATTATAAGATGTGGTGGGTCCCAGCTTCGGATTCCACCCTTTCTCCTCACAAAAAAAAACAATGCAGCAAGCTAAAGCTAAATTCAAATTGGAATCATGGCATCAAATTAGGCCAAAATTCGGTCGAATTTTGGTTTGGACTGAAACTGACACAAAACATCCGACATTCAAGGGTTTAGGGTTGCCGAAAGAAGGGCGGGTGACCGATACAAACAAAATTTTGGTGAAATTTCAGTCGAACTTTGGCCGAAATTTAGTTTAGGCTGGTCACTGATATGTTGGCCAAAACCGACATTCTAGGCTTTGATTGGAACTGTATAAGAAATAGCTCAGGTTCATCAGTGTAATCAATATATTATGTTAGTATACAGACCAAGTACCTTAAAGGCTTAAACACGTCGCACATTTTAATATGGTCTTGATGCCGCATCAATATTTTGGAGCAGATCTGCGGATGAGAGAATATGTGGAGACTGGTGATTGAGAGAAAGAAGGGGAAGACGCGCATGTAGCTTGGGATTTAGGGGAGCAACACAGAGATGTGCAAGGAGAGGAGGAACTCAAAACTCAGTTTTCAAGACCCATGAGCCCTTTTATACAATGAGGGGATTGGATTACAAAACGAAAATAAAAAATAAAACAAAACGCTGATAGAGCCTATGGACATAAAAAGACTCCTGACTTTATAACCATGGATTAAATTATCACGAAATATCTTTGGTACAACAACAGTACATCAGTATTGACATTTTTATGATGCCGGTAGCATCCTGGATATCCTTTTTTCTCAAATATCAGCCTATATTGTGCACTACATCGGCAACTTGTCATCATATTCATCGATATCTATGAAATTTAAAGTATCAAGTGCAAATGTTCGACCATTTTTTTACCGACACTATTAACATCATATGCCGATATCGATGCCCTATCAACAATATTACATATGTTGCTTGATTTCATTGATTGTTTCTCTAGGGGAGGAAGCGCTGAAAGTAATTTTTTAATTCTTAAGGTTTTCATAATCGATTGGGTCATGATTTAGTATACACCCATTATTAACATATTCCGATACAAACTCGACAATACTAAATAATCAGATTGATGATTCTACTTCGGGGGTATGGCTTCATGCAAGACCCCAGATTTTACATAGCTACTCCCATCAAGATCCCTATTTTTATTTTTTTTTTTGATAAACCAAGATCCCTATTTTTAGACTAGAAACATTGCCCCCACTTCTGATGATGGGGAGCAAACATTGTAAATAGCATATCTACACATATAATTCATACAAGTTAGTATATTACAAGTTATTGTTAGTACCATTAATCAAGCGATGTGGATGTAGAATAGACTGCATTTGGTAATGATTGTCATTTGTTTAAATAGAAATTTTAACTTCTAATCTATTTTAGAACATATTCTTTTCTTTTGAATAGTGGTTTTAATGATTGTTGTGCTATATAGTCTTTCTAATCGTAACCGTTTGTTTTTATGTAAGATTTTTTATGTTGCTCAAGCTTTTTTTCATAAAAAGTATTTTTTTTAGGACAAAAGGATATGGCGTCAAAAAGATGCCAACCTTGTAACGTGTTGTGAATATGCTAAATACATTTATTGATGTCTACAAAAATATAATTGCATGCAACGTTGCAAATATTAGTATCATGCACTCAATCGGAAGGGTCACTTACGAAAGAATAAAGCATCTTCGGGTAATGAATCGAAAATAACAGTATACTTATTTTCAATTAACTTAAATATAAAAACTATGTCTATATGTAATAAAATCTTTTATATTATACATGTAATGTCATTAATTACAAAAATAAAAGTACTAATGAATTACAATTAAACAATGTGCATCTTACGTATACTTTACATCAAATAAATTTATGAAAAATCAAAAAAGATAGACGGATATTGTTTTCATTACTTCGTCAACTAGTCAGTCAGAGCTATTCTATTCGATTACCCCATCGAATAACTTCGTCAAACTTACTAATATGTTTGTTTGACCAACTATCGCAACATTATTTGTATATTACTTATTGTTTTAAAAACATGTTGTTTTAAAAACTAAGATAATTTTAATTTTCGAAAAACAAATTACTTTTTGAGCTACTTTCGTGATTTCCACTGACATATGTGATGTGTCTAACATATCCATATCCACACATATTGATACAATGTCGATTTCAATATTTTAAACCTTGTTTGCAATTAACTTATCTGCCTTATTTTTGTAATCTCAATCGATCACAACTTGAAAAATATAAGCCTTTCAATGAAAGAAAAAATTAAAAAAGAAAAACCACCTAAATCTTATTTTATTCCTGATCCCAATTTGTTAGACGAAAGGGAGTCTTTGTTATGATCAATAAGAAAACCCTAGGCTCTCTTATATAGGGAGAAGCCTTAAGGGTAAATTACATGGATGTCTAAATAGAAGAAAGAAATAAAAACACGGTACATAAACATATAATAATAATAGAAACTATCTCTACACTCCCCCTCAAGGTGGAGCATAGATGTCGATCATGCTCAGCTTGGATGAACATCTCTGGAAAGGTCCTCTGAGCAATGGCTTGGTGAATACATCGGCAGTCTGATCTCCTGAGCTAACATGGGCCGTGGATATCAATCCTCTCTGGATCAGGTCCCTAGTGTAATGACAGTCAACTTCAATGTGCTTGGTCCTCTCATGAAAAGCTGGATTGTTGGCAATGAACAATGCTGCCTGATTGTCACACTGAAGCGTCATAGGTAGAGATACTGCTACATGTAGATCTTCTAATACAGAGCGAACCCACATCATTTCCGTGCTGGCTTGGGCCATTGCCCTGTATTCGGATTCCGCACTGGATCTTGCCACCACCGTTTGTTTCTTGCTTTTCCAAGAAACCAGAGAGCCTCCAACAAAGACTGCAAACCCTGAGGTTGATTTTCTATCCTTAGGGCATCCTGCATAATCTGCGTCTGCACACGCTGAGATGGATAAGTCTGCACCCTTTCTTAATAGTAGCCCTAATCCAGGAGTAGACTTCAGATACCTCAGTATCATGTGTATAGCATCCATGTGAACCTGTCTGGGCTGCTCCATAAACTGACTCACCCGGCTAACTGCAAATGCAATGTCTGGACGGGTTATAGTAATGTAGAGGAGTTTTCCCACCATCTCTCTATATCTCCTCTTATCCACTTCGTCAGTATCATCATCATATAACTTCATGCTGGGGTCCATGGGGATGCTTGATGGTTTGCACCCATCCATACCAGTCTCAACCAGGAAGTCAGTAATGTACTTCCGTTGTGTCATCACCAAACCATGTGCATTCCTAGCAAATTCCAACCCTAGAAAATATCTTAGGGTTCCAAGATCCTTTGTAACAAACTGACGACCTAGGAATGCCTTCGCCCTTGCTATGCCCTGAACATCATCTCCTATAACAAGAATATCATCCACATAGACCATTATGACAACCGTACCTGCCGAGGTCTTCTGGACAAACAACGAATGGTCAGCATTGGACCTCTTGAATCCCTGGTGCTCAATTAGGTTGGACAATTTCTGGAACCATGCTCGTGGACTCTGTTTAAGTCCATATATAGCCTTGTGAAGTCTACATACCATATGCGTCTCCCCCTCAGCAGTAAACCCGGGTGGCTGCTGCATGTAGACTTCCTCCTGTAAGTCCCCGTACAAAAATGCATTCTTGACATCCAGCTGATAAATGCTCCAGTCACGGACTACTGCAACAGACAGGAGGATACGCAGAGTCGAGTGTCTCGCCACTGGAGAGAATGTATCCATGTAATCAACGCCATATGTCTGTGTAAATCCCCGGGCTACTAAACGTGCTTTGTATCTATCCAATGTGCCATCTGCATGGTATTTGACTGTGAAGACCCATTTGAAACTGACAACTGATGCATCAGGAGGTGCAGGGACCAAAGACCATGTGCCACGGGACTGCAAGGCCCCCATTTCTTCTTCCATAGCCAGTCTCCAGCATTCACTCTTCAAGGCTTCCTGGTATGTCCGTGGTATGTCCACAGAAGATAAGGCAGTAGCAAACTTCTGGAAATCACCTGTGAGTCGGTGGAAGGAAACCTGTGAAGCAAAGGGATAGGATGCACACTGCCGTCTCTGTTTCCGAATAGCAATCGGAACATCCAGATCATCATCGGGGCCCACCTGTAAGGAGTCATCCTGCATTTGTTCTGAACCTGACCCGTCAGTAGAAACATCATCTGAACATACCTGAGGCTCAGTGATTGGCTGATCTGCTGTCTGAGCGGGACCTGACCGACGCGTATAGTGGTTAGGAAATGGTGATATGATTCTCCGAGGAATGGGTGGTGGTGGAGGTGGAGGTGGTGGTGGCGGTGCTGGCAAAGGAACTGACACAGGAGACGAGTCAGGAGTAAGACAGGTAGGTGGTGGTGGAACCAAAATATCATCAGCGGTGGTGGATGGTACCATTCTGTCCCCGGCTGGCGAGAAGAACATGACCGACTCGAAGAAGGTGACATCCGCACTAACGAAGTACCTGTTGGTAGTAGGATCATAACACCGGTATCCCTTCTGGGTCCTTGAATACCCAACGAAGACGCACTTGACTGCTCTTGGAGAGAGCTTGTCAAGTCCAGGAGACAGACGATGAACAAACGCCACAGCACCAAAGACACGAGGTGGCAGTGAGAAGAGCTCTTTATCAGGAAAGATAAGAGAGATGGGTATCTTCTCTCCAAGGACAGAGGAGGGCATTCTATTGACCAGATAGCATGCAGTAAGAACAGCATCCCCCCAGAAGGAAATAGGAGCACAACTTTGAATCAATAAGGTACGAGTGATATCCAAGAGATGGCGATGCTTTCTTTCCGCCACACCATTTTGTTGGGATGTGTATGCACAGGTGGTTTGATGAATAATTCCCTTTAATGATAGAAATTGAGAAAGAGAACGTGTACAGAATTCAAGGGCATTATCCGTCCGAACATATTTGACTGAAGAAGAAAAAACATTCTGCACTTCATTAATCAAATTTTTAATAACATCTCCTGCTTCAGACTTATTCTTCAGTAGAAAAACCCAAGAGACACGAGAAAAATCATCTACGACCACAAGATAGAACCTGTGTCCCTGGTGATCGGGAACACGACTCGGACCCCATATATCTATATGTAACAACTCGAAAGGGGAGCTACTGCTCCGACTCTGACGACCTGGAAAGCTCGACCTGTGATGCTTTCCTAACTGACAAGTTTCACAACGAAACGACGAACTTGGGGAGATCTGGGGCAGAAGATGGCGCATTTTCTGGAGTGGAAGGTGACCAAAACGAAGATGCCAAATGTAAGGTGAGACTGGACCAGCAGAGTGAGCGGAGATGCCAGCATAAGATTCCCGGACCAACCGATATAGACCGTTCTGCTCAGAGCCACAGCCAATCACCTTGCCCGTGAGTATGTCCTGAAAAATGAGAGAAGACGGGTCAAATATAGCTCGACAATTCAAATCCTTTGTAATCTGACTAATAGACAACAAATTTAGTGAGAATTCAGGAGCATGTAAAACATTCTGTAGCTGCATAGCGGAGGTTAAGAAAACCTCCCCCTGACCAACAAGGGGTGAATGGGAACCATCTGCTATCTGCACTGAGCGACCTGGAGGAATAGCCCTGTAGGCCTGTAATCTACCTTTATCTCGACACAGATGATGTGTAGCTCCGGAATCTATAACCCAGTCAGATATATCATGTGAAGGAATGATCGCTGAAGATCTACCTGAGGAACTGGCAGCGGCGGAAGAACTGGCTGAGGCTGTGGCAGCAATATCAGATGAGCCACCAGATGAATCACCAGAAGACTGTGGCATAATATCACGGAGACGGGCCACGAGTTCGTCAAATCTATGATCTGCAGTAGACGGTAATGGAGACTGTGAATGCTCTGCAACCCGTGCCGATGCTGGGAACCCATGCTTTGAGTAGCATGTCTCCTCTGAGTGTCCAGGTCTGTGACAATATGAGCACATCTGACTAGGTCGACCGCCTCTTCCCTGAGAGCCACGGCCACGTCCACGGCCACGCCAAGAGGATGGTCCACCTCTCCCACGCGAAGCTGTCATCGCAGATGGGGGTGGAGTAGAAGAGCTGGAGGAAACTGTGATACGGCTGAGCCTCCTGTATACATCCTCCACTGGAGGAATGACTGCATCTGCTAAGATCTGTGACCGTGCAGCGTCATACTCAGGGTCGAGGGCAGCAAGTAGAACACCCACCATGGTGGCGTTCCGGAACGTCTTCTGCTGCTCTGGAGTAGCAGTCAGAGGGATGGTACTGTAGAGCTTCTCAAACATCCCTCTTAGGGATGTGTATAGAGAGTGGAGAGGTCTGCCGGCCTGCTTCATCGTAAAGATGTCATGCTGAAGCTGCAACATCTTTGTCTCATTTCGCACCTGCGAATATGTAGCAGCAAGAATGTCCCACATTGCCTTAGCAGTGGGCTGATGGAGGACATCATTAGCTATCTCCATCGTCAACGTACCCGATAACCAAACCTTTGCATAAGCATCATCGGCCTCCCATGAGGCATAGATCCCTGTCTTCTCCGCAGGCTCATCCTCGGTAAGAATGTGTTTCTTACCGTTTGATTTCATGAGGCTCATGAACTGCATGGCCCATAACTCATAGTTAGACCCGTCCATCTTCACTATCGGCGCCGGACCTTTGAATGCGCCGGTGGAGGGCAAATCGACTTTCGATTCTGACATACTGCTGCCGGAAGAAGACGAAGGGAGAATAGACAATGTGATGAATGTCTACACCAACTGCATCGGATTTGAGTACGTGTGTAGACCTTTACGCACTCAAATCCATAAAGCCGAGGAAGAAGGGTCTAGGGCACGCTTCCAAGGAAGCAAAACAGCCCTTGAACGGCCTCGAGAGCGACGCCTAAGTGCTGGTGGAGGCCACGGAACCCCTACTGCGGCTGATGGGGTTGCCGCTGGGGTTGTAGGAGCGGCAGGGGGTGCCGCTGGGTGGGCTGGCTGCCGCTGGGGGCACCCGGCGGTGCCGCAGGAGCGGCTGGGAGGGGCTGGCGGGGCCGCAGGGGCGGCTGGCGGCGCCGCAGGAGCGGCTGGGTGGGCTGGCGGGGCCGCAGGGGCGGCTGGGAGGGGCTGGCGGCGCCGCAGGGGCGGCTGGCGGGGTCGCTCGGGAGGAGAGAAGGTGGGGGCGGCGGGTGGGGGTAGGAAACGAGCCCTAGGGTGGCTCTGATACCATGTTAGACGAAAGGGAGTCTTTGTTATGATCAATAAGAAAACCCTAGGCTCTCTTATATAGGGAGAAGCCTTAAGGGTAAATTACATGGATGTCTAAATAGAAGAAAGAAATAAAAACACGGTACATTAACATATAATAATAATAGAAACTATCTCTACACAATTCATGCATGAACTAAGATCTAAACCTTTAGGTGTGGATAAACCCATACTTGGTTGGCCTCGTCTGACCTATTCAAACTGCTCTTCAACATTCACTAATCACTTTATTAATTTATTATCATAAAAAATACCTAAAAATTGTCTCTATTCTGATTTTACCATATATGTTTTTTTTTGGAAAAAAGAGGGTGAAGTCTCAAGTTGAGACCCATATTTGAAAATATATAATAATTAAATTAGGGTTTTTATCGGTTGTGTCCCTCTGAATAATTACAATATCAGTTATGCCCCTCCCTTTTTGGGAATAAGGGTTGTGCCCCCGACTTCTTGCCGTTCTATCACATGTGCCCCTCCGTCAGTTTAACCGTCAATGAGTTGAACTTAACCATGGTTTTTTTCAAACCATGATGCAGTTAAGAGAAGCATAATTGTCCAGACTTCTTCATCTTCCTCTACCCTCATTTGTTTTGCTTCCTTTCTCTTCACAATTTCTCTCTCTTAATTACACCTCCATGCATCCATCAAATTGCTAAAATTTTTGCATTTTCACGGATATATCACTCATTGCGGATCAAATGGTAAATTTTATTGAATTTTTCGATGAATTTCCATGAATAAATTAATCAAAATTCTATATGAATTAAACAAATGCTGAAAGGTCGTCCCCTAGCGAGCATCGGAAGCAGCAGCCACCTCACCGCGACATCGACGGCAAGACGTCCCTTGGTGGAGGAGGAGGAGGAGACGAGGCATGACACAACGGGAGTAGGAGCTGGGGGCAGAGAGGGAGGTGCCGGGACAGAGGGGAGGTGTTGGGGGTGGATGGGAGGAGTTGGTGGACGAGCTCGGGGTGGAGAGGGAGGTAAAGGGGCAATGGGAGGATCTGGGGGCGGAGGGGAGGTACGGGTGAAGGAGCTCAGGGGCGGTGGGAGGGGCTGGGGATGAAGGGGAGGTGCGCGGGCGGAGGGGGTGATGGGGTTGGAGAGGGAGGTGCGTGGGCAAAGAGGAAGAGGAGGTGCGGTGGAAGGAGCTCGAGGTGGAGAGGGTTGCGGGGGCAGAGGGAGGAGCTAAGCATGAGGCTGGGGAGGATAAAGAGAAGGGGGAGGAAGATGACGAGGATGGGGGAGGAGGAAGAAGGGGATGGACTTTTCAGCCTATTTTTTAAAATTTAATTCATGATGTGTCCTCAAAGTTAACGTATGTTTGCGTTTGAGATGAACAGCAACTAACCCAAGGGGTACAAGTGATAGAACGGCAAGAAGTCGGGGGCACAACTGATATTCCAAAAAAGGGAGGGGCATAACAGATATTGGAATATCTCGGAGGGGCACAACTGATAAAAAACCTAAAAATTAGATTTACATATTGTTGAAACAAAAATGTGCAACATTTTTTCCATGCTCAATTACATTCTCGTAGTAGAAAGGCTGACCATCGAAGACGAATTCATTTCTAGCTAACGGACAAAGCGCCCATATGTGCGCAAAAGAAGCCAAAGAGACCTCCTGAGAGTTGTTGCAATAGGTCTTGATGGAAGCCCAAAAGGAGTTAGGAATGTTTATCCCAAGCCAATGAATGCCAGCATACTCCCATAATCTTGCCGAGTGCGTGCATCCAAAGAAAAGATGATCCCACAACATATGCTCAATTTCAAATTTAAATAAATTAAGCATATGTTGTATAAAAGTTAATTTAATAGATAAGGTACTAATGGTAAAGTTCGAACATATTTATTGGGGGAAAAGGCTTTTTTGTTGTTGTTGATATGCTAAATTTATTGTGGCCAAAAAAACGGGAGCGTGGTAAGGTGTCCGCCCCAATAATACTATAAAAAGAGATGTGGACTTCCATCTCGGAGTTTTGGACTTCCATTAGAGATGTGGGAGGGAATTCTCAAGCGAATTGCGCGAGGCCCTTCGTTGTTTTATGGGGCATCTGGCTTGCAAGAAACGAGTCTATCTTCAGAAGGCAAACATCTAGCTGTGAAAATGTGATTTGTCATATAAACTCCTTGTACAGCCTCTGGTTGTCATGCTAATGTACTTCATTTACCATTAATGGAATCTCGTTGATTGGTGAATCCCGCTTTTGGGATCTCACCCACTTTTTCATCAAAAAAATAACACTATAAAAAGATTAAGAGGTCGGGAACATGCTAAGGTATCTAACATGATGATAAAGAGGCTGGGATAGGAATCGACTGGGATTGTAGACCGATTTGAATGAGTCTACAATCATATGGGAATTGGTTGTATGTGCAGACACAAGGCACGACCGATCCCATCAAGAAAAAAATTTGTACTAGGGCTGGAGGGGTTGTTTATTAATCTGAAATCACCATTTCTGATCAAAATCAGACCTAGGCGGCACTAACAGATCCCGTTGAGGGTTAGGAGATGCAACCGAGTGCGCACGGGGAACCTAGGAGCCTCCGGAAAAACTAGGCGGCATCATCAGCGGTGCTAGAATGCCCCAACGGCAGAAGACGGCGGCACTAGCAATGTTGTAAGGTGGCCCCGCATGTGCTAGTGGCCAAATGACGATGCAACTAAGGGCTACGACGACGGTAGCAGTTCCACTACCGTTGTTGATGTTGCTGGCCGCGACAGCACTAGGTGAGTCAATGAAGGTGCCGGCTATTGCAGACGGGCAAGGAAGGGGGGCCAACGAGTAGGGTTAGGTTGGGGGTACGAGTTTCATCATTAAGTTTCTCATTTGATCATTGGGAATTGGTATCGATCATATACTTTCCAAAAGCATGTATCATACCTAGGTGTTGATCATATACTTTTCAAAAGCATATATCAAACCTTACAAATCAATTTGATTGTCTACTGTTAGTAGAAAAGTAGACGTCTCTGAGGTATATCATGGAGTTGATTTCTAGAAATTGATTGCTGATAGTTAATAGAGAATCTTGGGAAACGCCGACATGTCAGAAGGTCTCAATTCTATCAAAAGGTGGACGGTTGATTCTTCTCAAATATCAGCTCAGGTGCATTTCCTATCTTTTTAATGTCTATCGGACATTTTTTTGAGAGAAGGTACGCGGGTGGATTCCCAGAATGGGAACCACCACGAATAGTATTACATAAATATATTAAAAAAAGATACAAAATGATACAACTCATTACATGTTCCAGGTTCTACACAATGCCCTACAGTGATCAATCACATACTCAGAATAAAAAACCGCCCCCTCCAAATATAATAGCATTCCGCATACAACAAATCGCCCAAAGCATCGCGAATGGACGCATACAATCCTCGTGGCCGTAACCGCAGATTAACCTGATATCCCTCCTGAAACTCGCGCAATCACGAGGGCTGAGCCACGAGATGTCAGCTTTGCCCCACACGTCAGTCGAGGACAGACACGTGAAGAAGTGGTCTGCATCCTCCACCCCGGCCCCACATCTACCGCAGAGAGTGTCGTCCACCCCCAGCAAACAACCCCGGCGCGCCTTCGTGACAATCCTTCCAAGCCTGAACAGCCACATGAAAACCTTTATGCGAGTAGGCACCCTGCTCCTCCAAATCAACTTTAAATCCACACCCACCTCCTCCGTTATTGCTGTGTCCCCTTCTAGCGAGAGGAAACCGTAAGCCTTCTTTACCGAGAACCTCCCATCACCCCATTCATAATAATCCCTACTCTCCGAAGGGACATCACCCCTCGCCAACAGCTCCTGCATCTCAAAGAACTCGTCACATCTCTGGTCCGAAAGCTCAGACACAAAGATTGGCGAGAACACCCCACCTCCTGTACCACCACCCTCTTGTTCGCCACCATCTGCATCAATCTTGGGAAGCATTCCCCCAGGATCCCCTCCCCAGACCAATCGTCCTGCCAGAAGCTAAAGCTCCCACCATTCCCCAACTTGGGCCTCATCTTGGCAGCTAGCTCGGGGACTACCTGCGAGATACCTCTCCATAGAGATGACAGAATCGCCCCAACTCCACTTCCAGCAACATCGACATCCCATAGATCCTTCTCAGCAGTCTGCACACCAGATCGTCAGACTTCCCCCAAATATGTGTCACCCATTTTGCCATGAAGGCCGTATTAACGACAGCTAACCTCCTCATCCCCAAACCTCCCTTCCTCATCTGTGTTGTCCTCGTGCTCCAATCGACCAGGTATGAGTGCGTCATATAGGGGCAAGGGACACCGCCAACTTTGATCTCCCCTCTGACTAGGCAGGTATCGGAAAGCAGCTCCAGGGGGGGGTCCTCAGTTCCGATTTTGCTCAATCGGAGTAGGATTTGCATTTAGACTTTGCACTAAGACCCAGGAAGGCTAAGGAAGCGGTCCTAGGCAGGAGTGTCGTGCTCATAAAGGATCCTTAGTCAGACTGGAATTAGTCGGAAGAGAGCATCCTGGAGCAAAAAATGGCTGAATATCTAGTTTGGGTGCATGCCTTCCCTAGATTGCCTACCATCTGACCAAAAGAACCTCCTCATCGAAACCTCCACCTTCTTGCAGAGCCCCACGGGCAAGGCCCACATAGAGCAGAAGAAAATCGAGATCGCCGAGAGGACATGCTTTAGAAGGACCAGCTTTCCACCTTTTGAAAGTAACATCGCCTTCCAACCCGCCCGCTTGCCCTCCAACCTCTTCATCAACGATCTCCAATCTCCAATCTTGGACTGTCCCGCCACCAGAGACAAACCGAGGTAGGTGATCGACAAGGTAGCCACTGCACAACCTAACAGCCACGACACCCTTCGCCCCTCCAGGTCTGAAAATCAAAAAGGCACCACCACTGACTTGCCTCTATTAATTTGAAGGCCGGAAATATCCCCGAAGATTTTCAAGATCAACGAAGCTCTACGAAGACCCTCCTCATCCTCCCTCAAATGTCATCAGCATACTGCAGCAGCGGAATAGAGATCTCATCACGGTTGTAGCACGACCACCACCCATCCGAAGTCGCCATCCTAGCCATTACTGCAAGCTCATCAGCCACAAGGACAAACAACATAGACGCCAAAGGACATCCATGTCTGATGCCCCTCTGGGGCTGGAAAACCCCCCCTCCGAGCGAGCGTTGATAAGTACCGTAGGAGACACCATTGTGACACACTGCTTGATCCAAGCCATCTACAGCTCTGGGAAGCCCCTTTTTAGCAAGAACGCCCAAAGAAACCTCCAATCAACGCAGTCATACGCCTTCGAAAAGTCCACTTTCCACATCACATCCTTGGTCCCAGACCTTCTCCAATCTAACATGATCTCAAATACCATAACCAGCACATCCGCTATGGCTCTCCCTGGGACGAAAGACGATTGCTCAGGGGAAACAATATGACGCATCACCCTCGACAACCGGATTGCCAAAACCTTTGATATCAAGAGGTATATTGCATTGGAAAATGCAATGGGTGAAATCTTCCACCCTGGCCGGTGCACTCCTCTTCGGTAATAGAAAATGAGCGCCTTATTCAGCCTCTCAGAACCGTGATGCCCCACCCGAAACTCCGCAAACACCTCCATGATATCATCTTTGAGTACCTCCCAGAACTCCCTGTAAAAGCAAACGGAGAAATCGTCAGGACCAAGTGCCCCATCCACATTCAGCTGGTGCAGCGCTTTCCTCGCTTCCTCCTTAGTGACCTCACTCACCAATTCATCCACCATTTCTCAGGGAACAGTAGCCACTCCTTTCCCCTGCCATCCCCAACCTCCTCGTGAAGTACGCCGCCCAAATGCCTGGAAATGAGATCGCAAGACCACCCCCACCTCCGCATCCCCCTCCACCTTCACCCCACCGACCTCGATTGAGTGAAGGTGATTCCTACGCCTCCTACCATTAGCCACCGCGTGAAAGAAACGAGCATTAGCAACTCCCTCCTTTACCCACCGCTGCCTCAACCGCTGCCTCCAAACGACCTCCTCTTTCTTGTCCTCTCTAAGAATAATAGCAAGACGCTCGCATCTCTCGCTTACCTCCTCCACCATCAACTCCCGCTCGTCTTCCAACTTGTCCAGTCGAGCCACCTATTCATGCGCCTCCTGCCTCCTCTCCCAACGCCTTGCATGAACCTCCCTACCATATCCCATCAAGAACCTCCTAAGTGCGCCCAACTTGCTAGTGAACCTGGACGTCGCAGACCCCTCTGGAGTGAGGCTCCTTCAGAATTCAACCACCGTCTCTCGAAAGACATCCTCCATCAACCATGCTTTCTCAAAACAGAAGAAAAACCGATGTCGGGTCCCCTCTCCAGACAACCACAACAAAGGCGTGTGATCTGAATGAGCTCTCATCAACGTCCCGGCCTCTGCTGGAGTGAACAACAACAATGCCTCAGTTGATAGCAGAAATCTGTCAATGCGGGATCTAGTCTTGGAGCTATGCCAAGTGTACCGATAACTCGTTGCATCAAAGATCTATAATCCGCAATCCTCCACCACCCTCTCAGCTCATCAGATCATGCATCTCTCTCGCCCCTGCCACCAAGACGATCCTCAGGAAACAAAGTAAGATTGAAATCCCCCGCAATAATCCACGGCACATCCGAGAACGACTCCCTCACTGCGCCAAGATCAGCAACCAACGGACCGATACCCCCACCACCAGGAGGACCATACACGTTCGTGACCAAGAACATCACCCCGTCAATAGCTCGCTGCAAGAGAACCGAAATAGAGCACTGACCCAGCATTTCATCCCCTCCATGGATATGCAATCCCTATTACAGCCCATAACCAGCCCTCCCCCCCCCAACCCCAGTCTCACTATCCGCTGCAACAGCTCTGAACGAATCCAACCTCCCACCCCCAACTTCAGTCCAAGCACCCACAATTTCACCTGAGATCTTGGTCTCCTGAAACAAAGCAATGTCTACATCAAGGTCCCTCACCAGTCTCCCTACCATCGTTCTTTTGTCCACCTGGCCCAGCCCCCTTACGTTCCAGGAGATCAGCTTCGCTTAGGAATAAAGGAAAAACCCTCTGAAAGCACCACATCAGTGCACCTCAAAACCTCCCTCTCAATGACCCTCAAAAGGTTCCCATCCCAAGACGGATCTGCAGCGCCCCTCCCCGCCACCTCTGCCTCAACTTCAGCGTTTACCTCCCCACCTTGAGTTGTGTCCGGGATGCCAACCACCTCTTGCCCACCACCAAGCATACTCCCCACCAAAGAAGTCCCAACTTTACAAGATCCAATGCCCACCGGCTCTGAGGCGGACGCCCGCAGCGGAGACTGCCCCTCCGACAACCGATAAGCCACCATCCTCTGCATCTGCCTTCTCTCAATCAAGGTACATCTGGAGTACAGCCTCCAAAAACGCCTTGGCGCATCCCCCAACCGGACAGCCACCATCTTATGGAGCGATAAGAAATCAGGCCCATACCGCAAATCAGGCGAGAGATGCATCCCACCAGAACAATCTGCAGAGCATTGACGTGCCGCCAGAACCGGGGAGTAGGCGGAGGGTCCTCCCCCAAAGCCCCCCTGAAAACCCTTCGAGTTGCAGACGAGGATCCTCAACCACCACCGTGTGCCTCGCAGACGATGACCCGGTAGACAAGCCAGACCTCTGGCCAGAACGAAGAAGACCCTCCGTCTCCTGGCACACCACGCCCTCAGGCATCTCAGCAGAAGGCCTGCCACCCGCGGATCCAGATCTGGAAGACCCGACAACCCCCAGCGGATCAGATTCCCCCCATCAGAGCAACGTGGGGATCGGAAAGGTGGAGACAATCCGGGTCCGAGACCACCCCGAACCTTTAGATCTGACCGCCTCCACTCTGTGGGAATCACCAAACTCAGGCCCAACAGTGAATAACGCGGATGTCCGATTAGAGGGTCCCAGACGGGTTCGCAAGTGACCCGAAGCGCCTGACTCACCCGCAACCACTTCCGTGAAAAGAGTCTGCTTTTCAGAAACCGCTCGCTCGCTTCCCGAAGCCTCCAGCTGGCCTCCACCATCGCTTGAGACCAATCTCGGGCAGGGCGACCTGAGATTTTTCAGATCAAGCCCAACCTTTCAAATCCCATGGAAAGGAAACCTTTCCCCTTCCACGCTCCTCATCGTCGGAGAAAGCAACGTCAAAGCCACTTACCGCCGCTCCGCCTCATCTATTGTTGCTTCCAACCTGACCTCCAACTCGAACCGAGCACCACCGAAAGCTGCATGGAGGAAAGCGGGAAGGAGGGAGCCATCGCGATGCCCTTAACCACCATCCATGGCAGTTGCCCAAATCCCAAGCCGGTCGACACAACCTCCGCGACCGCCAGTACCGAGCCGAGCAACCCACGCACCGCCTCTAAGCCACGCGCAATGAGAGGAACGCCCCGAACCGAGAAAACTCCTCCCACTGCTTGGTCGCGCCACCACTGTCTTGCAGGAGAGGAGCCCTCTAGTGGACCCTCCCTAACGATCGGCGAGAAAAATCAACTAGTCCCTGCGCCTCCTCAGGAGTGAGTCCCCGAGCACAAACCAGCGAACCTTCCAGTAGGACGACATCACCACGAAAATCGACCCCAAGCGCGCCGCCGATGTCAGCCATGGCATCCGCCAGCCCCCGATTCTGGTCTCGACATACCCCCACCAAAAAGGACACTCCTCCAGCTTCATCAGAAAGCGATGACGACAGTCTCGGGCCCGGTTCTCCTTCCTCGGCAGGGTCAACTATGCGACTCAACTTTGACAAACGCTGGTCCCGACGCGGACACCTGAAACTCCCGTGACCGCGACTGCCGCAAGAGAAGCAACAAACCGGGTCACGGCAAACCGTCGCCCGATGCCCTTGCCCACCACAACGCAAGCGGGCTCCCCTGAACCTCTCCTCTGATCTACCCACCAAGAGGGGCAAAGGGCACCCACAGCGCCCCATACGCGTCCACCCTCCGCTCATGAGACCGACAGCATCAAATGTCTACCAGACATGTATTGATTGGAGTACACACTCCCCTAGAATTTACAATGTGATGTTTCTATTGGTATGCTTCCCTATACGTGAGAATGGTAGCATCCACTTGGTCAATTAGGAGATGATGACCCTGCATATGAAGGAAGGGCTTGGGAGTATGAAAATTCAAGGATATAAATATGGCCCATCAGAAGAAATGTATGAAGATTACGTAGGGCATGAGTGAGGACTTGGTTTACCAGTTCTGCTTAGCTTTTGGCATTATATAAGAGCGATTATGCCTAAGTTCACTCAATTTTTGAGACATTTTTAGGGAATGGTGTATCTTACAAATTTTGGATAGGTCACTTATGCAAGTAGGGGCCCTTTTCGACAGATTAGCAGTGACCTTTGCTTTGTCCAGTTATTAGAACATATGTGTAGCAGATGCTTGGGTAGAGGGGGTCCGGACGCAATTGTTCAATGTTACCTTCTCAGAAGAACAATTAGAAGACTTCCTTGAGACGGTTGAACTCCTAGAGGGTCAAGGACCGAAGGAGAGCCCTTCTATGGGGTGTGACTGGACATAGAGGTTTGCACTTTCTCATATAGGTATTTCTATAAGACACTGTACATAGTAGAGATCTTTTTTTAGGCCCAAAAAAGGGGGAGACACTCAGCGGTGTTCGCCCCAATTAATTAAAAAGAAAACAAGGTAAACAAGTAGTTTACAAAGGAAACGAAAGAAACGACATAAAGAAAGCTAAAACAACACCCAATCATCAACTAAGCGCGCACAGTGCAACACCACATTTTCCTTGTAAAAGCGTTGTCCCGAAAAAAGAGACGCATTTCTGCCCAGCCAAATCGCCCATAAGCTTGCCACGGGACAAAGGAGCGACCGCCTCTCCCTATCTTTGTTGGCCACCAACGAAGCACAGAAGGACGCCAAATCTGAAGTGCAAACCCAATCCATAGCCGCTTCCTCCCAGATCCCAGTCACCTTAGAGCAGGTGAAGAAGAGGTGCTCAAGGGACTCCACTGAATTATCGCACAAAATGCACCTATCAGAGACATTGCCAAGTAGTCTAGCGCAACAATCCCTCGTCATCAACCTCTGTCTACGAAAAAGCCATAGGAAGAATCCAAATCGTTCAGGGAGTCTTAGACCCCAGAAGAAACTGCAGTCACGTACCATAATCTCCGAACGCGAGGGCGGGGGCCTATAGATCGCCCCATAAGCCTTCTTCGCCGAGAACGGGCCCCTCCGCCTAGCCCAATGATCTCTCCCCATAGAAGGACGACCTGCCTCCTTGATGGCGTCCAGCAAGGCGAGAAAGTCCTCGAGTCTTTGATCAGAAAAATTAGCAGAAAAAACCGGGAACCAACTACCATCCGACCAGCAAGAGGGCGACACAAGCATTTTTATCAGCTGCCAGAGCGAACAGGCGAGGGAACCGCGAGCTCAAGGGTCCCCCCCCCCCGTTCTAAAGAGAGATAGAAACCTAAAGAAAACCTCCATCACCTCTTTCCAAAATGGCGTGTGGGATCCCACCATATCAGTCGCCAATGGAGGTGCCCCACTAACACCGTGAATCTCGCGCAAGATCCTGCTACAAAAATCCTCTCCTGGGCCCCAGATTCTGTTGGCCCACTTAAGAAGGAGGGCATCATTAACATGCTCCAAACTCCGCACGCCCAAACCTCCTTCGCTCTTGCACCACGTGATTTCACCCCACTCAACCAAGTGCATCCCCCGCGACACCTCCCCATTTTTGCCCCATAAAAATCTCCGCATAAGCTTCTCAAGGCGATTGTGAATCCCCTTCGACAACCAACGGTTAGCCCTCGTGACTTAGTACAACATCGCTTCTTCACAATCGTTAGACTAGGTGGACTTCACATATGCACATTCACATGAGAGATATATCTGAATGTTTTCATTGTTGAGGACAATTTAGTTGGTACAAAACGGGTTGTTCTTTGGCAAGAATGATATTATGCAAAAAAATGTTCTGGAGCATGCCAAGACTCTATTGGAGTCTTGGTCATCATAATTGTTATCCGTGAATAATATTACAATATTTACTATTGTATGACATGCTATCACTGTGAGTATACATCCCTTTTTCCTTTCAAAAATAAGTAGCAACATTTTGGTTGGTTTTTTTTTGAAATCCATAAACGAGAGGGAGACACTCGATGGTGCACGCCCCAAGGTTTTATTCAAAAGACCAAGACAAAAAGAGAGGGGGGAAACAACCACACGCTGAAACTACATAACCATTACAACGTCAAATCCTCCACCAAGTGCTTTGCAAAAATCCCCACGTTCTTCTTATAGAATCTTTGGCCCGAGAACAGCAAATCATTCCTACCCCGCCAAATCGCCCACAGTATGGCCACAGGATAAAACATCTCCTTCATCGGCCTATCCTTATTTGCCAACAGCACATTCCAAAAGTTATGGAGATCGTTCGTACAGCACCAGTCCAAGCCAGCCCCCTGCCAAACTTGAATCACCATGGGGCACAAGAAGAAGAGGTGTTCCACGGATTCAATCACCTCATTGCATAGCAGGCACCTGTCAGATATGGCACCTAATAGTCTGGCACATCGGTCCCTCGTCATCAGCCTCTGTCTCCTGAGCAGCCAAAGGAAGAAACCAATTCTCTCAGGAAGCTTGAGAGCCCATAGGAAAGCACAATCCCAGATTAGAATCTCCGATTGTGACGGCAGCGGTCGAGAGATAGCCCCAAAGGCCTTCTTGACCGTAAACGGAGCTTCCCACCAACACCAGTGGTCCTGCCCCCCCCCCCGTAGGATGCCCCACCTCCCTCACAGCATCGAGCAAAGCCAAGAAGTCATCCAACCTCTGGTCGGAGAAGTTCGCGGAGAAAGTGGGGCACCAATTTCCATCAATCCAGCAGGCCGCAACCGAGCATGATTTGTCTTCTGCCAGGGCATATAGGCGAGGGAAGCGCGAGCAAAGCCCCCCCCCCCCCAATCGTCCGTCCAAAAGTCCTCCCCCCCCCACCAAGGACCGGCCTAAAAAGCGCAATATTCCTCAAGAACATCTCCACGCCCCCCCTCCAAAAAGGGGTGGGGGAGGCTAAATGGGTGATCTGCGAAGGCAATGCCCCCCCCTACATCATAGATCCTCCGCACCACATTACAGCACAGATCCTCCCTCGGCCCCCATATCCTGCTCGCCCACTTTAGCAGCAAGGCGTCGTTCATTTGCTCGATCGACTTCACTCCCAGCCCTCCCTGATCCTTCATGCGCGTAATTTCCTCCCATCCAACCAAGTGGATTCCTCTGGACTCACCCTTCTGCTTCCCCCATAAAAAGGAACGCATCCGCTTCTCCAGCCGAGCTCTGATCCCCTTTGGCATCCGCCGGTTGGAAAGAAAATAAATCGGGATGAACGAAAGGACCGCCTTTAAAAGAACCAGCCGACCCCCTCTCGATAAAACCGCGGACTTCCACCCAGCCAACCTCGCCTCCACTTTCTCCACCACCCTAAGCCAATCTCTCATCCGCGTCCTGCCCACGGTCAAGGGCATCCCCAGATGGTCCAGCAGCAAGTTAGAGCAAGTCGACCCCTAAGCCACCGCACACGCGTCGATCTCCTGTAACGCAAGGCCGAAAGGGACGAACTTGGACTTGCAATCGTTCTTAATCATCTCAGACAACTCGCCAAAGATCTCCAGGGCCATGGCCATGCCCCTAGCCTCGTCCAGACCCCCTTCAATGAAAAAAAGCGTATCATCGACGTACTGCAAAATTGGGACCAGCACGCCCTCCCTGGAGTACCCCTTCGATAGGCCGATGTTGACCACACGTGTCGCAATATCAGACAGCACATCTGCCACAAGGATAAATAGCATGGGCGCAAGAGGGCACCCCTGGCGCACGCCCCTCCGAGGATGAACCAACCCCCCCTCCGGACGGCCATTCACCATGATCGAAAAAGAGGCAGTGGTGACACACCGCCTCATCCATGAGATCCAATTCTCCAGGAAACCCTTCCTCCTAAGCACCGACCAGAGAAATCTCCAATCAAGGCTATCGTAAGCCTTTGCAAAGTCCGCCTTCCAAAGGACACCACGCTTGTCCCTCCTCTTCTAATCCGCAATGATCTCCGACGCAAGTGTGAGACAATCCGATATCTGTCTCCCAGGAATGAAGGTCGATTGCATCGGGGAGATAACACTGCCAAGAATGCAGCTCAGCCGAATAGCGAGTACCTTAGCAATAATAAGATAAAGGGCGTTAGAGATCGCAATAGGGCGCAAATCATCGATGGAAGCCGGCGCCGAAGACTTGGGCAGCAAGATGATAAGCGCACGGTTGATCTTATCGAAGCCTGCGTTCCCCTGACAAAACTTTGAGACCACCTCCAACACCTCCTGGCCCACAAGATCCCAAAAGTCCTTGTAAAACGACACCGGGAACCATCAAGGCCAAGAGCAGCGTCAGCATTCAGTTCCCACACCGCATCTAAGCTCCTCCAAGGTCACATCATGAATGAGCATGCCAACGTACGAGTCCTCCACGGCACGAGTATCAAGGCCCAGCCACCTCCACAACCTCGGAATATTAGTTGATGATACGTTCTTGAAGTGATCCGCAATAGCTCTCACCATCTCCTTGTTCCCCTCCACGCGAGTTCCACCAATGGAGATGGAACGCAACGCATTGGACCTGCGCCTCCCACTAGCAACACGGTGGAAGAAGGAAGTGTTCGCGTCCCCCTCCCGAAGCCAAACGCTTCTCGACCGTTGCCTCCATTCCGTCACGCGCTTTCTATCCTCCAAAGAAACTTTCATCTGAGCAGCAGCGCGGCAGGCCAGCTTCTCCACCGTGAGATCCATGTGGTCCTCCAGCGCGTCGAAATTCCGAATGATCTCCTCTGCGTCTTTCCTTGAAGCGCATCTGGTCGCCCTAGACTCCCTCTTGAAAGTCGATAACCGTACCTGCAACGAAGATAATTTTTGGACAAAGCGAGACGCAGCGGACCCCGAAACAACCAATCCCGACCAGTGCGATGCCACCAGCTCCCTAAAATTGTCCTCCAACATCCAGCATTTTTCATACCTAAAAAGCCCCCTCTGCAAGGGGCCTCCCGGAGCACCAAATAATTGGATTGTGATCCGAACAAGCCCGCGGCTTTGCCTCCACCGAGGCTAATACAAAAGCCTCCAAAAGCTCGTTGGAAGCCAGGAACCGGTCAATACGCGACCGAGAGTTGGAACTCCTCCAGGTATATGCGGTGTCCTCCGCATCCATCACCTCAAGGCCCAACGAGTCCACGGTGTCCGCGAAGTCAAGCGAGCCCAGGTCCTGCCCCCCCTCCCCCCGCCCCCAAGCCTGTCCGAAGAGAGAAGAGTAACGATGAAGTCCCCCCAATGAGCCAGGGGACTCTGTCGACAGTCCTACCAACTTCCAGAAGATCTTCCCACAGCTCCCCTTGTATCACATTACAGCAAGGACCATACACGCAAGACACAGCCATCCGAAGGGAGGAAGCCGTACATATCAGAATCACCGTCAGCACGTGCCTTCCACGAATCACCGAGTCGAAGGACATGGACGAGGAACGCCACGCCACCAGCATCCCCCCTGAGGATCCCGCCGCGTCGAAAGCACGGAACTGGTCTAAGGCACCCGCCCCAAAGGATCTTCATAGGTCATCTGCCACATACTGCAGCTTCGTCTCTTGTAGCATAATGATGTCGCACCCCCATTCAATGCATCTGGACCCCACAATCCTCCGTTTATCCGGGTCACCGAGCCCACGAACATTACATGAGAGGATATTCATCTGGGACCTCCGAAGCTCCCTTGAATTTTGGCCACACCCGTGGCCTCCGCAACGAGATTCTTCAAAGGCGGGCAAGGCCTCTCCTCCGCCCGCGAAGACCTGGACATTTTCCTTCTTCTGTATCTCTTCCCACTTCTCTTGTCACTCGCCCCCTCGCCGGAGATGTTGTCAGGCACCTCCACAGAATCGGCAGTCGCGGCAACCCGATCAAGGACATCAGAGAAGTCTGAAGAGGGCGTTGGGACCACACCTGAGGAAGGTCGTGCCCGAGCTCTCCCCACCTCCGTGACAGGAGGGAAGAGAGAAAATGAAACCATCCTCAAAGGGCCACTTAGCGCGTCACCAAACTCCCAAGAAGGAAAAAAACCACGTCGATGAGGCATTGGAAGGCAAGACCGGCAAGGGCATCACGGGATCCGAGGACACCCGACCGACACCCGCATCCGGGAAACCCCTCGGATCCGCAAAAGGAACAGAAACCGCATAAGGATCCGCGAGAGGGTCCGTGCGCTCGACCCGAAACTTCAGACCCACACCCACATCCGACTCTAATGATGACGGCGACGATTCTGGAAGTCCTTTGCCCACGTCACAATGCAAAGGGAATAAATTTGACGGCAGGTACAGAACTGGGGAGGAGTTCACAAAGCGCCGCGTGCATGGAAATGATCGCGCCATTCCACCGAAGGGCCCCCTCGGAAACCCAACCATCATCACGGTATCCGAAGCGTCCCTGGACCCTCCACCGGCCTCCTCCCTTTGGACCTCCGGAGGAGGCGGAGGCTCGTCTACCAGCAGCTCAACCCTGAAAGAGAAGCACCCGACCTCCATTTCCGCGAAAGTGCTTCGCTCACCGACGTTGTCGAGGAAGCTCTTGTTGCACTCAAGCAGAACCCTCGTGTCCTCCACAGGCGAACTAGGCCTGAGCCCGTCATCCAGCACCGCTCGGACCGTTCCCCAACGTCGTAAGGCCTTCCTCAAGCACCCAATCGATCGCGAAAGGAAGGGGACTCCCTTTACCCTAGCCACACAAACCTCCAACTCCGAACAGGCACCATCCGCAAAACGAAAACTTCTCCAGCGGTGGCGACATCACCATTGCGAAGCAACCGATCTCTCTGGTCGGCCGATTGACCACGAACACAGCATCTTGTATGCTATCCAGCTTCACCACATCACCAGCGAAACGCAGGCCCACGAACCCACGCAGATAGGAAAGTACTACGTCCATCGCGACAATGCCCCTCACCGCATACCCCGATCAGCGCATGCATGCCTGAAACCCGATCGTCCTCCCTTTCTTCTTTCCGAGGGTGCGCCACCATCCCCTTACCATAGCATTAAGGAATTACACATACATGCATTTGTTGTAGTTGCACCCCCGATACACCCACCTCCGCGAAAGAAGGCCCTCCCCGCCGAAAATCAGCAGCATGCAAGTTGTATCGGCCTCCACGGAATGCCTGGTTCTTCGCAGGACCCGAAGCTCCACCTGACCCACGAGCCGCCATGCAGGTTGCCTGACAGTGGCACGTCTTCCCGCAAGAGAAGCACCTTGGGGGGGAAGGACAGAAAGAGGCAACATGCCCCTTGATCCCACAATGAAAGCACCTTCGCTCAGGCTTCTTATGAGTCACTCTCGTCCATACCCCGCCTCCACCAACCTGAGGACCATCTTCGTTGTCGAAAGCTCGCTTCTCATCCTTCCCCCACACGAGCACCGCCTTCCCCTTCTCCGCACTCGCACTCGCACTCGCCATCCGCCCATTTTAGTTGGTTTAAAGACCAGTCTTGGGATAAAGGAAATTTAGTACTAAAAAAAGAATAACATATATAAAAATTGGGATTAAAATTAAAATGATTGCATCCAAAATAAAATATGCATAATATTTTCCTTTTTTCACTATTGACCGATTTACTCATAGTTGTCCATATAGTTGTCCATATTGTCTAGAAAATCCATCAGGCGCAAGAGAGCCATCACAAGGTTAGCTTAGAAATCAGCCAATCATGAGTCATGCCACTACTTCAAAGTTGATAATTAATTTGTTTCTAGTACTTTCAGCTACAATGTACTTCGAAAATACAGGCGTTTAGAACTATATATATATATATATACATATGACAAAAATTTGTAAATATGGTGAATGACAATCAGACAAAAGTTTTTCCTTTAGGAGTATCTTAACCTGCAATTTAGTTACTGAATGTTAGCCGTTACATAAATTGAAAATTGTATTGCTGAGTATCAAGATCTTAAAAAGGGAGATTTGCAGCTCGATTAATGGAAGTTGTTCACAATATGGTCAAGATCCTCCCAAGACAACCTAGGAACTTCATGTTCCCGCCACTTCCAAGAAACTCCTCTCCGTTGTGAACTGCCTAAAGGCTAAAGTGGGATGACAGCATAGCCCCAATCTCCACCCTACAATCCACTTCCTCATTACTGTATAAGGCGGTCGATCATGTCACTAGTGAATAAAAGTCTCATAACTTTGTCCCCTTCTTTCTCCATTCAGTTATCTATGTGAGTAATTCACAGGGAGGGGTTTCGACCCAATTTTGCTATGGGACTGCAAGTGTATTCGGAAGACGAAGGCCTCTAACAAGGTCAAGATCTTGCTTTGACTCTTAAAGAGAAAAAAAATTGTTACAATTGTGGATATTGCATGCCCCCTTTGTGGGTATCACGAGGACTTCGAACATCTCTTCTTCCACTATGCTTTCACATTGGAGGTTTGGGAATGGCTCTACGTACCATGGCTAGATTCGACTTCTACAGTGGTTCAACCATTTGATGTGATTTGGGTAATTTAGCTCCTAAAAAACATGATGTTCACGTATGTAAGGTCTTACGTCAAAAAGATGTATTCAATACTAGCTACCGGAGTGTGAGAAGGTGAGAGGTGGTTACCTAGTATCACTATCTGACATATTCTTTGATGCTTTCAGTGAATTTTTTGGATGGTCATTAACCTCTAAAGAACATATCCTTAAGCATTAAAAAACACTCTTCTGAACACATACGTAGTGCACAAAACAAAAGACAATCATAGTGCAAAAACTAGCTGAGTTGGCAATTCCTTTTGTTAAACATGTCCAGATCTTTCATACATCCAATGCATCTAATCAACAACATAACCAAGTAACAATGAGTTCCGAAACTAAAAACAAATATGTATTAACCTCACTCATAAATATTATCCAAATACCATAAAACTGCAAGGAAAAGGCAATCCTATTTAGAACAGTATTTCTCAGAGGAAAAATTGCATAAGCCTTCAAAGCTTAGCATAAACGTGAAAAGACATAAAAAACTACTTAATGACACGTGCAAAGATAACATCATGAATCTCCATTGTACTTGCCATTTTGTGTAAGTTGCAGAACAATGGACACAACTAATTACAGGTAATGACCATTTAAAGGTTACCCACCCAAATATCCTTAAAGCCTAGTTAGGCACAAAGAGGGTTAAATACAGATGCTTGAACAAGTTCAAGCCCTGCATGTCAAGATGATGCTAACCATCAATATATTAAAAATAAACATTCAGACAAGACATTCAGACAAGCCCCTAGGAATTCAATCAAAGCCTGCAATCAAATACTATGCCAATAAATAATAGCATAAATTAAAACCCAGGAACCAAAACATACAAAATGCATAATGTACATGATCTATATATGGCCATAAGTTACCTCAAACTTTTTTCTGACAAAGAAATTCTGGATACCAAATAACCACTTGATGGAAAACCAAGTTGATCCAATAGAACTTCAATCCCTCCAATGCTTCTAAAGTGATTTTGAGACCGGGGATTTTGATACAAAGCAGATTTGATAGTACTTAATGTTAAGTATTGAAGTGACAATTGACTCCAACGATCTTTCGTATTCAGTCGTCTCATAACCCGCAAAAGTTCTGAAATTTAACAAGTCCAAATTCATGTATTCATAAGGCAAATTATAGCAAATGAAAATGAGCCAAGTAGCAAAACCAAATCTGAGAACCGCTAAACAATGAGGCTTCATAAGTAAATTTGATGTTGGCACTCATTCTGGAGGGTTAAATGACGGACAGATTTGTGACGGCTATGGAGATAGTGATTGAATGGAAACATCAGGAAGTCCATGACATGCTGTGGGGAAGATGACTTTTCAAAGGCATAAGATTGTGGATTGACGCTTCTAGTGGACTTTGCAGGAAAAAAACCTATGGGATAGAAGGGCAGAGTTTCTTATTGAGAATGAATCCCAAAACCCTAAAAGGTGGAAAATAGAAATAAGTCTTCCAAGACTACTAATATAGAAATGATAAAAATAGAAAACTTCAGTAATCCCCCCTCAAGTTGGAGCACATTTACCTATCATGCCCAAGTTGGAGGTTAACAATGAAATCCATTTGTATAGGAGAGCTTTGGTGAAAATATCCCTAAGAAGAAGCTCTGTAGAAATATGAGTAGAAACTTTCTCTTATCGCACTACATCCCTAATGAAATGGCAATCTACTTCAATATGATTTGTGCACTCATGAAAGACCGGATTAGTGGCACATATAAGGAGATGACTTATCACAGTAGATGGGAACTAAAGTTCTAGTAAACAACCCAAGTTTTTGTAGAAAGGTGACTAGTCAATTAATATCATGGGTGGCTTAGGCTATGGCTTTATTTTCTGCTTTGGAACTGGATCTGCAAACAATGGCATGCTTCTTACTAGACCAAGTGATTAGATTTACACCAATGAACATAGCAAAAACAGTAGCAGAACGTCTATCCTAAAGAGAATTGGTGTGGTTTGCATCTGCATGGGATGAAATGCACAAGCTATCATTCGAAGAATCAAAGTGGTCACCTGCGATACTTTCTTGTGATTGAGGGCACTCGTACTTCTGGAGAACTACATCTATCATAGAGAAATTGTTATATTGACATTTTTGCATATGCATTATTACTTGGTTGTAAACCTTCTATTCCAGTTGAATCACAGACATGTCATCTTGACGAATCTCTTGTTTGGGGATACTACACGTTATTAGCCTAGTGAATCAATTTTTATATATTATTATTACTAGACCTCATATCCCATATGTTGTGAGCATAGACAGTCAGTATATAAAGAAGCTAAGATATAACCATTGTCATGATATTCATCTCATTATCTGGAATCAGACGAATTCACCAAGTCGGTCCTTACTCCTTAGTAATAAGCACCTTCTAGAGAAACCCCTTAATCTCAAGTATACATGAATTGTCCTTCCCATTATTGACCATATCATCAACTTATGCGGCAAGGATAATAGTACTTGAAGCACATCTTAAAACAAACAAAAAGTAGTCAGATGTAGTCCTGTGAAATACAAAGGAGCTGATCTCCGAGGTGAGCTTTTCAAAAGGCTCATGGGATTTGCTTTAGGCCATAAATAGCAATGCACAGACAAAGTTGCACAAATCGGTAGTCGATACTCTGTCGACCAGGCCACTGACTAAAGATTAATCGGCAGTCAGGAGACTAATCAGATTTAATCAGCCTTTAGTCGGTTTTGAATTTTTAATCAATAAACAAATCATTTTATATACATATATTCTTATAAATTTACATGGATTTGTACATCTTCTATACTATTATAATGAAATAAAAGAAGAAATTGAATTTAAATAAAATCTTAAGCATAGTAGAATAGGTTTTTTTGAGTGAAAAAGGGGTGGCCTCCCACTGGGACCTACCACACCGAGCTACCATATTATATAAAAAGAAAAGTATTACATCATTACATCAATGCCACAAATACAATGCAACTCATGGCATCACGAACACCACGCCACGCCCAACGCCCTCAAACGTTCGACAGCATTCTCAACATATAACCTCTGCCCCTTGAAGATGACATCATTCCTGCCACACCAGATCGACCAGATCACCGCGAAAAAAGGGGAGCTTGCCTCACGTCTACTGCCGCAAACCGCTCTGATATCCATTCAGAACGTGGCCCCATTCCGACACTCCGGCCATGAGGAACCGGCTTTGTCTCATACTTCCGCCGAAAGCAAGCGAGAGAAAAAGAAGCGATCCGTGTCTTTCTCCGCAGCATCACATCTGTCGCACCCAATTTCCTCCACTCCCAGCAGGTGCCCCCGACGAGCCTTTGTCAGAACTTCCCCAAGTAAAACAACCACAGCAACACCTTAATATGGTTCGACACCCTACTTCTCCAAATCAAGCCCATGTCCACCACTAGCTCCTCCTGCACCACATCCCCCTCGTTCAGAAGAAAGCGGTATGCATTCCTAATCGTGAATCCCCTATCGCTCTAGACGAAATGGTCCCTCCCCGACGACGGCGCCATACTCCTAAGAGTTCCAATTGCAAGGCAAGTTTGGCTTTAAAAGTTTGGCTTTGAAAAAAGCCACAAATGAAAAAATTATGATTTCTTTATGCAAATATTGGTTGATTAGATGACCTAGTTGGCTAACCGACTATTGATCGATTAGCCAATTGTTAGTCGGCGACCCCACTTACTCGACTAGTAGAACCGGCGAATCGGGCTAGCGGTTGACTTTTACAACAATACGTGCAGACAACGCAAATACTTCCTATCAAAAGTACAGCATGTTGTTTGGTGCCATAAAGCCCTCCTCAAGATCACCATAAAGAAAGGCATTCTTGACATCAACTGAAAAATCGACTGACTTCGATTCGATGAAATAGAGATAATAATATGAATAGACACCATCATGGTTGTTGGTGATAATTTCTCAAAATAATCAATATCATAATTCTAAGTGATTTTTTTCATTAATTTGACCTTCAGTTTGTCCAACAATCCATCTGAAGCATGAGCAGGTGTACTCATAAAGATCCATCTGCATGCAACAAGAGTAACACCCAGTGGACATCGCACAAGATCTCAAGTGCCCCAGAAATAAGAGTATCCATCTTCATCCATAGCAAGTACCAATAAGTTTTATCCATTCTATATAAAATTTATTTTGTTTTAGTTTTACATATCTTTCTTTCATTTTTTGTTGTTGATTTTGTATATCATAACCAAAATAAAGTGTCCTACAATAAGGAAAATTGAATATTTATTGCCATATCTTCTGATATTAACGATATAACAACGAATATTATTTGCTACAAAAATAACTTTTGTTCATGTAATTTGTAACGAATGTTTTATTCCTCCCCATAGCTTCATATAACGAGAATTATTTGTTGAACTTTTCGATAACAACGTTTATTAATTATCTAGCAACAATTAGAAGAAAAAATCGATGCACGACAAATTTTATATGATTCATTGATGGCAATATATCAATGAATACATAAATGTTGCCAATTTAAAGGATTAAGCAACGAATAATATTTGTTGTTACATATTTAACTGGGGATGACATGGCAACGAATATTGAATTATTTGTCTTCATATGTAAATTTTATTCTTGGATGTCAACAGATATTGACTGATATCGTCGATCTTAGACCATTGATGCTCAATATAAGCAACTTTTAAACTTTTAGTGGTCGATTTGGTCGGGATTTACCTTTTTTATGTTTTAGTGGTCGATTGGTTTGTGATTTTGCTTGTGTAGCGAGACCCCACTTTTAAACGGGTAGTCCACTCCCCTTTGGCAATGGAGATGAAACAACTATAAAGTTGATCAAGAAAATTTTGCATATACATAAATATTGTACATGATATTTTATTAATCTAGATACATAAATAGTTGATATTTATCGAGTATTAGTAATCTAGTGATATCAAATCATAGATCCACGACATACTCCAATAGGTATTGATTTTCTTTAGTTCAAGTAGAAAGTTTATTTTATAATCTTTTATACGTCATCTTCTTTTATTCAAAATTATGATTAATATGAATGATGCTCTTTAGATACTATATGTTTCTTATACGCATATGCTCGTTTATTTGATTGCTAATATAAATCAGCATTTTGTTTATACATAATATGCAATATAATATAATAGAAGGTTCAGAAAGTCGGTATGCGACATTTGTTCGGTCAAGCGATCTAAAACGAATAAGCATGTAGGCGGAAGTATATGTGGATCATGTGGTGTGTACTATTTTAATTAAAATAATTAAAAATAAAATAATAAATTCAAACATTAGAAATTTATGTTTCAAAAAACTAACGAAATATAAAGCATGGATTTTTTTAATACAATATGATTTCAATCAAAGCATTCCCAAAAGGTGCCCATTTAGATAAAAGAGTTACTCATAATAAGAAATTGAGAGTGGCTGTTAAAATGAAAAATATAAGAAAAAATCTTATGAAATATAAGAATAATAAATCAATTCCAATTCCAAAATAATGATGAACTAATTTAAGAATCGATATTAAAATATACGAATAAAACATATTTAAGGTTAAAATGAAAAAAAACAATAAGAAAAAACTAATTTCAAGCTAGAAACACTTGTATTCCTATATGAATTGACTCAATGGAATTGTATTGTAAATCAACATATTCCAACCGAATAAATAATTAGATTCCCTTTTACCAACAATTAATGAAATGACAAATGGCTAGGGTATTTAACACAAAATGATGGTGCAGAATATATCATGTAGCCCGGGTAAATTGACGAGGGTTGCGTGTTAGGTAGCTCATAGCAAGCGCAAGAGAGAAATTCCTAAATAGTGTTCTTTTTAAGAACATTATTTAGGAATATTTCTCAAAATAGTTCGGATCTTTGCAACATGGAGTCATATGGAGACATACGGTGCATAGCAGCAGCATGATGGCAGCACAGAAGTGCAACAGCGGTGTTGTGGGTTGTTGTGGCAGTGAGTCTAACTGCTACGACGATGCACCAGGAAGTTGCGACAGTGCAGCAGGCTGTTGCAACGGCATGGAAGGTTGTTGGCGGTGTAGCAGGTCGCTGATGTAGTACGGAATGTCGATGTGGTTGCGGTGGTGTGGCCGTCGCGGTGGCATGGAGAGAGAGGTATGGCGACAGTGGCGTGGAGATGCTAGGGTAGTGTTAGGGCACGGTGGGTACGAGAACTCTAGTCTAGGATCGTCGCTCCGATACCATGTAGAGAGAAAAGAATGAAATTGCTTATTGACGAGGCCCTAGGGTTCTCTTATATAGGAGAGAAACCTGTTTGGCAAATTACATGAGTAAAATGTACTGAGCCTTCTCCCACTATAAGTAGGGTCGGCTACATGGATTCTTGCTCAAATCCATGTTGAAAGATTCGACTATTTTTACGTTGGCCGTCGACTACCTAAGGCAACCCCTGCAATAGTGGGATTTGAACCCTGGTCTTTTGTGTGGTAGACACACTGTACTACCACTAGACCATTAAGTGGGTACGAGCAAATTACATGAAGAAGATACAAATTACATGAAGAGAAAGAAAATAGAAATGCATAAACACTATAAAAGATAACTAATATCTCAACAAATTCCAAGTCAAAAAAATAACTAAACGTAACCATTATTTTAAACTATAGTAGTCGCATTTGAAGATTGAAAGCTTGAAGGGCAGCGACATAAACCAAATTAAATAAATGTCTAAGAATATACTGGTATAAAATCAATAGAAAGTCAAAAAAAATACTACAATTTAATATTTATTGTAGTAAACTTGAAGAGCAACCGCATCAGTTGAAGCAAAAGTCTTAAGGCTAGCAACAACAACTGAAGCCTAAAGGGATTGAGGGTATATCCAATAAGCAATCGAGTACGCGAGCGCATATGCAGATTAGTCGGTCGCATACTCGCCACAATCGCATATACAGCGAATATTGTATGTGGTTCGGGAGTATCACCGACTATGCATATGCGGCCACATATGCGGCTAACCGACCTGCCTTTCTGAACATTGTTATAATGCTAATGTGCTAAATACACCTTTATGTCTTTAAGTTGTTATTCTTTGAATTTCATTATTTCCTTTTGAATATTTCTCAGCAGTCAGCAGTTACCGCAGCACTATGTATTATATATTATATTTTGATGTGATAAATACACCTCTCTTGCATATAAGTGTGTATTATATGTTATTTATTGTTTTAAGAACTATGATTTTAGCTTACGAGAAAAGCATTTTTTTAGGCTCAAAAAGGGGGGGACACTCTTTGGTGTTCGCCCCAAAAATGTATAAATAAAAATCAAAAACAGTAATTACAAAAAAGAGGGGGGAGGAGGAGAAAAAAGAGAAAAAAAACCACAAAAAAACAAGGCCCAAAACCTACACAGGACACCAGCCCAACACAAAAAAGGCCCAAACGCCTACAAACTACACCAGTCACGAATAAAGCGAGTGCAAAGGATTAGAGTGTTTTCCCGATAGAACCGCTGACCGGAGAATATAGTATCGTTCCTTCCCATCCAGATGCACCACAGTCACGCAATGGGGGCCAAGAGATCCCGCCTATCCCTGTTCCTGTTGATCCAAAGAAGCTCGCAATGAGCAGAAAGTTTGTCCGCTCTCGCCCAAGACAAATCGTCCCAGATCCCACGCACCATCTGGCACCCGAAGAATAGGTGATCAATAGTTTCCTCCTCAGAATTATAAAGGACGCAGGTGGTACTGAAGTTGTCGAAAATTCTAGCACAACGATCGCGCGTCATCAACCTCCGTCTGCGAAGGAGCCAAAGGAAGAAACCTATGCGCTCCGGTAACCGCAAGCTCCAAAGGAAACCACAATCACGCACAAGAAGAGCAGCATCGGTAGGAGGTGGAGAGACCAGAGCCCGATAAGCCTTCCGCGTGGAGAAGGGACCGTCCTTCCAGCACCAATGATCCACACGCTCATTCGGCGTAGCAGCATCACGAAGGGCAACCAACAATGAAACAAAATCGCCCACCCGCTGATCCGAGAAATTCGCGATAAAGCGCAGACACCAGCACCCATCCAACCAACAATCAGCAACCGTCACACTTTTATGGGACGCTAATGCAAACAAGCGCGGAAAACGTCACACGGGAGAAAAGCATTTTTTTGAATTATTTTCGAGATTTCCACCGATAACGTCGATATATCCTTGATATATCCCTTTTCGAGTTGATCGATATGATATTAATATCACAAACCTTGGTTCCGTTTACAGCCCGTAATCTACTACAATAATATTTAACGAGAGAGGAACCCTGAGAGATAGACCAAATCCACATGTTTATATCAGCAGGGTAGAAATTGGTCGTATGCAGAAAATAAGTAGAAGACAACTCCCACATCTCCTTGGTTGTCTCCTTCTATAACAAATTGCATCAATCGATTAGTCTCTGTTGTTGGTCAATGAGTTCATGACTTGATAATTATCCAGCAACTAGGATTCATAGTTGTTGACTTATGCCTTGAGACGGTTTTTCATAAGGAAATATAGCTTCATCTAATTGCCAACAAACACCTCAAAAACTCAAGAATTCTCGACAACCACAAGTTTAATAAAAGTCCCATGTACCTTAATCGATGAGGTGGATCCCACTTACTTCGTCTCAAAGTGAGTAGTAGCAATTGCTGTCAGATGGAGTAAGAGATAGTTTACTAAACCATCAAGGAGATACATAAAGAGAGACGCTATTACAGCAAGTGGTGCATAGGTATGGAGATGGTGTCGTTGATTGGTGCTCAAGAGACATGAAGATGCGCAAATAGTTTTTAGGAGGTGGGGAGGTGCTACGGTTGTGTGCTATTAATATATGATATTATCGGTGTTGTGTGTAGATGTTTAGGAAGCACGTCGAAGTACAAGCAGCGCCACAGATGTGCAAAAGTGCATGGGAAGTGCACAGGAGGAGTGAGACAAATTGTGCATATGGCACAGTTGTTAAAGATGTACACAAGCAGTTTGCACATCCATGACAGACACATGGCAGTGCATGCGCTAGGGCAGCAATGTTGTTGTAGACGGGCAGCGTGATACGCGTGGTGATGCAGGGATATGCAGAGAGAGAAGGAAGTTTTGATGGCAAGGACTAGGGTTCCAAGAAATACCCCATGACTTCAGTTTAGGATCATTACATGTCCATGACTCTGATTTAGGATCGTCACTCTGATAATAAGTGCAAAAAATCATTGGATAGGATGAGTTGTTTTACTGTTGAAGGGTAGGGTTTATTATACATGAGAAACCCTAGAGATGAAAGAGATAGAAGTACAAAGAGTTCTCAATAGAATAACTAAATATAGAAAAGCTAAAAATAGAAAACGTTGATAAGCTACTATTATTTTTTAATATGATGTTGAGAAGATAGGCTTCTATTGTTAGGAATGGCTTTCCATACTTATGAATTATGTAGATAAAGAGATGTGTCAATACAACAACTTTTTAAGTGTTGTGAATGGTTGCCGAAAAAAATTTGCAGTCGCAAAGGACGGTCAAACATGGGTGTGTCCGTGCCTCCCTTCTATTTGTCATTGTGATGAGCATGCAAGCAGTGATGACTGGTGAGATAGTGTCATGGCTTAAAATAATATGATGCATCGCCGACATATCGGCAATATAGCGATACTTGGTACCGTCAAGTTTATCATAAGGGGGCAACTATTGTTTTTTCGAATTTCAACAACATGTTGGCGATATGTCACCAACATATCTCCAAAATATATGCGATATATGGAAACATTAAGAGATTCCATGAATTTTTTTATTCCCATTTCATTGACACGGGGCGATATCAACCCCTACTTCATCATTTCACCCTTAGCCTGTCCAGAGAGTATTTATGAAGGTATTGTGAAGGTCCAGAGAGCATTTAATGAAATCTTTGAGGCCCGGCCATCTCAACGATCAACCATATGTCATCTCCATCTCTTATTTTTCTGTTAATAGACTACCATATAGTCACCTTAGTCTTTATTTCTTTAAATGTCTACAATTGATTTATCCAATTTTGATGTCTCAAATCGTCCATCATTAAATTAGATGAAGATACGACTAGATTTACTAATTATACAAATCTTCATCATTTTATATCTTCAAAAGAATTTTTGTATATCAAATTCCAGTTGTTTAGGTAAAACTCATTTACATATTTTGCTAGTTAAACATAAAACGCATATTTCTATGTTAAATCCAGACCTCTCTATGTCAAATCCAAGGAATTTTTTGTTATCAATTTTTAATTTCATGCTAATGAAAGTATTCCTATTATATTTACATTGTTGTCTTATTGCATTTATCATCACATTCACTTTGAGATGTGAAGATCATAGCTTCTTGTTCAAACAATGAGCATAATAGAGAAAGAAGAGAGATTGGATCCAAGTGTGCTAATGTTGTTACTGATCAAAAAACAATGCCTCAGTGTAAATTGTGGAAAAATAATTCTAAGAGATGGGCACCAGAAAATATCTCATTATTGGCTGCAAAAATGTGGTCAAATGTCCCACTTGCACGAGAGAGTTGATGAATTAATTGAAAACTTTTGAGGGCATCCGACTGAACATTAGGCACTAGTAAGAAATTCCTTTGACAGCCTTCCCTAAAAAGAAGAGCTCTAGTATTTTGAAGAAGGTGATTGTTATTCATTTCCGCTACCACATTATGTTATGGCATATAACTACAAGATTTTTGAAAGGCGTGAACAAACAACAACATCAACATCAAAGTCTTTTCCCACATTAAGTTGGGTCGGCTACATGGATTCTTTGCCTCCATTCATATCTATCTTGGATCATTCTCGAGCTTAGATCCAAAAAACTAAGATGCCTTCGTATAGTCTCATTCCAACACTTCTTGGGCCTTCATCGCCCTCTCTTAGTGTAACATCCGAAATCCGCCCAAACCCGAACTCGTCCGATTTTGGGTCCAATGAACCCAATAACGTTGTCGGTCAATACTAAACAACCTAAAACAACCAATTGATCATGAATCAAAAGTCGTTCGGGCGAAATCGACCAAAAATCGGTCACTTCGTATTGCGCGCCGCGAAAAAGCCGCGACGCAAATTCGGAAACCGCAAAACGAATCGAGACCGTCATTAGATCCGATTCAACGATACAAGACCAACGGAATCGACCGTTCGTCAATCAGACTTCGTTTGATATTTTTAAATCGTAAAATTTAACCTTAAACAAAATCCGTATCCGAAAATTTCGGGGGGTTCAAAACCCAACCGAAAGTATATCAATATTATACTCATATTGATCGTCGTTTAGAGACGGTCAAAACGAGATATTACTCGTCAAAATCCGACATCCGAGGCGCAAATACGGAAGACTTTAGTATTTTAAACAAATAAATAAAATAGTTTAAAAAAATGGATTTTTTAAACGGTTGCTGCTCTGGATTCCAGCAGTAAAATATATATATAGCTACATCGGTAGAATTCCAACAGCTAAATATATATATATAATAGCTTTACACTTGGAGTAATATTATCTTCCACTTGGCCATAGAAAGACCACCTACTTTTCCTATATATAACACCAATGTCTCCTTTCTTTTACCCCAAAATCCCTATTTTTCTCTCAAGTTACCACCGAGACAACTCCTTTTCTTCCAACCTGAGTTGCTGTCCAGCAGATCTGGAGCAGTGCTGCAGCTCAGTTCTGCCTCCTGTAGTGCCTTGAAGACCTGGAATTGATTCAAGCAGCAATCTCTTTTGCTGATTTTGCCCTTTTCTCCTTGAAAAATCAAGGTACACTCCCCTCTGCCCTCCTACTTTGCTGCCATGCATGCTATTTCTACCCCCTTATTTTCTCCTGCTGCTGTCCAACAACCTTCAACTCAAGCTCCTCAGCCTTCTTTCAAGGCCATTGCAACCTTCCCTTTTAGGTGCACGTAAATGTTGTTGTTTCATGCATGGGATCATAAAATTAGAGATCTATAATTATGTGTAATTTTCCCTCTCAAATTGCTGCCATGCATACCATGTTATATATTCTAAATCCACATTCTGAATTTATAAAACTTAAGTTTTAAATTGCATGCAAAATTAATTAGAAATCTAAAGATCTTTATAGAGATTATATTATTAATGGCTGGAATTGACCCCCGAAGGGTTGTATGGTAACTATAAAAAAAAAGAAAGAAAGCCTGTTACTGAATTCAAATGGGAATACAAATTTCCATACAGATTTTTCAGTGGGTATTTGATATGGTTCATAGTAATATTTGCACTACATATTTCTCCTATCTCTTGAATCTAGTTGATTTTTATGTAATGGGTGGTCTTCTCTTTCGAATGTAATACTCAAGAGGGCTTCTCTTATACTGCACAAATTCCTGTTGTATTTTTCCTCCTCCCATTGATTATACAGTTTCCATGAGTAGAAGTTAATCTTCTAATGAATATCGTTCTTGATCTGTTAAAGAGATGTAACTGTATCATCCCTGGAGGCATTGATTAGAAAATATTTGACCAAGATTTTGGAAACAGTATAGGCCAGCATATGCCATCTATTCTTCTTTGGCAACCATAGTCACTACTTGTGGTCTGAATGCCAAGCTTCTAAAAAAAATGAGAAATAAACTGTTAATCCTTTAGATATAGTAGAGAAGATGTGTATTCAATGGTATAATAGAATTGAATACTAATTATATATTCAAACAAATTACATATCTCATGTTGTATAGGCTATTAACTATCTATATGTACTAAATCCTTAAAATTTTTACCAATCACTGTTACTGTTAAGTTTGAAATTGAGATTTAAAAGAATTGAAATTTATATCTTTGAAATATGAATTACTGAAAGTGGATCTGAATAGGATTGAGTTCTATGGTTTTTAAATTGATGTGTAAAAGTATATATATGTATAATAAGTTAGTTGGAAAATAAAATGTTATTTGTATAAAAAGACAAGTATATATACACACATATATATATATACAAATGGTTACCGTATATACTTTACTACGGTTGGATTCAAGATTTAAGGAATTACTGGAAATTTAATTATCTATTTTATTACTTACACCTCATTCACTACCGGGATCAGAATTTTATATAATGATACTATATTCCCAATAAAATCGTTAATCTCTCTCACTACATTGATCATTCACTTGATACCCATTACATTGTTCTTAACAACCCCCAGGGTAAACCCTTCCTGGATACCTTCTACAAGATCTTAATCATCTAACGGTCTCGATTCTATATGTTTTATATACACCAACGAGAGAAAATAATGGAAATCAGTGATTACGTGAAATTGTTGGGGATCAATGATCAAATGAAGATAATAAGAATTTATGACAATCAATATTTATGCTGGTCATGGTAACTTTCATACCTGACTATGCGAGGGCGTGGTGACCCTCAACTGGGCGGGAGATAGGAAGCCCAGCTTGGGCAGCGGCCGCCAAGTGCGCGGGTCTAGGATCCCAGTCTTTTACACGGTTTTACGCGAGCTCGCAGTGTTTTTACGCCCTCGTTGGGATCCAGACTTTAGACCAGTTTCGCTGACCCTGTCTTTTAGGATACCCAGGCGGGGGATCCTTGGTTTTCAGTTTTACGTACGAGCTCGTTCGCCTGTACTAGTCAGGCAAGTTTCTAGAGTGACTTTTCTAGGGAGTCTCTCTCACCCGTCTCAGTGGCGTAGTTTGGGAGTAGACCTATCCCTCTATTGGACCGCACTTCCAATTAGAGGGCGAGACGGAAGAGCCATTTGTAGGCTTCTTCACCGCTTGAGTTTACTTCGCCAACAGACTTGGCGATTATATATCTAGATCATCCATATCTACATCTACATCATCTGAAGTTATATCTGAAACATTGAAGTTAAGAATTGGAGGAGTTACGATCAAAAGTTGGGATTAGTAGGAAATAACTATTGTCTCTATCTAAGAATTTAATTAAATTAATAGATCTTTCCAATCTTAACTTTTTCATTATCACTCACCAACGTGATCTCTGAAGAAAATGACATATGTGCTTACACTCATACACTCATGAATACTCAACTACTATATAAAAATGTCACATATGGGAAATGTTGGGTTATGGGACAAACATTTGAGATGCTTAAAAATAGCCTGAAAAACCTTTTTACTTACGCAAGTAGATGTAAACTTTACTTTCCACCTTTCTACTTGCTTGCTTTTACACATATTAAATGTCTAGTTATTTTTATAAGTTTTTGGGAGGTACCAGCAATGGCCGACGCCTCTTCTTTCCTATTGTGTTTGGCAGGCAAACAGCCTGCAATTCAGTAGCCGCTCAGTAGCTATACATGCTTCCTGGAGACAGAGTATACACTAGACGGTATGAATTACTTGTCTCCGTTTTTGTTCAGATTGTGATGTAAATGCTATTTCTTTTGTATCACTTGGGATATATGTTGTAAAATGGAAGATGCTTGTGCAAGTTGTAAATGGATATGAATATTAATGAAAAGGAATTTTGGTGCCAATTGTATCTCTTTTACTTTGTGGTTATGTTGTGGATGTGAATGTCATGTGGATAATTAGCCGCGCGAAAAATTTTCCCTGCTTTTCTGTAACTTCATGCGATCTCATGTGAATAATAGTGCGAGTGTGTGATTAACGGGTACCCGGATCCTGAGGGGTTTACAGTTTGGTATCAGAGCAGTGGTACCCCGATACACACATTCGCGGTATTACAATTCCGATCGCATTAAGTTCTCGGATAGTGACAGTCTTCTGACTCGTCGTGAGTCCGAGAAGGGAAATTGACATTCTAATTCAATGACCACAGATGTCACCAATTTCGTTAATTTTCATATTATATCCCAAGAAGAGAAAAAGCATATACTATAAGTATCTTCAAATGGTACTTTTATGACCAATTATGGTTCTCATGCAGAGCCATGGTATCCCGACCAGACCGGAAGATGACTAACAAACTAGCACACATACTGACTACTCTTATCGACATTTCCATGTTCTATTTGATTATGGTGCGACGCACTTTTTCCTTTCTTCGAGGCTACTAGTTTCTTTAAATAGAGTTGCAGAAACACTATCTTCTCCATATCACATCTGAGGGACAGGTGGTTAGTTGTTTGTCATTTCCCTAATAGTCAGGCACTTGCCCGTACTGATTGGCGGTCACAAGATGATCGCAGATCGTCTACTTCTGTAGCTTGATGAGTTCGACTTGATTTTGGGTATGGATTGGTTATCCGCTCATCATGCACTTGTTGATTGCTTTAGGAAGACGGTTGTCTTCAGGATTCCAGATCTACCTGAGTTTACTTTTGAGGGTACTATACGTGACTCTATCATGGAGTACATTTCAGTGTTGCGAACTCAGCGACTTGTTGATCAGGGTTGTAATTCATACCTTGCATTTGTTCGGGAGGTATCTGATCAGGAGCCGATGATACAGGACATCCGAGTAGTATCTGAATATGCAGACGTATTTCCTGAAGAGCTACCAGGGCTTCCTCCTGGGAGAGAGATCGAGTTCGAGATCACATTGTTGCCAGATACACAACCGATATCTATGGCACCATATCGCATGGCACCAGCCGAGTTGAGGGAGCTGAAGGTGCAGTTGCAGGAGTTGCTTGACTTGGGATTCGTGAGGCCGAGCACTTCACCTTGGGGTGCTCCGGTTCTATTTGTCAAGAAGAAGGATGGATCCATGAGACTGTGGATCGATTACAGGCAGCTAAACAAGAGAACGGTGAAGAACCGTTATCCCTTGCCACGTATCGATGATTTGTTTGAACAGCTCCAGGGATCTTCGGTTTTCTCGAAGATCGATCTTCGCACAGGCTACCATCAGCTGAGGATTCGCGAGTCGGATATTCCGAAGACAGCCTTCAGGACTCGCTATGGACACTACGAGTTTGTGGTGATGCCGTTTGGGCTCACCAATGCACCTGCGGCTTTCATGGATATGATGAACCGTATCTTCCGTCCATACTTGGACAAGTTTGTAGTGGTGTTCATCGATGATGTGCTAATCTATTCACGGAATGAATGAGATCTTGCAAATGATCTACGGATTGTCTTATATACATTACGGAAGCACAAGCTATATGCCAAGTTGAGCAAGTGCGAGTTCTGGTTATCCCAGGTCTCATTTCTCGGGCATATCATTTCTGGAACAGGCATTGCAGTTGATCCTGCGAAGATAGATGCAGTTATGTCTTGGGAGCAGCCCAAGACTGTCACGCAGATTCGGAGCTTCCTTGGGCTAGCAGGTTATTACAGACGCTTCGTCAGCGGATTTTCACGTATTGTTCGCCCTCTAACACGGTTGACGCAGAAGGGAGTTCCATTCATTTGGGACGATTCATGTGAGCAGGCCTTTCAGACACTGAAGGAGAAGTTGATTACAGCGCCTATTCTTGCTCTTCCTTCAGGCACTCAGGACTATGCAGTCTACACAGATGCATCTGGGGAAGGTCTGGGAGCAGTGTTGATGCAGAGAGGACATGTGATTGCTTACGCATCACGACAGTTGAGACCGCACGAGCGGAACTACCCCACACATGACTTGGAGTTGGCGGCAGTTGTCTTTGCCTTGAAGATCTGGCGCCACTATCTATATGGGGTGAACTTCGAGATTTTCACAGATCACAAGAGCCTAAAGTACATCTTTGATCAGAAGGAGTTGAACATGAGACAGCACAGATGGCTCGAGCTGCTGAAGGATTATGATTGCACGATCTCTTACCATCCCGTTAAGGGAAACGTGGTGGCTGATGCACTTAGCAGGAGAGCGCATGCTGATGGTACGGCGAACTGGCTATACACGTGGGATACGCTTGCTGCTTTGACCGATTGGCATCCTCAGGAGAGCGCATCCATTTCTACCGTTGTGCCTCTACGATACAGTAGTCTTTGGGATCGTATTGTAGAGGGCCAGAAGTCCGATCCATGGATTCGTGATAGATACATGCGCGCCGTCAAGGACGAAGTTGATGATTTTGTTGTGGCAGAGTCTATTTTATGGAAGGCAGGACGGGTCGTTGTACCCAATGACGAGCAGCTTCGCAGAGACATTCTCGATGAGGCACACAGTTCACGGTTATCTATCCATCCAGGCAGTATGAAGATGTACCGTGATCTGCGTCGACATTTCTGGTGGGATGGAATGAAGCGTGATATGGCGCTACATGTTAGCAGATGCATGACCTGTCAGATGGTCAAGGCTGAGCACAGGAGACCACCAGGATTGCTGCAGTCTCTCCCCATTCCTGAGTGGAAATGGGAGAGCATTTCTATGGATTTTGTCACGGGATTGCCGAAGACACCGGGTGGCCATGATTCCATTTGGGTCGTTGTTGATAGGTTGACCAAGTCAGCCCATTTCATACCTGTCAACACGACTTACACTCCATCCAGATTGGCCAAGCTCTATGTGCAGAACTATATCAGGCTACATGGTATACCACGAGAGGTGGTGTCTGACAGGGATTCGAGATTTACATCTCATTATTGGCATCAGTTCATGTCAGCACTACAGACAGAGCTAAAGATGAGTTCTGCATACCATCCGCAGACAGACGGGCAGAGTGAGCGCACCATTCAGACGCTTGAGGATCTACTTCGCGCATGCACTTTGGAGTGGAAGGGGTCCTGGAAGGACCATTTGCCTTTGGTGGAATTCACGTACAACAACAGCTATCACTCCAGTATTGGCATGGCACCATTCGAAGCCCTATACGGGCGGAGATGCCTCACGCCTCTCAGTTGGCGTGAGGTAGGTGATCATGCTCTCTATTCCGTAGATCTCCTGGAGGAGACCGCGAGAGCTGTTGATCTTGTGAGACGAAGGCTTCTGACGGCACAGAGCCGCAAGAAGAGTTATGCAGACCGTCGGAGAAGAGATTTAAATTTCAGGTATCCAATCTTCTTCTCTTCCTTTATTACAAAATTGACTTAACTTCATATTAATGACATTCCTATCAATTATAGGTTGGAGAATGGGTATTTTTGCGAGTATCTCCCATGAAAGGAGTGCAGAGATTCGGTGTTCGTGGTAAGTTGGCGCCACGATATGTTGGACCGTTCGAGATTCTTGCTCGTGTGGGGAAGGTTGCGTACCGAGTAGCCCTTCCTCCACATCTTTCAGCTATTCATGATGTTTTCCACGTATCCAATCTGAGGAAGTATGTCCACGACCCTCGACACATTATCAGTTACGAGAATCGCGATGTAGAGCCGGATCTGACTTATGAGGAGAAGCCAGTCCAGATACTTGACCGCGCTGAGAAGAAGCTTCGCAACAAGGAGATTTCATTGGTCAAGGTTTTGTGGCACCGACACGGCATCAAAGAGGCAACGTGGGAGACCGAAGCCGACATGCGGGCACAATACCCGCAGCTTTTCTGATGTAAGCATCAAAACAAGCATTTGTAATTAGATACATGATAAATATATGGCTTGTTTTCTCTTTGAGGTTTTTATGAGTTCAAAACCCTTTGAGGTTTTTATGGACATATAAAATCCCAACAAGATAGTTAATGACCTTGACTCGAGTCTCGAGGACGAGACTCCCTTTGAGGTTTTTATAATTGTAACATCCGAAATCCGCCCAAACCCGAACTCGTCCGATTTTGGGTCCAATGAACCCAATAACGTTGTCGGTCAATACTAAACAACCTAAAACAACCAATTGATCATGAATCAAAAGTCGTTCGGGCGAAATCGACCAAAAATCGGTCACTTCGTATTGCGCGCCGCGAAAAAGCCGCGACGCAAATTCGGAAACCGCAAAACGAATCGAGACCGTCATTAGATCCGATTCGACGATACAAGACCAACGGAATCGACCGTTCGTCAATCAGACTTCGTTTGATATTTTTAAATCGTAAAATTTAACCTTAAACAAAATCCGTATCCGAAAATTTCGGGGGTTCAAAACCCAACCGAAAGTATATCAATATTATACTCATATTGATCGTCGTTTAGAGACGGTCAAAACGAGATATTACTCGTCAAAATCCGACATCCGAGGCGCGAATACGGAAGACTTTAGTATTTTAAACAAATAAATAAAATAGTTTTAAAAAATGGATTTTTTAAACGGTTGCTGCTCTGGATTCCAGCAGTAAAATATATATATAGTTACATCGGTAGAATTCCAACAGCTAAATATATATATATATATATAATAGCTTTACACTTGGAGTAATATTATCTTCCACTTGGCCATAGAAAGACCACCTACTTTCCCTATTTATAACACCAATGTCTCCTTTCTTTTACCCCAAAATCCCTATTTTTCTCTCAAGTTACCACCGAGACAACTCCTTTTCTTCCAACCTGAGTTGCTGTCCAGCAGATCTGGAGCAGTGCTGCAGCTCAGTTCTGCCTCCTGTAGTGCCTTGAAGACCTGGAATTGATTCAAGCAGCAATCTCTTTTGCTGATTTTGCCATTTTCTCCTTGAAAAATCAAGGTACACTCCCCTCTACCCTCCTACTTTGCTGCCATGCATGCTATTTCTACCCCCTTATTTTCTCCTGCTGCTGTCCAACAACCTTCAACTCAAGCTCCTCAGCCTTCTTTCAAGGCCATTGCAACCTTCCCTTTTAGGTGCACCTAAATGTTGTTGTTTCATGCATGGGATCATAAAATTAGAGATCTATAATTATGTGTAATTTTCCCTCTCAAATTGCTGCCATGCACACCATGTTATATATTCTAAATCCACATTCTGAATTTATAAAACTTAAGTTTTAAATTGCATGCAAAATTAATTAGAAATCTAAAGATCTTTATAGAGATTATATTATTAATGGCTGGAATTGACCCCCGAAGGGTTGTATGGTAACTATAAAAAAAAAGAAAGAAAGCCTGTTACTGAATTCAAATGGGAATACAAATTTCCATACAGATTTTTCAATGGGTATTTGATATGGTTCATAGTAATATTTGCACTACATATTTCTCCTATCTCTTGAATCTAGTTGATTTTTATGTGATGGGTGGTCTTCTCTTTCGAATGTAATACTCAAGAGGGCTTCTCTTATACTGCACAAATTCCTGTTGTATTTTTCCTCCTCCCATTGATTATACAGTTTCCATGAGTAGAAGTTAATCTTCTAATGAATACCGTTCTTGATCTGTTAAAGAGATGTAACTGTATCATCCCTGGAGACATTGATTAGAAAATATTTAACCAAGATTTTGGAAACAGTATAGGCCTGCATATGCCATCTATTCTTCTTTGGCAACCATAGTCACTACTTGTGGTCTGAATGCCAAGCTTCTAAAAAAAATGAGAAATAAACTGTTAATCCTTTAGATATAGTAGAGAAGATGTGTATTCAATGGTATAATAGAATTGAATACTAATTATATATTCAAACAAATTACATATCTCATGTTGTATAGGTTATTAACTATCTATATGTACTAAATCCTTAAAATTTTTACCAATCACAATCACTGTTACTGTTAAGTTTGAAATTGAGATTTAAAAGAATTGAAATTTATATCTTTGAAATATGAATTACTGAAAGTGGATCTGAATAGGATTGAGTTCTATGGTTTTTAAATTGATGTGTAAAAGTATATATATGGATAATAAGTTAGTTGGAAAATAAAATGTTATTTGTATAAAAAGACAAGTATATATACACATATATATACATATGGTTACCGTATATACTTTGCTACGGTTGGATTCAAGATTTAAGGAATTACTGGAAATTTAATTATCTATTTTATTACTTAGACCTCATTCACTACCGGGATCAGAATTTTATATAATGATACTATATTCCCAATAAAATCGTTAATCTCTCTCACTACATTGATCATTCACTTGATACCCATTACATTGTTCTTAACAACCCCCAGGGTAACCCCTTCCTGGATACCTTCTACAAGATCTTAATCATCTAACGGTCTCGATTCTATATGTTTTATATACACCAACGAGAGAAAATAATGGAAATCAGTGATTACGTGAAATTGTTGGGGATCAATGATCAAATGAAGATAATAAGAATTTATGACAATCAATATTTATGCTGGTCATGGTAACTTTCATACCTGACTATGCGGGGGCGCGGTGACCCTCAACTGGGCGGGAGATAGGAAGCCCAGCTTGGGCAGCGGCCGCCAAGTGCGCGGGTCTAGGATCTCAGTCTTTTACACGATTTTACGCGAGCTCGCAGTGTTTTTACGCCCTCGTTGGGATCCAGACTTTAGACCAGTTCCGCTGACCCTGTCTTTTAGGATACCCAGGCGGGGGATCCTTGGTTTTCAGTTTTACGTACGAGCTCGTTCGCCTGTACTAGTCAGGCAGGTTTCTAGAGTGACTTTTCTAGGGAGTCTCTCTCACCCGTCTCAGTGGCGTAGTTTGGGAGTAGACCTATCCCTCTATTGGACCGCACTTCCAATTAGAGGGCGAGACGGAAGAGCCATTTGTAGGCTTCTTCACCGCTTGAGTTTACTTCGCCAACAGACTTGGCGATTCTATATCTAGATCATCCATATCTACATCTACATCATCTGAAGTAATATCTGAAACATTGAAGTTAAGAATTGGAGGAGTTACGATCAAAAGTTGGGATTAGTAGGAAATAACTATTGTCTCTATCTAAGAATTTAATTAAATTAAGAGATCTTTCCAATCTTAACTTTTTCATTATCACTCACCAACGTGATCTCTGAAGAAAATGACATATGTGCTTACACTCATACACTCATGAATACTCAACTACTATATAAAAATGTCACATATGGGAAATGTTGGGTTATGGGACAAACATTTGAGATGCTTAAAAATAGCCTGAAAAACCTTTTTACTTACGCAAGTAGATGTAAACTTTACTTTCCACCTTTCTACTTGATTGCTTTTGCACATATTAAATGTCTAGTTATTTTTATAAGTTTTTGGGAGGTACCAGCAATGGCTGACGCCTCTTCTTTCCTATTGTGTTTGGCAGGCAAACAGCCTGCAGTTCAGTAGCCGCTCAGTAGCTATACATGCTCCTGGAGACAGAGTATACACTAGACGGTATGAATTACTTGTCTCCGTTTTTGTTCAGATTGTGATGTAAATGCTATCTCTTTTGTATCACTTGGGATATATGTTGTAATATGGAAGATGCTTGTGCAAGTTGTAAATGGATATGAATATTAATGAAAAGGAATTTTGGTGCCAATTGTATCTCTTTTACTTTGTGGTTATGTTGTGGATGTGAATGTCATGTGGATAATTAGCCGCGCGAAAAATTTTCCCTGCTTTTCTGTAACTTCATGCGATCTCATGTGAATAATAGTGCGAGTGTGTGATTAACGGGTACCCGGATCCTGAGGGGTTTACAGTAGTCTCTTCCCAACACTTAGCCAGCTCAATATCCCAACACTCGCATCTCCTAACCGGTGCATCAGCTGATCTTCTTTGCAAATGACCAAACCATCTTAAGCGGTGTTCTCGCATCTTATCCTTGATCGGAGCTACACTAACTTTCTTTCTGATTGCTTCATTCCGAATCCGATCTTTACGTATGTGTCCACACATCCACCTTAGCATTTTCATTTCTGTTACAGCCATTCTTTGCACATGTCTATGGTTCACAGGCCAACATTCAAATCTATAGGGCATAGCAGGTCTCACGACTGCTTTGTAAATTTTCCTTTAATTTTTAAAGAATTTTCTTATCACAGAGCACAGCAGAGGCTCATCTCCACTTTAGCCAACCTGAATTTTTTCTATTAGTAACATCTCCATCAATTTCCCCATCATGTTGCAAAATAGATCCCAGATATCTAAAAGAATCTCTCTTCTGAATGTTATCGTCACCAATCTTCACCTCGATTCCTTCACCATTGGTTCCATCAAAGGTGTACTCCATATAATCCATCTTAGCCCTACTTATACGAAATCCTTTAGTCTCCAATGCATGTCTCCAGACCTCAAGCTTCTCATTTACTCCATCTCCAGTGTCATCAATCAACACAATATCATCAGCAAATAACATACACCAAGGTAACTCATCCTGAATGTGACTTGTCAACTCGTCCATAAAAAAGAGGGAAGGAGGCTATCATAAAAACAACTGTAGGAAAAAATATTTGAAAAAAAAGAGGAAAAATAAATGAAAAGAGATTTTTTGATTTTTTTTCTTTTCCGCTTTAGTTCTTCTCCCAACTTGATCGACGTTAACTTTTGCCTATGGTACGGGAGAAAGGGGAGTTATGTATAGAGCATCCAGATTCCAGACCCAATTAGTTTGAGGCACTCTAATTATGAGTGACCCAGGGCACTCCATGTTACTAATGACCTAATTTCTTTGAGATTTCAAGAGAGATTCTTTTTCAGACTCCATTGTCTAGTGATTGTGAACTTCAGTACAAGATCCTTTCGAGGTTCCTATGAGAGAGAACATATTTTGAGGTCCCTATGAGAGAGGACCACCTTCAGCAATCTACGTATGGAGAAGTAACAACTTTCTTTGTTTAGGCCTTCAAAGAGATGGAGCAATCTTCAGTACAAACGATGTTGGGAGAATGATTCAATATGTACTCTAAAGAACCCTAGGGCTCTCTTATATAGAGGAGAAGCCCATGGGTAAATTACATAAAATGGAAGAAATAAATATAAATGTGAAAACAGTACAAAAACATAATAATATCCCTACACTCCCTCATAGATGGAACATAGATGTCAGTCGTGCTCAGCTTGGATGCATACTTCTGAAAGGGTCCTCTGAGTAAGTTCTTGATGGAAATGCCTGCAGTGTGTTCCCCTGAGCTCATATGGGAAGTAGAAATAAAACTTTTTTAAATCATGTCCCGTGTATAATGACAATCCACTTCAATATGTTTCGTTCTCTCATGAAATTCAGGATTATTAGAAATGGATAAGGCTGCCTGATTATCGCACTGTAACTGCATATGAAGTGGTACATCAATATATATGTCAGCTAAAACAGCTCGGACCTGTATTATCTCTGTGCTTTCTTGTACCATAGCTCTATATTCTAACTCAGCACCAGACCTAGTAACCACAGTTTGTTTCTTGCTCTTCAAGGATACTAAAGAGCCACCAACAAATACAGCAAAGCCTGAGGACTTCCATTCCTTAGGGCATCCTGCGTAAGGGATGCCCCTTTTCTTAACAACAATCATACACCTGGAGAAGACTCCAAGTATCTAAATATCATATGGATTGCATCCATATGTACCTATCTGGGTTGCTCCATAAACTGACTAACTAGACTAACGATGATGGTAACATAAGGTAGCTTTACCACCAATTCTTTGTATCTTCTCATGTCAACCTTTTCTGTATCATCATCGTATAGCATCATGCTTGGATCCATATGAGTAGTGGCAGGTCAGCATTCAATCATGCATGTCTCAACTAGCATATTTGTAACATATTTTCTTTAGTTCATCACAAGACCCTGCTGATTTCTAGCAAACTCCAACCCCGTAAAGTACCATAGGGTGCCAGATCCTTAGTGACAAATTATTGATCAAGAAATTCTTTTGCATTTTTATCCCATACACATCATCTCATGTAACAAGGATACCATAAACGTAGACCATCATAATAACCGTACCTCTGTGGATTCTCTGAATAACCAGGAAATGGATGCATTTGATCTCTCAATGTCCCGCTTCTCAATTAGGTCAGAGAGCTTCTAGAACATGGCCCTTGGACTCTGCATACGGTCATAGATGGCCTTGTGAAGTCTATAAACCTGTTGACACCCCCCTTGAGCAGCAAACTCTGAAGGTTGCTGCATGTATACTTCTTCATGGACATCTACATATTATTTTTGACATCAAGTTGAAATAAAGGTCAATCGCGTACCATAGCTACAGCAAGAACTCGAAGTGTGGAGGGGTGAGCAACTGGGGAGAACGTGTCAAGATAGTCCACCCCATAGGTCTGAGTGAACCCACATGCAACTAACCTGGCTTGTAAAGATCAATACTTCCATCGGTATGGTGTTTGACAGTAAAAACCCACTTACAACTGATAATAGATGCTCCAAAAGGAGCTGGGACTAAGCTCCATGTGCCACACGACTGCAACGCGGCCATCTCCTCTTCCATGGAAAACACCACCGGCTATTTCTCGAGGCCTCCTGGTAAGTTCGTGGAAACACCGCAGCAGATAGACCAATTGCAAACCTTCTGAAGGCGATCAAACTTGATATGGGAAGCAAGAGGATATGAAGCCATGTACGTCTCTGCTTTCGAAGTACAATAGGCACATCCAGGTCATTAGGAATCTCCTCAATTTAGATGCCAGCCTCCCGCAAAGGTTCCTGCTCAGACATATCACCAGATCCGTCGGTAGAAACAATGTATTCAGAACAAACCTGAGGCATGCTGGATGATGGGCAAGGACCATAAGCAAAAGCTAATCGACGAGTATAGAAGCCTGGCAAGGTTGGAGCAAGGACAGTGGTAATGGTACAGGAGGAGGTGGTGGTGGTAGAGCAACGCACGCAGCAGGAAGTGGTGATGGGCTTGTAAGAGGAGGTGGCATGTAGATATCACCGTCTGAATCAGATGAAGTCAACATATCTCCTGTAGGAGAAAAATACATCACCGACTAGAAAAATGTGACATCAGCACTGACATAATATTTCCTGAGCAATGGATCATAGCATCTATATTCCTTTTGTGGCCTTGAGTACCCAACAAAAATACATTTGATAGCTCTAGGGGAGAGCTTGTTAAGACCAGGAAACAACTGATGTACAAAGACAACTGAACCGAAAACACGAGGACCAAGGGAGAACAAATCCTTCTCAAGAAAGGCAAGTGAGAAAGGAATTTTCTCACCCATAACAAACGAAGGAATGTGATTCACTAGATAAAAAGCAGTGACAAAGGCATCACCCCAGAACGAATGTGGATCAAGACTCTAAATGAGAAGGGCTCGAGTAAGAAAAAGTAAGTGATAATGTTTCCGTTTGCAACACCTTTTTGTTGAGACGTGCATGCATGTGAAGTTTCATGAACAATACCACAAGATGAGAAGAACCGTGAGAGTGTAAGAGTACAAAATTCCAATGTATTATCAGTTCGCACGAATTTGATTTTAGAGGAAAAAATATTCTTTACTTCATTGATAAAAGATTTCATCACACATCCAGCCTCAGATTTATTCTTTAATAAGAAAACCCATAACAAATGAGAGAAATCATCTACAACCATTGGATAAGATCAACGTCCCTGGCGATCAGGTACACGACTCGGACCCCAAATGTCGACATGAATCAACTCAAAAAGGGAGTTACTACTCTGACCCTGATGACTCAAAAAAGCAAACCGGTGATGCTTTCCTAACTGGCACGACTTGCATTAGAATGCGAGCAAGGTGAGATCTGAGGAAGGACGTGACACATCTTCTAAAGAGAAAGGTGACCAAAGCACAGGTGCCACATAAATGGGGAGACTGATCCTATAGGATTGGACGATAGACCAACAAAGGGAGTACGGACCAATCAATAGAGGTCGCCCTGCTAAAGTCTACAGCCAATCATCCTTCCTATAAGAATGTCCTGAAATACAAGAGAAGATGGATCAAAAATAGTAGGGCAATATAGATCCTTCGTAAGCTGCCTAATAGACAATAGATCCATAGAAAAATCAGGAGCATGCAGCACATTCTGTAGATGCATCGAGGGCGTTAAACTGATCTCCCCGTGTCATGTAAACGGAGAATGAGTCGCATCATTTATGCTAACTGATCTGCCAGGGGGAACATGTCCATACTCAGTAAACTAACTCCTATCTCCACATATGTGATGGGACACCTCAGAATCCATAGTACATTCTATAATGTCAGTGTTGAGAAGATGAACGAATGAGATATATAATCCATAGAGCTAGGGTCCCTTATATAGAGAGAAAACCCTAGAGAGTACAAGGGTTACAGAACTTGAAAGGTCATGGGGGTTATGGAACTCAAAGGGCCACGGAAGGTTAAGGAACCCAAAGGGTCACGGAGGGTTACGGAACCCAAAAGGTTACAAACATAAATGTAGAAATAATAACTCTAACACTCCCCCTCAAGCTGGAGCTGAGAAAGCTGCAGCTTGTAACAAAAAGAAAAAAGTATACACCACATCTTCTCACGATGCATCATAAGAACATATGTCTGCTGCTGGTAGAAGACCTAGCTGTAGAAGAAGTCCAACGTGGAGTAGTAGTCCGGTCGTAAAAGAAGAAGTATACACCCTCACGAAGAAGTCGATGCTCGGTGAAGACGGATGATCTGAGTAGGAGTCTGGAGTATTGGTCTGTCAATCGTGGTAGGGCAGCAAACGTCCTGAAGATGACTCCTTTCTCCCACACGTGATAGAATAAAGAGTATGGAACATCAAGTTGGGAGAAACAATTCGTGGTGAAGCAGGGGCTGTTGGAGGGGGGAGACTCCAAGCGGTGCCGGCGACGCAGGAGGTACCGTTGGAGCCTCGGACGACGCTTTAGATGCTGCTGGAGGTGGCAGTTGGTGCTGCTGGGGACTTGGACTGCCTTGCGCGGGACCCCTTCTGTCATCAAGGAGTCCCGCGCAAGGAGAGAGGGATGGTGGTGGTGGCGGGTTTAGGGTATTAGGCTCCAATCTAAGACAGTCACTCTGATACCATGTTGAGAAGATGAACGAATGAGATATATATTCTATAGAGCTAGGGTCTCTTATATAGAGAGAAAACCCTAGAGAGTACAAAGGTTACAGAATCTGAAGGGTCACGGGGGTTACGGAACTCAAAGGGCCACGTAGGGTTACGGAACCCAAAGGGTCACGGGGGGTTACGGAACCTGAAAGGTTACAAACATAAATGTAAATATAACAACTCTAATAGTCAGTTCCATGACAACGGGTAAGAGTGTAGATGCTACATGAGGTATTACAAGCAGACGCTGCAACATCTGAATGGCTTCCTAAAGCAGATAAGGATGTATGAGAACCAGCAGGAGGCATAATCCCCCTCAGACGAACTAAGAAGTCCTCAAATCTCTCGTCAGATGTGGACATGGTGAATAGTTCAGTCTGCTCAGCTACACGAATAGAAGCCAGAAAACCATGCTTGGAGTAGCATGTATCTTAGTTTGAAGTGTCATGGATGATGGCAAAAAGTACATGGCTAGTGAATACAACCTCCTCTGCCACAAGGTCAACAGCCACGAAACTGAGAAGAACCTCCTTTGTCGCGTGAGGCGGCAATAGCAGAGGAGGTCAGACTAGAAGCAAAGGAAGGAACAGTAATTCTGTTGAGCATGCGATATACCTTCTCCATGGGAAGAATGGTAGCATCCGTAAGTATCTGTAAGCGAGCAGCATCATGCTCTGGATTAAGTGCTGCAAGAAATACACACCATGGTTTCGTTCATGTAAGACTTTTGCTACTCAAGGGTGGTTGCAAGTGGCATGAAGCTATGGAGTTTTTCGAACATGCCCTTGAGAGAGATATACAAAGACTGCAGAAGATGGCTATGAAGATATCATCTTGGTCTCAATTCTCGCCTGAGAATATGTAGCAGCAAGAATGTCCCACATCGCCATAGCGGTGGGCTGATGCAGAACATCATTGGCGATCTCAACTGTGAGGGTGCCAGACAACCATACACGAGCATAAGCATCGTCAGCCTCCCACGAGGCATTCATCCCAATCTTGTCAGTTGGCTCCTCCTCAGTAAGAATGTTTTTCTTACCTGTAGACTGCATTAGGATCATGAACTGCATGGCCCATAGTTCATAATTTGTCCTGTCCATCTTCACTATTGGTACTGGACGTCGAAAAGTGCCAGTGGTGGGGATCTCAACCTTACTTTCTAACATGTTTCCGGATCAAGAGATTAGAGCTTGTAGAACACAGAAATCCATCTAACAGGCATGGAGAGAAGTGGTTGCATATAGAGACTAAGTACAACCCTTCCCATCATCGCATAATGTGTCTTAGACAAAAAAACTGAAGATATTCTGATCTAAAATCACCCGAGAATCTTTAAAAACAGACCTTGAGTGATCACCAGATCACTTCTTTGAAATCCTAGGGAGTGGCAGGAGGCACCCTAAGGTGTAATGGTGCCACAGGAGGCAGCAGCAGCGTGGCATCCACTGGAAGTAGCGGCGGCGAATGCTGGAGCAGTAGGCGGTGCCGGTGGCGGGAGCCGCAAGCGGCAGCGGAGTCGTAGGTGGCTACAGTAGGTGGCGGCGGGGTTGTAGATTGTTGTGGTCGGCGGCCAATGGCACCAGTGGCGACCGAGAGAGAGGGGGGAGGGGCAGCGGGTGTAGGCTAGGCTTTTGGAAGGCGAGGTGCTAGGGCTCTGGTCTAGGATCATGGCTCTGATACCATGTTGGAAGAATGATTCAATATGTATTTTAAAGAACCCTAGAGGCTTTATTATATAGAGGAGAAGCCCATGGGTAAATTACATAAGATGGAAGAAATAAATATAGACATGAAAACAGTACAAAAACATAACAATATATGTATAAAAGATATTCGTGGGTCAGAGTTCTCCATGTGGAGATTCATTCCAGTTCAGTAACTCTATGCAGTACAGAACGCATGTTCTCTAACGCGGAGTCACAATTTAGATTCAGTACGGACGCAGTACAGAGCACATGTTATCTGATGAGGAGACCCAGTTGAGTTCACCACTTCAACCCTTCAATTCCTCACCAGCACGGTATGAGAAGCAAAATCCTTAGCAGACAACTAGTAGACTACGTGTTGAATTAATATTGTTTTTAGTGTCTTGTATTGTATAAGTGAGATTTCTTTCTATTTGTCGAAGATGAGCATTACATGCTCCAACAGCCCAGCTTGAGGAGTGTTAGAGTACGCATCATCATAAATGGGTAATTAGATCCCTCCTTACCACATCCATTGGTTTAGTCACGCATCTACTATGAGTCGGATTCAGCCATTCTAGGGCTATATAAGAAGCCCCACACCACCTGTAACAGATGAGAAAGAGAGATCAATACACTGGATGGGGTAAATGGATCTTCTCCAGGATCCATTTACCCTCCTACAACACAATAGGCGCATACAACTTATATTCCAACACTCCCCCTCAAGCTGGAGCATGCAATGCTCAGCTTGGACAAACATAAAGAGACTCAACTCAACGCTACAGGACACTACGGACAATATCAACCCATCGCGCACATTGCTGCAGTCGAGGACGTTGCTTCTCATGCCGTGCAGGTGAGGAGGACGAACGAGCAGGAGTGTGAGTCAACTGAAGACTCGGAATCTGACCATCGAGTCTGAAACTGCACCTAAAGTCTCCTCGTCGGAGAACTGGGTCTCTCCCATCTGGCTCAGAGAATGGTGCACTGCTCTAGTGTACATATAATACTACATGAAAACCCTTGCCCTCAAGGGAATGGTCCTCTGCTCTGGAGTCCCTATGGCTCACATGAAAACTCCGGCCGAACAACAACAAGAATGATGGGGAACTCGAACAAATGATGGCAACATATGCTCATCTGACAATGACCGCACACTCGTGCGAGTCTAAAAGTGGAGACTCGGAAACAATGATCATCGAGTCTGAACAACTGCGCATCAAACTGGGACTCGGAATCTGAACTTTGAGTCTGGAACTTGCGCATGATGAATCTTCATTTGAAAACTTGTAGAGTCTAGAAATCGGTTGGTCTGGAGAATCTGCAATCTGGAACATCAGACCTGTGACTCTACATATATACTCCCCCTTTCTCCCATACTTGTCGGAAAACATGGACGTCGACTAAGTTGGGAGAAGACAACAATGATGGGGAGAAAACATTCTCAAAAATTTCCTTGTGCCTTTCTCTTTTTTTTTAATAAGCCGTATCTCCTCTCTTTTTTTTGAAACATTTTTTTAAGCCGTTGACATCTTTTCTTGTGTACGCCTTCTTTTTTTTGTACGCGACTTTTTTTCTTTTTTTTACAAAACACGACCCACCTGGGCCCAAAAAAAACATGCAACAGCCCAACAGGGCTTTCTTTCTCTCTTCCCCTCTTTTCTTTTCTTCCTCTTTTTTTTTACAAAACACGACCTTCCCCTCCCTTTTGTTTTTTTAACCTGACCCTCCATTTTTCCTTAGCTCTGCCGCAGCCCCTTGGGCCTTTCATTTTTTTTTTAATAAATGACGCCTAGGGTTCCCATCGGGGAAGCCCTATTTTACAAAGCCAACAATGATTCCCTGGAAAGGGATGGTGCCGCCGCCGCTCAACACAGGGAGGAGCACGCCATCGCGCGAAGGAGACCTGGGGCTGGAGACCTACGGCTTCGCGCAGGTGAAGAGAGGGGCGTCGCTTCCCACTCGGAGGCGCATGAGGGGCGGCATCGCCTGACGAGATCGTGAGGGAAGGGGCTTCGCGCCGCCGCTGGGGATTCGATCGCCTGGAGCGCGCGGCCTGCTCGATCGCCTGGAGCTGCTTCGAGGGCCAGATGCTTGGAGCTGATTCGATCGCTTGGAGCTGCTTCGAGGGCCAGATGCTTCGAGGGCCCGATGGGAGATGGGTCTTCTTCATCTCAGAGAGAGGTGCGGCATCTCGCATGGAAGGTTGTTGCTCGCGCGTGCCGCTTGGAGCCGCCTGGAGGATGCGCGCCCCCATTTTCGTTGTTTCCATCTGGAGGGCTGCGAAGTAGGATGGGGCCGCCTGGGGCATCTCGCGCCTGCACGAGATCTGGAGACGTGCTAAGGCTAGGGTTCTGACGCCTTGGGTGTGGGAGATCGACATGGGAAGAAGCCGCGGCCTGGAAGTTGAGGGAGAGATGCGTGAGGAGCACTCGATCGAAGGAGCCGCTTGGGAACGGCGGCGTGCGCCAGGAGATAAACAGATCTCCGCCATCATGCGACTGGAGACTTCTTCTATACGATAGGGTTTTAGACAAAACATGAACATAAACAGATCTTGAACTGTGCACTGTAGGAGAGAAGAACATTGACGTGAAGAACAATCCGAGATCTGGACCTTGATAACTCAGAATAATAATCCTCCGATCCTAATCGAATAATCGAAAAAAATGAATCGAATCTCAACAAGAACACACGAACAAATCTGCGAGAATCGAACCCGCTCTGATACCATGTTAGAAAATCGGAAGCGGAAGCGGAAACATGGAATAAAAGATAAACAAAATATGAACAGCAGGATTTTACGTGGAACCCTACTCCGTGAGGAGCAGGATGAAACCACGGGAGAAGCCCTCAACGGGGAGTGTTTGTCTATTGACTTTCTCAATGGATACAGGAGGTTTGGGGCTCCTTATATAGCCTCTCTAGAGCCTCCAAGTCCCACCACTGGACGATGTGGGACTAAACATTGGATGGGGTAAATGGATCTCCTCCAGGATCCATTTACCCTGCTACAACACAATAGGCGCATACAACTTATACTCCAACATAAAGTAGGTATCCAATACCATCCTTTATTTTCCTAATGAAGTAACACTCTCTAGTACTAGATTCCAGCTTATATGCATGGAACCTTATTAAGGATATATATTGTAGTCTCTACTATATATATACCTTGGAAACTAAGAGGTAATTATGCTAAGATTCATCATTGATTAAATCATGACACACATGAAAAAAAATTGTATCTCCCTACAACTCTATTGAGTTTAGGTACATTAGGAGGATTGAGATAGGAATGATATTCATATCTCCATAAGGCATTCTCTGAATTCATCTAATAGGTACAAGCTGCCTAGGTTAGATCAAATTCATTTAGTCTTCCTTCAAACTTTGGTTCTAAACCAAAATTGTGAAATCTTTAAGGTGAAGGGAAGAAATCTCATATCAAAAATAATCATCCAATGATATCACATATCGTCAATGTTTATCATGATATAGATGATCCACATACATCAATATGTATGAGATCTTGAAAACCTCAGCATCTAACATCATTCCCAAATAAGGGTATATTGGATATTTTCTACTCTTGAATACAATATTCAAGTATGTAAGATTTGAAATTTTAGACCTTCTAATGTTTCATCTATTACTAGTCTATTGATCTCATCAACGGACTTATGTCCAAGGTTTGATGCCAGATCATTATCAAATGATCTTCATCCTCCTATTAATCTTTAAAGGTTTAATTTTCAGTATTAAAAATATTAATGAATCATTCATTAATTTTCTAATTTAATAGAGTCCACTAGATGTTAGATTACTATCTGAAATATATCCATCATAACTCTTTATGATAGGTCTATTACAGAATTCATGTTTATTTCCAACATTTAGAAATAAATAATGAATGTATTCTAATATCTAGGTTATAGAGACATTCTCTAAGACTAAGGGCTCTCCCACTGAAAATAACAAGTCCATCTATCCAATAGAGATTGTTGCAACAATTGCATCAATATCCATGTGGATGACTATTAAACCTTAAAATCAAATTTTATAGTCTTCTAATATATATGCAACCAATTGCAAGTGTTATTAGAAGAATGAGATACAATTATTAGACTTTGATCTTATCAAATAAGAAAGTCAATTTCAATGATTATATATAGATGTAGATTATTCCGATGCACCATCTGGATCATTCCCTAAGGATCCTAGATAGACAAGATAGTCACACTATCACTACATCGACTAATTGCAGTATTGGCATTCATCCAAATATTTGGATGTCATATGGAAGTCACAGAAGTACGGTCAACTCTTTGACTTTCCTTCTTACTTGGGTCCAACCCATGCTTCCACTGCGCTCCCTTTATCTATAAACAACCATTGCTTAAGACGAAGGATCTCTTATGCTGAATTCAAAAGATTTCAATATAAGAGCATTTCAACATTTATACATGCTTCATTCAATTCATACAAATATGAATATTCTGAAGCCTCATGAATGACTAGAGTATAGATAGTAGAATGATGACACTCATCATATCTACATACATCTTAACTCTTAGAGACTTTGGTTTAGGTAGGTATTCAAACATTTTGAATACATCATCTCTTATAGAGCCACCATTCTGCTTGATGCAGAGAACCATGTCATTCATGATTAAATGTTGAGAGCACATATGTATGCCAGAACATCTTCTTAGATTTTATAAGGATTGTTTGACAATTGCGATCATCATCGACATGTCACTTCCAAAGTACATTCGATGAGAGATCAAGACTGTATAGATATACAAATCCTAGGGTTATAGTCCTATTGTCTATTTAATTGTCATTCCTCATTATTATGAGGAAGACTTGCACATTGCAACCACATACATTATGTGTCCAACTGCAAGTACAATATCTTGATCATAGATCCAATCCATAATAATTTACTGGTCATTATTATAGTATTGAGTGGGTTTAATGAAGATTATCTGAAATAAGAAATTTGCATAAATAATTATGTAATTATTAGGAATTTTTATATCAAAGTTGTCTTACCTTGTCAACATTGAAAGTTCATTCCCTTAATCACTTTCAATGTAAGAGATATACTTACCATTATATCTCAAGCAAGATCTGGATCTCCTTCCTTATCTTTGTTACATCCCAATAATATGAGAACTTTTACACGGATAAAAGGAAGCGGGAACACATTCCACCTTGCAAGTCCAACTTGCATTCCCAATTTGGTCTTTAACACCGGGGCCCATCACCCCTAAGGTGATGTTGACCCGTCATTAATTGAATCAACCGTCAATAGGAATACAACTCGCTATGTGGAATCCAATATGGCCCCAATAATATGAGGACTACATATTGGGGCCACTACGCATACGTCCTTACTCTTTTGAGAAGCGAAGAGCCCGATCTAAGTGGATTGTATGCAGGGGCTGTCACTTCGGACATGCGTCTCCTATATACAATATCTGGCGACGGAACCCTTCGCCTTGATGGAAGACCATGGATGTCACTTATGTGATCCTCCATATCATATTCAAATTCTAATTAATCATCATGAATCATATTCATTATAATTAATTCTTCCAAGGGAAATAACATCTCCGTTAAAATTAGAGTGTTTAATTTTAATTGGATTCCAATTAATCTAATCATATTAAATTAATGATCCAACTAATATCCAACCAACAATCTTTATTGTTACTTGAATTATGGTATTATCTCAAATATGTATTATTCTGAATTTTAATAATTAGAAAAATACACTGTGATCTCTCCTGCATTATCAAGTCCCTACCCGCAGTCATGGCCAGTACCGACGGGAGTGGGACAGACCGCACACGGTGCAACCTGCTGCCCCAACGCTCCCCGACTAGACACCATATCCACCTCGGGAAAAGATAATGCCAAATTGATCATTGTGTACTTGAGATTATAATCTGTTCTTCAAACGAAGTTATACCATATATAATAATAATCAAAAAAATTTATTAACATTATAAGGAGATTTGCTAAACAAATCTCCAATCCTATTCAAGCAACTTTGTTTGTTGGAAAGTAGATTGTGTAACCAATTCTGATGTAGATCATATCTAATCAATTATTGGTTAAGGAAATGTCATTTAAGGAAATAATTATCATCAAATATTTCACAAATATTCATCCATAATTATTCCAGAAAATTAAACCATTTAATTTCACTAATTGATTAAATAACAATCACAAGGTTCTTGATTAGGAAAGTGATTTCCAGCAGTGACCCTCACTTACTAAAATTAGCATATCTCAATCAATTTAAATCCAAATTAAGCAAAGTAAGTTTCTAAAGTTTGCTAGTTTGATTGACAATAGAACCTAAGTGATTTTCATGCATTTCAAGGCGTTTCTAAACAGTAATTAACTCCTTAATTACGTTAAGATTCGCAGTCCCCAAAACAGTGGATACATGTTCACTAATTTGATCATAACTTGAGCAAACGGATTCGAAATCACGCAAACTCAGATCCTATGGTTTCCTTGTTTAATGGGGAACATAATCCAAGTTTTATTTTTGTTTTTAAACAATTTAAACAGGGCCGAAAATAATCACGAAACAGAGATGCGAAAATGTAATGCGATAAAACTTTCGCAACCCTAACGAACCCAAGTCGATTTAGGTTTATGGATCGTATCCGAAACCTTCAACCTGGCTATGATACCACTTGAAAAATATGAGGAGATCCTTAAGCGCATCACGGAAGCACGAGGATTGCATCGTATGCGATCGGAGCGACTAGTCGCACTAATTGCTCGATGCAGCGGAAATTAAAAAATTTTCATATGACGAAACCACATGATCCAAGAGCACTTCTCGGATCGTTTCATCTAAACCACAAACAAGTAATAGGATTACCTTTTGAAGCGTGGTTGCGATCGAGTCTCTAAACGAAGAGATCTCTTGTCTCAAATCCGATCCGACGGAGGAGACGCTTGCGAGCGTGTTAATGAAACACGTGCTTCTCGCAATCCATATTGATGATCCAAGCGACGAGTCTCCTGATCTCGACACGCGAGATCCGACATCTTCTTCACGAGCGAGGCGTACCGAAGGAGATGGAGATACACGAGCAAACGATCGGGCAACATAATGACGATGCTGCGACGATGGAGAATCTCTCTAGGACATCCATGGTGGACGACCACATGAGAGAAGGAGAGGGATGGCGTGTAGAGAGAAAGAAAGAGAGAGAGAGAGAGAGAGCCTTATGTTCTCATTAGCATATGAAGAGGTGCCCTTCTATTTATAATATTTTGGAATCCATGGATTTCAATCTATGGGCAACACAAATCCAATGGCTCACATTGATTTGTGTTTCTTTTAGTGGCCATGATCTTGTTGTTAAAAACACAACAATTATTAATTTAATAAAATCAAATATATACTCAATATAATTTCATTTACATTAAATCAATCTCCATTAGTGAAATAGGAAGGAGGCAAGCCTCCTTCCATAAGAGGAGTGGACGGCTACTATATTCCATGGTGGAATTGTAGCCGTCCACCCTCTATGAGGAAGGTGGCTTTCCTTTCCTTATTACATGAGATTACATTATCTTATGATTCTCTTCAATATTTGCAACAACTTTTGTTGCAAATTATTTCACAAAAATAAATTCAATTTATTTTGTGAACATTGCAATTTGTGAATCGCATTCACAGCCCAAAATAAAATGTAAACTGCATTTTTAATTAATTGTCCAATGTGAATCCAATTCACATCAACATTTAATTAACAAATGTAAATTACAAATAGCTCTCTCTCATGTATTATAAATCACATTTATAATATATATATATGATTAATATGGATAGTGCTATCCACATTATTCAATATCCATGATAATTAAATCACATTTAATCATCTTGGATCTCTATTCTCATGTTCCCAAATAATATGAATCACATTCACATTATTTATATCTTTGATAATTAAATCACATTTACTTATGTAAGATAAGTCTCGTTATAATATGAATCAACTCCATAGTATTCATGATAATTAAATCACATTTAATTATCCATTTTATCAATGCTCGGATACTTATATCAACAATGAAATTATCCTGAACTCTTTCAAGGATAATGTGCTTTCTCCGTGGATACTTGGAGATAAGGATAGGGCGATTGTATTTTTCCACGTATAGTGACTTGGATATTGAGATCAAATCTCAAATCCAGATCTCGGGCCTCTCATATATGCTTAATTAAATCACGACCGTAAATCTAATCTTCTCATTGCATCTGAATAACATTCAGATCAATGTCCAATATTTGGACCAAGATCAGATTACCTCTCTACTGAGAGGAGTCACTAAAATCCAGACCGTTTCATCACTCCCTAGGAATGAAAGCGTCATGGTTATACAATCGTTTATGATCACATCACCATTAGGTATTCCCAATACCTGTACATCCTGCATATTGGAAGACTTAGAATAAACCCGAAGTATTAGATCTCTTTTCACTGTCTACTTCAGGGTTTTTATCCTTAAGTTTCTCATTTGATCATTGGGAGTCGGTATCGATCATATACTTTCTAAAAGCATATATCTTACCTAGGTCTTGATCATATACTTTCCAAAAGTATATATTTCAAACCTACAAATTCAGTCAAGCTTCCAAAGCAAGACGACCGTGCACGGAATTTGATTCTTCCCAATATCTTATGAGTGAGCTCATGTCTTCCGGTTCAGTAATGAACCTGTATGATCCCTTTGAAAGTTCGTATTACTCATATGTCCTTGCATGCACACCAGCGCGCCGGTGCATAGACCTTGATTAGGCCATCAACCTATTAGTCTGCAAAATGTATATACTCAGACATATAGTAACACATCTGTATCCGATCAGAGGATGTCTTCCTATATCATGACAGCATACGACATAGATCTTTGGTTATCTCGATCTCGTTAAGTCAACTCTTTGACCTAACTTATCTAACACCTCTGAATCTCTATTTATATGCAGAGGACCTGTATCAAGAGATCGGTCAGATATCAGCCTATGTGAGAAAGAATAGTCATTTCCTACTCAGGTTGTAGATCATCTCTTAATAATCATTTGATGGTGCTTGATGAGTCCTCAATCTAACCCTTTAGATATTCATCCAAGCACCAGCCTCTATGACTCAATAATTAAATCAACAGTTGTATGATTATTAAGATGGTCATGGTACATAACCCTGATTGTACTAAGAAAGCTATTATGCATATTACTTATTCTTCATTTCAGATCAGAGAATAATATTTGCAATAACATTTATTGCATAATGGCTCGTCGTGAGCTCACATGTCCAACAAATAATGCAATACAAATTAATAAATTCCACACAAGTACACAATCACATATTAAGCTCCTAGATTAATTTCTAAAGCATTATACCCAATTCAATACACAATATCTCCAAATAGTTGCTCATATTCTAATTCCTCATTCAATGATCTTAATTAATGAGTCATCCAACTCACTTCTTAATCATTTATGAAATTAAATAGGGTATCAATGGTTTATGGAATCAAATAGTTTGTCACCTAATTAAATTCCAGATTAATTAAGCATATCAAGGTTTAAATAGTACATTGAATGAAGCTAACCTAAAACAATGACAACAAATTCAATAAGTAGTAAGCAAGGTAATTCTCTGATTTTTTAAATGAACATACAAGGGGCAAATTAAGGAATTAAGTATACCATTAAAAAGCTCATTGACCAGAGCTTTAATACAAGACCAAAATCATTAAATGCGGATTCCGTATGCAAAAGTTATTCAAGTTTCATTCAAAGGGAATATTTGCAAAGAAAACACACAAAATAATTACTTAAATTATACAAACAAGTCCAAAATGGATCAAAGTGCAAATATAAGAAATCGGATGGCTCATCTTGCAATCGTCCCATGCCCGGAGGCAGTTCTGTAATTAAGGGAACCGGTAGGATACCCCTGTAAATGACCCATGCACACATGAGGAAGAGCGTGACGCTTCAGGCTTGGGTGTGGCTTGAGTGGAGTAACGGCTCGGGCCACGTGGGAATCCTCTAACGCTTCGGGCTAGGTCGGGGCTTCTGAAGCTATGCAGTTCGGAGCGAATGTTGGATTTGAATGTGGATCGTAGGATCAGATAGATCCAACGGTGCCTATAGCACATAGCTAGCTCCATCTCCGAGAGCGGAAGCGATGATTATGCTCTGGTGACTTCCTGAAAGTTCCTCTGTGCTCCTCTGACTCAAGTGATGGTCGAGATACAAAGTTAAAGGTCGTGCGAAGATGCTAGAATGTCAGAGGAGGTCCGGGAAAGCCTGAGTTGGCTGGTTAGTGCTCAGTCGTCGGAGGCGAAGAACGGAACTACTTAGAAACTCTGGTCTTTCAATGGATTCGAGTACTTGAATGATTAGAGGGCATAGCCGAAGCAACGAGGATATGTTTGGAGTGTTTATGAGGCGTGATGGAGGGTTGAAGAGGGTGATCAAAGTGAAGCCCTAGGTGGTTTCATCTCATGTGCAAGGAGATGAAAGGATCTGATTGTGGGAGGTTATAAAGAAGGGATCAATGGAGTTGGAGGGATGCACGAGGATGAGTGTGATATTGGGGAGATGTACGAATGATTGGAAGAGTGTGAAGGTGTATGTGTTGATGTAGATAAATCAAAGAAATCAAGAGAGGCGGAACTAAATAATCACCTGGAAAAATGGAGGTCGGAGGCGATAGATGGAGCCTGGAATCAAAGTTGGATAGCCACGGAGTCATCGCTTGACAAGCTTGGCTCAACCTTGAAGCTCGAGCAGTGATGGTTACAATGCCACACGACCATGGGGGACGTGGATCTTACCGAAGGTCTTCCATATCATGGCTTCACTCATTACTTTCCCTCTATCACAAGGACGAGGAGGCTAGGGGAGACCCTCTCGTACCTGCAGATAACCAAAGAATGGAGGACGAGATGGAGTTTTGTTCGGAGAAACGACAGTTGGAGAGGGAGTTTCACGTGAGAGGGATGACGTAGATGGTGGTTAGGTAGGTTGAAGAAGAGGGATGAAAGGTGAACGAGAGGGTACTGGAATCAAGGCTTGAGGCAACATGGAGGAGTGAGGATAAATGGGAGAATGTACGCCAGCGAACAGTCACATCTCCTGAGGTTTCAATCGCTCGAGGAAGATGAAGGAGGTGGAGCGGTCCAACGATTATGGGTATGGATGGATGTATCAGAGCTGCTTGATCAAACGATCAAGCGACCAAGGTGTGGGCGGAAATGAGTGGATCAAAGTCGTTTGATCAAAAGATCAGACGACCTAGATGAAGGGAGGCTCTAAACAAAGAGCCAGGCATGTGGCGGCTCAAGATTGGGCTACGTGGCCCAACCAGAAATTAAAGAAATGCAAAAAAAAAGAAAAATAGAAATAAAATAGTAAATGAAGTTAAAAAAACGTTCTACATGAAAGTTGTGTATTTTTTCAAAATCTACAACTTTAAGGTAGAATCCAAAACCAAAATACATCATCTATACATACTTAATATTTTTGTAAGTATTTTTAAGGAATAAAATTATTGCTTTTAATTGTTTTGTTATTTTTGGTTTTTTTGGATAATAAATAATATACAATATATCTTTGTTCATAAAGCGGTCCGTGCGGCCGCATATGCCTAAGCGGCCTCCTCAGCGCACTGATTACTTGAAGCCCCGCTTTATGCGCCATTGGCACATATATGGCCCGCATATGCAGGTTGTGCAGGCGCATATGCGCTCCGTGCGCCCGCTTAAGGTCCAATTGGGTAATCGAATACGGATCTTCAGATCCGGATCTTGTATTATTTTAATTCTATATATTAAATCAGATTAAGATCCGGATCTTGTATTATTTTGATTATATATATTAAATCAGATTATATAATACTATCTTTGATGATTTTGATATTTAATTGTGCTATTTTGAGGTCTACATGAAAACCATTTTTCTTAGATCTTCTGTTGGACCACATTTATTCCTAAATTCAGTTCAGTTGTAGTAGCTTTTGTAGATATTTATTTATTTTTGGATAAAAAATAGAAAATCATGTAGAACCGCATATACACCGCATATGCCCCCGCATACCGCTTCATCACTATTCAGTGACCAGTCTGAATGTATGCGCATACCGCTTTCCTGAACCTTGCAATATATTATAAACAATTTTAAACTAATTTTTATGGGAATTTTATAATGAGAAACACCAAAAATAAAAGGAACTACAAACACTTATATACAATAATTAGATACTTATTCATGTACAATAATTAGCACTAATCATTTACAGGTGTTAAAAGTAAATTATAATTATTAGGTTAATTGATTAGTCTAAGATAGAGGGCTAATTAATAGAAATAAAGTTGATGAATCTGATATTCATCACCCCCATATACTTAAACGTTGCTCGTCCTTGAGCAAATAAAAAACGAATAAGTAAGTTGAATCCATAATTGTGCATGTGAGATACAAGACGACATTTAGGATACGAATTTTATGTGACCCTTACATTCTATGTTTAACAAAGTCTCACTCAAAAGGAACTCAACTTCCTAATTATCAGACTCTCTGTATACATATACATATAAGGAGTATGACATTTAATGTGGATTACATATACAAGTGTAGAGTATAAGTTTCGTATTAGACGTCTAAAAGATCATTCTTAGGACCCAACACTCAACTCTAGGGAATAAATAAGGTTTCACTTCATTCCACCGTCTCTTTAGTTGTCAGACTAAAAAGTGTGAGATGGAATGGCCAGGTATGGAAGAGTTTTAGGTGTGTGCCATTTCTTTTCTCCTTATATAGGAACAAGGGTCAATCGAGTGCCTTATTAACGCACACTTGTATTTTTTGTGTTAATCATTATGTCTATCAAGAATTGTGAGTCGTTTGCACTTGTTTTTATGGGATACACCAGAGTGTGCCTTTTTTTTAACATCTAATACATCTGCTACACCCATACTTGTATCGCTTACCATGTAGGGGCTCTTTTATCGTGCTCGCCTAACTCATATGGCCTAGTAGCTTTGATTCAAGTGGACACTTTGAAATGGTTGGGAGCGTTTGCTAATGACATAAGCTCTTGATATTTTTGGAGGGTATGAGTTTTTCTTTTGTAATACTTCTCTTTTCTCTTTTCTTTTTGGCTAACTCCACTGCTTTTACCAAGTTAGCGCATACTGATCAACATTTTCATGGTTTTACACGACATTGGCACTTAGGTTTTAATCAAAATAGTATCAACAATGTCCTCATACTAGATAAGTAATCCTTAATCTTATCCCATCCTCGAGCATCACTAAATCAAGTTTCAAACTCAAACCTCTCATCTTAATTCCTCAGGCGAAACATCGACACACCACAATGATTATGCAACCGTACAAGTGTAATAATAATCATATTCTTTTGAGAATAGAGATTATACATGCAATATTGCATGTACATCTTTCAAACTATGGAAGTTTAAGTTATTAAGTCTTAAGACTCTAATGAACAAGAATAGTTAAACTCTTGTGTTAATGTTATGTGTGTCAGGGATAAAACCACTTATTAGATTTTTTAGTTAGTCCTTTTTTTTAAACAAATTGTAAGTATATGCAAAACAACGTCAAAATCATTTATACCCTTTCTCAAACAATATGTAAAATATTTTCAAAAAACCATGTCACATATGTATAAAGATTTTTAAAATATTTTACATATCATTTCAAAAGCAGTTTCAAATTCTCATACAATCAAAATATTTTAAAGTACGAGCTATGGATAAAGTATATATGAAATATATGCATACACCCCCATACTTAGTGTGTGCTAAATCCTCATGGCACAAAGTGAAATGAAGAACACAGCTTGTACTAAGTATAGAGAAGAAAAAATTGTACGAGAATTGAAACAGGCGCTACTTCCCTACATTTAAGCTTTAAATAGCCCAAGTGTAGGAAGAAAATACAGTAGAATAGGGTACCAAAAGAATAGAAGAACAAGAAGAATATACAAACATGGGTTCGTCCTCCTATACTTAGGCTTGAAATAGCCTAAGTATAAGGAAAGAAAGTAAAAAGGAAGGGACCGACAGGAAAACTCAGAAGGAACAGAGGGAATAAATAAAATAGGGGATCGACCCTTCTATACTTATGCTTTTAAGTAGCCTAAGTAGAGAGTAAAAACCTAAAGAACCAAGAAACATGGAAAGAACAGAAAAAATCAAGTGAAGTGAGTTAATGTTAGAAGGGAAAAAAAGGGGTGAATCTTTAGAGCTATTGAGTTAGTTCTGAACTGAATCTCTTCTATTGTGGCTTTCATGAAGAGTAGTTTCGAATGCATCATAATCGTCACTCAGCATGAAAGGAATTTGTTCAATCTGGACTAAATGTTCATTGGATTCGACGAAGTAATTCAATAGTTGTCCATTAACCAAGAAAGAATATGCACCATCTGTGAGACAGATATCTTTACGCTTTCGTTGATGTGCACTTCTTTCACAGTGTAGGGAGCCGCCCATTTCAACTTCAATTTGCCGTGAAAGATCTTCAACTTCGCATTAAACAACCATACCTTCTGTTCATGGACAAAATTATTGCACATGATGTGTTGATCGTGTCGTTTCTTTACTTTGTCCTTATAAACTACGCTATTATCGTATGCTCGGTTTCTGATCTCTACTAGCTCATTCATATCCATGTCTCTACTTTTCTTCCATTGGTGACTATTCCAGTTAATTTTCTTTATTGCCCATTCAAATTTATGCACAATTTCAACGGGCAAATGACATGGCTTGCCATAAATCATTCAGAAAGAAGAAGTGCCGAAGGGAGTCTTATAGGTCATCTTATAGGCCCACAAAACTTGGTTTAAAAGCTGAGACCAATTCTTCCGATCATGACGAACAAGATTTTGAAGTATGTTATGTACTTCTCTATTAGAAAGCCTTGTCATGCCGTTAGTATGCGGGTGGTAAGGACTAGTAACTCGGTGATCAGATATGTATTCCTTAGCTAAACTTTTCATTTCTCTATTCATAAAATGGCTACCTCCATCAGAAATTATGACCTCTGGAACCCCAAACCTTGAAATGATGTGATATTTCACAAACTTACAAATACTTTTACTGTATGTGGTTCGGGTTGGGATAGCTTCCACCCAATTTGATAAGTAATCAATCGCTAACAAGATATGCTCATATCCATTGCTGTTGGGAAAGGGCCCTACAAAATCAATACCCCATGCATCAAAAATTTCACAAAAATCACAATCATCGGTTGCATGGGCATCTCATCTATAGATCCAACTATCCCTCCTATTTGACAAATTGGACACGACATTACAAAATCATATGCATCGCGAAACAAGTTCGGCCAGTAAAATCTGCATTGGAGCACCTTGTGAGCGGTTCTATTTCCTGAATGGTGTCCTCCTGCTTCTAGAGTATGACAATGAGATATGACACTCTGGTATTCCTCCTAAGGAATACATCTTCTCCAGATGCAATCCGATCATTCTTTGAATCCAACTTTAGTCGGTCAATATTGCTCCTAGTCCAACCTTGGGGACTTTTTGGAGACAAGATAGTTCACCATATTGTCACACCACAGAAAATAGTCAATAACACAAATTGACTTGTCCGGGAAAGATTCTCTAATCGGCTCATTATCAGGGAAATCTTTCAATTCAATCCAGAAAAGGTGATCAGCCATAACATTCTAACTCCAAGTTTATCCTTAATTTCGAAATGAAACTCATGGAGTAAAAAAATCTACCTACAATAACGCACCTTCGCGTCCATTTCCATGAGATACATGATTGTTGTGTGATCCATAAAAATAGTCACCTTAGATCCCAAAATGTGTGATCTGAACTTTCTCTAAAGCCCACACTATAGCAAGCATTTCCTTTTCAATCACTGTATAACTTTTCTATACTTGGTCCAAAATTTTGCTTGTGTTGTGAACTGCAAATGGAATCACATCTCTCATATGTCCTAACAGTGCTTCTATAGCAAAATCTGATGAGTATGCCATGATCTCGAAGGGAAGAGTCAATAATCTTTCTTTTTAAGAGCTCAAAGGTCTCTAGACACATGTGATCTACAATGAACTCAGTATCTTTTCCTAAGAGCTCACACAGTAGTTGGGACATGTCCTAGAAAGGAACGTATTGACTTGACGTTGGTCAGTGGCCGGAGTTTCTTTATCGCATCTACCCTTGCAGAATCAACCTGCATTCACCTTTTGGAGATTGCATGCCCTAACATGATGCCCTTGTGAACCATAAAATGATTATTCTCTCATGAGAGCACCAGATTCACCTCTCTGCACTTTTTAAGTACTCGATTCAAATAAATCAAATAATCCTCAAATGAATCTTCGTGAACCGAGAAATCATCCATGAATACTTCCAGGAAATCCCCCACCATCTCTGTGAACACTGCAATCACGCATTGCTGGAAGTGCCAAGGGCATTGCAGAGCCCGAATGGCATGGCTTGAATGCATATGTAGCGAATGGACATGTAAAAGTGGCCTTTTCTTGGTCCTCTGGAGCTATTGCTACTTGATCAGTTGATTGTAGCCAAAGTACCCGTCAAGAAAATAGAACTCTTTACATGCCAATCTCTCCAAAATCGGATCAATAAATGGTAGAGGAAAGTGGTCTTTCTTGCTCGCAGCATTCCGACATCTATAGTCGACACAGACGCACCACGACGTGGGTACTCATGAGAAGCATTTATACAATATATTATAAACAATTTTAAACGCTTTTTTATGGATTTTTAATAATGAGAAACACAAAAAAAGGAACTATAAACACATATATACAATAATTAGATACTTTATTTATGTACAATAATTAGCCTTAATTATTTACAAGGTGTTAAAAGTTAATTATAATTAATTAATAGGTTAATTCATTAGTCTAAGATAGAGGGCTAATTAATAGAAATAAAGTTGATGAATCTGATATTCATCACCCCCTTCCGAGCCAACGCCACTCTCTGTTGGTGGACTGATGGGACAAATGACAAAAGTAGCAAACAGCCACCCCGCCAACCTCACTGTCCCCCTCAGTATGAACGCCAACAATGAAGATGGCATGAATGAAGTTGCTACACCGTCTCCCATTAGCCACCGCATGGAAAAACATTATTTTTGTGTCCCCCTCCTTGACTCACCGTTGCCTAGTTCTATGTTTCCACTCCATCTCCTGCTTTTTGTCCTCTCCACAAGAATTTGTTGGCTGGTCTCTCTCTCAACTAGCTCCACAGTAGGCCTCTATTCCATTTCATTTATGACAATGTTATGCACGGAATCCACTTCAACCATTTGAGATAGAGCAGTGTACCTTCCATCTAAAGTACAAGGTTCAAACCCTACAAATTACTATTTCTTCAAAAAAAAATGTACACGTACTTATAGATGTGTCAGCAGTTTCTTTCTTTTGCTACCCTTTAGAATATATTTATTTCCTTGCGTCAAGCCTTTATTCTGATATTTCTTCCGGTTGTGAAGTTAGCAGATATTCAACTTACTTTCATATCATTTGTCACATTCAAGTTCAACATGTACTTTCCTTAATTATGAAATAGAGTATGTAACAGACCGAATAACTATTCTGCCTAATCTCACCGGGTTTTATTTCAGATTCACTAAACGAATGAAACACAGATCTACATATTTTTTCAGTTTGGTTTTCTATTGTCTTTTTCATATGGTGTGTATTGATGCATGTTGCCACATATCTAACCTCTACTCTAGCAATGGGACGTGCGATTAAAGTGAAACAAGGGCCTCCATGAAATCCCAAACATCAAACTCCCTTGTAAACTCATCACAATTTAAAAATAACATGGCCGTGCAACTTGCATCAATGTCTCATGAAACCTCAAAAGGCTCAGCAACTCGTCTTGGAGTTCTAAATAATGCACCCTGAGCAGCCTAATTTCAAATAACAAATGAAGATGCCGCAAATTGTCCAGGGGAAAATAAAGGAAGGAATTGGCATGTACCTGTGCTGGCAAGGAAGAGCCACAAATGAAATTGTGGGATTCGCTTGGCAAATTGGACATGTTGTCCCATCACCAGAACTATCTGCTTTATCTTTAGAAAACGGGAGAAAAAATCTTTTAACTGAAGCAGAGTTTAGAACAGGAAGCAATAATAGTAGCATTTCCTGCATTGTTACAAAAATCAAGCATGAATACAATAAATTAGACAATATATAGGATAAAAAATAGATCTATATATTTAATACTAGTTTCAAACCAAAAAACTTCCAAGATAGGGTTGCACGTGAACACGTTTGGAAAAGAATTATGCAAGCTCATTCCAAACTATTAACTCCAAAAATACACAGAATCAAAAAGGCCTAAAAGGTGCTATATTCAACTTCGATTGAGACAATGAACTTGCCTAGCTACTTTGTGCATTTAAATAAACAATATGATAGTTGAAATTAATACTAATGTGATGTTCTGGTTTCTATTAATATTAGTGATGCAAACTCTCGTTAAACCTCACCAATACTTTCCGCTTGCATTTTCAATCTTTTCAGTCAAGTATCAAATAAAGTCAGTCAATTCTAATCAAATTTTAATGGAGTCAATGAGCTTCATCCAAGTTCAGTCAAAAGTTTCATATCCCGGCGTGTCATTGTGCAGTTCTGTGTCCCCAGCATATCTGGTATCGATACACTCAAAATGCTATTTTTTTCCAGAGTGACAATGGCATACCTCCTGTACTGGGGGCATGCCATTGGCAAGCCACTATTACCAAACAATATATTGTTAGACATGAGACCACTTCAAATTGTGTGCCCCCCCAACACACCCTCCCCACCCCAAATCCTTCTATCTATTTATGTTATCTATTTTCATGTGTTGTTAATTTAAATATGCATCAGGGTAATCTTTTATGAGATTATTTACAAACTATGCAATTTAGTTTTGCAATATATCAATAGCCTAGTTAGAAACTTGAACTCAAAGCAAACTCTATCATTATATTATAGTTGTCAGTTCATTAATAGTTTGATTAGGTTATATAAGTGTCTGTTGCGAATCGCGGAAGCAAGCACGCACAAACACGATCAAACAAGCAAGAACGCAAACACACGGGATTTACAAGGTTCACCCGTAATTGGGCTACGTCCTTGGGCGGCGGCGATCGGTTTCACTATGTGGTGAAAAGAATGAATACAGAGGATACTCTTAAAACCCTAACCCTGGGGAGTTTATATAGCACTCCCATACAGACGGATCCCTAAAAATAGAAGGATCCAAATACCCGAATACAAATAGAACCGCTCCATAAATTAGCGCCCCCACACCCCCGCAGGGAGGGGGGCACCTACTCCCCCCCTAGACCCCCCCCCAGGCTCGCTGACCGGGCAGCGAGACCCACGTCTTGTTGGGGTATGGTACGGCAGGGGGATGCATATGCAGTTCTTCAACCTGGGTCAGATGGTTAGGATTCAAGGCATATCAACAATCTCCACCTTGAATTGAATCCTCTGAGAAGCTTCGCCGTGCCGCCGCCAGCCCCTCCCTGGGGCTACTCCCAACTGTCGACATTGAGCAAGTCCAAACAATGTTTGAACTTACTCCCAGGAACCGCCTTTGTGAATATATCGGCTGGATTATCTGTTGTACCAACCTTCTTCACCTTGATCCTCTTCTCAGAACGAATGAAGTGATATCTGACATCTATGTGCTTGGTTCTCTCATGATAAACATGATCCTTGGCTAAGCATATTGCACTAAGACTGTCACAATATACTATAGCCTGATTTTGTTGCAGACCGAGGTCTCCAAGTAAGCCCTTCAGCCAAATGCCTTCCTTTGCAGCCTCTGTCAGTGCCATGTACTCTGCCTCTGTAGTAGACAAAGTAACCGATGGCTATAAGGTAGCCTTCCAACTGATGACCGAATTCCCTAAAGTGAAGACGTAGCATGTCATCGATCTCCTCCCATCAATATCTGCTGCATAGTCTGAATCTGAATATCCAGCAACCAAGCACTCCGAATCACTTCTATAAATGAGGCCAATGTTTGTTGTTCCTTTCAGATAGCGGAAAATCCGCTTGACTGCCTGCCAATGCTCCTTTCCTGGGTTACCCATGAATCTACTAACAACGCTCACAGCATGAGCGATGTCAGGTCTTGTGCATACCATGGCATACATAAGACTCCCAACTGCGCTGGCATAGGGAACACGTGACATGTGTTCCTTATCAGCATCTGACTGTGGTGCAAAAGAAACTGAGAGATGAATATTTGAAGCGGATGGAGTACTTAGAGGCTTGGTTGTAGACATCCCAAATCTCAGTACAACTTTCTCAATGTAGTTCTTCTGAGATAAGAAAAGTTTCCCTTCTGCACGATCTCTAATGATCTCCATCCCTAAAATCCTCTTCGTTGCATCAAGATCCTTCATGTCAAAATCTGAACTAAGGAGCTTCTTCAAATCATCTATGGTACTCCTCTGTTTGGCAGCAATCAGCATATCATCGAAGTACAGTAACAGATAGATGAAGGATCCATCCTCCACCTTGTTGTGGTAAACACAACAGTCGTATGGGCTCCTGTTGAACCCATTATCAGTCATGAAACTATCAAACTTCTTGTACCACTGCATGGGAGACTGCTTAAGCCCATACAAAGACTTCTTCAATCTACATACATGATCTTCTTTGCCCTGAGATAGAAATCCCTCTGGTTGGCTCATAAGAATGTCTTCTTCGAGTTCACCATGTAAGAAGGTTGTCGTCACATCTAACTGCTCCAGCTCCAAGTCTTGATGTGCTACAAGAGCTAGTAGCACCCTGATGGATGTATGTCTTACAACAGGAGAAAATATCTCATTGTAATCCACACCTTCCTTCTGACTGTAACCCTTCGCAACTAGGCGTGCTTTGTATCTGATGCCTTCACTGTCTGAAATTCATGTCTTTTTCTTGAAGACCCATTTGCATCCAACGATCTTCCTCCCCTTTGGCAATTTGACAAGTTCCCATGTCTGATTCTTGTGAAGAGACTCCATCTCCTCACCCATAGCAGCAATCCACTGCTCAGATTCTGCCCCAGATATTGCCTCCCTGTAAGTGGAGGGTTCTGGTGACTCTGCCTCCTCCGCAACCTGCAGTGCAAATGCAACCATGTCTTCGAATCCGTATCTCTGCGGTGGATGTATCTCTCTACAGGGCCGATCAGTAGCAATACTAGGTTGCCTCTCTTCTGGTTGCTCAGCTTCATGTTGTTCAACAACAGCCTGATCAGGAGTGGTGTGACCAACTGCGTGATCACTACTTGGTGTCAGTTCGAACTCCACCTGTTCGAGCACATCATCACCTGTCCCTGTATCAACAGACTCACTACTCGAGTGAAGCACGGAATTCTCATCAAAAGTAACATCCCTGCTAACAATAATTCTATGCTCAGAAGGGGACCAGATTCTATACCTCTTCACTCCTGCACCATATCCTATAAACACCCCTTTCTTTGATCTTGGTTCTAACTTTCCTTCACTAACATGAGAATAGGCAGCACAACCAACGACTCGTAAAATAGAATAATCAGCATGATTACCAGACCATACCTCCATGGGTGTTTTGCAATCAATGGCAGACGCGGGACTCCGATTCACCAAGTAACAGGCTGTATTCACAGCTTCATCCCAGAATGCTCTACCAAGTCCAATATTAGAGAGCATGCACCTTGCTCTCTCTAGAAGCATCCTGTTCATTCATTCAGCAACTCCGTTTTGTTGTGCGTATCTCTAACGGAAAGATGTCTCGCAACACCCTCCTCCTTGCAGAACTCATTGAACTCCGATGAACAGAACTCCAGTCCGTTATCTGTGCGAAGACGCTTCACCTTCTTAGAAGTCTGATTCTCCACCAAGATCTTCCATTGCCTGAAGGTCTGGAATGCTTTGCTCTTGTGCTTCATAATATACACCCACACCATCCTGGAATAATCATCAATAATAGATAGAAAATACCTGGCGCCTCCCAAAGATGGAACCCGTGAAGAGCCCCAACAATCAGCATGGATGTAGTCAAGTGTCTCCTTCGTCCTGTGGATAGCTTTACTGAATTGCTTTCTGTGTTGTTTCCCGAACACGCAATGCTCACAGAACTCCAGCTTAGATCCCTTGAGATCCCCGATGAGACCCTTCTGATTGAGGATATTCATCCCCATCTGACTCATGTGTCCCAGCCGCATATGCCACAATTCGGACTCTGATCTTACGGCTTGGGACACCACTGCAACAGAACCTGTAACTGTAGACCCTTGCATGATGTATAGGGTCTTCTGCTTGTTGCCCTTGACGACAACCACCCTACATTTGGCAACCTGCATGACTCCACCTTCAGTACTGTACATATATCCTTTAGAGTCCAAGACTCCAAGGGATATTAGGTTCTTCCTAAAATCAGGAACATGGCATACTTCTGTGACCGTCCTCACGACTCCATCATGCATCTTGATCTTCACAGAGCCGATCCCTACTATCTTGCATGCTGCATCATTCCCCATGACAACGTTCCCGCCATCTATCTTCTCATAGTTGTACAACCAGCCTTCATTGGGAGTCATATGGTAAGAACAGCCTGAATCAAGAATCCATGTGTTGTCTGTGGTCGTCTGATCTGTGACGGTGAGAACCAGGTCATCGTTAGAATCTGTGCCTCCATGAGCCACGGCAGCAACTGTGCCTTTCCCTTTCTTCTTCGGGCAGTCCTTTTTCCAATGTCCAGGTTCCTTGCAGTAATTGCAAATGTCCTTAGCATTGTGATTCTTCGATTTGGACTTCTGCTTTCCCTTCTTTGCGTAGCCAGAATTGGCATGACTCTTCTCATGCGTCATAACCAAACCTGCAGCGTTAGAGTCATGCTTCCCGGTAGCCATATGTCGAAGTTCACGTGTATGCAGACTCGCGCGAACTTCCTCTAGGGTTATCGATTCTCTTCCCACAATGAATGATTGAACAAAATTCTCAAATGATAATGGAAGAGAAACTAACAAAATCAAAGCAGCAGCATCATCTTCAATCTTAACATCTACGTTTCTTAAATCCATCAACAATGTATTTAAGTGATCTAGATGTTCTTTAAGAGATGTACCTTCCTGCATGCGGAGAGAGAACAAACGTTGCTTCAAAAGCAACTTGTTGGTCAGAGACTTCGTCATGTATAGACTTTCGAGTCTCAACCACAGACCGGCCGCAGAAGTCTCATCAGCAACCTCTGCGATAATCTCGTCCGCCAGACACAGCATAATCGTCGAGTGCGCCTTCTCTTCCTGCACCGTCAACTCGAAGGGTTCGAGTGCCTTCGCACGCTCCTGGTCCAATGGCGCCCAGATGCCCTGCTGCTTCAGAAGGGCACGCATCTTGATCTTCCATAGACTGAATCCGTTCTTCCCTGTGAACTTCTCGATCTTCATATCGTGTGACGACATCTTGCTGGATGATCCTGACGGAACCCGAAGCTCTGATACCAGTTTGTTGCGAATTGCGGAAGCAAGCACGCACAAACACGATCAAACAAGCAAGAACGCAAACACACGGATTTACAAGGTTCACCCGTAACTGGGCTACGTCCTTGTGCGGCGGCGATCGGTTTCACTATGTGGTGAAAAGAATGAATACAGAGGATACTCTTAAAACCCTAACCCTGGGGAGTTTATATAGCACTCCCATACAGACGGATCCCTAAAAATAGAAGGATCCAAATACCCGAATACAAATAGAACCGCTCCATAAAATTTTCGCCGAAGGCGCTGCCCCCACACCCCCGCAGGGGGGGGCACCTGCTCCCCCCCTAGACCCCCCCCCAGGCTCGCTGACCGGGTAGCGAGACCCCCGTCTTGTTGGGGTATGGTACGGCAGGGGGATGCATATGCAGTTCTTCAACCTGGGTCAGATGGTTAGGATTCAAGGCATATCAACAGTGTCCCTACTTAATTGTGGGAAAAGGCTTTGTTGTTGTAGTTGTAGGTTATATAAGTATATATAGCTTTGATGATTTGAATTGTTGATATGCTTGGATATCATTTTACATTTCCTATACGCATAAGTTCTTTAGTTAAAGCAAGTTTCTTCTACTCTAAGTAAGGGTTGGATGCTAGGGCATCTAACATTAAGATATTGAATGATAATGATTTGGTCTTTATTATGTGTTATAAAAAAGAAATGCAGAAGCGGAATGATAAACAGAGCATAGAACTCGAATGATAAAAGATGGAAGACCAAGATTTTTCATGGAATCCTACTCCCTACCACGGGAGAAGCCCTCAAAGGAGCGGATATTGCATTCCTTTTTCTCATCTGAATACAAGGGGTGTGGCGGTCTATATATAGCCCCCACTGAGTCTCCACATCTCCAAACTGGTAGATGTGGAAGTAAACTCTGGATGGGTAAACGGATCTTAAAGAGATCCACTTACCTATCTCTCATATAAGAGATGCATAACCAAATACTCCAACAGTCCCCCTCAAGCTGGAGCATGCAATGTTCAGCTTGAACAATCAGAAAGAAAACTCAACTCACGCTACAAGACAATACAGACAATATCAACTCAACGCGCACAACTATCGGTTGTTGTCGAGGACGTTGCTTCTCATGTCGTGCAGGTGAGGAGGACAAACGGGCTAGAGTGTGAGTAAACTGAATCTCCTCGTTGGAGAGCATGTGCTCTGTATTGAGCCTGTTAGAGTCCCTGCAACTAAAATGGATCTCCTTGTCGGAGTACTCTGGCCCACCACAATATATGGACAACTACTCCATCTCTGAAAAAGGCTGAACTGAAAAAGCCGTGGAGTGCAATCCTCGTCGGAGTCCACGGTCGCTGGAGAAGGGAGTCTAAAAGAAGTCTCCTCGTCGAAGAACCGGGTCTCTCCCATCTGGTACAGAGAATGGTACTCTACTCTGGAGTCCCTATGATACCACATGAAAACTCTTGCCTACATGGCATAGGGAATGGTCCTCTACTCTAGAGTCCCTATGGCTCACATGAAAACTCTGGCTGACAAAACAAGAATGATGGGGACACTAAAAAAAGTTGGCATACATGTGCACATCTGAAAAGAAGACCGCAAACATGTGCGTATCTGAAACTGAAGACTCGGAACCAAGAGTCTGAATATCTGATCACTTGTAGAGTCTGAACAATCTGGTTGGTTTGGAGAATCTGAATCTGAAGAAGATGTGTGACTCTACACAATACTCCCCCTTTCTCTCATACTTGTCGAAAAACATGATAGCGACCAAGTTGGGAGAAGATAATAAAATGGTGACAATACCAAATAAACTGTAAAAAAATTTGGGATTTTATCACTTGTGCCCCTCCGAGATATCGCAATATCAGTTATGCCCCTATCTTTTTGGTAATATCAGTTGTGCCCCTCACTTCTTGCTCCATCATCAGTTGTGCCCTTCCGTCAGATTGACCGTCAAAAAATTAAAATAACCATGGTTTATTCAAACCATGGTGTGGTTAAGAAGCGTATTATGGTCCATACATTTTCTTCATCTTCTTCCTCCTCCATTTGCTCTTTTTCCTTCTCTTCATAATTTCTCTCCCTTACTAACACCTTCATGCATCCATCGAATCTCTAAAATTTTTACATTTCCATGGACATATCACTCGTTACGGATCAAACGATGAATTTTATTAAATTTTTGGATGACTTTTTATTAATCAATTAGTCAAAAATTTATCAAAATTGAACAAAAAAAACTCAATTCCAGTTTCAGCCACAGGTGGAGGAGGAGGGTGGAAGAGCCGGAGGAGGGGTAGGCGAGGGAGCGGCGCGTTCAGGGGGAGGGGGAGGGAGGGGCTGGAGCAGACGTCGCGGTGACGGCGGGAGGCGCGGCTGACGTGTTGTCGCGCGTGGGAGACGAACGGCGCTGGACGGCTGGTGCGGGGTCGCGCCCGCCTCGCAGGAGCGGGGGCTGAGAGGGCAGCGTGGGACTGGAGGTCTGAAGAGTGGGGTCACGTGGGGGAGATGAATGGCTTCAGGACAAGATCGGTGGGGCTGGGTGTTTGAAGAGCGAGGCCCACCGACGGGCGATTGGAGGCTAGTCGAGAGCTGTGGGTCGTAGGGCGGTACGCAGGCGAGGAGCCCGCGCGGCAAGGAGGAGGCGTAGGGGCCCTCGAGGGTCGCGCCCAGCGACAGGGGTCGGCCGGGTCGGGAGCGTGGCTCCGTGCTGCGGGTCTACGGGCGGCGGCGCTGGCAGCACAGAGGCGCGGCATGGTCGGCGACGGGCTGGGAGGGGGCGGCTCAGGGGAGGGAGCACAGGGACGGGGAGGGGAGGGGGCAGGGGCAAGGGTGGGGGCGGCGGGCTGGGAGGGGGTGCGGGGCTGGGAGGGGGCGGCCCAGGGGAGGGAGCACGGCGACGGGGAGGGGAGGGGATGGGGCAGGGGCAGGGGCGGGGGCGACGGGCTGGGAGGAGGTACGGGGAGCTCGGGGCGGCGCGGGGTAGGGGCGGGGGCAGAGAGGGAGGAGGAGGAGGTGGAGGAGGAGGAAGAGGATGGGGAAGAGGAGGAAGAAGAAGAGGATGAGGAAGATGATGTAAAATGACCTCATAACCTTTTTTTTAAAATTAATTCCGCCTATGTCCTCAAATGTAACGTCCGTTTGCATTGTGGATAGACGGTAACTAACCCGAGGGGCACAAGTGACAAAATAACAAGAAGTGAAGGGCACAACGGATATTACCAAAAAGATAGGGGTGTAACTGATATTGCGATATCTCGGAGGGGCACAAGTGATAAAATCCCAAAAAAATCTTTGATTTTTTTCAATCAATCTTTTTTTAATCATTTTTTCTCGGCTATTTCATCCTTTTTTTTTAAATAGCCATCATTTCATTCATTTTTTTCTCACAATTTTTTTAAAAAAGTGTACGACTTTTCAATTGTATGTGCCTTTTAAAAAAATTACGCAAATGGGCCCCCCGAATTTTTTTTCGGGCCTTCAAAAAATTTCTCTCTCCTCTTTTTTTATACGGCCCAACATTGGACCTGAATATGCACCATGTATTTTTTTTAAAGCCCATTTCTTCTCTATTTTAACATTGGGCCTGCTCCCCCCCCCTTTTTTTAAAAAAATCGAAGCCCCTTGGCCTCTTTAGGGTTCCCAGTTGGAAACCCTTCCCTTCGAAACACGCCACCCCCGTCCCCCGATTAGGGATTCATCACTTGCCACCGCCGCCTAGGAGCGTCGACGAGGGAAAAGCTCCTCTAGGAAGATGATGCGCCACGGGGTGTGCTCCGCCAGAAAGGAGGATGGTGCGCCGATGGGTGTGATGGATGCTACGCCAAGGGGTGTGCTTTGCCATCGCCTGTAGCACATGGTGGAGATGGAGTGCGCAGGGGCTCGAGCTCTTGGAGCTTGTGCTGGATCTCGCCGCTGGAGCCTTAGGGTACCGCGAGGAGTATTTCATGAAGATGCGTGAGAAAAGGCGTACAGCCATGCTGCCTCCTGTATCTGAAGGGGAACTCACCTGGAAGTCGCGCGAGGTATGCACGGCTAGGGGGCGCAGCTGATGCACTGCGCGCGAGGATAACGATGCGGGCGATCGAGTTCTTTGCCTGGATGGTTTTCGAAGGTGGAGCCGCTTATAGACCGACCATCGCCTGGAGGCTGATGCCGCCTCCGCCAGGGCATCGATGAAGGTGCAGCTTGGAGTAGCATGCTGGTCTGGAATATGGGCCCGGCATTGGATGGCCTCGTGAGGAGGGGCGGAGCCTTCTGGGGTTGGGAGTGGAGGAGGCGAGCGATGCACTTCAGGATATGCGCCTGACCAATTTCTTTAAACATGGCAAGATGATATGCGACGTCCTCGAACTCAAACAGATATTGGAAGCAGCTGCGACTATCTTTTTCAATCTCACCGGACAAGTAGTGGAAGGGATTCTGGAGCACCACAAAACTGGAAACGTTGGAAATCGCGCAGGCGAATGGCACCCTGGATCTGGAAGAGGAGAGGAGGATTCCTTCCTCTTCAGAACTTAAGGTTCCCCGATGGGGACCTTATGCTCACGCCTACAAGGGGTAGCGCAGACTACTAGCACCGCCAGGAGATATCGAAAGAACTTCAATAATGACAGATCTCCAGAACTGTGAATGTCGACGAATCTTGAACGAGTATGAACAAAACTCCAGAAATTATGGTTTCATTAGAAACCCTAGAACTTACAAAACTTGAACAAATAAGCACAATCAAATCTCGAGTAAAAACTAATGAAAATAATTCATCGAGAATCGAACCTGATCTAATACCATGTTATAAAATAGAAATGCGGAAGCGGCATGATAAACAGAGCATAGAACTAGAATGATAAAAACATGGAATACTAAGATTTTACATGGAACCCTACTCCCTAAGGAGCGGGATGAAACCACGGGAGAAGCCCTCAAAGGGGCGGATATTGCATTCCTTTTTCTCATCTGAATACAAGGGGTGTGGCGCGCTATATATAGCCCCCACTGAGTCTCCACATCTCCAAACTGGTAGATGTGGGACTAAACTCTGGATGGATAAATGGATCCTATAGAGATCCACTTACCCATCTCTCATATAAGAGATGCATAACCAAATACTCCAACACTCCCCCTCAAGGTGGAGCATGCAATGCTCAGCTTGAACAATCAGAAAGAAAACTCAACTCACACTACAAGACAGTACAGCCAATATCAACTCAACGCGCACAACTATCGGCTGCTGTCGAGGAGGTTGCTTCTCATGTCGTGCAGGTGAGGAGGACGAACGGGCTAGAGTGTGAGCAAACTGAATCTCCTCGTCGGAGAGCATGTGCTCTATACTGCACCTGTCAGAGTCACTGCAACTGAAATGAGTCTCATCGTCGGAGTACTCTGGCCCGCCACAATATATGGACAACTGCTCCATCTCTGAAAAGGGTTGAACTAAAAAAGTTGTGGAGTGCAATCCTCGTCGGAGTCCACGGTCGCTGGAAAATGGAGTCTAAAAGAAGTTTCCTCGTCGAAGAACTGGGTCTCTCCCATCTGGCACAGAGAATGGTACTCTACTCTGGAGTCCCTATGATACCACATGAAAATTCCTGCCCACATAGCATAGGGAATGGTCCTCTACTCTAGAGTCCCTATGGCTCACATGAAAACTCTGGCTGACAAAACAAGAATGATGGGGACCAGTAAAAAGATGGCATACATGTGCACATCTGAAAAGAAGACCGCAAACATGTGTGTGTCTGAAAATGAAGACTCGGAACCAATCTGACGTCGAGTCTGAATATCTGATCACTTGTAGAGTCTGAACAATCCAGCTAGTTTGGAGAATCTGAATCTGAAGAAGACCTGTGACTCTACACAATACTCCCCCTTTCTCCCATACTTGTCAGAAAACAATGATAGAAAACTCCAGAAATTATGGTTTCATTAGAAACCCTAGAACTTACAAAACTTGAACAAATAAGCACAATCAAATCTCGAGTAGAAACTAATGAAAAATAATTCATCGAGAATCGAACCTGATCTAATACCATGTTATAAAATAGAAATGCGGAAGCAGCATGATAAACAGAACATAGAACTAGAATGATAAAACATGGAATACTAAGATTTTACATGGAACCCTACTCCTTAAGGAGCGGGATGAAACCACGGGAGAAGCCCTCAAAGGGGCGGATATTGCATTCCTTTTTCTCATCTGAATACAAGGGGTGTGGCGCTCTATATATATAGCCCCCCACTGAGTCTCCACATCTCCAAACCTGGTAGATGTGGGACTAAACTCTGGATGGATAAATGGATCCTATAGAGATCCACTTACCCATCTCTCATATAAGAGATGCATAACCAAATACTCCAACACTCCCCCTCAAGGTGGAGCACGCAATGCTCAGCTGAACAATCAGGAAAGAAAACTCAACTCACACTACAAGACAGTACAGACAATATCAACTCAACGCGCACAACTATCGGCTGTTGTCGAGGAGGTTGCTTCTCATGCCGTGCAGGTGAGGAGGACGAGCGGGCTAGAGTGTGAGCAAACTGAATCTCCTCGTCGGAGAGCATGTGCTCTGTACTGCACCTGTCAGGAGTCACTGCAACTGAAATGGGTCTCATCGTCGGAGTACTCTGGCCTGCCACAATATATGGACAACTGCTCCATCTCTGAAAAGGGTTGAACTAAAAAAGTCGTGGAGTGCAATCCTCGTCGGAGTCCACGGTCGCTGGAAAATGGAGTCTAAAAGAAGTTTCCTCGTCGAAGAACTGGCTCTCTCCCATCTGGCACAGAGAATGGTACTCTACTTGGAGTCCCTATGATACCACATGAAAATTCTTTCCCACATAGCATAGGGAATGGTCCTCTACTCTAGAGTCCTATGGCTCACATGAAAACTCTGGCTGATAAAACAAGAATGATGGGACCAGTACAAAAGATGGCATACATGTACACATCTGAAAAGAAGACCGCAAACATGTGTGTGTCTGAAACTGAAGACTCGGAACCAATCTGACGTCGAGTCTGAATATCTAATCACTTGTAGAGTCTACACAATACTCCCCCTTTCTCCCATACTTGTCAGAAAACAATGATAGCGACCAAGTTGGGAGAAGATAATAAAATGGGGACAATACTAAATAAACTATAAAAAATTCTTCTTTTTTTTCAATCAATCATTTTTTAATCAATTTTTTCTCGGTTATTTCATCCTTTTTAATAGTTGCCATTTCATACATTTTTTCTTACAATTTTTTTTAAAATGTGTATGGCTTTTCAATTGTACGCGCCTTTTTTAAAAAAAATACGCAAATGGGCCCCCCGATATTTTTTCGGCCTTCAAAAAATTTCTTCTATCCTCTTTTCTATACGGCCCAACATTGGACCTGAATATGCACCATGTATTTTTCTTACAGCCCATTTCTTCTCTATTTTAACAGTGGGCATGCTCCTCCCCCCCCCACTCCTTTTTTTAAAACCGAAGCCCCTTGGCCTCTTTAGGGTTCCCATTTGGAAACCCCTTCCCTTCGAAACACGCCACCCCCCTCTCCTCCGATTGGTGATTCATCACTTGTCGCCACCTCCTAGAGCGTCAAGAGGGAACAGCGCCTCTAGGAAGATGCTGCGCCACGGGTGTGCTTCGCCAGAAAGGGGGATGGTGCGCCAAGGGGTGTGATGGATGTTGCGCCAAGGGGTGTGCTTCACCATCGCATGTTGCACATGGAGGAGATGGAGCGCGCAGGGATCGAGCTCCCGGAGCTCGAGCTGGATCTCGTCGCTGAAGCCTTCAGGTATCGCAAGGAGTATTTCGCGAGGATGCGTGAGGAGAGGTGTGCGGCCATGCTGCCACCTGGATCTGAAGAGGAACTCGCCTGGAGTCACGCGAGGTCTGCACGGCTAGGGGGCGCAGTTGATGCGCTGCGCACGAGGATATCGATGCGGGTGATCGAGTTCTCTACCACTATGGCTTTTGAAGGTGGAGCCGCTTGGAGACCGACCACTGCCAGGTGGCTTCACCTGGAGGCTGTCGCCGCCCTTCGCCTGGGTGTCGATGAAGGTGCAGCTTGGAGTAGCATGCGGTCTGGAATTTGGGCTCGACGTTGGATGTCCTCGCGAGGAGGGGCGAGCCTGTTGGGGCTGGGAATGGAGGAGACGGGCGATGCACCGCTGGATATGCGCCAGACCAATTTTTTTTAAACACGGCAAGATGATATGCACCGTCCTCGAACTCAAACAGATATTGGAAGCATTTGCGACTATCTTTTTCAATCTCACCGGACAATTAGTGGAAGGGATTCTGGAGCACCACAAAACTGGAACCGTTGGGAATCGCACGGGGGAATGGCGCCCTAAATCTGGAAGAGGAGAGGAGGATTCCTTCCTCTTCGGAACTTAAGGTTCCCCAATGGGGACCTTATGCTTGCGCCTGCAAGGGTGGCGCAGACTGTTGGCACCGCTAGGAGATACCGAAAAAACCTCAATAATGACAGATCTCCAGAACTGTGAATGTCGACGAATCTTGAACAAGTATGAACAAAACTCAGAAATTAGGGGTTCAATAGAAACCCTAGAACTTACAAAACTTGAACAAATAAGAACAATCGAATATCGAGTAGAAACTAATGAAAATAATTCATCGAGAATCGAACCCGATCAGATACCATATTATAAAAAAGAAATGCAGATGCGGAATGATAAATTGAGCATAGAACTAGAATGATAAAAACATAGAAGACCAAGATTTTACGTGAACCCTCCTCTCTAAGGAGCAGGATGAAACCACGGGAGAAGCCCTCCAAGAGGCGAATATTGCATTCCTTTTTCTCATCTGAATACAAGGGGTGTGGCGGTCTATATATAGCCCCCAGTGAGTCTCCACATCTCCAAACTGGTAGATGTGGGACTAAACTCTAGATGGGTAAATGGATCCTAAAGAGACCACTTACCGATCTCTCATATAAGAGATGCATAACCAAATACTCCAACACTCCCCCTCAAGGTGGAGCATGTAATGCTCAGCTTGAACAATCAGAAAGAAAATATAGCTCACGCTACAAGACACTAAAGACAATATTAACTAAACGTGCACAACTATCGGCTACTGTCGAGGAGGTTGCTTCTCATGCCGTGCAAGTGAGGAGGACGAACGGGCTAGAATGTGAGTAAACTGAATCTCCTCGTCGGAGAGCATGTGCTCTGTATTACGCCTGTCAGAGTCACTGCAAATGAAATGAGTCTCATCGTCGGAGTACTCTGGCCCGCCACAATATGTGGACAACTGCTCCATCTCTGAAAAGGGTCGAACTGAAAAAGCCGTGGAGTGCAATCCTCGTCGGAATCCACGGTCGCTAGAGAATGGAGTCTAAAAGAAGTCTCCTCGTCGAAGAACTGAGTCTCTCCCATCTGGCATAGAGAATGGTACTCTACTCTCGAGTCCCTATTATACCACATGAAACCCTTTCCCACATTGCATAGGGAATGGTCCTCTACTCTAGAGTCCCTATGGCTCACATGAAAACTCTGGCTGACAAAACAAGAATGATGGGGACCATTACAAAAGATGGCATACATGTGCACATATGAAAAGAAGACCGCAACCATGTGCGTCTCTGAAAATGAAGACTTGGAACCAATCTGACGTCGAATCTGAATATCTGATCACTTGTAGAGTCTGAACAATCCGGCTGGTTTGGAGAATCTGAATCTGAAGAAGACCTGTGACTCTATACAATACTCCCTCTTTCTCATATACTTGTCGGAAAACAATGATATCAACCAAGTTGGGAGAAGATAATAAAATGAGGACAATAACAAATAAACTGTAAAAAAAATCTTCGATTTTTTTCAATCAATCATTTTTTTAATCATTTTTTTCTCGCCTATTTCATCCTTTTTTAATAGTCGTCATTTCATTCATTTTTTTCTCACATTTTTTTAAAAATGTGTACAGCTTTTCCAAGTACGCACCTTTTTAAAGAAAATTACGCAAATGGGCCCCCGAATTTTTTTTCGGGCCTTCAAAAAATTTCTCTCTCCTCGTTTTTTTATACAACCCAATATTGGACCGGGATATGCACCATGTATTTTTTTACAACCCATTTCTTCTTTATTTTAACAGTGGGCATGCTCCTCCTCTCCCCCCCTTTTTTTAAAACCAAAGCCCCTTGGCCTCTTTAGGGTTCCCAGTTGGAAACCCTTCCCTTCGAAACACGCCACCCCCTATCTGTCGATTGGGGATTCATCACTTGTCACCACCGCCTGGGAGCATCGACGAGGGAAGAGCTCCTCTAGGAAGATGTTGCGCCACAGGGTGTGCTCCGCCAAAAAGGAGGATGTTGCGCCGATGGGTGTGCTGGATGCTGCGCCAAGGGGTGTGCTTCGCCATCGCATGTAGCACATGGAGGAGATGGAGCGCACAGGGGCTCGAGCGCCTGGAGCTCGTGTTGGATCTCGTCGCTAGAGCCTTCAGGTATCGCGAGGAGTATTTCGCAAGGATGCGCGGGGAGAGGCGTGCGGCCATGCTGCCACCTGGAACTGAAGGGGAACTCGCCTGGGAGTTGCGCGAGGTCGGCATGGCTAGGGGGCGCAGCTGATGCGCTGCGCGCGAGGATATCGATGCGGGCGATCGAGTTCTTTGCCTGGATGGTTTTCGAAGGTGGAGCCGCTTGGAGCCCGATCACTGCCTGGTGGCTTCATCTGGAGGTTGTTGCGGCCTCTGCCTGGGCATCGATGAAGGTGCAGCTTGGAGTAGCATGCAGTATGGAATATGGGCTCGGTATTGGATGGCCTTGCGAGGAGGGGTGGAGCCTGCTGGGGCTGGGAGTGGAGGAGGCAGGCGATGCACCGCAGGATATGCGCCTGACCAATTTCTTTAATCAAGGCAACAGCCTCCCTCAACAAGGTAACTCTAATTCCCTAGTCTAGTAGCTCTTTCCTCGAGGAGCAGGGTATTCCCTTCTAAGTTCAAGTTCAACCGGCTCAAGAAGAGGGGGAAAGAAGAGAATGGATTGTGGCCAGTGTACCCACATATCCTTGGGAGCCCAACCAGTGTAGCTAAGTCTCCCGCTGCAAACTTCATGAGATGAGATGGTGTAACATAAGCTTTGCTTTATGTGACTATATACACTCCGGCATGCATTTTATTTTCAATCAGGAGCCACCACTTTTTTGGAATTTTTCTTTCTTTTGCACACATTTTTTTAAATGTGCATGTGTACAACATATCTACATGGTGCAACATATATACATAAGGATTTTTCCTTCTCGAGCCAGTAGAATATCCCTCTTTTGAAACATTATTGCAGCCCACAACTCATGTCTTTAGACCTCAACACCGCCAGACCAAGTTGAGGCGCACTTCCCTCCCTAAAGGAAGACGAGAGGTTCCGCCTAGAAGTGCTATCCTCGTATGCTACCCTAAGACAAAGGAAATTGCCTCCTCACCACCTCATCCGTGTGGAGCTGAGTGTAAAGTGACGGTCCAAGTAAAGCTAGTCTGTAAGAGTCATGCGTGTGTTGTTAAATGTTTTACTTAGGCTTATCAAGATGACATGTGAACATAGCCTAGTGGACTCAAAGAATTAAGTCCCTAGTGGACCTCAAAAGTCTTAATCCTAAATCCTATAAGGTTCCTCTTAGAATTAGGTGGATTAAGGTCTTAACCAAGCTCCATTTTCCAATTTAATTCCAGACTAGTTTAAGTGTCAACTATGATTCAGAAGAATATACAAATACATACAAAAATCTTTTTATGCAAAATTTTTGAAACTATGCAAAATTTTGAAAATGTTTGAATGCATGCATGAATGCAGAGGGTTTGCAACTATTTACACACAAGTCACGAGGGTTTCTACAAACTTTTATTTTTCAAACATTTTACAAGAACTTTGTACTATATACATAATTTTGATACAAAAATATTTACAAACATTTTACAAACAAAACATTTTTACAAACCTTCGTACAAAAATAATTTTTATAAATAGCTACGTATGTGCATGAAAGAATTCTATGTACAAGGAAAATTTTAAAATTTTTGTGATTTTTAACAAGTGATTTTTAGCCATTTTATTAACACACTCACACAAAGTACGAGTTATGCTAAAGTATATATGTAATATATACGACACGCCATAGACTTAGCTCGAACGATGTCCTCAGAGTGATCAAAGAGCGATGAAGAAGACATAACTCGTGCTTAGTATTGGGAAGTGAAAAGAGAGACTATACTACAAAGACGAATAAAAGAATAGAATGAATAGAGCTCGATGATTCCCCCTATACTTAGGATCAAGTAATCCTAAGTATAGAAGACTGAACACAAAGGGAAAATCGAGTGATAGAATGTACAGGGTCTACCTCCCCTATACTTAGGGTAAAATATCCCTAAGTAAAGGCAGAAAAACAGAGGTAAAAGAATCAAAAGAATACTCAAACATCTGACACACCCCCTATACCTAGGGTAAAGCACATCCTAAGCATAGCATAATCATAAGATGGAGATGGGGTGTTAGACAAAGAATGTATGACATGGACATCTGGAGGTGAGAATCAGGCATGAGATGCAAATGATGTGAGTCAAAAGACCACATCTCATGCAAAATGAATAGGGGCGACGTCAACGATCAGCGGATCATGATCTAGATATGGCTTGAGGCGCTGACCGTTAACGCGAAAGGTGGACTCAGATGACATCTCAGATATGTCAATACTACCATTGTTATGCACCTTTTGGACCAAGTATGGTCCATTCCACTTACTCTGCAATTTCCCTTAAATAATCTAAGCCTGGCATCGAACAACCATACTTTCTGATCTGGCTCAAACTTCTTATGGTTGATATGAGAATCATGCCATATCTTCACTCGCTCCTTATATTGTTAGAAAATAGGAAGCGGAAGCGAAAACATGGATAAAGATAAACAATAAGAAGAACAGCGGGATTTTACGTGGAACCCTACTCCGTGAGGAGCGGGATGAAACCACGGGAGAAGCCCTCAAAGGGGCATGTTATGCATTGCTTTTTCTCATCTGATACAAGAAGTATGGGGCTCCTTATATAGTCTCCACAGAGCCTCCAAGTCCCACCGCTGGAAAATGTGGGACTAAACAACTGGATGGGGTAAATGGATCCTGGAAGTATCCATTTACCCATCTACAACTCAATAGACGCACTACCAAATACTCCAACACTCCCCCTCAAGCTAGAGCATGCAATGCTCAGCTTGGACAAACAAAAAGAGATTCAACTCAACGCTACAGGACACTACGAACAATATCAACCCAACGCGCACATTGCTGCAGTCGAGGACGTTGCTTCTCATGCCGTGCAGGTGAGGAGGACGAGAATGGTGCTCTACTCTGGAGTACCTATGATACCACATGAAAACTCTTGCCCTCAATGGCATAGGGAATGGTCCTCTGCTCTGGAGTCCCTATGGCTCACATGAAAACTCTGTGTGTCTGAAGACCACACACTCGTGTGTGTCTGAAACTGGACTCGGAATCAATCGTCGAGTATGAACAATTGCGCATCACGCCCGTGGACTCGGAATCTGAGCGTCGAGTCTGAATCTTGCGCATGGAGAATCTTCATCTGAAAACCTGTAGAGTCTGAAAATTTGACCGGTCTCTGCATGTGAATCTGGAACATTTGAATATGGCTAGAAGAAGACCTGTGACTCTACATATACTCCCCCTTCCTCCCATACTGGTCGGAATGAAGACAACGACCAAGTTGGGAGAAGGCAAAGAGTAAATGGGGGGAAATAAAACATACTCAAAAGTTTCTTGCGGCTTTTCATTTTTTTTAAACCGTCATCATTTATATATATAAGCCGTTTCATCCATTTTTTTTTACAGCTTTTGTTGCATTTTTTCCTTCTTTTTTTTCACTTGCGTACGGCTTTTTCTTCTACGCACTTTTTTTTAAACACATTTTTTTTCATTCATCGCCCACTTAGGCCCAACTCTCACCTTTTTTTAACAAAATCTGCAAACTCTCCTTTTTCTTCTTGAGCTCAAATAGCCCTTCATTCATTTTTTTTAATACCGTTGCCAACCCCGTTAGGATTCCCATCATGGGAACCCTTCGTAGGTGCCGCCGCTATTAGGACGCCGCTGAGAGGAGAGGGTGGGAGCTCAGCATCTGGAGGAGCTACGTGCGGGCCTGGAGGGGGCGCGCGGAGGGTGTAGGATGCAGCTAGGGCTCGCCGCACCTGGGAGAGGGCTCCACATCGCGAGGGCTCGCCTGGGAAGGGGCGCTCCAAGGGGCGCTAAGAGGAGCATCTGGTGTTCGGAGCATTGCCGGATGCGTTAGGGGGAGTATCTGGCGCCGATGATGCGCTTGTAGCCAAGGTGGAGGCTGGAGGAGCCGCCTGCGTGTCGAACGATGCGTGCAAAGGGTGTTGCGAGCACCTTGGGGGAAGGTGGCACCGCCAGCGTGAAATCGGGAGGAGCGCTGCCAGTTGGTGTTCCCGATCAGAGTCGGGGATGCTGCCTGGGATGCGAGCGAGGCCGAGCCACCGCCTGGAATCGAGGGGAGCCACTGGATCTGCGCCAGGAATCGCACGTGGAGGGAGGCGCGAGGGTATCAAGCGACGCTGCGACCAGGGATTTTCCTCGGAAATCTCGACGCCCCCCCATTTTTTTATGTTACGAGAATCGCGCCTCAAAGCCTCTGCATGATTATTTCTAAATGAATATCTTCTGCGTGAATACTTCTAAATGAATACCTCTGCATGAATATCTTCTGCAAGTTTCGGTAGCTATCCATCCTGAATGTTTGCACAATATCCTTGCTCACATAGTCGTCATTTTGGAGAAGCAGACCTGTCGTGCCTTGAAGAAAAGAGATTATGAAATCTCAAGAACACCGAAGACAGAAATTAGGGTTTCGAAAAACCAGAATTTCTTAAAACTTGGATGGATCTCAAATCTTCATGGAATGACTCTCCAAGAACATGGAAACAAAAAATGAATCTCGAACAAAAATAAAAATACATCCTCGAGAATCGACCCGCTCTGATACCATGTTAGAAAATAGGAAGCGGAAGAGAAAACATGGATAAAGATAAACAATAGGAAGAACAGCGAGATTTTACGTCAAACCCTACTCCGTGAGGAGCGGGATGAAACCACGGGAGAAGCCCTCAAAGGGGCATGTTATACATTACTTTTTCTCATATGATACAGGAGGTCTGGGGCTCCTTATATAGCCTCCACATAGCCTCCAAGTCCCACCGCTGGATAATGTGGAACTAAACAACTGGATGGGGTAAATGGATCGTGGAGGTATCCATTTACCCATCTACAACTCAATAGGCACACTACCAAATACTCCAACATATATTGTAGGCTGCACGAAAAGGCTTTATCTCTAAGCTCCTCCAGGGCTGCCAATTATGTCTTCCTTTGATCACCTATACTCTCTGGATCCAATAATATCTCAGTGATAGCCCATAGTGACTTATATTTAATCTCAACAGGTACATGGCATGTCTTGCCATAAACGAGACGAAAGGGAGACGTACCCAAAGGAGTCTTAAAGGAAGGCCGATATGCCCATAAGATCGAGTCCAAAAGCTGTGACTAATCCTTTCGATCTGGGCGGACTACCTTCTACAGTATCGTCTTGATCTCCATGTTCGATACTTCAGAAGACCATTGGTCTGAGGATGATATGGAGTGGTTATTCGATGGTCTATGCTGAACTCGTTAGCAAGGGCCTTTACCTTATCGTTGATAAAATGAGACCTCCCGTCAGATATCAATACTCTAAGCACCCCAAACCGTGAAATAATTTTCTTCCTCAAAAATCTGCACACAATCCTAGCATCTGTGGTTCGGGCGGGAATAGCCTCAACCCAATGACTAACATAATCAACAGCCAACAGAATGTACTCAAATCCCTTACTCTTAGGGAATGGACCCATGAAATCAATGCTCCAAGCATCAAAGACAACCTCACAGAAGTGAATAGGTTGCATCGGAATCATATCACGTTGTCCACAGGATCCCATCCTCTGACAGTCAATACACCTCTTCACGAATTCATCAGAATCCTTAAAGAGGGTAGGCCACCATAGGCCGGATTGGAGGACTTTCTATGTTGTTCTCCTCCCAGAATGATGTCCTCCTGCCCCAAGCTTGTGGCAGTGTGTGAGGACGTTGTGGTGCTCCTCCTGAGGAATGCACCGACGCCAGACGCTATTCCCTCCTTCATGATAAAGGATGGGAGCCTCCCAATGGTACGACTTGGCCTTCGCAAGGAAGGTCTCAAGTCGCTGTCTGGGTCAACCTTGTGGAACTTTCTTGGCAAAAAGATAGTTCACAATGTCGACGTACCATGGGAGCGAGACGATAGCAAGGATTGCCTTATCTGGAAAGGTCTCTGTAATAGGATCAATCTGCTCGGATTCCTTAAGATTTTCCAAACGGGAGAGATGATCCGCCACCACATTCTTGACTCCAGGCTTATCATTAATCTCAATATCAAACTCCTGGAGTAAAAGGACCCATCTGGTCAATCGAGCTTTGGCGTCCTTCTTTGCCATGAGGTATCTGATGGCGTTATGATCAGTATAGATAGTCACTTTGGCTCCAAGAATATATGATCTGAATTTGTCCAAGGCAAAAACTACGGCTAGCATTTCTTTCTCCGTGACTGTATAGTTCCGTTGAGCGGCATCCAATGTACGACTAGCGTAGTGAATGGCAAATGGTAAACCATCCCTCCTCTGTCCTAGCACGGCCCCTACGGTAAAATCAGAGGCATCCGTCATGATCTCGAATGGGAGAGACCAATCCGACCGCTGAAGGACAGGAAACTCAACAACTAGATGCTTGAGACTCTCAAAAGACGCAAGACACTTATCATCGACAATGAACTTGGTGTCCTTTATCAACAGATCAGTGAGCGGTCGGGCAATCCTGCTGAAGTCGTGAATAAAACGTCGTTAGAAACCGACATGCCCCAGAAAAGACCGCAATTGTCGTAGGTTGGACGGTGGATTGAGTTTTCTAATGATATCCACCTTGGCTGGATCAACCTCCATGCCCCTGTTGAAGATGATATGATCAAGTACCGTCCCCTGAGTTACCAAGAAGTGACTCTTCTCCTAAGATAAATTAAGATGAACCTCTATGCAACGCTGAAGTACTCGGTCTAGGAAATCAAGACAAGCATCAAACCCGTCGCCGTAGACCGAGAAGTCATCCATGAAGGCTTCTTAACAGTCACCCACCATGTCCGAGAAGAGACAACATGTACCTTTGGAATGTCGTCAGGGCGTTACATAGACCAAAAGGCATCCGTATGAAAGCATATGTCCTAAACGGACAGGTAAATGTCGCCTTATCCTGGTCTTCGGCCATTGTAGCCACCTAATTGTATCCGGAGTACATGTCAAGGAAACAGTAGTGACTCTTCCCAACTAACCTTTCTATAATCTGATCAATAAAAGGCAGCGGGAAATGATCCTTCTTGGTGGCCTGATTCAATCGCATGTAGTCCACACAGACCCTTCAAGAAGTGGGCACCCGGGTAGCTATCTTATCTCCAGACTCACTTACAACTGTAGTGATGCCCGTCTTCTTGGGCACCACATGTAATGGACTAACCCACTTTGAGTCGGAGATGGGGTAGATAAAATCGGAGCTCCACCATTTCGATATTTCTTTCATGACTACTTCTCGAAGATTCGGGTCCAGCCGTCGCTGGAACTCACGCGATGGCTTGGTGTCCTCCTAGAGATAGATATGGTGGGAGCACAGGGCCGGACTTATCCCCTGTAGATCAGCTACACTCCATCCTATTTCCTGCGGTTTCTTTCAAGAACCTCCATCAATCAAGATTCTTGCTCTCCAGTCAAATCTGTTGAGATAATGAATGGGTACATCTCATGCTCACCCGCAAGGAACCTATACTTCATCGACCGCGGCAAAGGCTTCAGTTCTGTACAACTGAGAGCTGGCAAATCTGGCTTCTGAACAGGGTGCCATTCCCCCGCGCGATTCCCAACGGTTCCAGTTTTGTGGTGCTCCAGAATCCCTTCCACTACTTGTCCGGTGAGATTGAAAAAGATAGTCGCAACTGCTTCCAATATCTGTTTGAGTTCAAGGACGGCTGATGAATCCCTGATTCTCACTCTTTATTCTTTTAGTTTATCTATTTATCTTTGTAAAACATCATGTAAATAGGTGTAAATATAATAAGTTAGCATTCAGCATGCATTTGTTAACATTGTATAATTAGCATGTATTTGTGCAAAAATAAAGAATAAAGGAAAAGAAAAAGGAAAGAGGTATTTAGAATAAATACAGGGTGACCCGAACCCTAAGAGAAGGTCAAGCCTTGACCTGATCGCCAAATAAAATAAGTAGAGAGAGATAGGGCCTACTCTAGGTTATACATATTACCTATGTATATAAATAATTATTTTTGACAAATTAAAATTAAAACATTATTTTTACCTCCATGTATATAACCTTAGAAATAAAACAAAAATAAAATAAAAATCAGAAAAATCAAATAAAAATAAAAATAAAATCCTTCTTGTATAAAATACATGTATATATGTCGCATCTCCTAATTATTTTATACCTGTAAATAAATCCTAAAAATAAAATAAAATTTATTTTGTACTCCTAAAATCATGTGGAAAATAAATAAAATACAACATTGGGGTATTTGTATAAAAATAATAAAATAAAAATTAAAGTACATAATACATAGGTATATTATACATGTATATAATACTATATAGTGTATATACACTATTTTATTTTTCATAAAAATAATTAAAAATCACAGAAAAAACCATTTAGAAAATAATAAATATTATTTATTTTATACACTTTTTATTTTGAATTTATTTACTATTTTTATTGAATTTATAAATATTTTCTAAGTTCTAATTTCCTGATTGGTCCAGCTCGTTTTGTTGACCCAGGTCAACGTCCTCTTCCAAGGCTGACCCGACTCGATCCTTCCAGCCTCCTAGGAAGCCTATAAATCATCTCTTTCGCCTCCACTGCAGCTCACCTGGTGCCTCGCTCCCTCCACCCATAGACACCTTTGGTTGAGTGACAGCTGCCGGAGAGCGTCTTCGGATTGGAGTTTGGTCGCGTAATCACGCAGCTCACCCTTCATGGCCGGAGATCCGTCGCGAGCAGCCTCCCCTTCCGCCGCAACGCGGTTGAGGCCATAACCTCGACGACCATCATCGCATGGAGCTCAGGAGTCCATCCAGATCTTCAGGTACCCATCCTATCCTCCGCATTTTTGCTTTTGATTCCGTTCATTCAACTTAGCTTCGCCGCACACCCACTTGCTCCGACCAGCTGGTCGGAGCCTGTTATCCGCATCCATCCGTTCAGATAGATCCTCTATCTCACCCTTTATCTTGCACCGTAGCCTGATCATCCTTAGGCTCGATCACCAGGTCGAGATTAAGGCCACGACTCCTCCCCTCCATAACCGTCGGGAGTCGACCTCCATTCCCCTCCGCTTCTCTTGCTTCTACTTGCAATAAATCCTCGTCGGAGCTATGCCTCTGAGCGTTCTTTCCATTTCAGGCCTTGGTTCGCATCGAAGACCCCTGTTTGACCCCCGGTTGCTCAGGCGGAGCAGCTCCAGACGCACCTCCACCACGACGGCCATCCGACTGTTATCCTTTCGATCAGAGTAGACCTCCTGACGCGCGACATATCACCGAGCGCGACGAGACCTTCAGATCTTTCATTAGGTCGACAAATTCACCTCGTCGCTCGGTCGAAGGTCGTCTGGAGGGAGTTCGTCCAGCATCCTCTCCTGCCGTCGGATGGGCCCTTCTCTGTCAGATTCGATCACAGCCGCCCGACCAGTTCAACTTTGTGGCCGTTGGATTTGACGTACCTTGACGCATCAGGCTGCACGTTCCCGATATACTCTGTGCCGTCAGATCTGCCCCGCCAGTTGATCAAAGTTGTACGTTCACGACGCCTTCCCTGCGCGCCACGTGCCTCTTCAGGGTATATTGCATGTTTTACCCCGCTCTTTATGCTTTTATTAGTCAGTCCACAGAATAAAGTTGTAGTTTGAGTACTTTACAGCTTGGACCTTAAAATTTTTAGTATTTGCATTTTAGTCCTTCCGCACTGAGACACGTGCATGTTCACGTGAGTTTGTAGGTTATTTGCATGCTTGTCCCAATTGGGGTGTGATTTCTATTGGGACACAATGGGGAAATATTTAAAAAAAGAGGGTAGCTGTGTAAAAAAGGATATCGATTGAAAAAAAGGGTATGGCTTGTGAAAAAAGGGGGGGATAACGAATTACAAAAAAGAAAAAAGTCGAAAAAAAGGGAATGACTTCTGAAAAAAAGAGAGATGGCTTTTAAAAAAAGAAGAGAAAGCAAAGCTAAGAAAAAAGAAAAGAAAAAATGTATGTTTAAAGTTGTTTTTTTAAAGAAAAAGGGCCTCCACCGTATAGGTGTGTGCCCAAAAACTTATGTTCTATGTTTTTTTCTCCTAACTTGGTTCTTTATTTCCAAATTCTAGTAAGTATAGGAGAAGGGAGAGTGAGAGCATGGCATATTTTTCTTGCTAAGATGTACCTACAAGATTCCTATCATGTCCATCATTCTCTACTTGTGGCTCAGATGAACTTCTCTACTTGAGATCAATTCAGACTCCTATTGTCCATCCATAACATGAAAACAGACATTGTAGACTTCTTTTGCATACAAGTTATCTTTACTGAGCATCGACTACTCCGTACATTCTGTTGGTGAAAAGAGTTGTTCTATTATTCCATAGAACCCTAGGCTCTCTTATATAGAGAGAACCCATAGGTAAATTACATAAGAGGCTACCAAGAAAATAAAAAATAGCATAAACAATACACCGACTACATAATTATCTCTACACTCCTCCTCAAGATGGGGCATAGATATCAATCATGCTCAGCTTGGAAGAACATTTCTGGAATGGTCCTCTGAGCAATGGCTTGGTGAAGATGTTGGCAGTCTGCTCCCCTGGACTAACATGTGAAGTAGAAATCAGGCCCTTCTGGATCATATCTCTAGTGTAGTGGCAGTCTACCTCATTATGTTTTATTCTTTCATGAAAGGCGTGATTATTGGCAATGAACGAAGCAGCTTGATTATCACAATGTCGCTGCATGGGTAGAGGTACATCTATATGCAAGTCTTCAAGTACAGCTCGAACCCACATCATCTCCGTACTTGCTTGTGCCATGACCCTATATTCAGATTCAGCACTAGATCTAGCCACAACAGTTTGTTTCTTGCTTTTCCAAGAAACCAGAGAGCTGCCCACAAAAACTGCAAAGCCCGAAGTAGACTTCTGATCCTTAGGGCATCTTGCATAATCCGCATCCGCACATGCCGAAAGAGATAAATTTGTATCCTTTCTAAACAGCAATCCTGTGCCTAGAGATGACTTTAGATGCCTTAGTATCACATATATGGCATCCATATGTATATGTCTTAGTTGTTCCATGAACTGGCTCACTCGACTTACTGCAAAGGTAATATCAGGTCGAGCTATAGTGATGTAAAGAAGCTTACCCACCCTTTTTCTATACCTTCTCCTATCAACTTCTTCAGTATCATTATCATATAATTTCATGCTTGGATCCATAGGATACTCGAGGGTCTACACCTAACCATGCCCGTTTCAACAAGCAAAACTGTAATATGTTACCTTTTGGGTCATCACAAGGCCCTGTGCATTCCTGGCAAACTCCAACCCCAGAAAGTATCGTAGAGTACCAAGATCCTTCATAACAAACTTGTTGGAGTATTCGTTGTATGCGTCATCTATGAGGGAGATGGATAAATGGATCTCTCCAGGATCCATTTACCCTATCCATATGTTTAGTCCCACATCTAGCAGTGGTGGGACTTGGAGGCTCTGTGGAGGCTATATATAGAGCCCCAAACCTCTTGTATCCATTGAGAAAGTGCAATAGACACACCAACCCTCTGAGGCATTCCCCCGTTGTTTTATCCCGCTCCTTAGGGAGTAGGTTTCCACAGAAATCACGTTGTTCTTATCGTTCTTTATTCTTTTTCCATGTTTCGCTTCCGCATGTTTGTTTCCTAACATGATATAAGAGCGGGTTCGATTCTCCGAGCTTTCATGTTTATTTTTTCGATAATCGATTCTTGAAGATTATTTTGAAGATTATTGTTATGAAAGATTTATTCAAGATCTGTGGGGTTTTCTGAAACCCTAGATCCACAGTTATGTGAAGATCCGTGAGTTTCATCACGTGCATGGGCAGGAGGCCCTCTCAAGCAGCAGCCCTCTTGCGCAGGTGGATCAAGATATATCTTGGCGGCCGCCCTCCATGCTGCACTTCGCGCAGATCCAGTTCAAGCAATGGTGTCTCTCCAAGCTGCATCTCACGCAGATCCCTAGCTTCGCGACTCAGCATAGTCGTACCCTCCATCGAGATCCGGATCCAGATCCTAGGGCAAGTGGCGATGCAATTCCATCTCTGGAGGAACCACCCCCGCGATTCTCCAAAACCCATGCAGCCTCCAGGCGGAGCCCGGGACCCTGCCTAGACCCCCAACCCCAGGTGATGAATCCACATTTCATCATCTTTATTCTATCATTTTGGCCTCAAAAACCCTGGCAAATGCTTGTAAATACCCTTAATTCGTGCATCTTAGCATTCATGTGTGTATATGTAGATAGTGTATAAAATACTACTTTTAAAGCCAAAACAATAGAATAAAGAAAAGAAAAGAAAAAGAATAAAATATTGTAAATATTTTATGACCCGAAACCCCGAGACCTAAGCATCTAGATGAATAGGTCGACAAGGAATAAAGTAGGGGGAGATAAGGGCCACAAAACTAATTAAAATCCCTTTTATTTTAATTCATTCTTTATTCATTTTGGGACCTATTTTTGGTTCCACTTTTTATACCTCAAATAAAGAAACTTTGTGCATGAAAGTTGTAAATAATTAAATATAGAAAAATATAAAATTGATTTCACTTAAAAATAATGTACAGATAAAAAGCTATTATCTGAATAAAATTCCAAAATCACAACTTCCCAGACATGTATCTCTCAAATAAAAACTCAAAACGCATCAAAATCATCTTTAATTGTATATAATTTTCAATGAGCTATTTAATGAAGGTGGTTTCGCATTTGGCGGAGCTACGGTTTGAAAGTTGAGTTTGGAAACCCTATTGTATACTTGTACAACAACAATAACAACAAAGCCTTTTCCCACAATTAAGTAGGGTCGGCTACAATAGGGCAACAACCCTATTGTATACTTGTATAGATTAAAATATTCATTTTATTTATTATTCTTTATTTTTATATTTTATACTTTATAATTTTGTGAATATTATTTATAAAATATTTGTACTTTAAAATCAGAATAAAAACCTAAAGAAAACACAAAAATCAAATACATGTATATAATATATAGGTATAATACATGTACATATACCTATATAATTACTACTTATATTTTATTAAGTGTACAAAACAACAACAACAACAACAAAGCCTTTTCCCACAATTAAGTAGGGTCGGCTACATGGATTCTTCGCCTCCATTCAGATCTATCTTGGGTCAATCTCGGACTTATATCTAAAAAATTAAGATCCCTTCGTATAGTCTTTTTCCAACACTTCTTGGGTCGTCCTAGCCCTCTCTTAGCCGGCTCAACATCCCAACACTCGCATCTCCTAACCGGTGCATCAGTTGACCTTCTTTGCAAATGACCAAACCATCTTAAGTGGTTTTCTCGCATCTTATCCTCGATCGGAGCTACACCAACTTTCTTTATGATTGCATCACTCCGAATCCGATCTTTACGTGTATGTCCACACATCCATCTTAGCATTTTCATTTCTGCTATAGCCATTCTCTGCACATGTCTATGGTTCACAGGCCAACATTCAGAACCATAAAGCATAGCAGGTCTCACGGCTGCTTTGTAAAACTATCCTTTAATTTTTAAAGGAATTTTCTTATCACAGAGAACAGCGGAGGCTCCTCTCCACATTAGCCAGCCTGCATTTATTCTATTAGTAACATCTCCATCAATTTCCCCATCATGTTGCAAAATAGATCCCAGATATCTAAAAGAATCTCTCTTATGAATGTTATCGTCACCAATCTTCACCTCGATTCCTTCACCATTGCTTCCATCAAAGGTGCATTCCATATATTCCGTCTTAACCCTACTTATACGAAACACTTTAGAAAAATAAAATAAAAATATATTTAAGTGTATAAAAATATTTTATAAATATATAAAATAATAAATAAAATTAAATACACAAAATAGAAATAAAATATTAAAATACATAGATGAATATACCTATATAGGCCTAAAAAGGCAACTTGTATTTTTTACCTCATAAAAATAAATAAAAATTATATTAAAATACTTCAAAAAATAACAAATATTTTTTAACCTAAAAATAATTAATTCATTTGCTATTTTTAAATTATTTTTGAAATAATTTCTTCAGGGTTTTTCCTGGTTGGTCCACGTGGACCAACCAGGTGCTTCTGACAGTTGACAGCGGGTCAACTGTCTGACTCTCCCCCTGTAGCCGTGTCAGGCCTGCGTTTTTACCCGTTTTCTCGGGTTTATCGAGGCCAAATCTTTCATCTATTCATGTAGCACCCTTCGTGACTTTTGCTCCTTGATCATCCATCTTTCACGCCCTAGGCTTTCCTAGGATCGTGGAGCGTCGATTCGAGCGATCTCCATCGATCTTTGGAGCGCCAGAACCACTTTGTCAACTCCTCAAATACAACCCCCTGCCTTCAACTCGAATTTTGAACCCCTTTTGCACAAGCTCCGCTTCCCCTTTCATGCCCAATAGAGAGGAAGGTGACAGCTCCTCCCTCCGTGCGTCAGGTCGGTCGAGCGAGCTCCGAGGCGGCTCCAACACCTCCGGCCAAGCACGTCGTCGAGGTACCTTCTCCTCAGGTTTTCGTCACCTTCGAGGTCTATTTCTTTTCGTTTTCTTTCGCTCATTTTATTCCCCGTAGTCTTAGGTTCATATCCCCCCAAAAATCCCCACGTTTCGCCCGTTCGATCACCCAAACCGTACCCTCGCCGGAGCTCACTCCGGCCGCCATCTCGCGCCGCCGTTCCACGTCACCATTCCGCCATTGCGGGGTCCAGGTAGTTTACCTTATACCCTCTCACCCGTTCTCGCATGTCAAAGCGCACAGATAGCACCTGGAGACCATTTTGCGAACTTCGCCGAAGGTATCTGGACCCGATTCCTCCGTTGCCTTCTTGTCGGCGCCTCAAAGCTCCTCTGACGAACCTGAGTCCTCCAGCACTTAGCCTGACCTCCCAAGAGCACGCCCGGCCATTTTGCACGCTTCCAGACCACCGGAGTACCGAGATCCAGCTCGGGGAAGTTCGCCTCGCCGGCGTTCTTCCCTGTTCGTCCTCCTCGCTTCTCCGCCGTCCGATCAGGCCACAGCTCCAGATCACCTCGTGGCCCTGCGATCTTGGCTCCCGTCGACCGTCGATTCCTTCGTCAGATCTGATCTGGCCCGCTCATCGCCGAACCGTCATCGCGCGTTGTGCGCGCGCCACGTGGATAAGTGGACGCCTCCCATCCGTCTGATCGCGCACGAGTACTTTAGCCTGGGTATTTTGCATCTTTCACCCTGACACTTTTTATATTTATTTAATAGTATTAAAACTTTCATTTGCAGTTTAAATGTTTTGTTTAGACCCCTAGACTTTTAATATTTGCATTTAGGTCCAGTCCACGTCACCTCACGTGACCTGTGCATGTGGGGTGGTGGATATTTTGCAAGGGACCCCCTGAGGTTTTCTGTATTTCGCTTTAGTTCAGGAAAAGTTTTATTAAGTGTAATATTTTTGGAAAAAATGGTGTTAAGCCCCCGGGTTTTTGTTAATTGCACTTAGGTCCTCCCCAGGCGCGTGCATACCACGTGTGGAGGGTGGGATATTTGCGCTTGTGCCCTTGTGGGTTTTGGAATTTGTATTTGGTCCTGGAACTTTGTTTATTAGTTATATTTTTTGTGGAAAATTGCACTTTGGCCCCTGAGTTTCTGGATTATTACATATATGCCCTTGCTAGTAGTGTATTTTATATTTGTTGTCTCTATTTATTTCATGCATCTATAAAATTGTAAAAATTCCCAAAAATTTAATTTAAGCTCCTGCTTAGTTGCTCTTTCATGCCATATTTTTAGTTTACATTTTTGTTGCATTTTCATATTTATAAAAATTCAAAAACTTGCATTTTTGCTACTGTTTAAAAATTCTAAAAAAATCACATGTTGTTTGTTTCTGTGTGTTTTAACTTCAGTCCAAAAATTACTAAAAATTCAAAGTAAAAACCCTAAAAATTAGAAAACCCTTAAAAACTTTATAAAAATCTCAAAAATTCTAAAAAAATCCTAAAAATATAATTTTAGTTTCTAAATTTTCTCTGATTTATTAGCTTTAATTTAAAATTAGCTTGAGGAATTTTGAACTCTGTTTGATATTTTTAATCCTCATTTCAATTTCATTCTTTTATTTTTATTCACTGTTTTCAGTATTTTTGCCTTTTAAAAATACCAAAAAATAGGAAAAATACAGAAAAATCACAAAAACATTATAAAAATGTAAAAAGCCCAAAAAGATTTTATTTTCTGGTTTTTCTTCATTTTTACCTATTTTCTCTATATAGTATATCCCTTTTTCCTTCTTTGTGTATATACTTATATTAAAAGAAAAGAAAATACAAAAAATATAAAATATAAAAAGAAAATACAAAATCTGTAAATTAAAAATCAAAATATAAAAATAAAAAATAAAAATATATAAAAATATATATATATAATTGAAAACCCACAAAAATAGGACACTTGTAGGCATTTGATCACTTTCACATTTTTTAGCATTATTGCCTTGTTCTATCTTGCTTGCTCCCTGAGTTCGACACCAGTGTTCACGAAAGCGGCCGCATATGCGTATGCGGTGCCCTCAGCGCACCGCTTTCCTGAAGCGCCACATTATGCGCCCTGTGCGCTTATGCGGGCCGCATATGCGGGCTATGCGGCCGCATATGCGGTCTGTGCGGCCGCATATACATTTATTTATTTTTTTTTATTTTTTTAATTTGTGCCATGTTTTGTTGTGTTATTTGTGCCATGTTTTCCTTGCTTATGCATGTATGCCAACCAAGCATTCCATGACTATTTATATCCATCGTCAAAGTAGTTGTACTGCGAGATTGGAGTAAACACGCAAGGAAGAAAAATAATAATATACTAATAATTTACGAAACTAATTTAGTCAACTAATAGTTATTATGAATGTAATATGTAAAGTTCAGTACTTTTGATGAAGGATCAATTATAAATACGACGACATAGATAAATGACATTATATTCAACAATAGAGGCATTTTTTGCGCTAACTTTTTTTATTTTGTTGATTGTTGTCAATTATTTTGTGTGCTAACCGTTCTATTGAAGTATTGATATTTGATTGATTGAGATTGTTTTGAACTCTATGAAAGTTATTTTTCTTAGATCTTCTGCTGGACCACAATTATACATAAATTTAGTTCTGTTGTAGTCACTTTTGTATATATTTATTTATTTTTAAATAAAAAATTAGGAAACCGCGTAGAACCGCATATACCCCGCATATGCCCCCGCATACCGCTTAAGCGCTATTCAGTGACCTGTCCGAACGCATACGCATACCGCTTTCCTGAACCTTATTCGACACTCTACACATACTTGCACCTATTTGTAGAGTTATAATAAATTTTAACTCCACATTTGCTTCTCATTGTTTGATTGTTATTGTGGGTTAATTGTTGTTTGAAGTCCGGATTTCGTGTGGTCGATTCAGCGGCTGAGTTCCCGCCTTGTGTGGAACTTAAGACCACCGATTTTTGGCTTCAACAAATGGCGTCCTTGCCGGGGAGCAACAGCGAATAAATCATTTCTTTGTGATTGCCTGTGATATTACTTGTCTACAATTTTTGCCTCATTTATTTCCCTTTTTTATCTATATTTTGAGTTATCTGACCACCCTCTTTGTTGATTTGTGCGAAGTACCGCGGATCGAGGGAGGCGTGTTTCCTTAGGCGCCTGCGCACCCACGTTAAGCCAGCTACGGCTTGCTCAAAGAAGACTTAGAGATTTTTGTAGATTAGTTCTAGTTTATTTCCTGCATATATTCTTGTGTAATTTGAAGTGAGAGAGTGACTATAACTTGTAATATTCAGGACATTCGGACACTTCGACACTTCACGAGGTCCAGTACCCAAGGGATTGTTCCCTTGGGGGCCTCGTCTACTTTCGCGATTTTTCGCCGATTTTGTTTTCTTCGATTTTCTTTTATTTTGTTTCACGAAGATTTTGGCCCCTAGACTTAGGATTTTATTTTGACTGTGAAGTAATTGATTAGGATCCCACACTTAATACATTTTCTGTGCCTATAGATCGCTAAGCGGACCTAATTAAAAACTCACAAAAGAAAAAGCTATTTTGATCACTTGAGGAGTCACGTGCCGCTAGAGGTCGTATACAGCGCTGGCAGGATCCGTTGTGGCGGACACCGATCGGCATCAGAGACCGGACTTTGACCCCTCATGTTGACCATTTAGCTATTGTTCTTCTCGTGTAGAATTTTTCGTCTAAGGCCGATTTCTTCGTGCATCATATAGGTAGTTTATTTCTTGTCTTTAATTTATGCACGGATCACCCTGCATGTAGAGTGCTGGAGCAAGGTACGCATTTCTTTCTCTGCATGCATCATCGTGTTTGATCGCGCATCAGCTTTTCCGACTTCCTCCCCAGTTTTATTGGATTCAAAATAACCAGGAGATCGGTTCGTTAGGCGTTATGTTTATTCAGAAAAAGACTAAAAAAAGTGAAAATCATAAAATTAGGACTGCTAATACAAACTTGATCTTAAAATTCACCTCATCCAAAATTTTTATCTTGGGGAGAGTAACCCTCTCATTGGTTGATTTATCTACAGCGAGAGAGTGACCCGAACACTAGGATAGAGCCATGCCCAAAATCTTAGTTGACTACTGGTCTTGGTGAGTCGTTCTCTAGTGAGGATCTCTCCGGTAACCGATAAAGCGAACCGCGACGTCCTTAACAAAGGGAGTTTATCGGGTAGCCGATCAACGGTCCGTAACTCCTACTGGATGGGAAAGATCTCATTTGGAATTGGGACAGTCGGCTAGGAGAGTTGGATTCCCAACAACTCGCTTAATCGCTCTGATAGATTGATTGATCACCTAACTAAAATTGACAAGATAAACGACCGAACCTTCACGGTCATCAGCTCCAGAGTTGCGTATGTGAATTGCGGGTTTGTTTTCACATCTTGTTTGCATTCCAGATCTCATCCGCCCTTTTTCCAGATCAAAATGATGGGAAGGAGATCCCTTAGGCCACGTCTGGTGGCACTGTTATCGAGCACTCCTTCCTATTCATCCGGGTCAGCTTTGGGGAGTCCAAACCCACTCTCCGAGCCTGAGTTTACATCCACCATGTTCCCTCTTGACCACCCTTCTTCTTCCATCAGTCCAGTGGTGTCAGAGTTTAGTGCAGCACACAATTCAGAGCATTTGACGGCACCTGAAATGGGTTCTTTTGTCTTTGTAGAGACCCAAGATATGGACGACAGAGAGGAACACCCAGATGAGCAGAGACCACCTCCGTACATATATGATCAAGCTGCCATCAACAATTCACTGTTAGCATCCCTGGAGACCATGCAGAGACAGATCAGAGATCAAGGAGTATTCATGGGTGATATCATGAGGGAGCTGGCGCAGATGCGAGAGGGAAGAGACGACAGACCTGAGGGCGGTGGTGAAGATATCCCAGAAGCAGCAGGCGGAGGAGGAGAACCTAACCAGGAGAGGCCACCACCGATGACCATGAGACAGTTGCACAACCCAGCCGCGACCCTCACTCACCGATGGATTCAGCTTCCCCTCATTGTTGGGAACTTTGAGCTTCGCCCGCAGACCATCCAGCTATCGCCCAAGTTTTACGGGCTAGCCACCGAGGAGCCTCATCTCCATCTGCAGGAGTTTGAGATGATTTGCAGCACTGTCCACGACAGACTGGTGGACGAGGACACAAACAAGAAGATTGCCTTCCCATTCTCCTTAGCTGACAGAGCAGTCTATTGGCTGAAGCATTTAGAAAGGTATGTCACATCATGAGCACAGCTTCGGTGCGAGTACTTGAACAAGTACTATACCCTCGGCCGGACCAACGCAGCACGAGCGATGATCAGCAATTTCACAATGATCCCGAATGAGCAGTTCCATGAGGCTTGGGATCGATTCAGAGAGCTCATTGACCGGTGCCCACATCACGACATATCGAAGCCTAACTTAGTTCAGAGTTTCTTTTGTGGCTAACACCGGAGCTGCAGGGGCTTGTTAACGCCTCTTGTGGTGGATCTTACTTCTCCAAGGGAGAAGATGCGGTTTGGGAGATCTATGAGGGAATGGCAGAGAACTCTATAGTCATGGCCCAAGCCTGCGTCTACACACAGCCGAAGCTCCCACCACAAGCAGTTGGATATCAGAGGATTGCACGCATCGATGCCAGTACACACACTCCGTCGGCAGCCGCAGCTCAGGCTGAATCCACCGCTGCCGACATGAGGATCATTTCAGAGAAGTTGGACCGCATCGAGATTCTTGAGAAGAAGCAGAGTCAAGGTCTTGCCCAGATGGACCTTTTGACGAAGACCATGAGTGACCTGAAGACGCAGATTCTTTGCATTCAGGAGGCACAGACGTCCACCCAGCAGCCTCCCAGGTCACGGGCCGATCCCAGCAGTAGCAGCTCCACCCAACCCTCTGCCATGTACCGCCAGGTTCACCAGATCCAGGCAGAGCCGATCCAGCAGCTACAGCACTACCCATTGCCGCCGCCATCTCAGGACACTCAGATGGTGGTTTATCAGCCGGATCAGCCACTGGCAGTTCTTCCACCACCACCCGTTGAGCAGGAGCCATTAATGGAAGTCAATGGGATATGGTACGACCGGTACCCACAGCAGTCCGGTATTCATCGCGATCACCCCAGATTCCGTTGGACCACTGGTGGCACCTCATCCTAGAAGCAGTCTCCAGCTCAAGGCCATCAGAACAGGCAGCAGCAGCCCCATCACGCCCACTAGCAGTACCAGCAGGGTCCTCACCCCTTTTATCAGGGACAGCAGTGGAGGTAGCGTCAGCAGCCTCACCAAACGTACTCCCAGCCCCCTCCCCACTACCAGCAGCAGCCTCATTTTCATCAGGGGAACACTTCCGGTTCTCAGGCACCCGCCTTCGAGAACCCAGCGCTTGATGACCTCGCCCGCTTGCTCTCTGAACAGCAGGCATCCTTCCGGCGGGAAATGGATGAGTTCCGACAGGAGATGAGGGATATCATCAAGGGCAAGGCCGCCATACCATCAAAGATTGAGCCGAATCCGAACAATCTGAAGAGGAAGTCTGAGCAGGTACAGTTTACAGAGGATACCTCTCCTAGTGATTATTTAAGCGACACGTCTTCTTTTTGTGATGCTGATTTCGTGACTACTAGGAGCGGTAGGATGCCAGCCGGCGGCACCTCATCTGAGCGAAAGCCACACGAGGAACCACGAGCGCCAGATGAAGAGAGTAGCGGTGCTGATGCCGTTGATGATGATGGTGATGACGGTGGTGCTGATGCCACCAAGGATGGAGATCCAGATGACGGTGTTGAGGCCATCGCGACATCCGATGCAGACGGTGGTGCTGAGGCCACCATTTTACTTGATGCTGAGCCAGAGCGCGGTATTGATACCACGAAGTCAGATGCCGTTGGTGGTACTGAGGCCACCACTTCTACTTTTGTTGAGCTCCCACATGTTGTGTTGCCACCTTTTCTATCTCAAGACTGTGGTAACAAGAAAAAGGCCAAAAATATGAATAAAGGAAATGTTTCTGTATCCACTTCGATTCCATATGTGTTGCATGATGATCATTGTATAGATTCCATTCATTAACAGGCGCAGGAACCTCTTCCTAGTCCTCCATCTGAGGAGGCCCCTTCCATCCCCTTCCGTCAAGCACTCTACTTGGCGAAGGGGAATAAAAGAGAGAATCCAAAAAAGACTCATGAGATAGAGTTCAGCAACCAGATGATTGATAGATTCCAGATTCAGCTGACTCTACAGGAGACACTTGAGCACATCCCCCTCTTCCAAAAGAGCTTGAGAGAGAAGACTACAGTCCGCAGGAAGAGGAGGAACCGTAGAGATGAGATCCATGTGCTCACACGTTCCACATGCTTTGCCATTCGGAATCGATTGCCAGTCTAGAGACCTTCTGCAGGAGCTCCCTATGTCAGATGCGAGATTCAAGAGCAGCGGTTCGATCGTACTTTGTTAGACAGCGGCTCTTCTATCAACCTCCTTCCGGCAGCCTTACTTGACTGATTCGAGTTTGGCCCTCTTCACCGTAGCAGGACAGTGCTTCAGTTTGTTGATAGATCGATTAAGAGGCCGAAGGGGTTATTGAGAGACGTGGTCGTTACCATTATGAGCCTGAAATTCCTCGTGGACTTTGTTGTACTGGACATGGAGATCCCTGAATCAGTAGCAGATACCCCCATCATACTCGGGCATCTATTCTTGGCCACTGCCAAGGCGGTGACCGATCATGATAGTGGGAAGGTGTACTTTCGCGTAGAGGGCGAAAGTATACAAATAGAGACGATCGACGAGACCAGAGCGAGAGAATTAGCATGCTCAGAGTAGACCAGTGACACCGAGCAGATGACAGATGATGAGCGAGACGTCCACCAGGAATGTGATTTTGTGATGACAGATGATGAATCCATTTAGACAGATCAAGTAGCACAAGCCCTCGCTTTGCCCGCAGACTCAGCATATTTACAGCTTATGGCAGTTGAGAGCTTGGAGAGCACACCCCTGGACGAGTACACCTTTGAGGCTGACAGTTAAGTGCTGAGTGGTGAAGCAGAATTTCATTCATGTTCTACATATTCAGATCCCTCGGCGTCAGACATTGATTGGGATGATTTTGATGAGTATTTGTCATGTCTGATTCCTTATGAGCCGACAGCTAGAACGGAGAGCGAGCCAGTACAGTCTATAGATTATTCAGCAGGGTTCCCTTCGTCAGATTTTCATGCACAGCGAGAGTTCTCTCATGCAGACCCAGTAGCCTTGACACAGACATATCAGAAGCCAGATCTGTCAGCTCCCAATTGTCCAGAATTGAAGCCCTTGCCGCAGTCGTTGAAGTATAGATTACTTGTGGGTGAGCCAGATATGCACCCAGTCATTATCTCAGCAGGTTTGACTGGGGAGCAAGAATCCCGTCTGATGGAGGTTCTTGAAAGAAATCGCGAGGCAATAGGATGGAGTATAGCTGATCTCTAGAGGATTAGTCCGGCTCTGTGCTCCCACCACATCTATCTTGAAGAGGACGCTAAGCCCTTGCGTGAGTTCCAACGACGGCTGAACCCGAATCTTCGAGATGTGGTCATGAAAGAAATATCAAAGTGGTGGAGCGCCGATTTTATCTACCCCATCTCCGACTCCAAGTGGGTTAGTCTGTTACATGTGGTACCCAAGAAGACGGGTATCACTACAGTTGTAAGTGAGTCTGGAGAGGAGATAGCTACTCGGGTACCCACTTCTTGGAGGGTCTGTGTGGACTATAAACGATTGAATCAGGCCACCAAGAACGATCATTTCCCACTGCCATTCATTAATCAGATTATCGAGAGGCTAGCTGGGAAGAGTCACTATTGTTTTCTTGACGAGTACTCCAGATATAACTAAGTGGCTATTGCGCCTGAAGATCGGGAGAAAACGACATTCACCTGTCCGTTTGGGATGTATGCTTTCAGACGGATGCCTTTTGGTTTGTGTAATGCCCCGGTGACATTCCAAAGGTGCATGTTGTCCATCTTCTCGGATATGGTGGGTGACTGTTTAGAGGTCTTCATGGATGACTTCTCGGTCTATGACGATGGGTTTGATGCTTGTCTTGACTGCCTAGACCGTGTGCTCCAGTGCTGCATAGAGGTCAACTTTGTCTTGTCTTGGGAGAAGAGTCACTTCATGGTGAATCAAGGGACGGTCTTTGGTCATATCATCTCCAACAGGGGCTTGGAGGTCAATCCGACCAAGGTGGATATCATTAGAAAATTCAATCCACCGTCTAATCTGCATTAATTGCGGTCTTTTCTGGGGCATGTCGGTTTCTACCGACGGTTCATTCAGGACTCAGTCGTATTGCCCGACCGCTTACTGATTTGCTGACGAAAGACACCGAGTTCATTGTAGATGATAGGTGTCTTGCGTCCTTTGAGACTCTCAAGAATATGGTTGTCACGGCTCATGTCCTTCAGCCACCCGATTGGTCTCTCTCATTCGAGATCATGACGGATGCTTCTGATTTTACCGTTGGGGTTGTGCTAGGACAGAGGAGGGATGGATTGTCGTATGCCATTCACTACGCTAGCTGAACTTTGGATGCCGCTCAGCGGAATTACACCGTGACTGAGAAAGAGATGCTAGCCGTAGTCTTTGCTTTGGATAAGTATCGATCATATATTCTCGGATCTAGAGTGACTATATTTACAGATCACACCGTCATCCGGTACCTCATGGCCAAGAAGGATGCCAAAGCTCGCCTTACCAGATGGATCCTTCTGCTCCAGGAGTTTGATATTGAGATTAAGGATAAGCCTGGAGTAAAGAATGTGGTGGCAGATCACCTCTCCCGCTTAGAGAACCTTAAGGAATCTGAGCCCAGCGCACCTATCACAGACACATTTCCAGATGAGGCGATCTTGGCTATCACCTCATTCTCATGGTACGCCGACATTGTGAACTGTCTTGTTGCCAAGACGGTTCCACAAAGTTGGCCCATGCAGAAACTTGAGACCTTCCTAGCGAAGGTCAAGTTTTACCATTGGGAGGATCACGTCCTTTATCATGAAGGAGGGGATAACATCTGAAGGAGGTGCATTCCTCAAGAAGAGCAGCATAGCGTCCTCATCTACTGCCACAACCTTGAGGCAGGAGGACATCATTCGGGGAGACGGACAGCACAGAAGACGCTCCAATCCGGCCTTTGGTGGCCTACTCTCTTCAAAGATTCCGATGAATTCGTGAAGAGGTATACTGACTGTCAGAAGAAGGATACTTGCGGATAGAGAGACATGATGCCCATGCAGCCCATTCACTTTTGTGAGGTTTTTGACATATGGGGGATTGATTTCATTGGCCCATTTCCTAAGAGTCGGGGGTTTGAGTACATTCTACTTGCTGTAGATTATGAGTCGTTGGGTTGAGGCCATCCCCACCCGAGCCGCAGATGCTAAGACCATGTGTCGTTTTTTGAGTAAAAATATCATTTCACGGTTCGGGGTACCTAGAGTTCTGATTTCAGACGGGGGGTCTCACTTTATTAACGACAAGGTAAAAGCCCTTGCAGACGAGTTCAGCATTGACCATCGTGTTGTCACTCCATATCACCCTCAAACTAATGGTTTTGATGAAGTATCGAACAGGGAGATCAAGACTATTTTACAGGAAGTAGTCCGCCCAGACCTAAAGGATTGGTCACAGCTTTTTAACTCGGTCTTGTGGGCCTATCGGACTTCCTTCAAGACTCCATTAGGGACATCTCTCTTTCGTCTCGTATATGGCAAGCCGTGCCATTTACCAGTGGAAATCAAGTACAAGTCAGTATGGGCAGTTACAGAGTTATTGATGGATCCCGAGAGTGTAGGCGAACAGAGGAAAGCAGAGTTGGCAGCCCTGGAGTTACTAAAAGTTACAGCCTTTTCTAGCAGCCTACAGTATTAGAAAAAAGTGAAGATATGGCACGACTCTCATATCAGCCATAAACAGTTTGAACCCGATCAGCGTGTATGGTTGTTTGATTCTAGGCTAAAATTATTTCCAGGGAAATTGCAGAGTAAGTGGAAAGGTCCGTATGTGGTCAGAAAGGTACATGACAATGGTAGTATTGATATATCCGAGCTATCATCTTCCTCTACCTTTCGTGTTAACGGTCAGGGCCTGAAGCTATATCTAGATCATGATCCGCCGACCGTTGACATTGCCCCCATTCATCTGGTATGAGATGTGATCTTTGATTCATGTCATCTACATCTCATACATGCTTATCACTTCCATCTTCCTCTGTATAGATCCATATGTCTATATCATTCATTCATTCTTCCATTATGTCTGCTACCTTGGCTTCATCTTATGATTTTGCTATACTTAGGACACACTTTGTCCTAAGTATAGGGGGGTACACACACTGAGCTGTGATCTATTCTTTTCTTCTTTTTTTCTTTTCTTCTTTTCTTCTTTTTTCTTTTCTTCTTTTCCTTTTCTATCTTCTTTTTGTATCAAAAAGGTGTCGCCCCTTGTTGACAGTTTTCTAGACTTAGGACGTACTTTGTCCTAAGTATAGGAGGGTGTGCACCCCGAGTTTTCATTCTTTTCGATCTTCTCCATTGTCTCCTCTTCCTGACTATACTTAGGGATATCTCACCCCTAAGTATAGGGGGAGACAATCTGAGTACGATCTGTTCATTCCTACCCTTAACCCTCCCTACTTTGTGTACAGCCTGCTATACTTAGGATTATTTGATCCTAAGTATAAGGAGGCGGTCAACTTCTCATTAGTTCATTCATTCCTTTATTTATTTATTTGTTAGACGTGCCTATACTCAGTACAAGTTATGTCTTCGCTTTTCTCTCCGATTTATGAGGACATAGCTCAAGCTAAGTATAGGCGGGTCGTATATACGGTTTATATACTTTAGCCATAACTCACACTTTCATATTTTTATCTGGCTAATAATACTCTTAAAAATTCATTAAAAACCGTAATAAAAAGATGTTGATCATTCTTCAAATTCTTTTTGTATGTATTGATTAATAAATCAGGTGAAAATATTTTTTCCAAAATGTTTGAAAAATAGTTTGAAAATCCTTGTGAAAATCTTTTGAAAACTATTTGGAAAACATTTTGTTACATGTTTTCAACCTTTGTAAAAATTGCTTGTTTTGAAAATTTTATTTTCTTTGTGAAATAAAATGTTTGAAAAATGATTTGCAAATGGTTTGAAAAATGGTTACAAAAATATTTTGAAAAATCTATATATAATATTTGAAAAACCTTTGCAAAATGATTTTCAAATGTGTGTACATGTTTGTAAAAATGTTTGTCAAAATTATTTTGGACTATAGTTTTCAAAATTGTGTGTAAAATGATTTTCAAATAAGTTTGAGGAATATATACATTACACAAAAATCCAGTATACCTATGCTTATAAAATTGATCACTTACCCTTGTAAATTCTTAAAAATCCACTTCTTGTAAAATAAGATGCATCCCCGTGTAAATATTTGTACCTAGTTTTCATCCAAAATCTTTTGTTTTCAAAAATCCCAAAAACATTTGCAAAACTAAAATCCAAAAACATCTGAAAAAGCTTTTTGGAAAAATACAAAAAAAAATGCATATGCATCATCTTTTCAAAAATCCTTAAAAAGTTCAAAATCTTGATAATTGCATCACAAAAATAATTTCTTTATTCTGCATAGCATTCGCATTTTTCGGATTGAGTTTAATAATTGAACAAGTCTAAGTAAAATCCAAAGATTGGAGCTTGCTTGGACCTTAAAATCTACCTAATAACAGGAACCTTATAGGAACTAGAATTGAGGTACTTCAGGTCTAGATAACTTAATTCTTTGAGGATAACGAGACTTGGTTCAATAGATTCTTGACTGCCTAAGTAGAGTATTTCGGAGCACGCGCACGACTCTTGTTGATAATGACCTAACTTGAACACATGCACCTTTCACATGGCTTAACTCAGTTGGAGTGGTGGGGGGTTGGATTTGTCGGTATGAGACGCACGCAAGTGGAAACATTTGTCCTCCTCTAGGGAGGGAAGTGCACCCCAACCCGTCCAGTGATGAGAAATTCTAAAGACAGGAGAGTGTGGGTTGCAATAAAGCTTCAAAAGAGGGATAGTCTACTAGCTCAAAAGGAAAAACTCTCTATGTAAATGCTGTTGTATATAGTATTCAAAACAAATGGACAGGCCTGTACAAAAATAAAATGCCTGCAAAAATATGTGAATATGTTGTATAGTCAATAAGCAAGCTTGAGTTTCAAAGTCAAATCATGTGAGTCTGCAGCTGGATGACTTGACTACAATGGTCTTTCATCCTAAGATAGGTAGTTACACTGGCTAACGTCCATTCTTCTCTTCACCCCCTCCTCTTGAGCTGGTTGTCACTTGAACTTAGAAGGGAATACCCCGCTCCTCGAGGAAGGAGTTATTGGATTGGGGAATCATTGGGTGTCGTACTGGAGAAGTCAGTCTTTTTGTCATTCTAGTTGGGGAGAGCTACTATCACTTACATTGTACGAGTCAGATTCATAGTCGTAAGGATTTGCGTATGAGTCGAGATATTTCTGACCTGACTATTGAGGAGATTTGAGCAGAGTTTTGGAATTCTTGAAGGCTGTTGGATTTCAAGTCCGGTTCTCATTAAGGTTCCGCCCGCACTAAAATTCCAAAGGTCCGACTTAAGCTCCAAACATTGATTTTGTGAAGACAAGTTTGATAACTAAACGTATTCCATCTTTCTTTTTCTTTTCTTTGTTTTTCTTTCTGCACTTATTGCATAAGTGTTTGCTAGGGACTAGCAAAGGCAAAGTATAGGGGGATGATGAATCTACATTTCATCATCTTTATTCTATCATTTTGGCCTTCAAAACCCTGGCAAATGCTTGTAAATACCATTAATTCGTGCATCTTAGCATTCATGCATGTGTATGTAGATAGTGTATAAAATACTGTTTTTAAAGCCAAAATAATAGAATAAAGAAAAGAAAAAAAATAACAAAATATTGTAAATATTTTATGACCCAAAACCCCGAGACCTAGGCATCTAGATGAATAGATCGACAAGGAATAAAGTAGGGGGAGATAAGGGCCACAAATCCAATAAAAATCCCTTTTATTTTAATTCATTCTTTATTCATTTTGGGACCTATTTTTAGTTCCACTTTTTATACCTCAAATAAAGAAACTTTGTACATGAAAGTTGTAGATAATTAAATATATAAAAATAAAAAATTGATTTCACTCAAAATAATGTACAGATAAAAAGCTACGATCAGAATAAGATTCCAGAATCCAAACTTCTCAGACCTGTATCTCAAATAAAAACTCGAAACGCATCAAAACCACTTTAATTGTATATAATTTTCAATGAGCTATTTAATGAAGGTGGTTTCGCATTTGGCAGAGCTACGGTTTGAAAGTTGAGTTTTGGAACCCTATTGTATACTTGTACAGATTAAAATATTCATTTTATTTATTATTCTTTATTTTTATATTGGGATTTTTACCCGGCAGACCCTATAATCTTTTCCAATTACCTCTACGACATTTGAAACATCCTAATTCCTCCCTCGACCCTGTAAACTTCCTAATCCTTACCCTACAGACCCTGTGGTTAACCTCCGTTCTTTTACCCGTTAAAATTAACCGGATTCCGTTATGTTATTTTATAGTACACCCATTTTGTTTATTGAATTTACATTAAGTGGCACTCCATCATCCCTGCCCCTCCCTCCGGCCGCCGATGTCCATGCTCCCCCCTCCCCCGGCGATGCTGCTACCCCCGCCGCCCAAGCTCGCTGCTACCCCCCGCCGCCCAAGCTCGCTGCTCCCCTCCCCCCGGACCCCGATGCTGTTCAAGCTCCCTGCTCCCTGCCCACCGCCCCTTCCCCCGGAACCCATCGCCCCCCCTTCGCGGTGCTGCTCAAGCTCCCTGCTCCCTGGCCACCCTCCCACCTCCAAAGCTCCCTGCTCCCTGCCCCCCCCCACCCGACCCCGATTGAACCCCCCCCCCCCCCCGTTGCCGCCCAAGCTCCCTCCCCCCTACCCCCCCGACCCCGATGGAACCCTGATGCGGCGATGCTGCTCAAGCTCCCTACTTCCTGGCCCCCCCACACCTCCCGACCCCGATGGAGGCCCCCCCTCCCCGCAGCGATGCTGCTGCTCCCCCCGTCGCCCAAGCTCCCTGCCCATCCCCCCCCCCGCGGCGATGTTGCTGCTCCCCCCCACCGCCCAAGCTTCTGCATCCAAATCGGCAAGAACCCTCCCGTCTAATTTGCAGGGATTTTTTCCTTTTCTTTTTTTTATTATTTCGGCTAATCCTAACCGTTCGATGGTAAGTTGCTTAGGTTAACTCAAGACTAATCCAAGTATTTGACTCAAATATAGTTAAAATTGACGGCAGGGTTTGTTGGGTATGACGGAGCAACTTTACGAGGTCGGGGGAGGAATTAAGATGTTTCAAAGGTCGTAGAGGTAATTGCAAAAGATTATAGGGTCTGTCGGGTAAAAATCCCATTTATATTTTTATTTTTTTTATAAGTTTGTGAATATTTTTACCAAAATATTTGTACATTAAAATCAGAATTAAAACTAAAGAAAACACAAAAATAAAATACCTGTATATAATATATAGGTATAATACCTGTACATATACCTATATAATTACTACTTATATTTCATTAAGTGTACAAAACACTTTAGGAAAATAAAATAAAAATATATTTAAGTGTATAAAAATATTTTATAAATATATAAAATAATAAATAAAATTAAATACACAAAATAGAAATGAAATATTAAAATACATAGATGAATATACCTATATAGGACTAAAAAGGTAGCTTATATTTTTATACCTCATAAAAATAAATAAAAAAACATATTAAAATACTTCAGAAAATAACAAATATTTTTTAACCTAAAAATAATAAATTCATTTGCTATTTTTAAATGATTTTTGAAATAATTTCTTCAGGGTTTTTCCTGGTTGGTTCACGTGGACCAACCAGGTGCTTCTGACAGTTGACCGCGGGTCAACTGTCTGACTCTCCCCCTGTAGTCGTATCAGGCCTGAGCTTTTCTCGGGTTTATCGAGGCCAAATCTTTCATCTATTCGCGTAGCACCCTTCGTGACTTTTACTCCTTGATCATCCATCTTTCATGCCCTAGGCTTTCCTAGGGTCGTGGAGCGTCGATTCAAGCGATCTCCATCGATCTTTGGAGCGCCAGAACCACTTTGTCAACTCCTCAAATACAACCCCCTACCTTCAACTCGAATTTTGAACCCCCTTTTGCACAAGCTTCGCTCCCCCTTTCGTGCCCAATCAAGAGAGGAAGGTGACAGCTCCTCCCTCCGTGCGTTAGGTCGGTCGAGCGAGCTCCGAGGAGGCTCCAACACCTCCGGCCAAGCATGTCGTCGACGTACCTTCTCCTCAGGTGTTCGTCATCTTCGAGGTCTATTTCTTTTCGTTTTCTTTCGCTCATTTTATTCCCCGTAGTCTTAGGTTCATATCCCCTCAAAAATCCCCACATTTCGCCCGTTCGATCACCCAAACCGTACCCTCGTCGAAGCTCACTCCGGCTGCCATCTCGCACCGCCGTTCCACGTCACCATTCCGCCATCGCGGGGTCCAGGTAGTTTGCCCTAGACCCTCTCACCCGTTCTCGCAGGTCAAAGCGCACAGATAGCACCTGGAGACCATTTTGCGAACTTCGTCGGAGGTACCTGGACCGGATTCCTCCGCCGCCTTCTTGGTGGCACCTCAAAGCTCCTCCGACGAACCTGAGTCCTCCAGCAGCTAGCCCGACCTCCCAGGAGCATGCCCGACCATTTTGCACGCTTCTAGACCGCCGGAGTACCGAGATCCAGCTCGGGGAAGTTCGCCTCGCCGGCGTTCTTCCCTGTTCTTCCTCCTCGCTTCTCCGCCGTCCGATCAGGTCGCAACTCCAGATCACCCCATGGTCGTCTGATCTTGGCTCCCGTCGACCGTCGATTCCTTCGCCAGATCTGATCCGGCTCGCTTATCATCGAACCGTCATCGCGCGTTGTGCGCACGCCACGTGGATAAGTAGACGCCTCCCAGCCATCCGATCGCGCACGAGTTCTTTAGCCTGGGTATTTTGTATCTTTCACCCTGGCGCTTTTTGTATTTATTTAATAGTATTAAAACTTGCATTTGCAGTTTAAATATTTTGTAATATTTGCATTTAGATCCCTAGACTTTTAATATTTGCATTTAGGTCCAGTCCACGTCACCTCACGTGACCTGTGCATGTGGGGTGGTGGGTATTTTGCAAGGGACCCCCTGAGGTTTTCTGTATTTCGCTTTAGTTCAGGAAAAGTTTTATTAAGTGTAATATTTTAGGAAAAATTGTTAAGCCCCCAGGTTTTTGTTAATTGCACTTAGGTCCTCCCCAAGCGCATGCATACCACGTGTGGGGGGTGGGATATTTGCGCTTGTGCCCCTGCGGGTTTTGGAATTTGTATTTGGTCTTGTTACTTTGTTTATTAGTTATATTTTTGTGGAAAATTGCACATTGACCCTTGAGTTTCACGATAATTACATATATGCCCTTGTCAGTAGTGTATTTTCTATTTGGTGTCTCTATTTATTATAAGCATCTATAAAATCGTAAAAATTCCCAAAAAAATAATTTAGGCTCCTGTTTAGTTGCTCTTTCATGGCATATCTTTAGTTTGCATTTTTGTTGCATTTTCATATTTATAAAAAAATCAAAAACATGCATTTTTGCTACTGTTTGCATTAGAAAATACCAAAAAAATATTAAAACCCCTTTAAAAATTCTAAAAAAATCACATGTTGTTTGTTTCTGTGTGTATTAACTTCAGTCCAAAATTTACTAAAAAATTCAAAATAAAAATCCTAAAAATTAGAAAACTCTTAAAAACTTCATAAAAATCTTAAAAATTTCAGAAAAATCCTAAAAATATAATTTTGGTTTCTAAATTTTTTCTGATTTATTAGATTTAATTTAAATTAGTTTGAGGAATTTTGAACTCTATTTGATATTTTTAATCCTCATTTCAATTTCAGTCTTTTATTTTATTTACTGTTTTTCAGTATTTTTGCCTTTAAAAATACCAAAAAATTAGGAAAAATACAAAAAAATCAAAAAACATTATAAAAATATAAAAAGCCCAAAAAGATTTTATTTTCTGATTTTTGTTTATTTTTACCTATTTTCTCTATATAGTATATCCCTTTTTTCTTCTTTGTGTATATACTTATATTAAAAGAAAAGAAAATACAAAAAAATATAAAATATAAAAAGAAAATACAAAATCAGTAAATTAAAAATAAAATATAAAAATTAAAATTTAAAAATAAATAAAAATATATATATAATTGAAAACCCACAAAAATAGGACACTTGTAGGCATTTGATCACTTTCACATTTTTTAGCATTATTGCCTTGTTCTATCATGCTTGCTCCCTGAGTTCGACACTCTACACATACTTGCACCTATACACACTTATTGTAGAGTTATAATAAATTTTAACTCCACATTTGCTTCTCATTGCTTAATTGTTATTGTGGGTTAATTGTTGTTTGAAGTCCGGATTTCGTGTGGTCGATTCAGCGACTGAGTTCCTGCCTTGTGTGGAACTTAAGACCACCGATTTTTGGCATGCGGGGCTCCAGTCGACCCTATCGGCGCCGCCATATCCTCCAAAGCCCCTCGCGACGGCGCACGGCAACCCCAGCAAACCCCCTCGAACTCCCTAGGGCGACGCATCCAACTCGTGCGCAGGCGGTGCAGGCGGCGCAGCCTCGCGCACACTCGACGCGTGTTCTCCAATAACGCCCAGCGGGGCTCCCGCTTCATCCCAGGCGCAAGGCGGCGCCCCTCCCTTCCCATCGCGCACGAGGCGGCGGCGACATCTCCCCTGCGTTGGCCAGCCATCATGCCTTTTCCAAGCCCTCGCGAGATCCTTCGCGCGCAGGCCGCGAGGGATTGCCAGTGACGCGCGTACGAAGAAACCCCCCCTCCCCCGATCCCTGCGTGCGATGCTCCACACCCCGACCTCGCGATTTCTCCAGCGGTGCACGCAGCCCCTCGCCCGACCCTCCCCAGCCCAGGCGGCAGGCCCTGGCGACATCCCTAGTCGTCGCAGGCGGTGCGATCCTCTGGCGATGCCTCCCTCGTGGGGCGACAGGCGATGGATTAGAACGGGTTCCCCGCTGGGAACCCTAATAAAAGGGGTCGCTGCACCGTTTTGTTAAAAAAGTTTATTATTTGTTTTGTAAATGCCCAAGTGGGTTGGCGGTCATCCGTTTCGAGAAAAAAAAAGAGGGGGCACAGATGCAGTTTAGAAGAGTTCAAAAAAAGAAAAGGCCGAAAAAAATCAAGATCGACTTAAAAAAACTTTAGAAAAAAAAGAGGACGCGTATAATAAAAAGCCGTATGCAAATGTTTTCAAAAAAATCAAGAATGAAAAGCCATTACAAAAAAAAGGTTGAACGGCTTTAAAAAAATTTGCAAAAAAAGGGGGAAGAAGAGCCGTAAAAAAATTGAAACGGCCAAATGTTATCCATGTTTTGAGAAGCTAAAAATTTGTGATCGGCTTATTGGTTTTATTTCTCCCCATTACTCATGTTTTTCCCTATTTTTATTGTCTTCTCGCAACATAGTCGATGTCATGTATTCCGACTAGTATGGGAGAAATGGGGAGTATTGTGTAGAGTCACATGCCTTGTTCCAGATTCTCCAGATTCAGAGGTCATCCAAATTTCTAGACTCTACGGATGATCAGTTGTTCAGACTCGACGTCAGATTCCGAGTCTCCAGTTTCAGACACGCACATGGATGCGGTTCTTTTCAGATGAGCAGATGTTTGCCATCATTTGTAGTGGTCCCCATCCTTTCTTGTTTTGTGGGCCAGAGTTTTCATGTGATCCATAGGGAGTCCAGAGTAGAGGACCATTCCCTATGCCATGTGGGCAAGGGTTTTCATATGCTATCATAGGTACTCCATAGTAGTGTACCATTTTTTGAGCCAAATGGGAGAGACCCAGTTCTCCGACGAGGAGACTTCTTCAGACTCCATTTTCCAGCGACCATGGACTCCGACGAGGATTGAACTTCCACGGTCTTTTTCCAGTTCGGCCCTTTTTCAGAGATGGAGCAGTTGTCCACATGTTGTGGCGGGCCAGAGTACTCCGATGAGGAGACTCATTTCAGTTGCACTGACTCTGACAAGCCCAGTTCAGAGCACATGCTCTCCGACGAGGAGATTCAGCAGACTCACACTCCAACCCGTTCGTCCTCCTCACCTGCACGGCATGAGAAGCAACGTCGTCGACAGCAGCAGTTGTGTGCGTTGGGTTGATATTGTTCGTAGTGTCCTGTAGCGTGAGTTGAGTTTCTTTCTGTTTGTCCAAGCTGAGCATTACATGCTCCAGCTTGAGGGAGAGTGTAGGAGTATTCGTTGTATGCATAATCTATGAGGGAGATGGGTAAATGGATCTCTGCAGGATCCATTTACTCCATCCATACGTTTAGTCCCACATCTACCGTTGGTGGGACTTGGAGGCTCTGTGGAGGCTATATAACGAGCCTCAGACCTCATATATCCATTGAGAAAGTGCAATAGACACACCAGCCCTCTGAGGCATTCTCCTGTGGTTTCATCCCGCTCCTTAGGGAGTAGGGTTCCACGTAAATCTCGTTGTTCTTATCGTTCTTTATTCTTTTTCCATGTTTCACTTCCGCATGTTTATTTTCTAACAAAACTGACGGCCCAAAAATGCTTTTGCCATCTTTATCCCCGAGCATAATCTCATGTAACCAAAATATCATCAGCATACACCATGATGACAGTCGTACCTCTAGGAATCTTCTGGATGAACAACGAGTGATCTGCATTTGATCTTTTGAATCCTTGTTGTTCAATTAGATGGGAAAGCTTCTGAAACCATGCCCTGGGGCTCTGTTTAAGGCCACGTATTGCCTTATGAAGTCTGTACACCATATGATTCTCCTTCTCAGCAGCGAACCCTGGGGGTTGTTGCATGTAGACTTCTTCCTGCAGATCGTTGTGCAAGAATGCATTCTTAACATCAAGTTGAAACAAGGGACAGTCATGTACCACAGCAACAGACAGAAGAATACGAAGAATGGAATGACGAGTAACTGGAGAGAAGATATCCATATAATCCACGCCATATGTCTAAGTGAAGCCTCGCGCTACTAGCCTTGCCTTGTAACGGTCAAGACTACCATATGCGTGGTAATTAACTGTGAATACCCATTTGCAGCTAACGACCGATGCTCCTGACGGAGCAGGAACCAAACTCCATGTACCCCGTAACTGTTGGGCAGCTATTTCCTCCTCCATAGCAGAACGCCAGCAGTCAATCTTCAAATCATCCTGATAATTCCATGGCCTCAAATTTCAGCGAAATTCGGTCGAATTTCTGTCGAATATCGATATCCAGTCAAAATCCAAATTCGACCGAAATGACCGAAATATGGGGGTCCTAGTACAAAAAATGACCGAAATGACCGAAATTTCGTTCGAAATTCCATCGAAATTCTGTTTTGGTCGATACCGAAATGGTGACCGAAACCGGCATTTAAGGCCTTGGATAATTCTGCGGTATCTCCATAAAAGACAAAGCCACAGCAAACCTCTGAAAGTCCCCTGTGAGACAATGAAAGAAAACATGTGAAGCAAGGGGATAAGATGCACAAGTACGTTTCTGTTTCTGTATAGCAATAGGGACATCCAGATCATCAGCAACTGTACTCGCCGGTTCACATTCCTCCTGCAATGATGAACCCTGCACATGCACACTATCTAATCCATCATTAGTAATAACATCTAAAAATACCTGAGGAGTGTTGGATGATTGACGTGCAGTATGAGCAGACCGGTGGTGGCGGGGGTGGTGGTGGTGGTGGGGATGATGTTGGCGTGACAACGGGGACGGGGATGGATGGTGGTGGACTCAGAATAGGAGGAGGAACATAAACCTCGTCACGATGTGGATGAGGCCAACCTGTCACCTGCAGGTGAGAAATACATAACATACTCAAAAAATGTAACATCAGCACTAACAAAGTGTTTCCTGTTTACGGGATCATAACAACAGTACCCTTCTGAGTCCGAGAGTAACCCACAAAGACACACTTGACAACTCTAGGTGAGAGCTTGTCAAGTCCAGGAGACAGCTGGTGAACAAAAGCAACAGCACCAAAAACACGAGGGGTAAGAGAGAATAATTCCTTGTCGGGAAAAACAACAGAAAGAGGAATTTCCTGACCAAGTACCGAAGACGGCATATGATTCACAATGTAACATGTTGTAAGAACTACATCTCCCAAAAAAGAAATAGCCGCACAACTATGGATAAGCAGGGTTCGAGTAAAATCAAGAAGATGACGATGTTTTCTCTCTGCAACTCCATTTTGTTGAGATGTGTAAGCACATGTGGTTTGATGAATAATACTTCTTGACGAAAAGAAATGTGAGAGAGAACGAGTGCAAAATTCCAAAGCATTGTCCGTATGAACATATTTGGCATGAGAGGAAAAAACATTTTGCACTTCAATTATAAGATTTCTAATAACATCTGCTTCAGATTTGTTATTTAATAAAAATACCCACGACAAACGAGAGAAATCATCAACGACTACAAGATAAAACTTGTGTCCCTGTTGATCAGGAACACGACTCGGACCCCAAATATCGACATGAAATAATTCAAACGGGGAGCTACTGGTCCAACACTGACGACTAGAGAAGCTAGCTCGATGGTGCTTTCCCAACTAACAGGCTTCACACCGAAACGAAGAACTTAGAGGAATCTGAGGCAAGAGATGACGCATCTTCAGAAGCGGGAGGTGACCAAAGCGTAGATGCCATGTATACGGAGAGATTGATCCGGTTGAATAAGAGGAGACGCCAGCATAGGAATTCCGGACCAGACGATAGAGACCATCCTACTCAAAGCCACAGCCAATCACCTTACTCGTTAGTATGTTCTGAAATATAAGAGAAGATGGGTCAAATATAGCGCGATAGCACAGATCTTTTGTAATCTGACTAAAAGACAGTAAGTTCATCGAAAAATCAGGGGCATGTAGAACATTCTGCAAATGCATGGAAGGCGACAAGGTAATCTCCCCCTGTCCAATAATGGGTGAATGAGTCCCATCGGCTATTACCATTGACCGTCCTGGTAGAATCTCCGTGTATGACGTAAGTCTATCTCTGTCGCGGCAAAGATGATGTGTTGCACCAGAGTTCATAATCCAATCTGAGACATCTGAATTATGACATGAGGAAAAGCATAAGTACTACCTGAAGTGCTAGCAGAGGCAGAAGTACAGGCAGACACTGAAGCAGCAATATCTGAAGAACCTCCTCGAGAATCTGTAGATACGGGAGACATAATATCGCGCAATCTTACCACGAGCTCCCCGAACCTCTGATCCGAAGTAGATGCTGACGGGGATGCAACATTCTCGGCTACTTGCGCCGATGCCGGAAACCCGTGCTTCGAATAGCATGTATCCTCAGAATGGCATGTGCGATGGCAAAAAGTACATGGCTGGCGAAAACGACCACCTCGACCATGAGGTCCACAGCCACGGAATGAAGACGGACCACCTCTCCCTCAGGACGCAGCCATCGCCGAGGGCGGTGGAGTAGAACTACCGGACAAGACAGAGATACGGCTAAGCCTCCGGTAGACTTCCTCCATAGAAGGAATGGTAGCATCGGCAAGTATCTGTGATCGGGCAGCATCATATTCAGGATCAAGAGCCGCAAGCAGGACCCCCACCATGGTAGCATTCCTAAAAGTCTTCTGTTGCTCGGGGTTGGTCGTGAGAGGGATAGTACTGTAGAGTTTCTCAAACATCACCCGTAGGGATGTATACAGAGAATGTAGTGGCCGTCCTTCTGCTTCATGGTGAATATGTCGTGCTGGAGCTGTAACATCTTCGTCTCATTTCGCACCTGTGAATAAGTTGCCGCCAGTATGTCCCACATCACCTTAGCGGTGGGCTGATGGAGAACATTATTAGCAATCTCCATCGACAACGTACCTGAGAGCCAGACCTTGGCATATGAATCATCAGCCTCCCAGGAGGCATAGATCCAAGTCTTCTCTGCCAGTTCTTCCTCGGTAAGAATGTGCTTCTTACCGTTCGACTTCATGAGGCTTATGAACTGCATCGCCGAGAGTTCATAGTTCGTCCCATCCATCTTGACTATTGGTGTGGGACCTTTGAACGCGCCTATGGAGGGCATATCGACTTTGTTTCTGGCATGTCACCGGAGATGAAGAACTAGGATTTGTAGACGAAAAGACGAGAGTCTACATAAACTTCATAGGATTTGAGTGCATATGTAGATTATATGCATTCAAATCCATTGAGATGGCGAAGGGGGCGGTTACGGCAGAGGCCTGCAAGGGCAGGGGCCGGTAGGGGGGGTTGCCGGCGAGAGAGGAGGGCCCGGCAGGAGGTGAGAGAGGGCCCGGTGGGAGAGGGGGCCCGGGAGGGGCGGAAAGAGAGAGAAGAGAGGCTACGGCGGTGGTGGCGGCGCCGGGGAGAGAGGGGACGGCGGCGGCGGTGGGAAGGATTTAGGGTTTTAGGGTTTTGGCTCTGATACCATGTTGGTGGAAAGAGTTATTCTATTATTCCATAGAACCCTAGGCTCTCTTATATAGAGAGAACCTATGGGTAAATTACATAAGAGGCTACCAAGAAAATAAAAAGAGCGTAAATAATACACCGAGTACATAATTAACTCTACACATTCTATTGCGTGACTACTACTCTTTGATGGTCTTCTCCTTGAGCGACTCTACTACAAGCACATCTTGATCGTTGCAGACCGCCAGTGATGACTGTCTACGTTAGTCTTCTTGTGTGACTATAATATTGGCACGTCCTGATCGCCGCCATGCTTTGGCCCAGTAAGCGCTGTGGACATCAGAGGCAGAGTTAGCCTCGCAAGGGTAAGTCCAACCTAGCCAGTGAGTAGAAGCGCTAATCACGAGCTAAACTCATCGTATATAATTTCGACAATTAAGCTATCTGGTGATGTAAAGATCGGATTCGGAATGATGCAATCAGAAAGAAAGTTGGTGTAGCTCCGATCGAGGATAAGATGCGAGAAAACCGCTTAAAATGGTTTGATCATTTGCAAAGAAGATCAACAGATGCGCCACTTAGGAGATGCGAATGTTGGGATGTTGAGCCGGCTAAGAGAGGGCGAGGACGGCCCAAGAAGTGTTGGAAAGAGACTATACGAAGGGATCTTAGTTTTTTGGATATAAGTCAGGGATTGACCCAAGATAGATCTGAATGGAGGCGAAGAATCCATGTAGCCGACCCTACTTAATTGTGGGAAAAGGCTTTGTTCTTGTTGTTGTTGTAAGCTATTCGGTGATGTCCCTCCCACATGTGCTTGCAGTTTGTCGCATCGGTCCTTATTTCTCTGCTTGTTACTACTAGACCGACAATGACGACTTTCCGCACTAGTCTTCTCCTTGGACAAATCTACTATAGGTGTGTCCTGATCGTCGAAGGCCAGTCATGACTACTCCGAGTGGGTCTCCTCATGTCTCTCTCAGATGCATCGAGTGAAGATGCATTGTGCATATTTTCTTTCATTGCAAGTGGGTCAGTCACAACTACTCCGAGTGGATCTCCCCCCGCCTCTCTCAGATGCATCGAGTGAATATGTGTTGTCCAACTTGAGGGGGAGTGTTCGAACATGTATTAGATGGGAAATTAGATCTCTCCAAGATCCAATTACCCGGCTCTCATGTTTTAGTCTCATATCATCTATAAATGAGACTTCGGACTATCTGTGGAGCGATATAAGAAGTCACACGCATGTATCCACTGAGAGATTAAAATAGAATATTCATCTCTTAGAGGCCTTGTCCTGTGGTTTCATCCCGCTCCTCAAGGAGTAGGGTTCGACATGAATCATGAGCGTTCTTCTTTCATATTTTAATATATTCTTGAGTTAATTATCAGTTGTGCTTCTGCATTATTTATTTCAGCGGTCATTAATGCATTAGAAATTATTGAAAGTTTATATCTTTATAATATAGATCTGTCGTGGTTTCCAAATCATTTAGGATTTCGTCAGCTTGTCCTTGTCTTAGACTTGGCAAAACAGCAGTTTGTCCTTTTCTTAGACTTGGAATAACAGCGTTGGCATTTAAAAACCGGGGTCAGAAGCTATCGAGAACTTCATTGCGTTTAACTTATATAGCTAAATTTGTTATTTAAAAATAGCTAAAACCACTTCCAGCTGCAGTCAGGGCCAAACCAGGGGCTCTAAACCTAAGATTTGATCAATGTTAATGAAATATGTTATTTTTGAAATTGACTAATAACATAAACCAGATCAATGCAGAAAAGCTCCATAAAAGAGAGAAGATAGATTTAATAAATGGTAGTTATAAACTTATAGCACTTACTGAGAACTCGTTCCATACTAATTGGCGATTCATATACTCAAAGCTGACTGCTCTGTTCATATGAGGGCTACCATAAACAAGTCTAGCTTTAAGAGCTCTCTCGATGATGGTCCGATACCTGTTGTGAATAGAAATACCGAGCATGTTGTGGAGATGGATTAGCTAAATGTATGTTTTTCCTTGATTATAACAATTTCTTTAAATATAAGCAAAAAACTGCATCATATAATATCCCACCACTCCTACTCTCCATGATAGCATATAATGTATTATCTATTAGATACAAATAAACAACTCGGTAGAAAACCTTCCGATGAAAATTTCGATGACACCATACAGTACGAAGCCAATGCTGAAATAAAGTCAATCTAAGAATTAAGGGCATTTCCTCGTGACAGATTGAGGTTGGATGTATTTCATATTACGGCTAATGGCATCATCCAAACTCCAAGTAATCTTAAAGTGACACATCTATTACTATATATTAAGGAGGGGGAATCCACCGACCTCCATTAGTCTAATCTTTTAAAAAATTCCATTTGTATCCCAAAGCAAATCACCTCATCTACAAAATAATACCGTGTTATGATGTTTCGTTCACAACAACTTGCAAATGTTGATGTGGTCACTGTAGAGGTCATGTTTCCCAATGCAAGGAGATGATGTGATCCTCACGTGGAAGATGCGAAGCTTATCTTTGACAGCAGAGGATCCTCTTCCTTCATTCCCATGCGAACTCCAGACTCACTTTCCACCATTGACTCCCCTCACTTGCATGCACGATTGTCATTCTCGACCTCTCCTCTAAGCCTCCCATCGCTAATCACAATTGTCAAGAACAAGGGTACCCGTCCTCCATCGTCAAGATGTTTCCTCCCTCGCTATAATTTGTATTTTAAGGAGTACAGATGTATATCACACATGTTCTTACTTCAAGTTAACATTCATTTATAAATGATCCATACGGGTAATATTGTATCCAACGAAATACTAGAAGTTCAGAATCTAATGTTCGTATATATACTCTAATAGGGAAACAAGAAGAAGCCTCTCATGTATTTTATAAAATATTTCATATCGACAAATTTCTATCTAGAAAAATCCGCAGTAAATCATATGAAGCATTAATTACTGTTGTTAGTGATGATACTCTATATTTCATTAAGGGCATTCAGATGGATAACTTATATATTTAACTAACGTTCATTTTCAAATCTGTATTTGATTGACAATATAGTTTTTTGACAAACACTATGTTACAAGCATCAGATTATGTTGAGGTACGTGTCTACTTGGCATCAACATAATTCTTACTTTACATTAGTTCAATCATAAAAGAATTAGTATGCATATTAAATTATCATAATCTGTAGAGGTTTGTTTTAACTCCTCTTTTTGTTTAATTTTTGAATATGTATGTATTTGAAATAAGCTTCAATAAGTTTGTTACTTTTATTTGTCCAATTTTTTTAGCAATCATCGGTGAAGAACACTTGAATTGAAAATATAGTTGAGGTCGTTCCTAACACCAACAACATCGATGCAATTCAAGATGCCATCCTGAATCAGGTGTAATAAAATATGGATGTAAATACAGATCATATACAGTCTCATATACTGCTTGTGAGTAACTATGCAGAAATTTAATGCATTATATGCCACATCAATGAGTTGTGCGGCATGACAAAAGTGGTAGTTGTCATATATTCCATTTTGCAACTTATTTGTTTTCTAGGAAATAGTTAAAGCCAAACTTTTTTAGGGTTAGATGTGTGCATATTATTGACCGTTTCTTATCCTTTTGATCATTGTAGATATATTATCTTATGGTGAGTTAGGAAAAAAGCGTGGGACAATAAACTTTGGGATTGTTGCTAATTTAGGCATTTATTAATTATCGAGTGAAACTCATTTTTATGCAATCTTTCATCGTAATTGCCATTTTTCTTTTGAAACGAATACATTTAATATATTTCTTTAATGTATATTGTGAAATAAAATTGTATATAAAGTAATGTGCACTATATTTCTACTAATATTTTTTTCCATATCTGTCAGCATAGACATACACATCTATGCATGTATGAATTCAAGGTTATATTTTTAAAAGTAAAATAAGAATATTATGTTGATATTGGTATGAAACATTACAAAGATAATAAATCAAGCGGTCAATGTAGTGCTAATTTTGCCACTACCATTACCAAGTTCTTAATATAAACATCAGTGGTTTTCATGAAGTGCTAGAGGAATTCGTCGTGAATGCTTATTATAAAAACATCTTATTTCGGATCATAACAAGTAATATCAAATAAAGATAGATTATTCCAAGATTCGAAGAAATTATCGATTGGCATTAATTTGTGAATTTTACACAAAAAATAATATAATATTTGTAAATGCCTGCAGCCTATTTTTCCCAACATCTCTAACACCCGTGCTTTTGCACGGGTTCTCCACTAGTTGCTTATAAATTTGGAAGATAAATTATGAAAAAGGAAAATAAACAGATGCGCCCCATACATGAAGAATGGTATAGACGAAATTGATATTGTGTATGCATTAGGGTCTACATGATGAAAAGGAAGTCCAACGAATGGAAGAAAAATGAATTTATTGGACAAAAAAATGAACTGGATTATCTCATATATATTGTGCTAACTAAAGTTGTGAGAAGGCCAATTTCTTAAACAGGGAACACACTGGCCAGGTGATACAAGTTGATGGCTAATAGTGATGAGGAATGGTTGATTAAACATTAAGATGATAGTTACAGGAATTGTTGCCGCTGCAACCTTCTTCACCCCTCATGTGAAGGAATAAACGATGAACGGACAACATAAAAATTCACATATATGGGGAACCTAGTTATAACATATTGTCATAAGAGGGATACGAATTATAAACCTTCTAAGTAACCTTGTTTACAAGGATGATGCATCTACATAATATAATTTAGTATCCTTTTCATGCATGGATTAACAGTGTATAATGGAAAAGACGGTGACAACTAAGTACATAGTAAGAAGGTGGAAACAAGTGCACATGACATGCCTGCCTCAAGAAGTATATCATGATTCATGTAACATAACTAGATTAGAGCATCGGTTTGGCCTGGCTCAAGGACTAGACTGCAGTGGTGTACCTACGATTTTACGTTGTTGGGAAAAATGAACAACCTGTTTATTTCATAAGCCCTAGGCTCTCTTATATAGGAGAGTAGCCTATGGGTAAATTACATAAAGCATACAACTGAAAATAAAAATAAAGAAGAGATACAGGCACTACTCTATATGCGTCAACACTCCCCCTCAAGATGGAGCATAGATATCAATCATGCTCAGCTTGGACGCACACTTCTGGAATGGGCCTCGAAGTAATGCCTTGGTAAATATATCAGCAGCTTGATTCTCTGAGGTGACATGAGATGTAGCAATGAACCCCTTCTGAATCATGTCACGTATGTAGTGACAGTCAACCTCAATATGCTTGGTCCTCTCATGGAAGGCTGGGTTGTTTGCAATGAACAAGGCTGTCTGATTATCACATTCCAACTTCATAGGAAGCGGTATATCAAGACATAGATCTGTAAGTAGAGCTTTCACCCACATCTTTCTGTGCTAGCCTGGGCCATAGACCTGTATTCAGATTCAGCACTGGATCTAGCTACCACTGTCTGTTTCTTGCTCCTCCACAAGACTAGAGCATCTCCAATATAGATTGCAAATCCTGAGGTGGACTTCCTGTCCTTGGGGCATCCTGCATAGCCTGCATCAGCACACGTTGTGATAGAGATCTCCTTTCCCTTCTTAAATAGCAAGCCTGCACCTGGAGATGATTTTAGATATCTCAGAATCATGTGTATTGCATCCATATGGACCTGACGTGGTTGCTCCATGAACTGGCTCACGCGACTCACTGCAAATGATATATCAGGTCTAGTGATCGTGACATACAGTAGTTTGCCTACCAGTTCTCTGTACCTTTTCCTGTCCACCTCCTCTGTGTCATCATCATAGAGCTTCATGCTGAGATCCATTGGTGTCATAGCAGGTCGACACCCAAGCATACCTGTATCACTCAATAGATCTGTAACATATTTCCTCTGCGACATTACTAATCCATATGGATTTCTAGCAAACTCCAGCCCCAGAAAATATCTAAGGACTCCCAAGTCCTTGGTGACAAATTCGGTTCCCAGTTTTTCTTTCGCCTGCTTTATGCCATGCTCGTCATCTCCTGTAATCAAGATGTCATCAACATAAACCATGATTACAATGATACCTCTAGCAGTCTTCTGTACAAACAAGGAATGATCAGCATTGGAGCGTTTGTATCCTTGTTTCTCGAAGAGATCTGAGAGCTTCTGAAACCATGCTCTGGGGCTCTGCTTAAGGCCATAGATAGCCTTATGTAACCTGCATACCTTGGAACACTCCCCCTCAACAGCAAAACCAGGTGGTTGTTGCATATAAACTTCTTCCTGCAAATCTCCATATAGGAATGCATTCTTCACGTCCAGCTGATGGAGCGGCCAGTCTCTAGCAACTGCAACTGACAACAAGATCCGTAGAGTGGAATGAAGTGCCACAGGCGAGAATGTGTCTAGGTAATCCACCCCGTATGTCTGTGTAAAGCCACGTGCAACAAGACGCGCCTTGTACCTGTCAATAGAGCCATCTGCATTGTGCTTCACTGTAAACACCCACTTGCAGCTCACCGGGTTCACATCTGGAGGTATAGGAACCAAACTCCAAGTTCCTATGGACTGAAGTGCCGCCATTTCTTCCTCCATTGCTAGCCGCCATCTACTATCCTGCAGAGCATCTTGATGATTTCGTGGAATATCTACAGCTGACAGTGCCACAACAAATGACCTGAAATCTCCAGATAGCCTCTCAAAAGACACGGATGCTGATAATGGATATGTAACACAGCTCCTCTTCAACTTGCGTAGAGCAATGGGAACATCTAAATCAGTTGTAGTCTCATCTGGCCCCTGCAACATATCCTGCTCAGAAATGTCGTCAGATCCATCAACAGTAATATTTTCATTACATACCATAGGCGAGCTAGTAGACGAGTCATGACCATGAGCGGGAGGAGGCTTGCGGGTATAATGGAACGGTAGCGGTGAGATAGGTGGTGGTGGTGGCGGTGGTGGTGGTGGTGGTGGTGACGGCATCTGAGGTGGTGGTGCTGGTGACGGCATCTGAGGTGGTGGTGTCATGTATATGGCATCAGTGGATAGAGGTGGTAGTTGCTTGTCTCCTGAGGCTGAAAAATACATAACAGATTCAAAAAATGTAACATCTGCATTGATCATATACCGCCGACGCAGAGGATCAAAGCACTTGTACCCCTTTTGAGTTCTGGAGTACCCAATGAAAACACATTTGACAGCCCTAGGAGAGAGCTTGTCAGTACCATGCGACAACTGATGGACAAATGCAACCGAGCCAAACACACGAGGAGTAAGAGTGAACAGATCCTTGCCAGGATGAATGAGGGAAAACGGAATCTGTTCATTCAAGACAGAAGAAGACATACGATTGATTAGGTAACATGCAGTGAGAGCCGCATCACCCCAGTAGGAGTAGGGAACATGACTCTGTATAAGGAGTGATCTTGTGACATCAAGAAGGTGACGGTGTTTCCGTTCAGCAATTCCGTTCTGTTGAGATGTATGAGCACAAGATGTTTGGTGAACAATCCCTTTTGAAGAGTAATAATTGGCAAGAACATTGGTGCACAATTCTAAAGCATTATCACTTCTCACAAACTTCACAGATGTGGAGAAAACATTTTGTATTTCATTCAGAAAATGGATAATGATATTTCCTGCTTTAGATTTATTTTTCATCAGAAACACCCATGACACTCTAGAAAAATCATCCACAAATACTATATAAAATCCGTGTCCCTGATGATCAGGTACACGACTAGGACCCCAGACATCAATATGAAAAACTCGAACTTGGAGGTACTACTCCGACCTGGACGACTGGGAAAGGACGACCTGTGATGCTTTCCCAACTGACACGCCTCACAATGAATAGGTGTATGAGGAAGACCATAAGGTAACACTTGACGCAACTTCTGAAGCGGTAAATGACCAAAGCGCAGATGCCACAATAAAGTAGATACTTGTCCAGAAGGAGAGGATGAGGTTCCAACAAATGGGGTTTGATTCAGGCGGTAGAGGCCTCCTTACTCATAGCCACGACCAATCACGTTGCCCGTATGGATGTCCTGAAAAATCAAAGAAGATGGATCAAAAATTGCCCGACAATGTAGATCCTTCGTAATCTGACTAATTGACAACAAATTCATTGAAAAATCAGGTGCATGTAGCACATTCTTGAGCTGCATAGAACATGTCAATCTAATCTCCCGCTGACCAGTGATGGGGGAATGTGTACCATTGGCAATTACTAATGTCCGTCCTGGAAAGATCTGAGTGTATCCTGTAAGTAGACTCTGGTCTCCACATAGGTGATGTGTAGCGCCCGAGTCCATAATCCATGGTAATGTATCTGATCTACTACTGTTGAGTGCGAGTATACTACCTGAAGCACTGGTAGACGCAGAGGCAGAAGCAGCGGCATCAGAATGACTCTCTGTAGTCGGTGCTGGACCAGATGGTGGAATAATGACCCTCAGACGGGCAACTAGATCGTCGAACCGTTGATCCAAAGTAGCAGCAGATGGAGGCTCTATCTGCTCAGCAGCTCGTGCGGATGCAGGAAATCCATGCTTCGAGTAGCATGTGTCTTCATTGTGTCCAACTCGGTGACAGTAGGTACATGTTGGCCTAGTGCGGCCACCTCTTCCACGAGGTCCACGTCCACGGCCCTGGTGATGAAATCCGCGACCTCTGTTGGCTGCCATGGCTGAAGAATTCTGACTAGGGGTAGTGGAAGGAACTGTGATCCGACCATGGTTTTAAAAGGCGGCGCCTCGAGGCGCAAAGGCGTACGCCTCAAGGCGAGGCGAGCCTAAAGCGCCCCGAGGCGCACGCCTCAGCTACAGACTTAGGGGCGTACGCCTCAGCCTCGCTTGAGGCGCTCGAGGCGTGAGGCACTCGAGGCGAGGCGGAGGCATAAGCCTAGAGTCATGAGGCTTTTTTTACATTTTTTGTTATGCATAACCCTATTTGTTAGCATTATATTTTTTATTTTTGTATTTTTGTTTCCATGTTAAACCTTGCATATTTCTATATATATAGCTCCATGCAAAGAGAAGAGATAGCTTGAAACAAGCGAAGTTACATGATCTTGTATACATCATATTCAATTTATCATACATCTACACATACTAGTTCTATTACACATATTTTTGTTTGAATTGTAGTAGAATTTTATATTAGTTGCAAGTTTGCAACTTGATGTTGTTGTTTGGTTGTATAAGTTGCGAACTTAGAATAGTTATCACATATATTATATATGAAGTAATGTTGAAAAATAAACACGTGAAGACTGAAGTAAAATAATTACTACATTTTATTGTGAGTAGCGAGAACCCCGTCTTGTTGGGGTATGATATGGCAGGAGGGGATGCATATGACAGTTCTCCAACTACGTCCAACAAGACAATTAATTGGGATTCAAGGCATATTAATATTTTTTTATTCACACTAAAGATTATGGTTTCTATTGTACTTTAGTATTAAGTATAGACTTTAGTTTAATACTCATATAGAGTCATTGAAGTTGGAATTGGAACTTGATATTATGTATATTAGTGGCCTAGTATTTTTTTTTTTGAACTTCAATGCCTTCATCACTTATGTATTGTTTTTTTACTTGTTTTAAATTATTTCTGAATGTGTTTTTGGCAAAATGTAATAGTATTATATTTTTTAAATGTATTTTGCTTTAATTTTATTTTTTTCCAAAAAAATTGAGGCTTACGCCTCGACCGCCTCGAGGCTTACGCCTCGCCTCAATTTCAGAGAAAACGCCTCGGACCGCCTCGCGCTTTTTTAAACCTTGGATCCGACTCAGTCTATGGAAAGCTTCCTCCATGTGAGGAATAGTAGAATCGGCCAAAATCTGTGATCGTGCCGCCTCATACTCAGGATCAAGTGCAGCCAGGAACACGCCCACCATAATCGCGTTCCTATATGTCTTCTGCTATTCTGGCATGGCTGTCAGGGGCATGAAGCTATAGAGCTTCTCGAACATCCCTCTCAGTGATGTATAAAGAGAATGTAGAGGGCGACCATTCTGCTTGATAGTGAAGATATCATGCTGGAGTTGCAGAATCTTTGTCTCATTCTTCGCCTGGGAATATGTGGCCGCCAGGATGTCCCACATATCTTTGGTTGTGGGTTGACGTAGAATGTCATTTGCTATCTCAATTACCAGTGTACCGGATAGCCACACTACATCATCCGCCTCCCAAGAGGCATTGGCTCCAGTCTTCTCAGCAGGCTCTGGTTCGGTAAGAATGTGCTTCTTACCCGTTGACTTCATCATACTCATGAACTGCATCTTCGCCACTCACATCATCGGCGATCGCAGGATCTTCCATCAAGATCTCCAATTGCGGTGGGCCTTCTACGTGGATGGATATCCCGTCTCCCACGCCCTTAACCTGCACGTCCTCTTTCGAAGCCTCAACAACCTTCGATGAGTCAACGCCATCCACCCCATCCTCCTTATTCGAGAACTCCTCGACCAGGGGAGGGATGATGTCGAAAGGATCAGATGGGAGATGGCCCGACCCATTTCCCATGTGGGCCTCCAGACAAGAAAGCGGAGGCACGAACTGGTTCATATCCGTCATAGCCCCCTGGATCCGCCCGAAAATGCTATGCCTCCCTTTATAGAGCTCCGAAGCCCCCGCTTGGCCGGGTTGACCCGCCAAGGGATCCACGTCTGCACGAGATAAAGGGTTTGCCGCCACCAAAAGGTTTTGAGAGTCGGAAAAGATCTTCATAATCAGAAGGTTGACAGTCCCAAAGCGGATTTGGTGCGAGCAACGAGGAGTCTCCTCGGCCGAGAGCGCCGGTCTGCTTCCCAACTGACGATTGGTGTCCCCCGGTAGTCTGGCGTACCCCGCCGCGGTACGCGGTGGTGGCGACTGCCCGGCCTCGGACGGAGGCTTCTCCTCTGCGATAAAGCTTCGATCATGTTGGATCTACTGGCCATCGAACACCGGCGAAGTGAGTTCGACCAAGAACCAGTTCTCTAACAAGCAGACCCTCCTCCATCTCACGGCTTCCGGCTTGAAATTCTTCACCTTGAGGATCGAGTCCAATGGTTCCCCCGGGCGGCATCCCGAGGAAATGACTTCAACGACTTCTACCACTCCCTCCAAAAGCTGACGGAGAATCGGGAGGGTATGCATACCCACCAGAACACCCTTCACCTGGACCCGGTCTAGTGGCTTCGGCTGCATGAGACTATCAGTAGCCCTCGGACGTCGCCAAATTAAACTCGTCCAACCTTCCTTAGACCATCGGAGGAGCTCCATGCAAAACCTTTCTTCAAGGCCCCTTGCGAGGACACACCATGGCGACAGCTGTACTACATCACCGCCGAACAGGGCCGCTGTGACCATGCCCACGTCGGACGTTCCCCTGAAGAGCGCCTCCCCTGGATCGCCGCCTTCACTGATCATCATGCCCCCATCGCTTCGCCCAGCGCCATGCGTCGACAGATGGTTCAATGGGCACAAGTTACTCCTGTGCGAGAAGCGGCGACACCGGGAGCAGCGAATTGGCTCCCGGCACTACCGAGCCCAGTGCGATCGAGGCCCGCACCTGAAGCAACCCTTCCCGAAAGGGTTAGAGAAGGCCCATGCTTGCGGTGTAGCCCGCCGATGCTCTCTCTGTCTGCGTACGACCAACCAGCCTCCCTCATCCTCCTTGGCGTCGCTTTCCATCACTTGTCTCGATGTGTAACTACTAACCAACAATGAGTACTAGGTTACTAATAATAATACAAAATGAGAGTAGAAGAATAAAAAATATTTTTAAAAATATGAGTAATAGGCCAACTAGGACGACTAGTCAGCCTGATTAATCGATAGACCGATTATTGGTCGACTATGTCGAGTTGAGTCAGCTACCCCTGACTCAACTAACCGGGCCGACTAGTCGGCCTAGTCGGTCGATTTTTACAAACTTGAATCCAAGTATGATGCTCTATCGCTTGGTTACTGAGCATAATTCTAGAAAATAAATCTCTATTTTTTTCACTATCATTCCCATTGGAATAAATACTATGACTCACATTTCGAATATGCATAAATACAACATCGTTAAGATAAGCTCCATCTTGAGAGTAATTTGTGGATTTTATATCATATCAACAATCTCTCTTCATTTGTAATTCAACAAATTCCGTAAGGTTAGCTAGATGTTGTGTAGTGTCAATTAATTCCGCAGATAGCAGTGAGATGATTCTAGAGCAGTAATGCATTTTGGAACTTTGATGCAAATGAATGTGTCTCAAACTCCATACCAATCACTTCTCACATAAATCCAAAAGATATTGCTGAACATAAAAGCATGAACATAATAATAGTCATGTAATTATATTCAACAATAGTAATTATTTTCTTACTTAAATATATAGAAATTACACGTAGCCGTCTTCTCGACGTCTTATCCACGTTTTCCTCAAAAAAATATATCCAACAACAACAAAGATTTCTCCATATTAAGTACGGTAGGCTAAATGGATTGTTTGCCTCCATTCGGATCTATTTAGTTCATTCCTAGACTTAGATCCAAAAACTAAGATCCTTTAGATTAGTTTCCTTCCAACACTTCTTGGACCTTCGCCGACTTCTCTTAACAGGCTCAACATCCCAAATCTCACATCTTTAAATCGGTGCATCATCCGACCTCCTTTACAAATGGACAAATCACCTTAAGCGGTTCTCTCTCATCTTATCCTCTATCAGAACTACACCAACTTTCTTTCTAATCACATCATTCTGATCTTTCTGTCTATGACCACACATCGACTGTAGCATTTTCACTTCTGTTACATTCATTCTCTACACATGTCTATGGTTCATAGGCCAACATTTAGATCCATAGAGCAAAACAGGTCTCACGACTGCTTTGTAATGCTTTCCTTGATTTTTAAAGAAATTTTCTCATCACATAAAATAGTAGAGGCTCGTCTCCATTTTAGCCAACCTGCATATATTCTATAAGCAACATCTCTATTAATTTCCCCATCCTATTGCAAAATAGATCCCAAGTATCTAAAAAATCTTTCTTCTGAATGTTATCTTCTCCAATCTTTACCTCGATTCCTTCACCGTTGCTTCCGTCAAATGTGTGCTTCATATATTCAGTTTTAGCCTTACTTATACGAAATCCTTTAGTCTATAAGGCATATCTCCAAATATCAATCTTCTTATTTACTCAGTCTCTAGTCTCATTAACCAACACAATATCATCGGCAAACAACAGACACCATGGTATCTCATCCTGAATGTAACTAGTCAACTCGTCCACAATTAAAGTAAAAAGAAATGGACTTAGAGTTGAACATTGATGTACACCGATGATGATATCAAAATAGTTGTTCTTCTCATACCGTATCCTTACACAAGATGAAGCCCCATCATACATATCCCTTATAAGGTTAATGTGTCGGATAAGTACTTACTTATCTCATCTTCAAAGCTCTCCACAAGATCTCTCGTGGAATTGAATCATAAGTGTTAGAATTATTATATTACAATTATGTTTGTAACCCTTCGGGTTTCGTAACCCCTCAGGGGTTTTTATGTATTTTTCCTCTTGTACTCTCTAGGGTTTTCTCTCTATATAAGAGACCCTAGCCCTATGGAATAGATATCCCATTTGTCTCTCTTCTCCACATGGTATCAGAGCAACAGTCCTAGACCGGGGTTCTGACCTAAAATCCCCACTGCAACCTTCAAGCCTCGTAAAAGCCTGTACGGACCCTCTTCCCTGAATTAGGGCCTCGCGCAAGGCCCTCCAATCGCCTCTAGTGCAGCAGCCCTCCCGCTAGCGCTACCTCGCGCTTTTAAGACCTCCTACGAAGGTCGTCAGCCCCATAGCTAGCCTCCACGGGTATCATAGGACTCTTTGGAGATCTAAAACTCATCATGGACCGCTTCTAAGAATCAAGATCTGCTGTCCGCTGAGGGTTTTCAGTCCTTCTTCAAGGGAAAACGTGAGTTCAAGGGTATTTTTTAGCTCTTATATGCATCCTTAGTTGATCACGGGATCTTCTTTCTATTTTAAGACCACCATGGCACCTTCTTCTACCGAGATAAAGCCCTTAGCCACGAATATCATGGCACAAGGCACTACAATCAAACTCAAGGGCACAAAAAATCACGTGCTCTGGTCTCGATCTTTTATGGTGTTCATTGGTGGTCAGAGGAAACTCTACATTTTGACTAAAGATCCTTTAGATGAAAAGGACAAAGAGTACGACAACTGGCAGACTGACAACTATTTAGTTATCAATTGGATGACCAACAGTGTTGAGGCTCACATTGCCTCAAATATTCTTTACAAAAATATGGCCAAGGAAATGTGGGAGAATTTCGAGCAAACATACTCCCAGAAGAAGACGAAGTCATGCCTTGCAGACATTTACAGGCGAATCTGTTCGGCATCTCAGGGTGATTCCACCCTCATCGAGTACTACAGGCATCTATCCAGCCTGTATGAGGAGCTTTCAATATTACATCCCTCATGTTGCACCAAACAGATACAAGAGCGTTCTGACGGCAGGTATACCGCTTCCTTGATGGCATGCATTCTAGAAACCATGCAGCGAAGGAGCAACTTCTTATATCAGACACACTGCCAACAATGAAGGTCATCTTCAGCCAACTTGAGGAGCTTGATACATCCACTGCCCGGCCTCTCGTCTTACCTTCAACAGAGAACTATGCACACATCACCTCATCTGGGTGAGTAGGCAGATACGGTTTACGAGGAGGATGCGATCGTGATCCAAGTCGTGGCCATGGACGGGAATCTGGACGAGGCCGTAACTTTGACCGTGGTCGTGGGCGAGACTCTACTGCCTTATGCACTCATTGTGGTAGGTGGAACCACCCGACTGAACAATACTGGCAAAAGTTTGGCGTACCTTCTTATCACGCCAATAAGGATGCCTATGATTTGGAAGAGGCATCGCCTGCTGCTCTGGCCACTCCTTCAGGTATAATAGCCAACTCTGCTATCACTCCTACTCCAGTTTGGATTATTGATTCCGGCGTCTCTACTCATCTCACTGGAGAAGGTAGTCTGCTCACCTCTTCCATACCATCTACCTCTGTGAAGTCAGTTCGAGTCGCTAATGGGACTCAATCACATATTACTATTGTCGGAACTATGGAATTCTCTTCCAAGCTCCGACTTTCGGGGGTTCACTATGCTCCTGATTTTCCTCTTAGCTTGGTGTCAGTTCACAAGCTTTGTGTTGAGTTTCATTGTCGTGTGATATTTGATGAGTTTTGTTGTTATTTTCAGGACATTCAGACGAGGCATTTTTTTGGTAGGGGTCATGAGAAGAACGGCCTATATTACCTTGACATGCCCTCAGACTCCAATTTTGTTGGTGGCGCGTCTATCTCCGAAGATCCGCTCCTATGGCATCTGCGCCTTGGGCATCCCTCTGCCAAGGCCATCTCCATGATGTTTCCTGAACTCTCTGCTCTGAAGCCCTTTCAGTGCGAGGCATGTGAGTTCGGGAAACACCATTGAACTTTGTTTCCTGTCCGTATTGAGTCTTATAGTACTGTTGCTTTTCATCTTGTTCATTGTGATGTTTGGGGACCTTGTCCGATCCGCACATTAAGTGGTCATCGCTATTTTATAGTTTTCGTTGATGATTATAGTCGATCTTCTTGGGTATATCTATTAAAGGAGCGCTCAGAGATTAATCAAATTGCCAGAAATTTCTTTCAATATGTTAAAACCTTTTTTTCTAGCATTGTTAAGATCATTCATACGGACAATGCTCTTGAGTTAACCCAACAAGACTTGATCTCTTTCTTTGCGTCCCATGGAACTGTTCACCAAACATCATGTCCATATACCTCACAACAGAATGGTATAGCTGAGAGGAAACTCAGACACTTGTTAAATGTTGCCAGATCTCTTCTTAGTCAAATGAGTGTTACTAAACAATATTAGGGAGATGCTATCCTTACTGTAGTGTATCTCATCAACCGTGTTCCTTCATCTGTTCTCAAAGGGGCAATTCCATTTTCCTTATTTTATCCTACTGAGTCTCCTTTTCCCATACCTCTGCAAATTTTTGGTTGTATTGCCTTTGTTCATAACTTTCATGCAGTTGATAAATTATCCTCTCGTGCCATCAAATGTGTCTTTCTAGGGTACTCTCGTGTCCAGAAAGGCTATCGCTGCTATGATCCTATTGAACGTCGATACTATGTATCTGCTGATGTCACCTTTTTTGAGGAAACAAGTTATTTCACGCAGACTGTGAGTGGCATTCCTCTAAACATCCCTCCTCCACCAATAGTCTATACTCGCCAACGTACCTCTATACCTTCTACACCAATGTTTGTACATTTGCATGTCCCTATTATGCAGGATGATATGACCACTTCGAGTGCTCCCACCACTGCTGTCTCGGATGTATCTGGGGAACTTCCTATAGCTCTACGTAAGCAAAAAAGCAAATGTACGTATCACCCCATGTCACATTTTACTCTACAGATGGTTTATCTAGTTGTGACAAGAGATTTGCATATGCTCTGAATGCTATTACCGTTCCAAGAGATCATTTCAGTGCAATGCAGGATCATGGTTGGCGACAGGCCATGGATGAAGAGATGGATGCACATACCTCCTGGAGCACGTGGAATCTTGTGCCGTGCCCCCCGGGAGTTCTCCCTATGGCTTGTCGATGGGTCTTCACGACCAAACAGTCGCCTGATGGTTCTATTGACAGGTTGAAAGCCAGACTTGTTGCCAAAGGTTTCACACAGAGCTTTGGAGTTGATTATTTTGAGACCTTCTCGCTTAATGTCAGAATGGGGTCGATACGTACCATTCTATCTGTTGCTATCAACAAGGCTTGGCCCATTTATCAACTTGATGTGAAGAACGCCTTTCTTTATGGTGATCTTGAGGAGGAGGTCTACATGATGCAACCGTCGGGGTATGTAGTCGAGGGAGAGCATGTATGTCGACTACGCAAGGCCATTTAGGGCCTGAAGCAGAGCCTAAGGGCATGGTTTGACATGCTCACTATGGAGATCAACACACTTGGTTTTCAGAGGACAACATCTGACTATTTTGTCTTTGTTAGACGACGGTCTACTGGAACGATCATCCTTGTTATCTATGTTGATGATATGGTTGTTACATGAGATGATGTAGATGGTATTCAGGAGACCAAGGCCTTCCTCCAGAAGGTCTTTGTTACGAAAGATCTCGGCCAACTTCGTTATTTTCTTGGCATCGAAGTAATAGGCACTATAGAGGGGCTCCATCTTTCACAGAGAAAGTATTGCCTCGATATTCTGACTGAGGCGGGACTTCTTGGATGCAAGCAATCTGGCATCCCTGTAGAAGTGAGAAAATATTCAGCATTTACTGATCCAGCTTTTGAGAATGCAACACGATACAAAAGCTTAGTGGAAAAATTACTCTATCTCACTGTTACTAGGCCAGATATATCATATGTTGTGAGCAAAGCCAGTCACCATATGGAGAAGTCACTTTACAATCACTGGCAGGATGTTCTTTTGATCCTTCGATATTTGAAGGAATCTCCCAGACGTGAACTTTTCTATGGGGTGAATGGACACACCAATATCTCCGCCTATACAGATTATGACTATGCTAACTCTCTTGAGGACCGCCTATCCACTACACGATACGTCATGTTTGTTGGGGATAACCCTGTCACATGGCAAAGCAAGAAGCAGATAGTGGTATCCAGATCCAGTGCAGAAGCAGAATACCAGGCAATGGCTCAGGCCACATGTGAGATCACATGGTTTGTTTTTTTCCTAACAGAACTTAGCATGTTAGTCGCCACTCCTGTACCCTTATACTGCGACAACAAGGCTGCCACGTACATCGCCACCAATCCAATTTTCCATGAGCGGACAAAACACATTGAAGTTGATTGCTATTTTATTCGTGATGCAGTATGAGAAGGACGAATCATCACTCCACACATCTCCACTGAACTTCAACTTGCAGATATCCTCACAAAGGCTCTTCCAAGGAAGTGCCTAATGCACTTAGTATCAAAGTTGGGCATGATCAACAGATATGCTCCAACTTGAGGGGGTGTTAGAATTATTATATTACAATTATGTTTGTAACCCTTCGGGTTCCGTAACCCTTAACCCTTCGGGTTTCGTAAATTTTAACCCTTCGGGTTCCGTAACCCCTTAGGGGTATTTATGTATTTTTCCTCTTGTACTCTCTAGGGTTTTCTCTCTATATAAGAGACCCTAGCCCTATGGAATAGGTATCTCATTTGTCTCTCTTCTCCACAATAAGCATTCTCTATATCAATAAAAATCATATGAAGGTTCTTCCTTTTAGCTCTATAAATCTCCACTGTCCTCCTAAACATGTGGATAGCTTCACTGGTTGAGTGTCCTAGCATAAATACAAAATTAGAGGCAAAATACTTTCTAGCTAGGAGGGAGGTTTGGTTTTCTGTTAATTTGGAAACTTGCATTAGCCTTCTTTCAATCACACGTTCCAAAATTTTCATAGTATGACTCATCAATTTGATATCTCTATAATTCTAACAATTTGTATGTCTCCTTTATTCTTGAAAAGTGGCACCACGATGCTTTTCCTCTATCCTCCATACATTTTCTTCTTCGTCAAATAACACTAAATAAATTTATGAGCCAAGTCAAGCCATGTTCACCTAGAACTCTCTGTACTTTTATAGGAATGCCATCAAGTCATATACATTTCCCATGTTTTATAACCTTCGAAGCTTCCTCTACTTCCTTTCTTTGTATTCGTCTATAGCATGCACGATTCAGGTAATTTTCATTACTAGCTAGATCTCCCAAAGTGATCTCATTATTCCCTTGCCCAATGAAAAGCTCATGGAAATATTGCTTACACCTAGTCTATATATCTTTCTGAGTAACAAGCACATGTCATTTCCTCATTATTAATGCATCTCACTTGAAAAAGATAAATTCCCTTTTTTTCTCTTGCTTTGGCCAATCTGAATATATCCTTCTAGCCCTCCTTAAAGTAATGTTTTTTATTCAAAACTTATTAGCTTTTGTATTAGCTTCACTTACAGCCTTTTTTTTGTATTCATATATGTAGCTTTAAAGCATACCCTTTTAATTTTAAGCTTATTTTGCACCCCTTCACTGCACCACCAAGCCTCCTTTTGACCTGGAACTCCTTTAGACCCGCCCAGTATCTCTTTGGTTACCCTTCGGAACAAGATGCTAGCACATCTCGTTTGCACTTCCGTTGCATTCCCGAGATAAGTCTTTTAAACCTTCTCCCTAAAGCGTGTTTGCTTCAATTGAAGATTCCACAATCTAGTTGCAATGGTCTTGGGAACCATACAATTATATTCAATCAAGAAAATTTTAAATGCAACGTCCCAAATAATTGAGGTTCCTTCCCGTTGGAATGCGAATGAGGACTTAAACCATCATGAGAAGATTTTTTTTTTGGGTTGACGGGAAGTAGGAGAAAAACGGGATTCATTACATTGATGGGGAAATTGTTACAAAATTCAAAACAAATGGAGGCCTAGGGGTTGTGAAGCTTGAACGCGTGAACAAAGCACTCCTTGCTAAGTAGGTTCTTAGACTATGGGGGACTACTGAAGATTTGGCATGATGCTTGAAGTGTAAGATTTATGACATTTGGGGATCTTTGATGGTCAACAGTATCCGGGCACCTTCCTCCCTTTAAACAAAAGAGGTCAGGACACCTTCATCTTTCTTGGATACTTCAATAGTATCCAGAGAGAACTGGACAGGCTACTTCAGTTGATGGTCGGCAGTAGAGAGTTGTTTCGATTCTGGTTGAATGATTGGACGGGTTTGGGCATATTGGGGGACCGTTACCCATGTCTATTAGTGCTTATAATAGATCAGAATGTGCTAGTTCGTCAGGTTTGGACGACCCGTTGCTAGACTCCTATCTTCATGGCAGAATTCTTGGGCCAGAGACTAAATGACTTCTTAGTGTTACTTGTGAATATAGCGGATGTTGAGGGCACTACTCTTGGGAGAGATCACTTTCATTGGATCAATGGCAAGTTTTCGATCAAAATAACATATCGGATTTGCGCTCGCAATCATGATATGATTCAAGAAGACTTACGACATGACTACAAGGTAATTTACAATAGTAGTATCCCACATGTAACTGTAGCTACAGGGGAGAAGGTATCATGATAATCCACCCCATAGGTTTGGGTAAACCCACAAGCCACAAGTCTTGACTTGTAGCGATCAATGCTACCATTTGCTCGATGCTTCAAAGTGAGCACTCACTTGCATCCCACAATGAACACACCTGTAGGAGCTATAACAACGCTCCACGTGCCACGTGACTGTAAAGCGGCCACCGCCTCCTCCATAACTAGGCGTCATTGGCTTACCTTGAGATCACCCTAATAAGCACATGGGATCTCAATGGTAGATAATCCCACAACAAACTATCTGAAGTCTGGCGAAAGTCGCGCCAGAGACACATGACCTGCGAAAGGATATCACTCACAAGAACGTTTGCATTTCCGTAAGGCAATAGACCACCCAGATCATTCTATTGTAGCGGTTTCGGCTCATTTGGTATATCTGCATACTCATCATGTGAATGCCCATGTTCATCATGCACACCACTAGTACCATCAGACCAAATTTTCCAGAATTTGCATGGGGTGTGCTGGATGTTGGGGGAAGACATTGGAGCATAGAAGACAGATTGAGGTACATGTGTAGGTGGAGGTGGAAGAACAACCATATTCTCATACTCGGATGGACTCAATATGTCACCTTTAGGAGAATAGTACATGATGGACTCAAAGAAGGTAACATCGGCACTGGCATAGTATTTCCCTTTTACATGCTTAAAAGTTAAAACACCGATAATCCTTTTGGGTACAAGAGTACCCAACAAACATACATTTGATAGCTCGAGGAGCGAGCTTGTCACGGACAGGATGCACGAGGTGGACAAATGCCACGCAGCCAAAAACTCGTGGAGTAAGAGAGAAAAGGTCTTTGGGAAAAGCAATGGAGAAGAGTGCACCCAAAATGGTAGAGGGCATCCGATTGATAAGATAGCATGTTGTAATTACAGCATCACCCCAGAAGAAATGAGGAGCCCGACTCTACATGAGGAGAGTCCTGGTAATGTCCAGAAGGTGATAGTGTTTGCGTTCAGCAACATCGTTCTGCTGAGAAGTATAGGGACAGGAAGTATGATGGATAATATCATGTGAGCTAAAAAAGAGATAGTTGTATAGTACATAAATCTAAAGAGCATTGTCAGAACGAATATATTTGACAGAGGCAGAAAAATATTCTTTATTTCAATCACAAAGTTCTGAATCAATGTAATAGCATCAGACTTACTTAAAAAATGGCAAAGCCTTCTCCCACTATAAGTAGGGTCGGTCGGCTACATGGATTCTTGCTCAAATCCATGTTGAAAGATTTGATTGTATTTTATGCTGGCTATACGACTCGAACCCTACATATCAAGATGAAACAACTCAAAAAAACTCTGACTACTATGACCTTGATGACTTGGAAAGATGGATCGATGATGCTTTCCAAGTTGACATGGTTAACATTGGAAATTGGACTTAATAGAGATGTCAGAGATGAGGCGACAAATCTTTTGCAGCAGAAGATGACTAAATACGAGATGTCATGTGTAGGGAGAAATCGAATCAGCAGAAAGAGAGGTGGCACCAGCACAAGGAGACTAGGATAACTTGTATAGGTCTCTATGCTCACGGTTGCATCCAATCACCCTGCCCGTAAGTATATCCTGAAAAACAAGAGAACTATGGTCAAATATATCATGACAATGTAAACCCTTTGTAATCTGATGATAGTTGACTGATAGATAATAAATTCATCGAGAAGGCAGGTGTATGAAGAACGTTCTGTAGATGCATGGAGGGAGTTAAATGAACCTCCCCCTGTCAGGTAATAGGGGAATGTGTCACATCAGCAATGACCACTGATCTGTCTGGTTGTGCAAGACTATAGGTACCAAATTGTGAGCGATCTCCACATAGATGAAAAGACGCTCCAGAGTCCATTATCCATTCTAAAGGATCTAATCTAGAGCGATCAGTAAATACATGAGTAATACATGAAGTACTAGTGGAGGCAGAAGAAGCAATATCAGAAGAACCATGATTAGACAATTCGACAACCGGTGGCATAATCTCTCTCAGATGGGCAACGAAGTCATCAAATCGATGATTGGTAGAGTCAGCAGCAGTCTGGACCTGTACAGCAGCATATGCGGATGGTGGGAAGTCGTGCTTGGAATAACATGTGTCCTCTGAATGACTTGATCGGTGAATAATATGAACATAGTAGACATGTGCATGTGCCTCCTCTGTTGTGTGTACCTCTTCCTCTGAATTGAGGCGAGTCACCTCTACCTCAAGAAGCCGTCAGTTGGTTCTGCAATCCCTCTACCGAAAAAGTCTCGTCATGCCAGCACCAGCAATCCCTCCCATCAGTTGGTCATGTCACGCTCTCCAGCTCCTTGATCATCGTCAATAGCTCTTCCAATCGCTGATCTGAGATATCATATTTAAATTGAGGGAAGAAAGTGGAGCCATCCCAGACCTCGCTCATTGTAACCTCCTGATTTGACATCAAAGCCCACAGACGAGGAAAACGCATCCTCAAGTATCCACCCTAACACAAATCATATGTCCAGAACTTGAAGGAGAGGTCGTCTCCAAGAATCGATTGAAGGACCGATCGGACCTCCTAAGCCACTCCACAAATACCTCTCCAGAAATACGATGGAGGTGGTACGAGCTCCCCAGAGGTGGGGAATGAGCATCCGAGCCCGTATATCTTACGAATGATCTTACAAACTAAACTGTCGCAGTCACCCTAGAACGAGAAATTCACTTGCTTAGATCCTTGTTCATATCTTCCAAGTTGCATATATCGAGACCACCATCATCCTTTGAGTTTGTGATCGACTTCCAATTAACTAGAGGGAAATCATTCGTCCACCGGGAGGAGGACCAGAAAAATCTCCTCATGATGCCCTCGATTCTCCTCCTCACTCCAACAGGCAGTAACCATGGGGAAAGGAAGAATATAGGAATCTTGAACAACACTGATATCAGCAAAACCAACCTAACACATTTTGATAAGCATAATAATATCCAACCTGCTAATCTTTGCTCCACCTTCTCAATCATCGGTAGCTAGTCCGCCAAATTCATCTTCCCTACCACTTGGGGTGCGCCTAGGTAACGCATAGGTAAACTACCCTCGGGAAGCTCAAACATGCCTTGCAGCTGACAAACTCTACCTCTTCTAGACCAAAGGAGACAAATTCTAGCTTCTTCCTGTTAATTCGCAGCGCTGAATCAGATACAAATAAGTCCAGGACCTTTGATACTCCCCTACAACTCAAGAAAACTCCTTCAGCAAAAATGATTGTATCATCCGCATATTGTAGAATGGAGATCGACAACTTCTTTGATTAACCTCTAGAAAAGACCACCCTGCTAGCGCAATCAACCATAATCGACAACGCATCAGTAGCCAGAATGAACGGGAGTTGATGCAAAAATAGATAATTGCAACGGATAAAAAAAGAATTTTGATGGTGGAAATTTCGGTAGAGAAAAAGACGGAGGGGTTGAGAGGAGAAAACTCGCCGGATGCGAGGGGTTTGAGGAAGAGAATCACGGAGATCGCGTAGAGGGAGAAGAGAAATGAGAGAGAGTGATGAGATAAATCTCAATTTTAATTGCAACTCGAACTGTTTAAAACAATTGCCTATCATCCCCTTTATATAGGAGGGGTAGGATTACAAAAATAGAGATAAAATTCAAAATTCAAATCTGCTTATCCTAATTGACTCTAACCGATTAACTATCGAATTTGACCGCTAATTGAGATCACATGTGATCCCTTCTATTTAAATAAAATTTGCAACAACTCGATTAATCGTAAATAAAATTGGACTCCAATTAACGTGGCGATCGAGCACAATTTACTTCTTACAGTTCTATCCCTACTGGTAGATCAGTGGTGATTGCCAATGAGGTTCATATACACATTGTAGGTCAGGGGGGGATTGTTCTAGCTCCCTCGATGCATCTATAGAATGTTTTACATGCTCCAGCATTTCAGATGAATCTTTTGTCTATTAGCCAGATTACAAAAGATTTTACATTATCGTGCCATATTAGATCCTTCTTCTCTTGTGTTTCAGGACATACTCACGGGTAGGGTGATTGGATGTGGTCGGGAGCAAAGAGGACTTTAAAGACTTGTCCAGCCTCTGTGTGTTGGTGCCGCTACTATCCCTTTTGGATATGTTTCTCCTTTCATATGGCATCTTCACTTGGGACATCTTCCTCTGCAGAAGCTGTGTCATGTACTCCCACGGATCTCTACTCGTATTACCTTGGAGTGTGAGCGTGCCAGCTTGGGAAGTACCATCGTTCCTCTTTTCTGAGTCATCAGAGTTGTCACAGTGGTCAGTTGTTTGAGTTGGTTCACTTTGATATCTGGGGTCCTTATCGTATTCCTGATCATCAAGGGCATCGGGTTCTATATGGTTGTTGTGGATGATTTCTCTAGATTATCTTGAGTATTCCTGATAAAGAATAAGTCTGAAGCTGATCATGTTACCAAATCTTTTCTTGTTGAGATTAAGAACATTTCTCTGCTAATGTGAAATTTATTCACACTGACAATGCCTTGGAGTTTTCTACTTTACATTTGTCTGACTTTCTTATATCTATTGGTGTTGTTCATCAAACTTCATGTGCTTACACTTCGCAGCAGAATGGTGTTGCTGAACGTAAACACTATCATCTTTTGGATGTCACGAGGACTCTTTTGATTCGGAGTCAAGCTCCTCATTCGTTCTGGTATGATGCGGTTCTCACTGCATGTTACTTGGTGAACTGCATGCCGTGTACTATCCTTGGAGAAAAATTTCCTTTCTTGATTGTGTTCCGAGAAGGACTTATTCTCCCTTACTCCTAGAGTTTTTGGATATGTTGTTTTTGTCCACAATTTTACTACTGGTTGTGACAAGCTCTCTCCTAGAGCTGTCAAACGTGTATTCGTTGGTTATTCTCGTACCCAAAAAGGGTATAGATGTTTTGATCCTGTAGGGAGAAAATATTATGTGAGTGTTGATGTCACATTTTTTTAGTCTATTATGTATTTTTCTCCTACAGGTGACAGGTTGTCTAATGCTGACTCTGGTGAGGATATCTTTGTTCCACCACCTCTGTTATCTTCACCAAGAACTCCTCATGTTGAGTCTCAGTCACCTCCACCTCTACCTCTGTCTACCCTGACTCAGTTCATACCTCGGTTTTACATTCGCAGGTCCTCTACTCACCCCTCTGCTCCTACGCATTCCTCGTCATCCAGTACGCATCATGTATGTAGTGAACACATTGTTTCTACGAATGGCACCGGTGTTATGCTTGATCGATAGGATACTACACTGGAGGAACTGATACCATAGAACAGAGAGGTTGATGACCACGATGTACCTATTGCCTTTAGGAAGCCACGTCGCAACTGTGCTACATATCCTCTAGCTGCGCATGTTTCTTTGGACCACCTTTCAGAGGAGTACAGAAGGTTTGTTATGGGCCTTTCAGCTATTACTATCCCACGAACATATCAGGAGGCCATACAGGATAGTAGTTGGCAACTTGCCATGGAGGAGGAGATGGTCTCTTTGTAGTCTCGTGGTACATGGAGTGTTGTTTCTGCCCCTCCAGATGCATCTGTTGTAGGATGCAAATGGATCTTTACGGTGAAGCAGCGGACAGATGGCAGTGTGGATCTCTACAAGGCAAGGCTTGTAGCACGTGGATTCACCCAGACTTATGGGGTGGATTATCAGGATACCTTCTCTCCAGTGGCCAGACACTCGACATTACACATTCTCCTTGTTAGAGTTATAATACTTACAATTATGTTTGTAACCCTTCAGGTTTCGTAACTCTTAACCCTTTGGGTTCCGTAACCTTCAACCCTTCGGGTTCCGTAACCCCTCAGGGGTATTTATGTATTTTTCCTTTTGTACTCTCTAGGGTTTTCTCTCTATATAAGAGACCCTATCCCTATGGAATAGATGTCTCATTCATCTTTCTTCTCTACATGGTTTCAGAGTAACGGTCCTAGATCAGGGTTCTGACCTACAATCTCCACCGCCACCTTTAAGCCTCGCAAAATCCTGCACGGGCCCTCTTCCCCGAACAAGGACCCCACGCAAGTCCATCCAATCGCCTCCAGTGCAGCAGCTCGACCCCAAAGGAGCATCTCCAGCACCTACCGGCTATTGGAACCACCTACGGAGGCCCCCTAGTGCCGTCATGAGGTCACAACCCTCCCGCTAGCGCTGCCCAACACTTCCAGGAATCCAAATATGTTGTCTGTTGAGGATTTTCAGCCCTTCTTCAAGGGCAACGTGAGTTCTAGGGTATTTTCTAGCCCTTCCATGCATCTCTAGTTGATCACAATATCTTCTTTCTATTTTAAGACCACCATGGCGCATTCTTCTACCGAAACAAAGTCCTTGGCCACGAATATTATGGCACAAGGCACTACTATCAAACTCAAGGGTACAGAAAATTATGTGCTCTGGTCTCGATCGTTTATGGTGTTCATTAGTGGTCAGAGGAAACTCTACATTCTGACTAAAGATCCCTTAGATAAAAAGGATAAAGAGTACGACAACTGGCAGACAGACAACTACTTGTATCAATTGAATGACCAACAGTGTTGATGCTTACATTGCCTCAAATCTTCTTTACAAAAATACAGCTAAGGAAATGTGGGAGGATCTCGAGCAAACATACTCCTAGAAGAAGACGAAGTCACGCCTTGCAGACATTTACAGGCGAATCTGGTCAGCATCCCAGGGTGATTCCACCCTCATCGAGTACTACAGACATTTCTCCAGCCTGTATGAGGAGCTTGCAATATTCCAGCCCTCATGTTGCACCAAACAGATACAAGAGCGTTCTGACTGGCAGTATACCACTTTCTTGATGACCTGCATTCTAGATACCATGCAGCAAAGGAGCAATTTCTTATATCAGAACACTGCCAACAATGAAGGTCATCTTTGGTCGACTTGAGGAACTCGAGACATTGGTTGTCCGGCCTCCCGTCTTACCTTCAATAGAGAACTTTGCACACATCGTCTCATCTGGGCAAGGAGGCAGATACAACTTACGAGGAGGACGCGGTCGTGATCCAAGTCGTGGCCATGAACAGGAACCTGGACGAGGCCGTGACTTTGGCCATAGTCGTGGGTGAGACTCTACTGCCCCATGCACTCACTGTGGTAGGTGGAACCGCCCAACTGAACGATGACCTATGAGGATGCCTATGATGTGCAAAAAGCATCGCCTACAGCAACCTCCAGTGGCAAGATTGTTCATCTTAATGACGCGGATTACTCCCGTCTGATGCAGATCCTTCAGACTCCAGGGCCTACTACCACTAGTAACACTACCACTGCTACTCTGGCTACTCCTTCAGGTATAATAGCTAACTCTGTTGTCACTCCTGCTCCAGCTTGGATTATTGATTCTGATGCCTCTACTCATCTCACCGGAGAAGGTAGTTTGCTTATCTCTTCCGTACCATCTACCTCTGTGAAGTCAGTTCGAGTCGTTAACGAGACTCAATCACCGATTACTACTGCCAGAACTATGGAATTCTCTACCAAGCTCCGACTTTCTGGGGTTCACTACGTTCCAGATTTTCTTCTTAGCTTGTTATCAGTTCACAAGCTTTGTGTTGAGCTTCATTGTCGTGTGATATTTGATGTCTCTTGTTATTTTCAGGACATTCAGACGAGGCAGATTTTTGGTGGGGGGAATGAGAAGAACGGCCTATATTATCTTGATATACTCTCGGATTCCAATTTTGTTGATGTTGTGTCCATCTCCGAAGATCCGCTCCTATGGCATCGGCGCCTTGGCATCCCTCTGTCAAGGCCATCTCTATGATGTTTCCTGAACTCTCTGCTCTGAAGCCCTTTCAGTGCGAGGCGTGTAAGTTCGGGAAACACCATCAAGCTTCATTTCATGTTTGTATTGAGTCTCGTAGTACTGTTGGTTTTCATCTTGTTCATTGTGATGTTTGGGGACCTTGTCCAATCCGCACATTAAGTGGTCATCGCTATTTTATAATTTTCGTTGATAATTATAGTCTATCTTCTTGGGTATATCTATTAAAGAAGCGTTCGGAGATTAATCAAATCATCAAAAATTTCTTTTGATATGTTAAAACCTTTTTTCTAGCATCGTTAAGATCATTCATATTGACAATGATCTTGAGTTAACCCAACAAGACTTGACATCTTTCATTGCGTCCTAGGGAACTGTTTACTAAACATCATGTCCATATACCTCACAACAGAATGGTATAGCTGAGAGGAAACTTCGACACTTGCTAAATGTTGCCATATCTCCTCTTAGTCAAATGAGTGTTCCTAAACATCATTGGGGAGATGCTATCCTTACTGCAGTTTATCTCATCAATCGTGTATCTTCGTCTGTTTTAGAAGGGGCAACTCCATTTTCCTTACTTTACCCTACTGAGTCTTCTTTTCTCATACGTCTGCGAATTTTTGGTTGCATTGCCTTTGTTCATAACTTTCATGCAGTTGACAAATTAACCTCTCATGCCATCAAATGTGTCTTTTTTAGGTACTCTCGTACCCAAAAAGGTTATTGTTTCTATGATCCTGTTGGGAGTCGATACTATGTGTCTGTTGATGCACTTTCTTTGAGCAAACAAGTTATCTCACACAGACTGTGAGTGACATTCCTCTGGACTTCCCTCCTCCACCAATCGTCTATACTCGCCAGCGTACCTCTATACCTTATACACCAGTGTCTGTACCTTTACATGTCCCTTCTATGCAGGATGATATGACCACTTCGAGTGCTCCCACCACTGTTGTCCCGGATGTACCCGAGGAGCTTCCTATAGCTCTACGCAAGCAAAAAAGGCAATGTACATATCACCCCATGTCACATTTTACTTCTACATATGGTTTATCTAGATGTGACAAGAGATTTGCAAGATGCTCCGATTGCTATTTATATTCCAAGAGATCATTTCAGTGCAATGCAGGATCATGGTTAGCGACAGGCCATGGATGAGGAGATGGGTGCACTTACCTCCTAGGGCACGTGGGCTCTTGTGGCGTGCCCTCCAGAAGTTCGCCCTGTGGCTTGTCGATGGGTCTTCACGACCAAACAGTCGTCTGATGATTCTATTGACAAGTTGAAAGTCAGACTTGTTTCCAAAGATTTCACACAAACCTTTGGAGTTGATTATTTTGAGACCTCGCCATTCTATATGTTGTTGCCAACAAGGCTTGGCCCATTTATCAACTTGATGTGAAGAATGCCTTTCTTTATTGTGATCTTGAGGAGGAGGTCTACATGATGCAACCGTCGGGGTATGTAGTCGAGGGGGAGCATGTACGTCGACTACGCAAGGCTATTTATGGCCTGAAGTAGAGCCCCATGGCATGGTTTGACAAGCTCACTATGGAGATCAACTGACTTGGTTTTCAGAGGATAACATCTGACTACTTTGTCTTTGTTAGACGGCGGTCTACTGGCACGATCATTCTTGTTGTTTATGTTGATGATATGGTTGTCACAGGAGATGATGTAAACGGCATTCAGGAGACCAAGACCTTCCTCCAGAAGGTCTTTGTCACGAAAGACCTCGGTCAACTTCATTATTTTCTTAGCATCGAGGTAATACGCACTACAGAGGGGCTCCATCTTTCACAGAGGAAGTATTGCCTCGATATTCTGATTGAGGCAGGACTACTTGGATGCAAGCCATCTGGCATCCCTATAGAAGTGAGAAACTATTCAGCATTTACTGATCCACCTTTTGAGGATGTAACACGGAACAGAAGTTTAGTGGAAAAATTACTCTATCTCACTGTTACTAGGCCAGATATATCATATGTTGTGAGCAGATCCAGTCAGCATATGGAGAAGCCGCTTTACAGTCACTGGCAGTATGTTCTTTTGATCCTTCGATATTTGAAGGAATCTCCTGAACGTGGACTTTCTATGGGGTGAATGGATACACTAATATCTCCACCTATACAGATTCTGACTATGCTAGCTCTCTGGAAGACCGTCGATCCACTACAGGATGCGTCATGTTTGTTGGGGATAACTTTGTCACTTGGCGAAGCAAGAAGCAAATAGTGGTCTCCAGATCTAGTGCGGAAGCAGAATACGAGGTAATGGCTCAGGCCACCTGTGATATCACATGACTTGTCTCTTTCCTAACAGAACTTGGCATGTCAGTCGCCACTCCTGTACCCTTATACTGCGACAACAAGTCTGCCAGGTACATCGCCACCAATCTAGTTTTCCATGAGCAGACAAAACACATTGATGTTGATTGCCATTTCATTCGTGATGCAGTACGAGGAAGACAAATCAGCACTCCGCACATCTCCGCCGAACATCAACTTGCAGACATCTTCATAAAGGCTCTTCCAAGGAAGCGCCTCATGTACTTAGTATCCAAGTTGGGCATGGTCGACAGATATGCTCCAACTTGAGGGGGAGTGTTAGAGTTATTATACTTACAATTATGTTTGTAACCCTTTGGATTCTGTAACTCTTAACCCTTCAGCATCTGCAACCCCTCAGGGGTATTTATGTATTTTTCCTTCTGTACTCTCTAAGGTTTTCTCTCTATATAAGAGACCCTAGCCCTATGGAATAGATGTCTCATTCGTCTCTCTTCTCCACACTCATATTTGATGTTGTTTCACAGGACTGACCTCTTTACCAACTTGATGTCAAGAATGTGTTTCTTTATGGAGATCTACAGGAGGAGGTTTATATGCAGCAGCCACCAGGGTTTGTTGCTGAGGGGGAGTTTCAGAAGGTGTGTAGGCTCCACAAGCCGATTTACGGCCTGAAGCGGAGTCCGAGAGCTTGGTACCATAAGCTTTCGGAGTTGATAGAGCATCAGGGTTTGTCCGGTCCACTGCGGATCACTCGTTTTTTGTTCAGAGGACACAGAGAGGTATTGTTGCTATTCTCGTCTATGTTGATGATATTATTGTCACAGGTGATGATGAGCAGGGCATTCAGGCGACCAAGGAGTTCCTAGGTCAGCGGTTTGTGACCAAGGACCTTGGCAATCTTCGATACTTCCTTGGATTAGAGTTCGCCAGGAACCAACATGGTCTTGTGATGACCCAGAGGAAGTTTGTTATTGATCTTCTACTAGAGACAGGTATGACAGAGTACAAGCCTGCTACTACTCCTATGGATCCAAGTATGAGATTATATGATGACACTGAGGAGATAGATAAGAGGAGATACAGGGAGCTAGTCGGGAAGCTCCTATATGCTACCATCACTAGGCCAGATATATCCTTTGTTGTGAGCAAGGTGAGACAGTTCATGGAGCAGCCTAGGAAGGTTCATATGGATGTTGTCTATATGATTTTGAGATATTTGAAGTCTTCACCAAGTACTGGTCTCATATTCAGCAGAGGTACTTCTCTTGATATGACAATGTGTGCAGCCGCAGATTATGAAGGATGCCCTAGGGACAGGAAGTCTACTTCTGATTTCGTTATTTTTGTTGGCAGCTCACTCGTGTCATGGAAAAGCAAGAAGCAGACAGTGATTGCTAGATCTAGTGCAGAGTCCGAATACAGGGCTATGGCTCAGGGAAGCAAAGAGATGATGTGGTTGAGGTCGGTTTTGACTGATCTTATAGTTGATGTACCTCTTCCTATGCAGCTTCTATGTGACAATCATGCAGCACTTTTTATTGCAAATAATCCTGCATTCCATGAACGTACAAAGCATATAAAGGTGGATTGCCACTATACCAGAGACATGATCCATAAGGGTATCATATCCACCTCTCATGATTCTACTGGAGATCAGACTGCCAATATATTCACCAAAGCTCTTAATAGAGGCACGTTCCAAAGATGTTCCAAGCTGAGCATGATAGACATATATGCTCCAACTTGAGGGGTGTATTGAGATAGTTATACATCTTTGGTGTTATTTCTTATTTTATTTTCTTTATGTACCTATCATGCTATTTACACAGGGCTTTTCTCCTATGTAAGGGAGCCCTGGGGTCTCATGAATAAACAAGTTATTCAATTTTCTCAGCATACAGCAACATCCAAAGATGAGCATCTTAGTCTAAAGCTTCTCTGTAAATTATCGAAGCAGGCAGTCCATCCATGGCAAAACAGTAATAGCTAGACACTATATGCAAAATTGCATCCAAAGAAAGAGGATTCATATTCTCCAGTCCAAAACCATAAAAAGAAGGCATGATGCCTCCGACACCAAAGCCCATCTGATCTTGTACATCTTGATCAACCACCACCTTTAGAGCAACCAAAAAAATAGCCAAGCATTTACCAAACATTTTATTTCAATCATATCTGCAGAGTTTCATTAACAGAAGTCTAATAAATCATGGAGGCATACTTAGGCCCTATAAGTCATGGAGATTGTAAATATGCCACCAGAACTCCAAGAAGAGACCCCTTAAAGGTGTTTGTCATGGGCCCATGGCAATAGATCCTCAAATCATCGACCCAATAAGGATGCCAAAAGGTAATTACAAATTTACATATGAGGACCACCCTCCTCAAAATGTCTACTAGTACAAAGGCCAACTGGTCACCCAAGGAGTGCAACCAATGGAACATATCCCCATAACACAACCCCTACCAAATAAGGAAAGGATTGGTATATGGATATATCTAGGGGTGTTCAATTTATTCGGATCAAATGAGCACCTACCCTGATCTAGCTTTTCAGACACTAAATGCGTGGGTACCCATGAGAATAATTCGGGGCGGGCACCCATACGAAGTTGACCCATTAAAACATGCGTACCTGGTTTGGGTACCCATGGGGAGAGCCGGGTACTCGGTTGGGTACGAACTGCTTGGAATGGAGTCAATGGACTTTAGGCCCACCAATGCTTAGGGGCTCCACCACATTCATGCCATAAAGATCCTCATTAATTGGTCTAAACTAAAGTCCTCATTTTGCACGATTGTACATCTGAAAGTTACAATTTTACATATTAGTCCCATATTTTTCAAAGTTGCACGTGAAGAGCCTGAATAGTATAAGAGTTCCTTGCAAAATTACATAGGAAGCCAAGACTCCTTCATCAATTACCAATATCGAAAAAAAATGTGAATTACTTTTCAACCTCCTTGCACTAAAACAAAATGAGTCTATAGTTACATTTTCTCAAATCTATCGATATATCGTCCATTGTTAAATACATATTGATGATATTATCTGTTACGAAATTAATTTTACTCCTCAAACTAACAAATATAATATTTGTTACCATATCATTAGAGGTGATTCATATAGCAATGCCTATCCGTTAGTATGTTTCAAAATATTAACTAACCAGGCTAAAATTTGAAGTAAAAAAATTAGCGGTAATTAACTAAAATTTTGAAAATGGTAACTATGATAAAACAACGTATGGCATTCCTCGTTTATTTCAAGAATAAAAAATAATTTCACAATGAGTTACATCATAGATATGTAGTTAATAGTGGATGATATAGTGACGGATTTAAAAAAATGTCATTTCAAGACCTATTTTATTGTAGTGTTGAGGGCCTGATCTATGGAAACTTCATTTGTTTTTGTTAGTCATATACCCTTGTATTCATACGAGAAATTGGACATTCTAGACTAGGACATTCTAGATCCTCATAGCATGCCCTGTCGCCTCCTTTATCCCTCTGTTAATTCATGTCGCAGCCCGACCCGCTCCATGATCTGCCGCCTCCCACATCCTTCTACACCACTGCAAAGGTATTGCATGTAAGCAATCTTGATCCGGCGAGCCCCTCTCCAATATCAACTTTATTAATGTTTTTATATTGTGCCAGAGAAATGATGTTTTTATACAATTATAAGCTAATTGCAAAAAATCATATTTTTTTTTGCAATTTTAGGATTTCATATCTTTTGAAATAACCTGGTTTTGAATGAAAGGGGAAATGGGACCGTGTTTATTGGACGTGGTTATTCCACGGGTACCCGCGACCCTCTTAAATAATATGGGTACCCGTTAGATTCAGGTACTCGTTCGAACGGTTCGGGGAAGGTCATAATCAAATGGGTAGGGTACCCGCCTCGTGAACAACCTTAGATATATCTGCATTATGAACCACTATTTTATCTATTTCACATAGATATTTACATCTATAACCATGTGCATATCTAAATGAACGTATGTAAGGATATCATTATTGGCATTTATGATATTCACCTTAGTATCCGTATTTCCATTTTACTATCAGTATGTGTATATATATTTTACCGCACCCATATCAAAGTTTACATTCCCAGTAGTAGACCAAACAAAACCAGAAAAAGAAAAATGTTATGTTGCCCCCTTTCCTTGTAAATCGGTTTGTAACTGAAGGTAGTACTGCCATTATCTATAAAACATTGAAAACTTCCATGGCAGGTGCAGTCAATCAACCAATTCAAAGTAACATTTACTTTGTAAAGACAATTCAAAGTCATATTGCGAACTGTACTGGATTATCTTTTAAGAAATGGGGATTCTGTTTCAGCGCTTATCAACTGTGAACACCCTCTTTTATGGCCAACAAATGACTTTTTTGGGAGCACTTTACGCACAATTTGACAGATCAGTTCATTTGCAACACTTAAGAAAATTTTGATACCCTTGCACGACAAGTGTTGACCTTAATACTTCTTTTCTCGAGACATTTTTTCCCTTTTTTAGAAGAGTGTTGACCATACTATATCCACCAAAGCTTTTCCTAGAGTCAATATCCAAATTACATAAACTGAGATTCACAGTGGCGTTCCAATTTGAAAGCATTATCTAAGTGGATTTTACTCTAGCCTCTTTCAATTTTTCTACCTCAATATGGCATCCTCTTTCTCCGTTTTCAACGCACATTCGGATTATCTTGCATTACCCAGTGCATGCATCAGTGATTGTCACCTGTATGATGATTGAATAGACAGAATATGTGCAGAAAAGTAGGAAAAAGGTTGCACAGCCAACTTGCATTCTGCAGGATTATATTGACCTTCTAGTTTCGATGGCTGAGACCCAGGAGGACCAGGACACATCACACATGCCATTATTTTGGAAAATGGCATTAGGCTTGTTAAGATATTTATGTTATTTTGTCTTTCTTTTCATATTGTATTTCTATTGTCCTGATTATGTAATTTACCTTTAGAGCTTTTCTCATATATAAGAGAGCTCTAGGGTTAGATGGAAGACTACTTCATTTTTCCCTTTTCGCATGGTATCAGAGCGACGGTCCTAGACCGGATCCTGTGCCATAGAATCCTACCCGTTAGAAAATCGGAAGCGGAAGCGAGAACATGGATAAAATAATAAAGAATAAGAACAGCGGGATTTTACGTGGAGCCCTACTCCATGAGGAGTGGGATGAAACCACGGGAGAAGCCCTCAACGAGGCATATTTTGCATTGCACTTTCTCAATGGATACAGGAGGTCTGGGGCTCCTTATATAGCCTCTCCAGAGCCTCCAAGTTCCCCTATTGGACAATGTGGGACTAAACACTGGATGGGGTAAATGGATCTTCTCCAGGATCCATTTACCCTGCTACAACTCATGACGCACATAACAAATACTCCAACACTCCCCCTCAAGCTGGAGCATGAAATGCTCAGCTTGGACAAACAGAAATAAACTCAACTCAACGCTACAGGACACTACGGACAATATCAACCCAACGCGCACATTGTTGCAGTCGAGGGCGTTGCTTCTCATGCCGTGTAGGTGAGGAGGTGAGGAGGACGAACGGGTTGGAGTGTGAGTCTTCTGAATCTCCTCGTCGGAGAGCATGTGCTATGAACTGCGCCCGTCAGAGTCACTGCAACTGGAAATGAGTCTCCTCGTCGGAGTACTCTGGCCCACCACAATAATGTGGACAACTGCTCCATCTCTGAAAAGGGCCGAACTAAAAAAGGGCCGTGGCTGTGCAATCCTCGTCGGAGTCTACGGTCGCTGGAGAATGGAGTCTGAAAATAGTCTCCTCTTCGGAGAACTGGGTCTCTCCCATCTAGCTCAGAGAATGGTGCACTGCTCTGGTGTCCCTATGATACCACATGAAAACCCTTGCCAACATGGCATAGGGAATGGTCCTCTACTCTGGAGTCCCTATGGCTTACATGAAAACTCTGGCCGAACAACAACAAGAATGACGGGGACCTCGAATTGATGGCATACATGTGCTCATCTGAAAATGAACGCAATCATATGCGTGTCTGAAACTGGAGACTCAGAAATATCTGATGTCGAGTCTGAAACTGGATCTGAACCGTAGAGTTTGGAATCTGAATGGCCTATAATCTGAAGTCTGGAAAATCTGGAAAAACTGACAAACTGGCATGTGACTCTACACATATACTCCCCCTTTCTCCCATACTTGTCAGAAAATAAACATCTACAAAGTTGGGAGAAGACAATATAAATGGGGAGAAAACATACTCAAATGCCGATTTCAGTTTTTTCTTTTCTCTCGGCTTCTTTTTTTTTAAAGCCGTTTCATTTTTTTAAGGCTTTTCAAATCATTCGTTTTATTTTTAATATGCGTACGGCTCTCTTTTTGTACGCGCCTTTTTTTGAATAACACATTTTTTTAAACACTTCAGCCCCCCCCCCTCTTTTTTTTTAAGCCTTGGGGGCCCTTACAGCGACAATTTCTTTCTTTCTTTTTTTAAGACATAGGCCCATCGGGCCGAAACTTTCCCACCCTCAATTTAGGGTTCCCCTCGTGGGAACCCCTTTTCATCATTGTTGTTCCAAGTTGAGCATGATAGATATATATGCTCCAGCTTGAGGGAGAGTGTTAAGATATTTATGTTATTTTGTCTTTCTTTTCATATTGTTTATTTCTATTGTCCTGCTTATGTAATTTACCTTTAGAGCTTTTCTCCTATATAAGAGAGCTCTAGGGTTAGATGGAAGACTACTTTATTTTTCCCTTTCCACAAGGCTCAACAAGATCAGTGAATAAAGGATTTATAACCACACATCCCCAGCTGAAAACTCAGGGTGTCACCACTCTAGACATACTTAGGTGACAAGAAACATAAATTAGCTTAATAACTAAAGTTCGAGTTTAGAGTATAATACGAGCCCGTGGAGAGGATGGGTGACACCTATCCCACATCATATGCACTCGATACCATTATTCAGTAACTATCATGCGAAAATAAGCATTACAATTCTTCTGAGAAAGGGTAGGTACCTTCCAGTGTACAGGAATATCAACAAATTCATGAATGCTGCAGTTTTATAAATGCCTTCTAGACGTTGGATTAGAACCCACACTCGCCGTATCAATGGTCTCTGAAAAAGAAACAAATAAAAACTGATTCATACTAAATTAGCCAAATTATATAAAAGAAATGCATGTTAATTTCTCCAAAAAAGGAATTGTGTTAAATTCAAATTACTCGAGCTTCACTGTGTTGATGGTAACCATACCTGATCAGAATCGCCCCATCTGCGGAAGGCAGAGAAAGACTGTAAACGGGTCCATATGTACTGACCACCCACAGAAGCAAGGCAGTACCAGATTTTCTGAGATACTGACAGTCCAGGACCTTCAAGCCCAGTTCTGACTGTACAATGAGTAATATTTTTGTAAGTAGCATGATACTGTGACAACCAGCACTCAAAAAGTCAATGCATATCTTGACTCCATCAATATCAAATCATTGCCTTCAGAACAATATAAGATTCAGAATCTAGACTGTCATCATCTTTACAACTCATTTCCCGACTTTTAAGTCAGAACTCCTACGACAGCTTTAGAAACATTACAGCACAATGAGCACATGTGCACGACATCATGGAGGACCTTTAAAAAGATAAAGGCAAGATTGCCTTAGTCAAGAAAGCTTTGATGATGGGAAAAGGACCGTAGAACCTCTCCACAGCCTATCAGTGATCATTTATTGACCAGCAACTTGCCAATCAATGAAGTTGTCCTCCTTGTAATTGTCATCAACAAAAGAAACTAGTTTCTGAGCTGCCTTCTTTTAGCAAGACACATGGACACCTCGCTCCATCTTGTCTCCCTCTTTGAATCCTCATAGAGCACATAATCATGTCAAGTTAGCATATCTTCACTCTCCATTGCGGGCAAACACGGTGAAACCTCCAAAGCCTCCTCTAATGCTCTTCATCCGTTTACATTCTTTAAACCAGTATGTAAACTCCTGAGGACCTCTAACATCTCACTTCCTTTAATTAGTCGAGTGAATATGATCCTTTTTTTATCGTTTCAAACAATGAAACCCAAAACACAATCCTATCCAAGCATTAATTTTAATTGTCCAAACAAAGTTCATCTAATGTGTTACAACCAATATATGACCCATTTGGTCATTTACTTTTCAAGCTATAAAATAGCTGCATCATTCGCATCTGCTTAAGGTAAGTTCACATTATATTATCAGTTTTGGTCATTTAAGGTGATTTCAAAAAAAAAGTTTGGGATTTATGGCACGTTGAAAGCATAACTGAAACTCTATTCGGTACCCCCATACTAGTCCCCTCATTTTCACCACTGAACCATGGCTTGCCCTTCTCAACAAGTGCAACTTGACTTGTCATTTGACTCATTTCTCTATTTTCCTCACCTCCCTTTCATTATTTTCTCACCACCCTATTCAAAGGGTGCATCACTCAATTTGTTTCGGGAAAATACCCGGATTTACAAAATTTTGAACAGTTACTGCAAGCTAACTTCTCCAATGCTCAGTAGCAAATAATCTTCATCTCGCACTTTGATCTGACCAACAGAACCATGAACATTCTAAGTATCGATGCTTCATTGTTGTTCTCCTCTGCACTCAATCTCGATATAAAATAAACTACACATATTACAAGAGCGCATGCATGGTCTTCAATTTAAAAGTGTCACATGGGACAGAGTGAACTGTATTCTTTATGCATGCTTTCAAGCTAACTCAAAGAAGCTTTTCATGCACTGTGCTAATTTATCGGGAAATGGCCTAATCATTTTTAATCAAATTACAAGAAGTTAAACCAAGTTGAGCATATGCTTCAGATGCCAAAATATTTTCCTTTTCCCTTACACGAACAATCAATCTCCTGCTATTTTTTTATCTCAGTAACAGTTGGTCTAATCAACTTCATAGCAGTAATTAATTGCAATCAGCTTAGAAGCACAGACTGACCTCCCTTCATACGGGCAGCCGCCACATGCTCATCTCTATATCTAAGGTTCATGAGCGCATTTCCGGGTGTCGGCTTGTCCACCCAGATAGAGAACCTCCAGATCAGAAACTCCAGGAACGCGTCAAGCTCCGCCTCATATTGAAATAAGATTCCTGGCTAGTACCAAAACAATCAAACAGCACAACATGCACTAGAATCAAAAATCAACAGACATTAAGAAATATAAGAGTAATTCGAGAGGAGGCAATACCTTCATCAAAGAGAAGACCTTCACCAACTGCTCTTTCAGCATCCCCGACATTTCGACGTCGAGCCTCGCGGCATCAAACTGATTGACCCTCGATATCGAGATGGGTATGGGCTCCTGATCCATAAATCATGAACAAAGCCTCAAAACAAGCAAGAACACCTCGGATTGTGCTTCCAAGACATCAATCCGGCCATAAAGGTCGCGCCTTTCCGATCCCACTAAAGAAGGAACTGATTTTTAAGCAAACTAACATCGGAAAAAAGGTGGAGGGCTCGAACCCGAGAGGATTCCGTGAAAGATTGCCACCTGGGGAGCAGCCTAAGGTGGGAATCGACCCACGCGTCTTCACTTGGGGGATCCATGAAGGAGGAGGGGTTGAATATTGTGGTTCTTGACGATCAAAGACTGGAAAGTGGAGAGTGGAGAAGAAGGGGAAGGTTAGAGCATCGTGAGGGGAGGGGAGGAGCTTCGCGTGTGCCTGAGATTCATGTGGATGTGACTTATATTTCTTGCTTAAAAAAGAAAGTACTAGTGCAGACCTTTGAGTTGGCTAGGTCGAAAAACCATATTATCGACTATACCTCTAATGATGAAATTGGTAGCAATTGGAGAATTATTTTCAGCACTGCTAAGCTATTTAAAACAAAAATCATTATCATTACGAAGATTTCATATACGGTAATTATCTTTATAAATTTTGTGTTTTCTAATTAGAAGATGTAATTATTAGTCGTGTAAATATTGTTCGTTGATATAGCCTTTTTTTTACTGTCCTTGAATTTTGGATATCGGAATTTTGCAAGATTGATATATCACTTATTTTAAAATTTTATTAAATTTATAAATAATACAAAATTGACCTAAGGCAATGAATAATTACAATATTCATTAGCATATCTTATTATGTTAAACATACTACAATGAATAATTATAGATTGATTATGTAATTCAAGCAAATGCTATACTCCTTGTTAAATTTTTATATAACAATAATTATAGTTTGACTGTCATGTAAAGTTTGATTTGGATTCAGCATCAAGAACATAATAATGGGGCTAACTTTTTGTTATGATATAAAAGTTTATCTGCAAAGTTGTCCCTAATATGAAACCATAACATATGTTTTTCATCAAGCATTCCAATGATATTGATCATATATGATGGCAATGATATGATAATACATTATCCTTTCGTAACTAAAACATATGCAATTAAGAATTAATGTCTCGTGTGTATAGGAATCAAGTGGACAATGTGTCATCACTTTTATGTTTGTAATCAAATATAAACATTTATCATGTATTGTCTTTGAGCATATGAAGTAATGTATGCTTGTAATATACCATAATGGCACACATATGAGTCTTTTTAGCTCTTCTCTTGCAAGATGTTTACATCACCCACTGCAACAAAACATGCCTTTAATGATTGTTTTTTGGACTAAAATATTAGCAAGGATTAATTAAAATTTAAAGAAACGGCAAGTGATAAGCTTAGTTAATGATATATTGCCAGATATGACATACATTGCTAATTTCAATAATAAAAAATAATTATGCAAGGAATAGTATCATCATCATACATTTTAACTAGAGAATGAATCAATGGTTAGTATTTATGTGATATATTCAGCTACGGAAGATGGGACATCAAATATTAAATTAACGAAACGATATCATGATGGATTTAGAATAATGTCATTGTAGAAGCATTTTGTTGTAGTGATCATATTTGGAGGTTAATATGGGTCTCATCGGTGAGATGACACCCGTCGAGGAGTAGGATGTCGTCGGTAAGGAGGCCACTGTGAAGGATTATCGCCACACCATTGACGTCACCTACCCTCTTTACATCCTATCATACTTATATATACATTTGAATTCTACATAAATCAATAATATAATGCTAAATAAATAAGATGATTTCTAGTTTCCACTAATAATACTATGATTATGGATTGGTTGGTAATTGGAAAAATAATGTCGTGAGTTGTTGGTCAATGCAAATTAGAAATAGAAGATCACTGTGAAAAGTAGTGACAATCGGAACAATATCTCATGGTATAGATCAAAATTAAGTGATATATCAGTTCCATTTTTACTTATCCCTTGTATTTAAAGAAGAATGAAAAATAGCAGCATTAAGATTTAAACTTGTGCCACTCTTTTAGGATACAAATATTATAGTCGCTACAGTATTAAACCATATTACACGTCAATAACACTTATGCTCCTACTTTTTTTGACATTAGACTTATGACCCCGTGTAATAAACTTCGCATCATGGAAATGCGGAAAAATAGCAAAATTTTTACATAAAACATTGTATGTCCATCATATAAACTTGTAATTTCAGCACAACTTTGTACTTTGTGAAACCATTAATTTATGGAAATAATTTTCCTATTGCGGTTTCTTATATTCTAATGACTATTGAAACAAGATCAGGGTTACCTCTTCAAGCGTGAGTTTTTGATGCAAGAAACCTCCCAAATCAAGTTCGATCTGTGCTTACTTCTCTCATAGGCATGATTATGAGTCATGTAGCTTCCCACGAACTTCGATATCAACTTCATGAATTTATCCACACAAGGATGATCAAGATCCTGATTTCATTATACAAAATTGATCATTCTTCATGCATGAGGAGCACAGAGAAGGAGAGGATCTTCTCCTCTACAAGGCCACATCAATGGAGAGAAGACAAGATACTTGACTAAGTAGACATATAGGGTAAGAAGAGTTGACGTGTATGAGAATCGAGTTCTCAAGACTCTTCTTTTAATTCTCAAGGCAAGAGAATACGGGGAGGAATAAGCATGCTTTGAAAGAGAGGCACCGCCCTCTCTTTTAATAGCCATGGTGGACGTCTATGAGGGGCATTCTCCTTACGGCAGATATCCACCAAGTGACTCCTTGAATTGTGGACCAAAGCCTATAATTTAGTCCTCGATGAACAATGATTAGGACTTGAATTATCTCTTTCAATTATCAATTAATTAAAACAACAAAATCAACAACAATATCTACGACTATGGTGGATGTTTATGCTTCTCCAAGCATGGACATCCACCTTGTCCCAAATGTTGTTGTTGGAGTTGCTGTTTAATTATCACCATGATAATCTAATTATCATAATAATTGGTAATTTTATGAGAGAACACCCGTGACTTATAGATCTTATTCATAAATCCAAACAATTGTAAATCCAATTTACATTTAGATTCCAATGCAAATCTTGTTCACACAAGTACCTTGAAATTATATGAATCCAATTCGTATAAATATTAAATATTTTCATTCATTATTCATATTAATTAATGAATTATATGTGTGGATTATATTCACAAAGTACTCTTATATAAAATTGAATATGATAATAACAATTATTGTCTCAATATTAACATGGCACAATGTGAGTCCTAATCCAAATAGGATTTATGAAGGCATATACTTGGAGATAATGTCATGGAGGTCATATTATCCATGTATAATGATTATAGCTATCCAATTTCATGATTTATACCACTTTTAGCGAAATGTAATGCATTCCTATCTTTGAGCTCGAGCTAAAACTATTCGCACTATGAGTGAAGTGTGTCACACTCTATGTGAGCTAAAGAAAGTATCAATGAGTTGAACCCAGCTTCCTTGATCATTTCTAATTATAGTATAAATCATTTGGAGCTTGAAAATGAGCTCAAGGGTCCATCTCCATTTCCATTACCAAATCACTTTCCAATATTCGGACATTCAAATTAGAATTTGAATTGGACATTGTATTCAAATGAAATAACTTAATCCAATTAATTCTCAAATCATTAACCCAAGAAATGTAGCCACTAAAATCCATATGGTTTTATCATTCCTTTGGAATGGATATGTCATGGTAGATGATCTATTAAGATAGATTTAACTAGGAGTATTCCCAATACTCATTCATCCTTCATACTAGAAGACTTTGGTATATCCAAAGTAAGGTTTTAAAAACCGATCAGTCTTCAATTTGGTCTATCCGGTTCGGACCGTCGGTCCAAACCAGTCGGACCGGTGATTATGTCGGCATGACATTATCATTCCTATCAACTCAGAAAAAACTAGACCAGACTTAATTTACTGGTCTGACCGGTCGAACTATTTTTTTGAACAAATAAAATCAAATGCATATATGTAAATATGTATTTATATATCAACGAAATAATCGTTTAAAATATCAAATCTTTCAATAAAATAATCTAATTATCTATTTCAAGTAAAACTCTACAAAAGGTAGTCACATTTTCTAGTATTATATATGAATATAATATTGTAATAATTTATTTATATTTGCTTCCAGAAGATCACTCTAAGAAAGTAGTGGCACAAGTTATATTCCAAAAAATATAGGGACATAACTGAAATTGCAGAAGTTAAGAAGGGTGCAAGTGATAAAAAAACTTATTATTTCATTATTTAAACCTTTACTTTTTGAAAATATGCTAAACCATCAAAACTAGGTCAATCCAGGTCAACCCGATACACCCTCCTGGGTCAACCCGATCCGACCACCAGTCACACCCAATTTTTTATTTTCTTTTTTTAAAAAAATTAATTACATAAAACCGACCGAACCGGCCAGGTCGAGGCCGATTCCCGATTCGACCAGTCCGTTCAATACGATTTTTTAAACCTTGATCCGAAGTTCAAGTCCTGATTTGATTGTCTTCTTCGAAATCAATCAATAGATTTCTCATTTCATGATTGGGTGACAATACTAATCATATACTTTCCAAAAGCATATTTTAATATCTCGAATTCATCTCTTATTTTGTAAATAAGACGACCATGCTTGGAAATGCATTATGACCCCAAAATATCTCATAAGTGATCTCTGTCTCCTGGTTCATCAAGTACGAACATGAATGATTCCTTTGAGAGATCATACTTCTCATATGTCTTCATATGCACACTGATGAATCGCAAATCAATAGTGTTAATAGTTATTTATTATAGTATAACCAGTTAACAACTGATCACAACCAAGTCGAATAACTCTATGAAGAGGACTCGATTTTAATTTCTACCTGGACAAGTCGAGGGTTGAATACAAGGACACAGACAACTATCCAATTTAGTATAGGTGTAAAATGTATATTTAAGTGATTAGGAGGTGATCTAGATCAAGTAAATGCAACACACAAAGAGTGCATGAATTTCAAGACTTTTTATGCATCTTTACTACATGAAGAAAACATATTTGGCACAATGCAAAATACAATAAATAAACAAGAACTCAACAATGATCTTGATTAATTGATTAAATAACTTGTGAGATTAATTAAAACTTTATGAAAATCAAGGTGTCAATGTATCAATCAACCACAAAGTGTAACAAGCTAAAGTAGTTCATTACGAGACTGAATAGACAAGTTAAGCTCTCTAAAAATTAATGCATGGAATAGATGTCAAAACAATTAATCAAATGCATCAAATTAAATACCATAAAAAGAGCTTTCAAATGACACCAATTTCATTAAATTTGGACCAGTTGCTCACAAGATATTAAAGAAACAATACATTGGCATAATTGCAATAAAAATAAGATTATTTATTTACAAAAAGGACGAAATTGGACTAAATTTCAATTATAGAAAGTCATATGGATATTTGAAATCTAGAAGGGTGCACATGCAATTTTCTCAGAAGCGTGTGCTCCATGCATGTGATCGATCAAGCTCGGATGGTTCGCATGATCGGGCCACGTGTCGTTCAATAGCATCTCGACTCTAGGTTCGGACACTCCAATCCTATGGTCTGAATAGCTACCTCAGGAGGGTGTATGTGGTAAGCTCTTGATTGTTGGATCTCAACTAAAAAGGCTTGATCTGATGACAATTGCTGCTTCTCTTCTTCCATGCTCCTCTTCTCACGACAACGATGAAATCAGGGCTCCAACGAGGCCTATATTCTTGCTATGCGTGCTTCTGTGAATCCTGAAGGTTGGGGAAAAGACCTCAACCCTTCAAGAGGGTGTTAGTGATAAAATCAAAAGCCGATAGGCCTTAACTCTCTCTATCAATGAAGTGCAACATGAGAAAGAAATTGAGATCGGAATATGAGTAATCCTTTAGATCATTGAAGGCATCATGTACCTGGAGGTTTAGGACACATCGAAACCAAAAGTATGGACATGTTTTGGGAGTAAATGGAGGTTTGCAATGTATGAAGAAAGTGAATCTCCCATGTAATCATTGATCTTTGCAAGATCGATTAAAGATCGAGAGGGATTAGTATACGAAGAAGTGATCGGAGGACTAAGACGAATGTGCATGAATGACAAGGTGATAGTGAATGTGAACAAGCATTCAAAAGAGTGAAATATTGAAATATACGAATGGATTAAAAGGGGAAAATTACAACAAAAATGAATATCGAAGACTTACCTGGAGACATCAACATCTAGGGATGAAAATGGGGACGAATGTGATCCTTAGGATGGAGCTTAGATGGCTCTAATCGTCCCTCAAGCTTCCTGGATGGAGAAGCGAGCTCAAGTAGCACCGGGTGATGGCTGCAACACGAGGTATCCTTATGGGTCTCACCGGAGCAAAGTCCTCCGTTGTCACATGTCCTACAATCTTCTCACTATCACTGAAAGGTAGAGAAAGCTTGGGGTTTGCTCACATAATTGGTGGACGACGGTTGCTCTTAGTGAAGGAATGGTATTTGCAGATGGATGAGGTTGTTGAAAGTCAGGCCCAGGTGGTTATTTTAACCACCGTTAATTAGAGAGGGAGTTAGGATTGATGGAGGTTAGGTAGTTGGCGTGCAAGAGAGAGGTACGGCAAAGAGTATGGGGGTGGAAGTTGGTTGGGAGATGAACAGAGGAAATTAGGATAAATGGAGGAGTTAGGGTGGTTGGTGCTGTTTCCACCCGTTGAGGGAAGTGGTAGGAGGTTGAAGGTGACTTGGTAGCCATTGGATCTTGCGATCCAACAGCTAAGAGAAGGGTGCTATTGGAGTGATCTGGAGCATTTGATCAAATGAGATCAGACGACTCTAATTGAGAGCAAGTAAGGACAAAAGGATCGGGCCACGTGGTAGGTGAAGGTGAAGCCACGTGGCCCAATCAACAATCAATTAAATGAATTAGTTCAAATAAAATAAAAAAGAAATAGAGAAAGGATGAATCAGAAAAATTGATACACGAAAGTTGTATATCTTGATGAGATCTACGACTTTCATGTAGAACTCAAAGAAAGAGAAAGTCATATATAAAAAGAAAATATTTTTGTAAGTATTTTTAAATTGTTAAAAATATCTACTTTTATTTATTTTATTTTTTGTACTTTTAATTTATGAATAATGTTACATTAATTACATATAATATCATATTGATTTTTATTTGATTTTTAATAATTAAGAAACACATAAAATATAGGTAGAATAATATATCTATATACACAATAATTAGTCTTAATTATTTACAGCGTGTTAATTATTAATTAATCTTAGTTGTTAACTATTATTAGTAAAATACTTAAACAAGAGAGCTAATATTAAATAAAGTTGGTAAATATGAGATTTATCACCCCATATACTTAAGGTAAGCTCATCCTCAGCTAATAAATAAAGAATGAAATAGTGAGTTAGTGAATTCCCTAACATGTGCATGTGTATAAACAAGGCTTGATCATCCCATAACACTTGATTTTAGAGATCCTAAAACTCTGAGTTGAACCATATCTTAATCTAAAGGAATTCAACTTCTCTAATCATCAGACCCTCAAAAAATACATACATACACACACACACACATAGACACACACAATATATATATATATAAGCTGTAGATTTTTGTATTGACTGCATTCACAAGAGTAGAGTCAAGATGTCACCTAGAGTTCTACAAGAGATTCTCTTAAAGTCCCGATCCTCAACACTAGGAATCTATTCTTGCCTCAATTCACCATCTCGTTAGTTTATCAGACTTAAAAGGATATAAATGGAAGGTCAGATAATGGAGGGTATATGATTTGTGTCCTTTCTTTTCTCCCTCTCATTGGAACAAGGATTCTCCAAAGTGCCTTATTAACTCAACACAATATTTTTTTGTTGCTAATAAGTGTGTCTGTCAAAAGAAGTTGAATCATCTGTACTTTTTTTCCTAGGAGTACAATAAGTTGTGTCTTCTTTAAGTATCTAATATACTTACACCCAGACTTGTATCTCTTACGATGCATCGTCCTTTTTGAGATACTATCCCAACTCATAAAAGCCTAATACTTTGGTCCAAGTGGACACTTAAAAGGGTTGGAGTGCTCGCCAATGGTGTAAGATCTTCGATTTTTACTTTGTAATGCTTGAGCTTTTCTCTGTATTTTTCTTTACCTTTTCTTTTTGGCTAGCTCCACTGCTTTTACCAAGAATTGGCACACATTGATCAACAAATTTAATTTAATTTCATCACATCCTGGTGCTTAGGTCGATATAAGAGGTTACTTATAAGAACCATGTTCTCAATCTGGCTAAGATTCCTGACACTCAAGTTTCATGAAGCCATCATTAATCTTATCCCATCCTCTAGCATCATAAGATCAAGTCCAACCTCAAATCTGAACTCCCGGTTCCTCAAGAAAAACCCCATGTCATCTCATCATGAATGTAGTCGCACAAGTGAGTGTTGGTCATATTCTTTAAGGATAAGATTAATCATGCAATATAGCATACAAATCTTTCTAACTAGAGAAGTATGAATTATTGAGTCCAAGAACCTAATGATTAAGACAGGTTAACTCTAAATTTCTGAACCTCATAAAACATGTGTTAAGAATCTCAACAAGCCTTGTTGTGATTTGTGGAAGTGTCATGGCAACACTAATTAATTAATTAGTAAGTTAATGAGTTAGAGATTTTTTATTTGAAGAGTTCTATTACAAAAATTGAAGAACATGTACCCTTCACACTACAGAAGAATACAACACATGAGAACTAATAAACAATACAATAACAACACATGGGTACCAACACAACACTACCGACTTCTAGCTTCTCAACCTCAAGTGTTAGACTTGAATCCTCAGGGTTTAAAATCACAGGCAGCCTTATGCTTCACTTGATTCCTCCTTACAGAGTAATCCTCAGAATCAGAATAGGATCGATCTTCATTGACTTGAAAAATGAAGCACTTCGAATGATGCCATTCTTCCTCTATCCATATCAACATTGGAAGACTTGAATTTTTCTAAAATGGAAGGAAGATGAATCATACCCTTATTTTTAGCAATAGATCTATGGGTTTTCCTAAAAAGCAAAAAATTGGACATGTGAGGATGACCTAACTTACAATAAACATGATCTTCAGGATTTTGGATATCATCAAGAAGTGGTGCAGGCTCCTCCATATCCGACCCTTCCAACAACAGATTATCTGCCTCAATAAGCATCACTCTTTTTTAAAGAACTCTTCATCAACTTGATCTTCCAAAATACAGAGTTCACATCTAAACTCTCCTCCATGCTTTAATCTGTAAGGGATTAAGACTAAGCAACCTTTTATAGCCTAAAGACTCCAACAATTCAAAAAGTAACTATTACACCAAAAGTACCCCTTCAGCTATTAAAACTCTCTTAAGAAACTGAAGTAAGGTTTGATTTTGATTTTGAATTTTATATAATTATTATTTCTTTTTTTATTTTAAAGAATTTGTAAATATATGCAGAAAAAGAATGCGTATAGTGTCAAAATAATTTGCATCCTTTTCAAAATAATTTGTAAAATATTTTTGCAAACCATGTAAAATAAATATAAAATTTTCCAAATATTTTACAAATTATTTTTTACAACCATTCTATATTCCCATACCTATAGCCCATAATAAATATACAAAACATGCGAAAATACGAGCTATGAATAAAAGTATATATGCAATATATACACCCTCCATGATTAACTTGTGTTATGTCCTCATAGCATAATGTGAAATGAAAGATATAACTCATACTAATCATAAAGAAGAAAGACTAGATAAGGACAAGAAAACTGGTCAGACCTACCTATACTTGGGCTTGAAATAGCCTAAGTGTAGAGCTGAAAGACGTAGAAATTGAGTACAAAAGAATAAAAACAAATTAACTAATAAGAACAAGGAATCGATCCCCCTAATACCTAGGCTGAAAATAGCCTAAGTGTAAAGAATGAATGAAGTATAGAAGGACCGGTGAAATGACAAAAGAAAACCTAGAAGGATATACAGAAATAGGGTTGGGTTCCCCCAATACTTAGGCTCTAAATATCCTAAGTTAGGAGTAAGAAAGTAAAAGGGAAGAACCCACATCCTAAAAAGACTAGAGTCAGTGTCAGTAAAAGAATAGATGAATTTGCAAAATGTTGAATCTATCATATCTAAATCTTCAAGCCCCGGCTTTATGTTGTATTTGAAACATCTTCAAAGGATGTAATCGGTATGAAGTCTGCTTCAACTGGAACCAACCATTCTTTATATTCTGCAAAGTACTTCAACAGTTGGTCGTTGATCAGGAAAGAACATGCACCATCTATGGGATCTGTAATCTCTACACTTCCATTATTGTGCACTTCTTTCACTATATAGGGACTTGTCCATTTAGACTTAAGATTCCCGTGGAACATAGTCTTATGGAACCTAAAGAATTAAGTCGAGATGACCTGAAGTATCTCTGATTCCAGTCCTCTGGGTTCCTCTGAAATTAAGTCTATTAATGTCTATTCCAAGCTCTAATCTTTAGACTTTATTTGGACTTGTTCAATTGTCTACATTATTCCAAAAAAATTTGAATGCTATGTGCAATGCAACAAATATTTTTATGATGTTATTTTTTTATTTTGAATTTTTTATCGATTTTTGGAAAAGGTTTGCAAATTTTTATGCAAGTTTTTGAAAAGATTTTGCAAATATTTTTGGGATTTTTAATTTTTCAAAATTTTAGGGACTTTTCAAAATAAAAATATTTTAGAAAATGGAGATTTGTACATATATTTACACGGGAGTGCATCTTGTTATTTACAAGAATTAGAATTAGGAATTTACAAGTTTCTTCACGAGGCTTGTAAAGGAATTTATTTTGCCTGAATTATATACATAGTTCTCAAAATAGTTTGAAAAGATCTTTGCAAACATTTCGAAAACCTATTTTGTAAACTAATTTGACAAATAATATTTACAAAATTTGAAAACTATTTTGTAAAGATTTTTTGAAGTATGTATAGATTTTAAAATACTTTTGCAACCAATTTTCAAACCATTTGCAAATAGATTTTCAAAATATTTATGCACACATAGAAAAGAAGATTTTACAAACAAAATATTTTTACAAAGATTAAAAACATTTTACAACATATTTTCCAAACAGCTTTCACAAGATTTTTCAAACTATTTTCAAACATTTTGCAAACATTTTTAATATGATTTATTAATCATTATATACAAAAAAATTTTAATTTATGCGTGTTATTTTTTATTAATTAGCCATGTTATTGAAAAAACACGAGTACGAGTTATGGCTAAAATATGTACAGAGTATATATTGACCCTCCTATCCTTATCTTGAGCTATGTCCTCATAGATCAAAGAGAAAATGAAGACACAACTAGTACTAAGTATAGAAAAATCTATAATACAAGGACTCAGTAAAAAATAAGAAGGCGACCGCCCCCTATTCTTAGGATCAATTAATCCTAAGTATAGCAGATTGTATTCTACATGCGGGGAGGGTTAAGGGTAAGAACGAGTAAATGAATCATCGGCTCGGCCTGTCTCCCGCTATAGTTAGGGTAAAATATCCCTAAGTATAGATAGAAAGTCAAGAGTTAAGGAGACATGCAAGGAATCTACGAATAAATAACCCGAGGGCGCTCACCCCCTATACTTAGGATGAAGCATATCATAAGTATAGCAAAAATGAGTAGGGTGAGGGAAACACGTAAGAAAGAATTTGAAGAATGAAAAAAAGATGAAAAAGAAGAAAAGAAGAAAAAGATTAACTAATCTAAAACATTTTTCTACGCCCTTTCTGATTCTGTTGATGCCGCAACATGAGTTTCTTCATCGTAGTCCACCTGTACTGAATCTACCATAGACAGAAATGTATCATGCTCGAGATAAGGTTTAAGTAACTATTTGTTGATCACAAATGGATGTGTGTCAGCTGACAAACCAGATATCACAATGCTTCCATTGTCACGCACATGCTTCACTATGAAAGGCCTGGTCAATTTGCTCTTCAACTTCCTTGGAAAAGTTTGAGCTTTAAATCAAACAACTAGACTTTATAACCTGGTTCGAAAGTCTTGCGACGGATGTGCTTGTCGTGCCACTTTTTGACCTTCTTCTTATACATTAGGTTGTTGTCGTATGCGTACTCACAGAATTTAAGAAGTCGATTCAGATCTAGCTTTCTATTCTTTCCGGCCTTCTTGGAATCCAAATTACAGACATTGATTTCCCGTAAAGATTTATGAATGAGTTCTACGGGAAAATGGCACGGCTTGCCGTATACCAGGCGATAGGGAGACATTCCTAATGGTGACTTGTAGACAGTCCAATGGGCCCAAAGAACAAAATCAAGCAACTGTGACCAGTTCTTCCTGTTGGGACGTACCAGCTTCTGCAAAATTGTCTTTATCTCCCTATTTGAACATTCGGCCAGGCCATTGGATTGTGGGTGGTACAGAGAGGCAACGCGATTTTCAATACATAATTCCCGTGTCAGCTTCTTCACATCTTTGTTAATGAAATGACTACCCCCATCTGATATAAGAATTTTGAGGATCCCGAACCGTGCAATGATATTCTCTTTTAGGAATCGACAAACAGTGCGACTGTTGGTGGCTTGGATTGGGATAGCCTCCACCCAATGACTTACATAGTCGACAACAAATAGAATATATTCAAAACCCTGACTGTTGGAGAATGGGCCTATGAAGTCAATCCCCACACGTCGAACACTTCTGAGATATGAATGTACTTCAGTGGCATTGTGTCCCTCATTCCAATAATGTCACCTAGTCTCTGATAGTCAGTGTAATGTTTAACAAAGTCTTATGCGTATTTCAATAGAGTCAGCCACCAAAGGCCGTATTGTAGAACTTTTGATGTCGTTCTTCTCCTAAAGTGGTGTTTCTCCTGATTCTTTGGCATGCCAATGCTCGAGGACACTGTGACTTCCTCCTAAGGAATGCACCTCCTCTAGATGCATTCTGCCCCTTTACGAAAGAGATATGGATCCTCCCACTGGCAAAGAATGAATATCCGACAGAAAATTTTTGACTTTCAGCTTCGACCAATCTCGTGGAGTTCTCTTGGATACAAGATAATTCACAATATCGACAAACCAGGGGAGCGAGGTGTCTGATAAAATTGCTTCATCTGTGAAAGTTTCCGTAATTGGGAATAAGCTTTGTTCATGAGTATCCGTCTCTGTTAATCTTGACAAGTAATATGCCAATAGATTTTTAACTCCAAGTTTATCACGGATTTCTAGATCAAACTCCTAGAATAGAAGGATCCATCTGATAAATCTGGGTTTGGCATCCTTCTTGGCCTGAAAGTACTTGATGGCAAAGTGGTCTGTATACACTATCACTTTGGATCCAAGCAGGTGGGATCTAAATTTCTCCAGGGCAAAGATGACTACTACCGACTTCTTTTCAATGACAGTGCAGTTTTTCTGAGCTTCATCTAGAGTCCTGCTAGCATAGTGAATTGCAAATGGCAGATTGTCTCTTCGCTATCCTAGAACCGCTCCAATGGCGTAGTCTGATGCATCTGTCATGATCTCAAATGGGAGATACTAATCTGGTGGTTGAAGGATAGGGGCATGGATGATTAGTTCTTTCAATTGATTGAATGCCTGGAGGACTCTGTCATCAATGATAAATTCTGCCTCCTTGACCAGAAGCTCAGTCAGCGGTCGGATGATTTTATTGAAATCTTTGATGAATTATCGATAGAAACCGATGTGCCCTAGGAATGATATGAGTTGCTTCATATTTGTAGGTGGCTTGAGTTTTGAAATGACATCCACCTTTGCAGGGTCTAACTCCATGCCACATTTTGATATGACATGGCCTAGCACAATACCCTCGGTCACCATAAAATGGATCTTCTCCCACGAGAGTGATGAATATGTGATTCATCACTCTAAAAGTTGAAAATAGAGCTTTGTCCCCGAGTAATTAGCTGCATATTTCCACTTATATTGCATAATTAGCATTCATGCATGCATAAATAATATCTGCATTTTAGCATTCGTATTTGCATTAAATAAGAAGCCAAATTCACTTGTAAATATTCATCTGTATATTAGCTAAAATATCCTATATATATATATATTTTATACTAACTCCAAATTTAATAAAACCAACTCTATAGTGTATATATTACTGACACTAATTAAAGAAAAATATCAAAAAAATGCTAACCTGTAAAATTGATAAATAAAACCGCAAAACAAGTTGGAGACCTTGGACCTTAGAATGCACATATCTCTCTCACTCAGCCTCCGATATAGGTCTACTCACTTTTAAATTAATATACATTCAAAGACCTTCAAAATGAGACCAATTTCATTTAAATCGGAGCTTGTATGCAAAACTTGGGTTTTGGGCCCCCATTGTATACTATATGTATATATATTTGTACCCTTGTATTTTATCACTTTATTTGACCTTGTTTCCGTTTTTGGTCAACATGAAACTTGTAGATTCATTGAGATCTACAACTTTCTTGTTTTGAGTTTCGCCAAATCTGGCCATTTTCTCCCTCTTATTTCACATTCTTCCTCAGCCAATCAGATTGGGCCACGTGTCACCCTCGGGGTTGCGCCACGCGGCCCGCTCATAATGTGCCACACGCCTCTTATTCTTAACCGTCCGATGGCCTCGTCTCCCTCCAAATCCCAGCCATTTGTCGTCACATCAGCTCCCAATTGTTTGATCTGGGCCAAGATCTCATCCACGCCGTTTACCAGCGCCTTAACCTCAGAGCACCACGTGGCTGCATCTTTAGCGCCGGATCTTCTCCAGCACACCTCCATTCATGCCGCTCATTCCTTCTAAATCCGGACCCTTGGATCATCTTCCAAGATCTCATCTACGGCGTATGGTAGCACCTTCTTCCCATTCCGTCACGTGGCTTGACCCCCGACTTTCGATCAGAATCCCCGGATCTAATCGTGGCCCTTCTCTTGCACACGTCTTCCACCTCCAACCGCCTTTCTTGCCCATGTCGCCCCACCTCGCGTCACCTCCGCCCCCTTCCTATTTTTGGATCCACCATGACTACCATCTCCAATCACTAACACCCCCACGACATAGTCCCGACCTCCACCATCCTCATCAACAACCATGATCCCTATGACGCCCTCCCCTTCGCTCCACAAACTTCACGCACACCACCCTCTCCATCACCTGCACCTCCATCTCTTCCCTATAAATACTCCCTCTCCGGCCAACTTCCACCCCATCCACCATAGCAAGAGGAACCCTAGAGCTCTAATCTACCCATTGGTGACAACAATTGAGTGCGAGAGAGAGAGAGAAGACGGCGGTCCACCTCCGGCGAGATCCGCAACGTTTCTTCACCGCGTAGCAGTCTTCCAGCGAGCTGGTTGAGCTCGGGCCCACTACTGACCCTCGAGCGACGACCGGAGCCTCTTCAGCGAGTCTCCAACCCCAGGTAGCTTCAGTCATTTCTTCTCCGATCTTCCTCTTCTTTCCTTTGATTTTTCTCTTAATTTTTCCGCCATCCTCATTCGACTCCATCCTCCACCAACCATCGCCTGAGCTCCGCCTTGGAGCTCTGATATTCGTGACACCTTTAGATTGCCCCGCCGACACGACGCACCCTCTCCGACCATAGTTCCACCTTCACGGTGGAGGAAGATCACCGGACGCCCATCGCTTCGCTCCCAGGCCTCACCGCACACGCATGCACTCCCACGAGCACGAGCTTCCATTTTTGTCAAGATCTAACTCATCAGGCACACTCTTCTTCACTGATCGGACATCACGTCGGAGCTGCTTCGAGCTCCATCGACCCCTGCTTCCAGACCGCCCCAGCTTCATCCAAGACCTCCGGTTGCTCCGCCACGCCTCCACGGCCGCTCTGAGCTCTCCAGGAGTCTCCAACGAGCTTCACCGACCACAGGGGAGGGTGGCAGGCTAGGACACCTTCACCGGAGCCCCGCCAAATCCGCCTCATGAGATGGCGGATCTGAGGAACAAGACAAGCAGCTACCGTCTGATCCCCTTGATCGGACGGTCCCGATCGAGCCACGTCTCCCACTCCCTACCTCTGTTGGATCAGGAGGATCTAACGGTCCTTACGCAGCCACGTCACCCCTCGCCAGCAGCTCCAGCCTCCGTTGGATTCATCTTGATCCAACGACCAGCGTGCCACTTCGCCTCTCTCTAGAAGCCATCGCACCCATTGGATCATCCTGATCTGACGGAACCTAGGCGTACCACGTCTCCATCTCCCGCAGCCGTTGGATCTCTCCATATCTAAAGGCCCAACACTTGCCACGTAGCGCTCTCTGAGCCTCTTCCCTGACCCTAGGCTTGGAGCACTTGAAGCAGCACCCGAAGCATGCCCGTGCCTCTAAAGCCTCCGAGCCTCCGTCCGAGCCTCCTATGCCACCCGATCCTAGCTCCTCAAGTGTCCCTCACGTGTAGGCTGGGTAAATTTCACAGAGGCCCCTGCAAGGTTCAAGAATTGCAAATCAGTCCCTACTAGGCGCGCCACATGAGGAGCACATGTTCTCATGGACAAATTGCATGCATGTCCTCTACATTATAGGTATTTAAACTTTAGTCCCTGTATGCACATTTTATTTTAAGCAATTTCAATTTTTGTTTTGCATTTTGGTCTATGTGTTTGCATGCATATTTAGGCATCCATTTTTCATCATTTTTAAATTCCAAAAATTGCATGTTGTAGTCTAACTTAAGCTTTATCTGTATGAACACGTGTCATATTTTTGTGAGCTTATTAGAATTTAATATTATTATCTTTGTCGAAATTGACATAATTTGCCCACTGTATGCTTTAAATTCATTATTAATTTATTTATTGCTCCAAAATTACCATAAAATCATATTAGATCTAGTTTAAGTTGCTCCACACTATGCCCAAAAATCATAGCATTTACACGCAGCACGAGGCCTGAATAAATCAAACAATATTTTGCCTTATTAAATTTTAATAGGTCCAATTTACATCAATTTTTAAGTTTATCAATTTTCCCGGATTCATCTCACATAGACCTATCTAGGATAATTTTTATATCTAAAAATAATGTGCATTGGTATTTATTAAAAAATTAATTTTACAAAAACTACCCTGCATCCATATTAAATTCATTTTTAATTCAACCAGAGTCTAAAAATTCCAAAAAATTACAGTAGCTTAGTCTCATCTCATATCATCTTTTGGCTAAGTTTCATTAATTTTGGACTTCATTTGACTATCTTTTGAGATTTAACTTAAAATTTGGCTTGAAATTGCATTGTATTTTATTTAATTGCATAGAAAAACCAAAAATATTCTTCTAAAAATCTGACATTGAAATCAACTGAAAATTTACCTGTGAGACCACCGCCTCCCTAAGTTCGACCTTGGCCTCGCCCAAGCAAGATAAATCTACCGCTTGCATTTAATCGAAGATTATATCTGAGTGGTGTTTTTGATAAAGTCTCGATTACCCGACTGCAACGAACAACAAATATAATTCGATTGACAACTCGATTGAATTAACAAGGGTAGCCGAGGCCTTTTCAGAGAGCACAAGGTTCACTTCACACCATCTCTTCAAGACTTGGTCAAGATAAGATAGGCATTGATCGAAGCTGTCTCCGTAGACCGAGAAGTCGTCCATGAAAACCTCAAGAAAACTCCCAACCATATCTGCGAATACGGCAAACATGCATTACAAAAATGTCATTGGATCATTACACAACCCAAATGGCATTCTGCGGAAGGCGTAAATAGCAAATGGATAGGTGAAGGTCGTTTTATCTTGATCTTCAGGAGCTATAAAGACTTGGTTGTAACCAGAGTACCATCCAAGAAATAAAAATATTCCTTCATAGCATATCGCTCAATGATCTAGTCGTTGAAGGGGAGCGGGAAGTGTTCCTTATTGGTCATGAGATTCAAGCGTCTGTAGTCCACAGACACACTAAGATGTTGATACTCTGGTTGCGATCTCCTCTCCTTTGTCATCCTTGACCATGGTGATCCCTGGTTTCTTGGGCACAACATGCAAGGGATGACAAGAAAATTCCCTTGCGGGTTTAAAAGAATAATCCTCACTAGAAGAGTAGTGAAGACAAAGGTGTCGCTGAGGCGACTTGCAAGAAAACTCTCGAGTCATACAACAGTTAACCCACAAATAAAATATAGCAATGAATAGCAAAAATGTTGAGTTAAAATTTATTATAACTCTACAACAAAGGTGTATAACGTGCAATCATGTGTAGAGGTCAAACACATGGAGCAAACAATATATTGGGTAATAATACACAAAAATGTCCTTTTCTCTAGTCCATTTATTATATTTTTATGTTGGTTTTTATTTTTTTTTTATATTTTTAGGATTTTAATTTTTAATTTTTTTATTTATTAATTTTATATTATATTATATTATATTATTTTTATATTTTTTGATTTTATATCATTTTCTTTTCAATATATATTATATAAGAATATATAAGGATATATACAATATAGGCTAATATAATATAAATACTAATAAAAATAAACAAAATACACGAAATAAAATATTTTTGGGTTTTATATATTTTTTCTAATGTTTTGTGATTTTTCTATAATTTTTGCATATTTTTATGTATTATTAAAGTTAAAAATATCCCAAAATAGGGATTAAATAAATAGACTAAACTGAGTTCAAGATTAAAAATAGAAAATAAAGTTCAAAATTCTCCAAATCAATTTTATTAGATACATAATGATATAAAGAAAATTAAGAGATAAATAAATATTTTTGAGATTTTGGGGGGTTTTTCCTATTTTTTATTGGATTTTGGAGCTTTTAATTTTTGATTTTTCTTTTCTATTTTTAGGGATTTTCGGTCTAGAGTTATAAAATATAATAATAAGCAAAATATATTCTTTTGGGAATTTTCAAAATGTTTTCATATTTTTTTGATATTTTATAATTTAAATAAGGATAAAAATGTGCTCATTTGATTTTTACTAAATAATTAAAATGCCCAAAATGCAAAATAAAAAATATGATGTTAGAGTACATGATAACATGCATCTAACCCTACTTGTGTATATTTTTTGGAGCATGGATGTTATTTTTAATAAATAGAAAACACACACAAAAATACATGTACAAGCGAGGGCATATTTGTAGTTAAAAATGAAATTAGGGGATCATGTGCAAATTTGCCAAAAATATACAACTAATATTTAAAATTAATGGACCAAAATAAATACACAAAATTACCTTGGCATTTATGCAATTTTCCTAGCTCACATGGGACAACATGTGAGTTGAGCTAGAATTGACCAAAATGCAATATTAAATAAATGCAGGGGTCCCTTTACAAAATTTCCTATTTTATTTATGCTACACAATTTATTTGCATGACTAATAAATAATTAAATAATGGTGGCAGCTAGATATGCAATTTACCTCATTATGTGCGCGATCCAACGGTGTAGAGCACCTCACTTATACACGTGGCAGCACGGGATGGCTTGATAACGCTTCGTCGATCTATGGTTATGATGGCATCTGGGTTTCCAATGTACAAATGAAGCGGGTTGAGATTGAACGACCACGATCAGAACTGGGACTCCTCCTCGATCCAACGGCAGCTACTTCGCTCGAAGAATAGGGAAGAAGGTCTCTACCTCCGAGCTTTGATCCTTGATTGCTCCTCCATCCAATGGTCTTCTTCGATGATCTTTGGCTCTACACGTCCCGGAGGTGTGTCCGCAATCGATGATGTGCTCAAGAAGGTCTATGACCCATCGATGGGGTCCTAGCACATCGTGGAAGTTAGAGCTCCTGGAGACCCTTTGCAGGTTCGATTCTTGGCCCAGGAAGGGTCCTTTTGGCATGGATCGAAGAAATTCCTTGGCTCGAGGCGATGAACCTCAATCATTTTGAATCTGGAATGCATTGATATGGAGATGGGCAGATAGGTTCCGATAATAAGCGATGAAGGAACCTCGATTCACCGATCGAGACACAATCGGGTGGTCCAGATGGATGGGTCTGATGAAGAACGCATAAAGAAATGAAATGGGATGGAAGACGATGCCAGAAATAGTCGATAGCACGGTGAAATGGTTGTAGCCCTAGCGGCTCTAGCGAACAAACGATTTGGAAACTAAGCTACCCTATTGAATTAAATGCGAAACTAAATGCATAAATAAAAATGCGATAAGGAAATCTACCTAGAAAATAAAGTGCGCATCTCTTATACCTGGCCGGAGGACCAGGGAGCAGGGCGGCTGAAGGTCTGCAGTGGGTGCACCTCCCTCCTCCTTCAACTGCTCCAGACCTCTAAGGGTTCGCCAACTGTCACCTGGTGGCACGCTTGACCGGAGACGAGGCTTTGGGGCTAGGAAAAGTGACCAAATTTAAGGAGGAAGAAGGAGGTTCTTAGTGATAATTGTGGTGGGGCACCCTTATTGACCGGTGATTTGGGAAGAAGGCAAGCTATGTACAACATATCCATGATTTGGGCGAGTGAGATCGATGATGGGTGTTGATCGTGGCGTGAAGAATCGACGAAAATGATCGGTGGATTCAGCAGGAAAAGGGAGGAAAAACAGGAAAATGATGCGTCTATCAAGTCAGCAGACATGGGGAGGTAGTTGTCCAGAGGTCAACGTTCCTCGCACTGTGATTGATCCATTCATAACCCTACAAGACAAAATAGGCCCTTTTATTCAAAAACAATTTATTAAAAATAGTATTGATTTTATTAATTTTTGGTATAAAATAAAAAATGTTTATTATTTTATGTAGTATTTTCTTATGATTTTATTTATTTTTATGGGTTTATTTATTATAAGTTAATTTTTACGGATATATTTATAGGTATATTCATCTATGTTTTGTATATTCTATTTTTATTTTGTATTTTGTATTTTTATTATTTTATTCTCATATTTTATATATTTATAACTTATTTTAGGTACAAATATATTTTTTATTTTATTTTTCTGATGTAATATATACACTTAAATAAATATGGGTATATATTATCTAGGTATAAGTATATGTATTTTATCTATATATTTATGTATAGTATTTTGTTTTTTTTGTTTTACTTATGGTTTTCTTCTATTCTAAATATGTACATATACTATAAATAATATTTAAAATATTTATAAAATTATAAAATAAAAAAATAATAAAGAATAAATAAAATGAATATTTTATTCGAGTATATGGTACAATAAGGGTCTAAAACCTAACTTTTACACCTTAACTCCAAAAAATATGAAACCACCTTCATTAAATAGCTTATTAAAAGTAATATACAATTAAAGGTGATTTAATACATTTTGATTTTTAATTTAGGAGATATGGGTCTGGGAAGTTGGGATTTTGGCTTTTTATCTAGAGTATAAAATGAACACTGTATATTATTTTTGTGTAATCTCGATTTTGTATTTTTTCTTTGTATTTTTATCTACAATTTTCTGGTATAAAGTTTATTTATTTGAGGTATAAATAATAGAAAATAAAATAGGTCCCAAAAATGCTTTATTAATGAATAAAAGAATAGGTTTTTTATTGTCTTTTTGACCCTTATCTCCCCCTACTTTATTCCTTGTCGACGCAGTCATCAAGATGCCTAGGTCTCGGGGTTTAGGGTCATAAAATACCTTCGGTATTTTATTCTTTTTCTTTTCTTTCCTTTATTCTATACTTTTGACATTAAAAGCTGTATTTTATACATAATAAATGGAATAAATCATGAATGTTAATTTGTACAAAATAATGATATTTACGTGCATTAGATAGGGTTTTTGATGCCAAAATAATAGAATAAAGGTGATGAAAAGGGGATTCATCACTCATCTATTTTCGAGTCGAAGATGGTATATATGAATCTCGCATCACACCATTTTGTTGTTTCATTCATCACAACCTCACGGAGATTTGGATTTAATCTACACTGAAATTCTCGGGAAGGCTTACTGTCCTCTTTAAGGTATATGTGATGCAAGCACAATGAGAGGTTTATTCCATGGAGATATGAAATTTTACAGTCTATTGCCTTACGATTTCTCTCTAGAACCTCGAGCAGATGAGATTCTTGTTCCTATGTTAACTGCGAATTGATGATTACAGGAAACATGTTTTGTGCACCCGCATGGAAGGTATATTTCATGTTAGCTGGAAGTGGCTTGAGCTCAGGCGGGGTCTGGTTCAGCTTTGTAGTGACTTCTGCTACTGTGTAGGGCGATGGTCTCAGATCTTTCAACTGAATGGTGTCCACCATTGGCATTGAGGTCTCTGCACTCAATGCTGCACAGAATCTTCTATCACAGAATATTGTTCAAAAAAATTTTCATTGATTTCCTTCTGCTCTGCAAAGGATAGGTGGCCATAGATGTATTCATCAAGAAACTCAGTGAAAATTTCATCATCAAGGACATTTGGGAACTCAATTGTGCTATCCACTAGCTCTTCTTTGGAGAGGAACTCGTGGGTTTCAATATCATCCAAAAACAGAATTGTATCACAAATTTCAGCAAGAAAGTCGTAGTCTTTTGTTTGATGGTTTGTTGTCTCACTCTCATTTGATGTAGATGCTGAATGTTTCAGCACTTTGGTCATATCAATAGGCACCTTGTCGCTGCTAGACGCAAGGTGATCTGATCAGTGCCATAGTCCACTACTGCTTTGGTTGTTCGAAGGAATGACCATCCAAGGATTATCGGGGTATGAAAAAGAGGATCTGAGGTGTCCATTTCAAGTATTATGAATTCCACAGGGAACTGCATTTCCTGAATGGTGACGATGACATCTTCCAAAATTCCTCGGGGCTGCTTGATGGATGTATCTGCAAACTGAATAATCATTCTAGTAGACTTGAGCAGTCCCATCCAAAACTCTCTGAGTAGTGAAGTGGGAATCAAGTTGATTGAGGACCCACTATCGAGTAGAATTCGCTCGAACTTCTGATCAAACATTTGGCATCTGACTAGAGGAGCTCCCATATCCTTCTTCTTGGTTGAGAGATTGCTAATTGCATTCACTGTAACCACATTCAAATTTCTTTCTCTGGCTCTGTGCGGTTGTCTCTTCGAAGTACATGCTTCTTCCATACATTTCTTGATGTTAGGCATGTGTTTGATGGCTTTGAGCAAGGTCATTTCAAGCACAAGATTTTGAATAATCTCAATAACATCGGAATCAAATATAGTTTTATTTAAGTTTTATTTTTTTATTCTCTCAAAGCATTCGAAAATGGAATATTGATAGAATCAAAAGCATCAGTAGAGATAATATTCTTATTTACATCAAAATCTGTGCCGACATCATGTTGTACAAATGGATGTCTGAAATGAGAAGGGTCATCCAAGAAAGGCAGGCATCCAAATCTGCAGGCGTGGCTCCATCGACTGGCATCGGGGTGGCTGTAGGTGCGGTCTCCATGGTGGCAGGCACGATGGTGTTCTGGCTACTGCTGCTACTACTTTCTTTTTGTAATGTTTGATTTTGTTGATTTTTTGCCTTTTTCTTTCAAGTACGTCTCCTTTGTCTTTTTCTTCCTCATCCAGTCCGGATGCTGGATCGACTGATGTAAAAGATGATGACTCACCTGGTGAAGCTTTATTTTCCCCCTTCATTATGGTAGTCAGCTACAAGGTCCTACCGCTCCTAAGAGTAACAACATTAGATAAAAATAACTCGTACATATCTGACTATGTTAGACCAAAGAGAACATCATAGACTACCTGCTCTTTATTCCTGAAATTATTGGGGTTTGCTTTGACCTATGATGGAATGGGAGTTTTGGCGGTGATGAGATCATCCCGCTTCTGGCTCATCTCTGCTAGGCTTTTTACTAGCTGAGCCAGACAATCCAATGCAAGGCTCACTAAAGCAGCCTCGGATGGTTCAACGTGATGCCCATGCTAATATTGGGAATGGTGTGGAGGATGCGAGTGGGGATACTGATTTTGGCAGTGAGGAGGAGGATGGTACTGTTGCTAGTGCTCAGGATGTTGGTTATGATATGGAACAACCGGATACTGTTGATCCTTCTGGTATGGACCGTACTGCAGTTATTGGTACTGGTTCTGTCTCCAATTGCCATGGTATGGTGGAGACTGCTGGTGGTACTGAGGCTGAGGGTTCTGAACAAGTCTTCCTCCTTACTGTTGAGGGAACTGACGATTGGTTGACCACTGGCCCTGTTGGGGTCCGTCTGGATGGATCGACTATGCATCTTTAGCCCATACGCCATTCACCTCTTGAATGAGAGGTGGAGGAGGGAAACATGGATCTTGCATGGCCTGGGGCGCAGGCTGGTGGACTACAAGTTGTTGTTGTGGATGTTGTGGAAATGCCGGTTCTGGGGCATGCACGTAATAAACGTGCTGGACCACTGGCTGAATATGACTCTTGTGAGGAGGTTATGGTGATGCTTGTTCATATGACTCAGCAGGAGTGGCAGTCGATGCAAACACGAAATTGTAAGAGCTGATCGCGTTGACTAGGAACTCCAGCTGCTTGATAATCTAGTCCAACTTGTCCAGATTTTGTGTCCTTTGTTCGATCACAACAAGTTTCTCGAGGTCCTGTGACCGCTTCTCTATGATATCCACATTGTATAGGTGGCTTCCTATGATGCTCAGGTTGGAGCTCTCATCCTTGTCCAGATCATGAGAAGATGCCATATGAACTAGCTTCTGGAGATATGAACTGGCTTCTGAAGATGCCATATGAATTGCTCTTCTCCTTCTTCCTTTTCTTCTCTCCTGCTTTCACTTGGTTGGCTCAAAAATAGAAGGTCAACCTCTACTCGCCTCGGGTGTGTCTACCTCCTAAGAGATTGCTGTTGAAAAGTAGTCCCTCGCAAGAAAGAACAACAAGAAAATTTGGGTTAGGATAGACAAATAATTATCAAAATAAAGTAAGCAGAAAAGGAAGAATAATGTGCAACTATATACAAAATGTGCTACGATTTGTTGCTCCCTGGCAACACTGCTATTTGAAACAATTGAAATAATCTCAAAGCTATCTTATGGTCCATACAAGACAGGACCACTAAGTCGTGTCAACCACTCTTGAGGACCAATCGACTAAATCAATAATCAACCCACACGATAATATTAAGCAATGAATAAGCATGCATGAATAAAAAATTATTATACCCAACAAACAAGTGTATAATGTACAAGCATGTAGTGGTCGAACTTAGGGAACACACGTAGTAGCACAAAATATTATTTATAAATGAATAATGAATAAATAATATCGATATGGATGTATCTAGATATGCATACTATTTACTTAGGTTTTTTGTGGGTTTTGAATTTTAATTTTTTTAAATAATTTTTATTTATATATTTTTTATTTTAAAATAATTATAAACTATTTATAATAATGATTAATATTATAACTTATATATACTTACATATATGTATATAATACAATATAGGGTAATATAATTATAAATATAGATAAAAATAGTCAAAAATAGAAAAATAAAATGTTTTTGTATTTATTATATTTTTTAATATTTTTGTGATTTTCAAGTATTTTTACTAATTTTATGTATTTTTAAAGTCCAAAATATCCCAAAACAAGAATTAAAAATTTTGTCGAATTGATTTGGGGTTTAAAAATAGCAAAAAGCCTTAAATTTATTCCAAATCAATTTTAATATATACTAATATATATATAAGTAACAACACATGACATGAAGAAATATTTTTGGGTTTTTGATTTTTTTTTTAAAATTTTATAGGATTTTGGAGCTTTTTAGTTTTTACTCATTTCATTTTTCTATTTTTAAGGATTTTTGTTCTGGGGGTACTATATACTATAGCAAACATATACTATTTTTTGGGAATTTTTTAAGATAATTTTAGAATTTTTTTGAATTTCTTTAAGGAAAACAAGGAATATCCGTGCACTATGTAATTTTTAATAAATAGGAGAAGGGCATAAAATGCAAAACTAATTACATGGCGTGACAAAGCATGCATCCAGGTACCACATCCTATTTGTTTTACAATTTTTGTAGCACAAATGATGGTGAGGCTTGCTTGACCCCAATTCACTCCCCACTTCGAGGGTTGACTTTCTTGCTCTTTGAAAAAGTAGCAACAAAGAGAAAGATAAGGTAGAAGCCGGCTGCCTATTATATATCGCGACAGACGATTGGGATATTTATAAAAATTAGACAAACATACACAAAAATACATGAACTAGCAAGGCTATATTTGCAATTAAATAAAAGTTAGGGCTATAATGCAAAATACCCAAAACTTTTTAACTAATATTAAAAGTTTTAATATTAAAACATAATTACAAAAGTCGTGAAGGCCTCTATGCAAATTTCCCATGCATGTGGGCCGCCACATGAGGTGATGTGGCGGAGGACAAAAATACAATTTCAAATAGTTTAGGGGCATGCATGCAAATTGTCCACAAGTTTTAAACAACACAAAATATTTACAAGACTATTAATAAATTACAAAATAGTGGAGGGGGGCTTTGAAATTTACACCTTTATCGCTTGAGGATCGGTGTTGGATGGTTATTTTCGAGTTTTTTTATTTATGAAAGTGATGTCATCGCAACCCATATAATCTCTCAACAAAAGTTTGTTTTATTTCTCAAGCCAAAATAAATACAAAAATGTAGCAAGGGAATTTTGCTATTTAGTTTACCTGTATAGCAACAGGATCGATCTCAGGGAGGCCACAAATTTCGAGGGTTATTCTAATAATTGAAAAATCAACGAAAAGAATAAGGAATCTCAATGCAAACTATGCTTGGTTTTTTAATTTATTCTTTATTTTTTAATTTTTAACTTTTTTAATTTCACAATTTTTATATTTTCTGATTTTTAATTTTTAGTGCTTTTTAGTTTTGCAAATTGTTAATTTTCAAGAATATAATTTTCAAAGCAAATTTATACACAAAAGAAATGCAACTTTTTTGATTTTTCAATTATGATAAAAATGTTAAAAAATGCCTATCAATTTTTTTATTTTAATATATCTTTACTATTTTTAGTGATTTTTGGATGATTTTTTGATTTTTTTGATTTTAAAGTGAATAAAAACATGAGAAAATCAAACAGTGAATTGACACGAATATTTTGCAATTTAAAAATGCAACTAAACTCAAAACTGGATTCCTTTTTCTTAAAAACTATGAGAAATTATCTACAAGCATGAGGTGAAATCACAAATTTTGGATTTTCTACAATTTTCTATGATTTTATAAGGTTTTGAGTATTTTCATTTTTTTGGGTTTTAAAATAATTAATGCGTGAAATTTGCATAGGAAAAAATACGCAAAAAGAAATATTCTATTTTTTGGAATTTTTGACGCAATATTTGTTTTTTTATAAAATTTTAAATTTCAAATAGTGAAAAATGCTATGTTTTTGATTTTTTAATAATAGAAAATGGTAATAAATTGCTATGAAAATTTTACACTATGAAAAGACACACAATAAGAATATAGCATGAATTTTCAAAAATTTATTGAGCACCAAAAAGCATTTATTTTAATGATAAAAGCAAGCAAATATAAGTCTAGAATATAGAGATATGAATGCCAATTTTTATTGTTTTTGTGCGAAAAAGTAACAAGAAAGAACTGTGAGGGAAAATTTCATAATTACCCAAAGAAAGCTTGCTAAGCACGTGATTGGCTCTGGCAGGGGTCTTTTTGCAAACGTTGAAAAATCTGGGGAGTTGGACGTAATTTGCCTAAAATAAAATAAGTGGAGGATGATGTGGCATGTTCTCTCCCCTTAGATCTTGGGAGGCAAATCTAGGGCTCGGATCAAGCCTCCAAAATAGGGCCTTTGTTTCTTCTTCGCTCCAAACCAAAGGGGACGCCACCCTTTTCTTCACCCCCAAATCGAGGGTGGTGGCTTGCATGATCCCCCTATGCTTTACCTTTGCTAGTCCCTTAGCAAACACTTATTTGAAAGAATAAGTGAAGAAAAAGAAAAAGAAAGGGAAAATAAAGAAATTATGATAATATTGAGCATTGAACTTATCTTCATAAGATTGTAGTTTGGAGCTCCGTCAGACATTTGGATTATTAGTGTGTCGGAACCTTAATGGGAGATGTATTTAAAACCTAACAACCTCTAAGTTCCACAGGACTCCTATTCAAGATACCTCAACAGTCAGCTCAGAACAAGTCTACATACACCAATTCTTATGACTATGAATCTTTACTTGTACGGTGTAAGTGAGGTATATCTCCCCATATCAGAAGTAGCAAAGAAACAGCCTCCCTCAACAAGGTAACTCTAGTTCCCCAATCTTGCAACTCTTTCCTCGAGGAGCGGAGATGTTTCCTTCTAAGTTCAAGTACAACCAACTCAAGAAGAGGGGATGGAGAAAAGAATGGACGGTAACCAGTGTAGCTACCTATCCTTGGATGCATGACCAGTGTAGCCAAGTCATCCGCTGCAAGCTTACAAAAATTTGTCTTTGAAGCTCTTATTGTATTTTTTTTATCCTTGTATATACACTCCGGCAGGCATTTTACTTTTCAATCAGGCCTGTCCACTTTTGGAGATTCTGCATTTTTCCATACTTTTTTTGAAAGCATATACAAGGTGCAGCATGTACATAAGGAGTTTTTCCTCTTGAGCTAATAGACTATACCTCTTTTGAAGCACTATTGCAACCCCACAACATTATGTCTTTAGACCTCAACATCGCTAGACCAGGTTGAGACACACTTCCTTCCCTAAAGGAAGACGAGAGGTTCCGCCTAGATGTACTACCCTCGTATGCAACCCCAAGCCAAAAGATTGCCTCCTCACTACCTCATCCATGAAGAGCTACGTGTAGAGTGCTTGTCCAAGATAAGCCACGGTCTGAAAGAATCATGCTTGTGTTGTTAAATATTCTACTTAGCCTAATCAAGATGACATGTGAACATAGCCTTATGGACTCAAGGAATTAATTCACTAGGACCGGAAAAGTCTTAACTCCATTTCTTATAAGGTTCCTCTGAAGTTAAGTGGATTAAGGCCCAACTAAGCTCCATTCTTCAATTTTATTCCAGACATAGTTTAAATGTCAATACTATCTTGAAAAATGCATATGCAAGAAAATATGTGAAATGCAAAGAAAGCATTTTTTTTGGAAAAATGATGCACATGTGAAAAGAACATTTAAAAAAAACAATTTTCTAATTTTGAACTTTTTATGGATTTTTTGGAGAAAAATGCAGGTGTAAAAGAAAGGGTTTTTTTAATTTATGCAGGTTTTTTTTATAGATTTTTGGTTTTGTAGTTTTTTTAAAAAATAAAAAGGGTTAGTAAATTATATACAAGTATTTTTTATGTGTTTTTATTTTTATTTTATTTTGTTTTTGTTTTTGTTTTTTGTTTTTATTTTGTTTTTTTATTATTTTTTTGTTTTGTTTTGTTTTATTTTTTTTACACACGTGGATTTTATAAAATTATATACATATCCCCCAAAATAATTATCTTAAAAAGTACGAGTTATGTTTAAAGTATATATACGATATATACGACACCCCCTATACTTAGCTCGAACTATGTCCTCATAGTGATCAGAGAGCGACAAAGGAAGACATAACTCGTTCTAAGTATAGAAAAGTGAAAAGACTCCTATGCTACAACGACTCAAAGAAAAGATAAAAAGAAGAGAAGTTGGTGATCCCCCCTAAACTTAGCTCAAGTAATCCTAAGTATAGTAGAGTGTACAAAGGGGAAAAACCGATGAAGAGAATGTACAGACTCAAAAATAAAAAGATGATATGAACAACATCACCCCCTATACTTAGGGTAGAGTATCCCTAAGTATAGGCAACAACAATAAGAGTGGTGAACTGGATGAATATGAACAACACAACTCCTTCACCCCCCATACTTAGGACAAAGCACATCCTAAGTATAGCATACACACACACATGGAAAAGGGGTAAATGATAAAACGGTAGAAGAAAGAGTGAAACGAAATGATATACAAAAGGAGTGGAAAAGGTCAAGAAGGTCGATATTAGGGTTATCATTAGATATAAACTGAGTAGGATCGACAAAGAATGTATCCTCGGCGGTTTCAGATTGTGCAGGCCTAAACCGATCAATGGAAGTAGTATGGTCATGTCCTGCCTGGGAAGTTTCGCAAACATCAAAGTAAAATGGCTCGAAATTATTATCATAAAAAGTAGGATCAATTTCAGCCTGACGAGCCTCTACTGGATCATCATCTTTATCAAAAGGCCCAAATTCCGTTATGAAAGCAATCAAATCAAATTTGGCCTGATCGGTCTAATCTAACTCAGGGTGAATAGGAACGGACTCATCAGTAAAAGTAGTCGAATCATGTCCGTCCTGTCTAGTCTCAAAGTATGCCTTCCGCTCTAGGGTGTCTATCGTGTAAATTCCACGGATGTCATCAATGCATCTCCACATACCAGAAGGGGGGACTCCAAGGTCTATGCTTTCTGAGTCTTCCTCTTTCAAGAGGAATTCTTGGGTTTCCTTTTTATCCAACATATAACAAGAATCTCTGATATTATCATCGAGGTCAAATTCCTTGGGGTTGGCTAACACAGGCGGGCTCTTATGGGATGCAGGTCTCTGGTCGGTAGTGGGTGTAGTGATCAACACATCGCTCCCTACATCAGAACGGAAGGGAATCTCTCTTGAACAATAATCAATAACGGCTCCCGCAGATACGAGGAAAGGCCATCCCAAGATGATTGGAGGGTGCTCCACAGGGGTGGAGGTCTCCATGGGTATTACGACAAAATCGGAAGTGAATTTCATGCCTGAATAAAAATGACAACATTTTCTAGAATACCCTTTGGACTCTTGATAGATCCATCAACAAATTAAATTATCATCCTGGTTTTCTTGAGAGGCCCAAGATGGAGAGACTGTACCATAGAGAAGGGTATTATATTAATTGACGAAGTGCCGTCAAGGAGAGTGTTATCACAAGAATGTTCAGAGATGGAGCAGCTCACAAGAGGTATGGTAGTGTTCCCTTTCTTAAAATGTGGACGGTGAGAGATGGCGTAGGCAGTGGCCATGGTCAAGATATGATGCTCAGATCTTCTCCTTTGCTTTCTCTTCTTGTGTTGAGGAGTAGATAAATTTGTCATGGCCTGTTGAAGTAGAGGTTTAATGATCTCATGAAGAATGGCTACCACTTCGGGTTCAGTCAATATTTTTTTTTTGAATTTTTGGACCTCCTCCATAGAAGGGAGGAGATCAGAATCAACATTTACACGAGGATTGCCAAGATCAGTATAAAAAGTGGAATCCTCAGGGTCAAAGTTGGGACATGTGGTGGATATTTGTGTGGGTAAATGATCGGGTATTTGGGTCCTCTCCTCACAAAATGAATCAACTATGTGTCTCCTAGAATCTTTTTATATTTTTAAAATTTTCTCATTTTTTTGTAGTTTGGGAGATTAAAAGCTCTCATGATTATCCTCAAGTGAATCCACATCCTCAAATAGTGGAGCAGCATTCTGGCTCGTATTTATGTTAAATAGATTGTTAATCCTCGAATTCATATGCTCAATCATATGTTTCAGTGTCTCAAGTGTGGAAATCATGAAAGGTGACTCCAAAATCCCATGATCGGGTGGGTTGAATGAGGGTGGGTGAGAATCAGAGTCTGTCTCTTTAAATAATGGGTTAGGTGGATATGCACAAAAATCAGGAGGAAAGTCCTCCTGGAAAAAGGAAGGTGGATCGTCTGGAGAGTGCAAGATGTCCGCGAAGATCGAATTAAAATAACTCTAGTCGGCCATCTCCGAAACAAAAGATGGGATATGGAGAGCATGAGGGTTAAGTCAAAAGATATGGAGAAAAAGTCGCAAATGCATGGAAAGATCTAGTATGCACACAAGCAATCAAACACAATACAAACCCCCTGTTCACCAACTCAACTCAATGTGAAGACCGTGAAGGTTCGGTCAATTATCTTGTCAATTTTTAGAGTTTGGTGAGAATACAATCTATCAGAGCGGTTAAACGAGCTGTTAAGAACCCAATGTTTTCAGGAGACTGGCCTAATCCCAAAGTTAGATCTTTTCTAACAAGTATGAATTACGGACCGTTTACCGACTACCCGATCAATTCAATCTGTTAAGGACGTCGCATGCTGCTTTATCGGCTACCGAAGAGATCCTCACTAGAGAACGACTAACCCAAGAGAGTAGTCTGAAAAGAGTTCGGACATGGTTCTATCCTAGTGTGCGGGTCGCTCTCTCACTACATAGAAACCAAACAATGAGGGGGTTACTCTCCTCAAAACAATGATTTTTCCTTGTGTTTATTTTAGGGTCGAGTTTTCTTTAGCAGTCCTATATTTTAGGCAGTTGTCACTTAGTTAAAATATTAGAATCACCTACCGAGTGTCCAATTTCCTTTTTAACTTATGTGAGTGAAAACAAGGAAGGAGATCAGAAATACCAATGCGTAATTAAAAACAATGATGCATGCAGGGGTTAGAGATGCGTACCTTGTTGTCGACACTCTACATGCAAGTGATCTACGCAGAATTTAAACACAAAAAAATAAACTAACCTATATGATGCAAGTGAATCGTCCTAGATGATAGCTTCTATTAACGGGCAAGAACAAGTTAATTTGACTAAGTCCAAATTACGCTCTACTCTATAGGTACAGAAATGGTTGTTTAGGGTGTTTGAACCTAATTAATTACCTGGCTCAAGCAAATTAATTAAAGCAATCAGTAGGTAGCTCACGAAATTTGTGGGAAACAAAGAAAAATAAAGTCGATGAAAACAAAACCGGTGAGGTCCCCCAAATGCACCGACACTTGGCGAAACAGACCCCGCAACAAATGAATGTCTTTTTACAAGAGTTCAAATGCTAGAAAATCTCTCTCTCTCTCTTTCTTTTTTTCCATCTCCTTCAATTCTTCTCCTCCTCTTCTCAAGCTATCCTGCGGCTCGGTGAAGAATCAAGCTGCCTCCACGTCGCTTGGGTGCTTCGGCTCTCCTAGGATCGCCTCCTTCGCTCCGTGGGCCCTCGCAAGAAAAACAAAAGAGAGAATGTGTAAGAAACACAATTTTCAAATATAAGAAAGAAAAATGTAACAAATGCAGTAGATATGAACAATGGAATAATGTGGCAAAATATAAACAGATATTTACAACCAAGAATAACAGGTCAAAAGAGAAACCTAACTACCCTCGCCATGCCTCCCCTGCAACGACACCATTTTGTTGGCACGGGTTCTTCAAGGATCGATATTTATTAATGATATAAAGTCGTTGCTATCCCAAAAATCCCGTGGCAGACAAACAAAGTTTTTTTCTTCTCTCGTTGCAAAATAATTACAAAGAATAATGTGGAGCAAGAGAATATTTTTGCTACTTATTTACATGTATAGAGAATATGATCGAACTCGAGGAGGCTACAATTCCTGAGGGTTATTCAAATAATCAACGAAAAATCAATTAAGAGAAAAATCAGAAATCTCAAAGGCAAACTATCCTTAATTTTGATTTTTTTAAAATTTTTAAAAATTTTCATTTCTTTTTTTATTTTTTGATTTTCAAATTTTTAGTGATTTTAATTTTGCATTTTTTTTAAATTTCAAATAAAGAATAATATGCACAAGTCAAGAACTATGCACACCAAACTCTTTTTGTATTTTTTAATTATATCGAAAATGCTAAGAAAAATCCAAAGAAAATATTTTTGTGTTATAAAGATATTAAAATGTTTTCGGAAATTTTTTGTAGAATCTTCATATGTTTTTGTATTTTTCTAAAAATCAAACAGTGGCAAAAATGAAAAACAATGTACAGCCTGTAGTAATTTGCAACTTAAAAATTCTTTAGGTGCCCAAAACTCCTATCAATTATTTTTATGATGAAACATAAGCAAATATCTACAAAAAAGAACTGAAATGATGATTTTTGGAATTTTATAGAATTTTATATGATTTTTATAATATTTTTAAAATATTTTTCATTTTTTTGGATTTTAGAAAGAGTTAATGACAGAATTTGGATAGAAATTAAACGATAGTAAAATAAAACTACTCTATTTTTTTAGAATTTTTGGAGTAATATTCAAATTTTTATGAATTTTTGAATTTCAGAAAGAGAAAAAAACACTATTTTTGATTTTTTTAATAATAAGAAATGATGACAAAATGCAATGAAAATTTATGCTAGGGAGATAATCACATTAGGAGCATATCATAATTTTTGAGAATTTTATTAACAAAAAAAATTTATTTTAATGAAACATACATGCAATTTAAAGTCTGGATAAATAGGATTGAAATGTAAGTGATTAATGTTCTGGAATGAAAAATTAACATGCAATAAAATAGAGGGGGGAAATGCAAATTACCAAAGTAACACGTGCACTGCACGCGATATGGAGTTGGCGGGGGTGTTTCTGCAATATCAAACACCTTGGGGTCATTGTCGTAAATTTCCCAATTTTTTTAATCTCATAGGGTTCTCTCTTGCTTCCCAAGCCTAAAGGGGAGCCTTTGTTTCCACGCAAGGGGAGAGGGGCATAGGAGGGCATCAGCGGTGAACTGAGATGGCGTCAATGGCGATCGTCGGTGGCTCGACGTGATGGGAATCTGGCGACGGCACACACGGGTGGCGGTGGTGAGCTGGAGGTCCTGTGAGCGAGGGATGCACACGAGCAAGGGAGGAATGCCCGCTCGCGGTTTTGGTGGCGGTGAACTGGAACCGCGGTGGCGTGGGATGTGCTTCGATGGGGAGGAAGTGCGGTGGTGGTCGGTTGAAGGAGAGGAGCCACCCGCTGCAGAGCACGTGGAAGACGGCAGGGCGACACACGCCCTTATGTTTGTCGACGGCGAGCAGGGGAGACCAAGAATGGTGAAGGTGGACGGGTGCGGGCTGGCGCAAGGACAGAGGGCTCGCGGCGAGCCACTCGTGTGGAGGACCAGGGCGGCGGTGAGATCTTCACGGTGGTGATGGGGTTCTTCGAGGTGACTAGGCCGGCTGGTGGAGGAGCGACCGGCATTGAAGGTGCTGGTGGAGACCGCTATAGGCACTCGAGGTGGTGGCTCTGCCTCCTGACCTCCTCTGTAGTATTTTTTATATTTTTTGTAAACAAAACTAAGAAAACCTTTTATTTATATTTTATCTATATTTTTTAAATCCCTACATAACAAATGTTAGGCAGAAAAACAATATATATATATATTGTTTTTTATTATATTTTTTATTTATAACAATTAAGATGCGGGCACGATGCTTTGATCCCAACATCATTTGCGAACGGGGATCCGATGAAAATGAGGAATCGAATCCGGTTCTTCGACCACCGTACGTGGTCGGAATTGATAGATCGTGGGAGATAGAAAAGAATGCAGAGAGATCGAGGAAGTGAGATGAAAAATCAAGTCGGTGGCGGGTTAAATTTTGAGTGATGATTCTAAGATCTAGATAAAAAATGACAACAAAATAAATAGCGAAAAAGGAAACTGGGGTTAATCTAAGATGAAAAAAAGATGAAAATGACGGATCTTACCTTAGGAGCGGAAAAGACCTTGATCATCTCGAGGAAGGCCGACACACTATCACCGGACGGCTCGGAGGCTAGGCACCCTTCTGTGACAAGAAGACTCTCGGAGACCGGGCTCCTCTCAACAAAGATTGATCAAATTAAAATGACGGGGAAGGAGCCATATAAATAGAAAAGATAATGGAGTTTGAAATTTGATTTTTTTTGAATTTTTGGATGAAGATAAGAGATAATAGAGAAAAACAAATGAGATAAAGATAAAAAGAGATAAAAATATTTACAAATATTAATTATTTTTTTGTATTTTCACCACTTTATTTATTTGCAAAATAAATGTTAATTTTTCATCTTTATGTGGTAGTTAGTTAAGAAAATTAAATATATACATATGCTATATACATATATGACATTATATACATGGGTAAATGAGCAAATTAGTTTTTTTTAAATTAATTTTTTAATTTTTATTTTTATTCTAAATAATTAGTATAAGATATTTACAAATATATACAGATACAATATATACAAAATACATGGGAAAATTGCACAAACCACCCCAGAAAACCAACTTTTTACTCATAACTCCCAAAATTACGAAAACACATCCATTTTAAAGATAATTTAATTTAGAATACAATGGAATGAGATTGGTTCAATTTGAGTTCATATGGAGCCGGAATTAGTCTTTCAATTAGTGCTTAGTGGCTTTTTTCAGGTGTGGTTGCTTTTATTCTATACATGATTTAATTATGCAATTATTTTTATTAATTAGAAGACATTTTTATTTACAACTTTTGTTTTGAGAATTATTTTGTTTGAGGTCAATTAATGTACAAATAAAATAGTGAAGTATACAAATATACACAACACACATTTTTTTGGATTTTCTTATTGAGGACCCTATCTCCCCCTACTTTATTCCTGATCGATAAAGTCAAGTCTTGACTTTCTCTCGGGGTTCAGGTCAGTCTGTATCTATTGCATATATGCAGTCTTCCTTTTTTAATTTTCATTTCTTTATTTTTCATTTATTTATTTATTTATTTTAGGTTAAAATGGTAAGAAGTGTACAATATTTACACACAAATGCAAGTTAGTAAGAATATGGAGTTAGTGTTATATACAGGTGTTTTATAAGGGATTTTAAGCTCAAATAAATGAATAAAGATGATGAATCATAGATTCATCAGCGCTCCGAGCGGCAACGTCGATATTGTGGTGCGTTGGCGAAGGATGGTGTCAGTGGAGATGTGGTGCAAGCGGTAGAGCTTCTATGGGGCGGAGGGGCTCTGTGGCATTCGGTGATGGTACTCCTCAGAGCGGTGGAAGAGGTCTCCTTGGCGAAGAGCGGAGGAAGTGCTAGAGTATCTACGGTGGAGGTGGAGCAAAAGGCTCCTGGCGCGGGGGTAGACAGTGAACAGAGATGGCGCAAAGGACTCCTTCGCATTGGGGCGCATGTGGCCAGCGGAGGTGCTGCATGGCAACGACATTGGAATCTTCTCCGACGAGCGGGGCGGCGGGCACCGCTGACAGTTAGGGAGGGCGACATCTGCTGCCTCATTGTTTTTTTTGTTTTTTTGAGAACAACAAATGATTTTCTCTCTCTTTTTTGTAATCTTTTTCTTTTTTTTTGAAATTCATGTACCTGCAATAAAATAAAATACAACGACTCGAGCACGATGGCTCAGTCCAAAAAATTAAGCAAGAATTAGTGGGCGAAGGGGTTCCGTCGATGGTGATGGATTGGAACCATGTCTATGGCCACCATATGTTGTCAGATGTGAGAGATTGTGAGATTGACAATCAGAGGTGGATCAAATCACGATGAATATTTACAGACTATTAATTAAGTCTACGAATCTAAAGTAATGACTATGAAATTAAAGTTACAAATTACACTACAATTAACCTAGATAAAAGATGAAAAATAAAGATTTGGATCTCATCTTGGGAGCGGATGAACGTTGTGATGGAATCGACGAAGATCGACTCGCTTTCACCGGACGACTCGGAAGCTGGGCACCTTTCTACCACAAGATTACTCTCGGAGATCAGGCTTCTCTCACCAAAACATTGATTAGTGTGAATGAGGGAGGAGTTAAATAAATAGAAAAAAAGAATTTGAATTTAAAAATGAATTAATTGAGAGGAAAAAAAGGAAAGATGTTAATGGTGAAATTAGTTAATTAAATTAATATATAAAATAATTTTGAAATTGAAATAATAAATACCGACAACTTAATGAACCACCTTAATGGTGGGTTAATTAAGGAATCAATTAAATTATATACATATAGTATATTATTTACAAAATAAATTAAATAAATAAATTAATTATTTTTGTCACTTTATCAATTTTGAATAATAAATGTTAATTATTTAACTTTTTAGTGGTGGTTATTTAAGGAAATTAATTATATACACATAATATATACATATGGTACATTATGTACATAGTTAAATAAGGAAATTATGTTATTTTGTGTTTTTATAATTTTTTATTTTTATTTTAAATAAATATTAAAACAATATATAAATTTATTTACAAATGCATCACGTGTAAAAAAATAAGGATAAATATATAAAATAAATAAATGGTAAAATTGCAAAAACCACCTCAGAAAATCCTCTTTCAAATCGTAACTCCAAAAAATGTGAAACTATTGTCATTTTAAAGGTAATTTTTTTTAGAATACGATTGAAGTGAGTTTGATTCAATTTGAGTTCATATGGAGTCGGAATTGGTCTTTCAATTATCACTTTATGGCTTTTTTCGAAAGTGGTTATTTTTATTATGTACATGATTTTATTTTGCAATTATTTTTATTATTTAGAGGATTATTTAATTTGAGGTAAATTTATGGACAAATAAAATAGTGTTTGTTTTATAAAAGTATACATTAAAAAAATTTAAAATAAAGAATGAAAAGTATTTACAAAATATTTTTTGGATTTCCTGATTAAAGACCATATTCCCCCTACTTTATTCTTGGTCGATCAGGTAAGTCTTGACCTTCTCTCGTGGTTTGGGTCAGCCTGTATCTATTACATATATACAATCTTTTATTTTCTTTATTTTCCCTTTTTTTCTTTCTTTATTCATTTTATGATAAAATAGTAATAAATGTATAATATCTACACATAGATGCAGGTTAATAAGATTATGGATTTGTTAATATGTACTTGTTTTATAAGGGATTTTAAGCTAATGAATAAAGATGATGAAATGCAGATTGATCACCTACTATGCTTTACCTTTGTTAGTCCCTTAGCAAACACTTATTTGATTGAATAAGTTAGTAAAAGAAAGAAAGATAAAATAAAGAATTTAGGACAATATTGAGTATAAACTTATCTTCATAAAGTTGTAGTATGGAGCTCTGTCAGACTTTCAGATTATTAGTGTAGCGGAACCTTAATGGGAAATGGATTTAGAACCTAACAACCTTCAACTTCCACAAGACTCCTATTCAGGTTACCTCAATAGTTTGGTCAGAACAAGTATACATACACAAATTCTTGTGACTATGAATCTTTACTTGTACAATATAAGTGAAATATAGCTCATCATCTGAAAAGTAGCAGAGAAACACCCTCTCTCAACAAGGTAACTCTAGTCCCCCTGTCTAGCAATTCTTTCCTTGTGGAGCGGGGATATTCCCTTCTATGTTCAAGTACAACCAGCTCAAGAAGAGGAGATGGAGAAAAGAATGGATGATAACCAGCGTATCTACCTATCCCTGGATGCATGACCAGTGTAGTCAAGTCATCCAGCTGCAAGCTTACAAAAGTTTTACTTTGAAGCTCTTATTATTTTTTGCAATACTTGTTTATGCACTCCACATACATTTTACTTTTCAATCAAGCCTGTCCACTTTTGGAGATTTTGTATTTTTTTGTTTTTTCAAATATATACAAGGTGCAATAGGTACATAAGGATTTTTCCCTCTTGAGCTAGTAGATTATCCCTCTTCTAAAGCATTATTGCAACCCCACAACATCCTGTCTTTAAACCTCATTGCTACTAGATCAGGTTGAGATGCACTACCCTTCCCAGAGGAAGACAGATATTCCCACTAGTTGTTACATACCCGTGTGTGACCCCAAGTCAAAAGATTGTGCCTCCTCACTACCTCCTCCATGAAGAGCTACGTGTATAGTGCTTGTCCAAGATAATCCATGGTCTAGAAGAATCATGCGTATGTTGTTAAATATTTTACTTAGACTAATCAAAACGACATGTGAACATAGTCTTATGGACTCAAAGAATTAAGTCGCTAGACCTGAAAAGTCTTAATTCCATTTCTTATAAACTCCTTATGAAATTAAGTGGATTAAGGTCCAAGTAAGCTCCATTCTTCAATTTTATTCCAGACTATAAATGTAAATATTATCCTAAAAAATGTAATGCAAATGCAAGAAATATATACAAAGATTTTTTAGAGAGATTTTTTTTACTTTTTTTAAGAAAAGGGTTAATAAAATATATACAAGTATATACACAAATTATACAAAATTTTTTAGGAGGATATTTTTTTGTTTTTAATTTTTTATCTTTGTTTATGTATTGTGTTTTTTAAGATGGAATGTGACCAAAATCTATATACACGTGGATTTTACGCATTTATATACATATCTTAAAAATAATAACATTTATTAAAGTACGAGTTATGTATATAGTATATGTACAGTATATACGACACCACCTATACTTAGCTCGAACTATGCCCTCATAGTGATCAAAGAGCTGCAAAGGAAGACAAAACTCGTGCTAAGTATAGAAAAGTGAAAAGAACACCATACAACAACAACTTAAAGAATGAATACAAGTCGGTGATCCCCTATACTTAGGATTAATTAATTTTAAGTATAGAAGACTGTACAAGAGGGAAAAATTGGGGAAAATAATTGCCAGACTCAACGACTCGTCTTGCCCCCCATACTTAGGGTAGAACAACCCTAAATATAGAATATCAACAAGTTGAGGGACAATCGAGAGATCAGAAGAATAGAAACACCAAAATAGATGATATGAACAACATCACCCCCTATACTTAGGGTAGAGTATCCCAAAATATAAGCAACAACATGAGTGATGAATATGACGAATATGAACAACTCAAATCATTCACCTCCCTATACCTTGGATAGAGTATATCCTAAGTATAGCACATAGATATACACATAAAAGAGGTGAACGATAAACGGAAGAAGGAAGGAGCAAATTAGGATGAAACACATATATACAAGGTACACATTATTGAGGTGCCTCTCAACAAGCGCCAGGGTTCATGCCCCTAGCTGTGCACAAAGGCTAAGACAACGAAGTATCAAGTTTCAGGGCGGCATCTGTAATGCAAATACCGTACTGTATCTATTGTCTCGGTGTGAGAATAACACCATGGTCAACAATGTGAATGGTGACACCCAGATAAGCAATCAAGCGGGTGTCTGTTACTGGTTTAATAGAAGAGGAAGTCAAGTCAGACACCGGTAGTGCAAATGAGATCTTCGGCTCAATGTCAGAATGGAGTAAATGTATGGAGTCGAAAAAAATGGACGTGGAGAAAGAAGGACCAGTCATGGAATCCTCCATGTCAATCATCGTCTCAGAAATGTATGAAAGGTCAAGATCAGGAGACTTAATAAAAAAATAGATATCCGATGCATGTGATAAAGAGAGATCAGGTATAACATTGAATAACTCAAGGGTCAGCTCATCCTTGCGAGGGTTGTCAAGGAGAGAGTAAATATCAAAATTATAAAGATCAAAGTATCGGAAGAATCAGAAAACTCAAAATAATCAGATGACTCGGTCCCATGATTCGACAGATCAGATGCACAACTAGGGAGTGAAACCGAGTACATGGAATACACCACCCGCAGATAACCCTCGGAGAGATGTGAGAAATCAGGATGATTTGAGGAAGAAAATGAATGATCGTATTCAAATAACGGGTTCTCTCTCAAGGTCATAGAAAAACCTTCCACTGGATCAGGAGGTGCATGCTCTTAGAGATCTAGGTATTTTAAGCAATCAACAGTCCCAATTTTTAATTTTTCAATTGTAACTTTTTTTGATATTTTTGAGTAAAAACACATCTAACGTATTTTTCGATCTCCTTTATTCCTATATGCACAAAACAGAGGGAGGAAAACGAAAAAGCCAATGCACGAGAAAATATAAGATGCAAATGCTAGAGATAGAGGTGCGACCCCTGACTCTAGCACTCTATATGTAATATGATTCGTGCATAAAAATAAAACTAAACTATATGCAAATGTAAGAGAGAACCGTCCTAAGAAATAACTTCTATTCGGGAAGAACCAAGTTATTATTTACCTAAGTTCAAATGAGGAACGTATATTTTTTTAGGGATTTGGAGCTAATAACTACCTAGCTCAACCAAATAAAACCTAAGGCTAGGGGCTTCACTCACCGAAAACAAAATAAAATAGAGTCAGAAACACAAATTTGTGAGAAATAAATAAAAATAAAAGCGATAGAAACAATGAGAAAACAACAGTGAGGTCCCCCAAGTGCACCAAAACTTGGAGAAACAGACCTCGAGTACAAGGTATATAGTGTCCTTTTACAAAAGTTTGAATGAATAAATAAATGGTAAAATCTGTCTAAGCTATATATGCCCCTATTAATGGTCTCCTTAAATTCTTCTTCTCCTCCTCCTACGCTCTCCTGCAGCTTTGGTGAAGAATCACGCCGCCTCCGCCTCGCTCGGGTGCTTCGACTCTCCTAGGATCGCCTCCTTTGCTCCGTGGGCCCTCTCAAGAAAAAGGAAAGAAAGAATGTGTGAAAGACATAAGTATATAAAAAATATGTGTAAGAATAAATGAGTTAGACACAATGAATCTGAACAATGAATGAATGTAGAAAATTATAAACAGAAATTTACAACCAAGAATAGTAGGTCAAATGAAAAACCTAACAACCCTTGCCGTGCCCCCCGACAATGGCACCATTTTACTGGACGTGATTTTTAAGGGTTTTAAATATGATATATTATGAACAAATGTCGTCGCAACCCAGTTAAGCATTGACAAAAACTTTTATTTACTTCTCAAACTATATTAATTACAAAAAATGTTGCAAGTAAATTTTGCTACTTAATTAACCTGTATAACAACATGATTGAACTCAGGGAGGCTACAAATCCGGAGGGTTATTCTTAATAATTTAAAAATCAATTAAAAGAAAGAGGAAATTCAAATGCAAACTATCTTGGTTTTTTTATTATTTTTTTTATATTTTTTGGAGAATGTTTTTAAATTATTAAAGAGAAAAGGGTTAGTAATATGTATTCAAGTATATACACGAAATATACAAAAAAATTTTAAGAGGATAATTTTTTTGTTTTTGTTTTTATTTTTGTTTTTTTAAATTTTTTTGTTTTGTGTTTTTTTAAGATGGAAGGTGACCAAAGTCTACACACACACACGTGGATTTTACACATTTATATACATATCCCCAATATAAGCACATTTTTATAAGTACGAGTTATGTATAAAGTATATATATAATATATACGACACCACCTATAGTTAGCTCGAACTATGTCCTCATAGTTATCAAAGAGCTGCAAAGGAAGACATAACTTGTGCTAAGTATAGACAAGTGAAAAGGACACCATACAACAACGACTCATAGAATGAATAGAAGTCGGTGGTCCCACCTTATACTTAGGATTAATTAATCCTAAATATAGAAGATTGTACAAGAGGGAAAAATTGAGGAAAATAATTGGCAGATTCAACGGCTCATCTTGCCTACCTATACTTAGGGTAGAACAACCCTAAGTATAGAATATCAACAAGTTGGAGGACAATCAAGAGATCAAAAGAATAAAAAAACCAAAATAGATGATATGAACGACATCACTCCCCCTATACTTAGGGTAGAGTATCCCTAAGTATAAGTAACAACATGAGTGATGAACAGGATGAATATGAACAACTTGAATCATTCACCCCCTATACTTAGGACATAGTACATCCTAAGTATAGCTCAGAGATATACACAGAAAAGAGGTGAACGATAAATGGAAGAAGGAAGGATCAAATCAGTACGAAACACATATATACAAGATAGACATTGTTGAGGTTCCTCTCAACAAGCTCTAGAGTTTACGCCCCTAGCTGGGCAAAGGCTAGGACAACAAAGTATCAAGGTTAGGATGGCATCTGTAATGCGAATAACGTACTGTCGCTGTTGTCTCAATGTGAGAACAACAACGTGGTCAACAATGTGAATGGTGATACCCAGTCAAGTAATCAGGCGGGTGTCTGCTTCTGGGTAAATAGAAGAGAAAGCCAAGTCAAGCATCGGCAACACAAATGAGATCGTTGTCTCAAGGCCAGAATGGAGTAAATGTGTGGAGTCAAAAAAATGAAACATGGAGAAAGAAGGACGAGTCATGGAATCCTCCATCAATCACTGTATTGAAAATGTATAGAAGGTCAAGATCATGAGACTCAATAAGAAAGCAGATATTCGACGCATGTGATGAAGAGAGATCAGGTATAAAATCGAATAACTCAAGGGTAGGCTCATCCTTGCGAGGGTTGTCTAGTAGATAAGAAATATCAAAACAGAAAGATCAAAAGTATTGAAAGAATCAGAAAACTTAGAATAATCAAAAGAGTCGGTCTCGTGATTCTATAGATCAGATGCACAACCAGGGAGTGAAACTGAGTATAGAGAACACACCGCCCGCAGATAACCCTCGGGGAGATGTGAGAAATCAGGATGATTCGAGGAAGAAAATGAATGATCATATTCAAATAACGGATTCTCTCTCGAAGTCATAGAAAAGCCATCCAATGGATCAGGAGATGCAAGCTCATAGAAATCTAGGTTAAGATCAAAAAGATCATTGTTTTGCTTGAGTGAAGGGATCTGATCTTGGGAAATATTGGACAACATTTGGCCCTCAGAGTGAAGGGTGGGAGGGAGGGAAAACATGTGTGATGATGATTTTTTAGGTGATTGCTAATGATCTTGAGAAAATGAACGTAACAAACTCAATACCAAGCACATACAAACACAATGCAAACCCCCAATTCACCAACTCAACGTAATGTGAAGATCGTGAAGGTTCAGGGCAATTATCTAGACAATTTTAGAGTTAGGTGATCAAACACAAAGTTATACAAACACGTAGGAAGGCCTGGGATTGGGGCACTAATACTTAGTGTGTAAGTGGCAAACAAATGCGAATACAATGAGGGATCGCTCTCCCAAGATGATGATATGAATCAATTACGTTTAATTTTAAGGGTCCAAGTGATATTAGAATTCTTAATTTTTAATTTTTCAATTTTCATATTTTTTGATATTTGTGAATAAAAACACGACTAATGTATTTTTCGATTTCCTTTATTCCTATATCCACAAAATATACGGAGGAAAACGAAAAAGCTGATGTACAAGAAAATATGATATGCAAATGCTAGAGATAGAGGTGCATACCTGACTCCAGCACTCTAATGCAATATGATCCGCGCATAAAAATAGAACTAAACTGTACGCAAATATAAGCGAGAAATATCCTAAGCAATAACTTCTATTCAGGAAGAACCAAGTTATTATTTGCCTAAGTCCAAACGATCTATAGGAACGTATATTCTTTTTTGGTTTTGGACCTGATAACTACCTAGCTCAACCAAATAAAACCTAAGGCTAGGGGCTACACTTATAGAAAACAAAATAAAATAAAGTTATAAAATACAATTCTGCAAAAAAATAAAAATAAAAGCGATAAAAATAACGAGAAAACAATGGTGAGGTCCCCAAGTGCACCGGCACTTGGCGAAACAGACCCGAGTACAAGGTATATACTGTCCTTTTACAAAAGTTTGAATGTATAAGAGACACGAGTAATAAAATGGTAAAATCTATCTAATCTATCGATGACCCAATTAGTGGTCTCCTTAAATTCTTTTCCTCCTCCTAAGCTCTCCTGCGGCTTCAGTGAAGAATCTAGCCGCCTTCGCCTCACTCGGGTGCTTCAGCTCTCCTTGGATCGCCTCCTTTGCTTCGCGGGCCCTTGCAAGAAAAAGGAAAGAAAGAATGTGTAAGAGACACAAGTACATAAAAAATATGTGCAAGAATGAATGAGTTAGATATAACGAAGATGAATAATGAATGAATGTAAGAAAATATAAACATAAATTTACAACCAAGAATAATAGGTCAAATGAAAAACCTAACTACCCTCGTTGTGGCTCCCTGTCTACGACACAAATTTTTTGGACGGTTATTTTCTGGTTTTTTTTGTTTATGAAAGTGATGTCATCGCGACCCAAATAATCCCTCAACAAAAATTTATTTTGATTCTTAAGCCGAAAAAATACAAAAATATAGCAAGAGAATTTTACTATTTAATTTCCTTCTATAGCAACAGGATCAAACTCAAGGAGGATACAAATCCCGAGGGTTATTCTAATAATTGAAAAATCAATTATAAGTATAAGGAATCTCAATGTACACTATGCTTGGTTTTTTCTAAATTTATTTTTTTTAATTTTTTAATTTTGTATTTTTTATTTTTTGATTTTTATTTTTCAGTGGTTTTTAATTTTGCAAATTTTAAAATTTCAAGAATATTATTTTCAAAGAAAATTTATCCACAATAGAAATGCATTTTTATTGTTCAAATATGATAAAAATGATAAAAAATGCCTAAAGAATTTTTTTGTTTTAACCATCTTTACTATTTTTAGTGATTTTTGGCTGATTTTTCGATTTTTTAGATGTCTAAAGTGAATAAAAACATGAAAAATCTAACTATGAATAGACAAGAATATTTTGCAATTTAAAACTAAAAATATATTCAAAATTACTGGATTTATTTTTCCTAAAAACTATGAGAAATTATCTACAAACATGAGGTGAAATCATAATTTTTGAAACTTTCTAGATTTTTTAAGATTTTTATATGGTTTTGAGTATTTTGCATTTTTTTGGTTTTAAAAATAATTTATGCGTGAAATTTGCACATGAAAAAAATACAAAAAAGAAAACTATTCCATTTTTTGGTATTTTTGACGTAATATTTGAATTTTTATGATTTTCAAATTTCAAACAATGAAAAATGCTATGTTTTTTATTTTTTAATGATATAAAATGGAAATAAATTGCCATAAAAAAATTACACTATGAAAAGACACACAACATGAATATAACATGGATTTTTAAGAATTTATTGAGCACGAAAAACATTTATTTAATGATATAAGCAAACAAATATAAGTCTAGAATATTGAGATATAAATGCCAATTTTTATTGTTTTTGCATGAAAAAGTAACAAGAAAGAAATACGTGGGCAAAATTCACAATTTACCTAAGGAAAACGTGCTAAGTACGTGATTGGCTCCGACAGGGATCTTTTTGCGAACGTCAAGAAATCCAGAGAGCCAGATGTAATTTGCCCAAATTAAATAAGTGGAGGATGATGTGGTGCGTTCTCGCCCCTTAGATCTAGGGCAACAAATCAAGGGCTCAGATCGAGCCCCTCAAAATAGGGCTCTCGTTTCTTCTTCGCTCCAAAGCAAAGGGGGAGCCACCCCTTTCTTCACCCCCAAATCGAGGGCGGTGGCTTGCATGCGATCCGGGCGGTAGCGTCGATGATGCGGTGGGTTGATGAAGGATGACGTCGGTGGAGATGTGGTCCAGGCGGTAGAGCTTTGATGGGGTAGATGGGCTCTGCGGTGTTCGCTGATGGTACTCCTCCGAGTGGTGGAGGGGGTCTTCCTGGAGAAGAGCGCCAGAAGTACTCGAGGATGGCGGCGTCTTCTTCAGGTGGAGTGTGATTAGTGGCATGTTGGTGCTGGCATGGGCCTTGCCGATGGTGGGGCGATATCGAGATGGCGGAGGGCTAACAATGCGATGGAGGGACTCTACAAGAGGGGACGACGGTGATCGAGCAAAGAAGGAGGGTGGCATGGCTGATCCGCTCCAGGCGGAGGGGTTGGATCGGCGGTTGCACGGACCCATGGTGGAGGTGGAGAAGAAGGCTCCTGGCGCATGGGTCAGTGGTGAATAGGAACGGACTCATCAGTAAAAGTAGTCGAATCATGTCCGTCCTGTCTATTCTCAAAGTATGCCTTCCGCTCTAGGGTGTCTATCGTGTAAATTCCGCGGATGTCATCAATGCATCTCCACATACCAGAAGGGGGGACTCCAAGGTCTATGCTTTCTGAATCTTCCTCCTTCAAGAGGAATTCTTGGGTTTCCTTTTTATCCAACATATAACAAGAATCTCTGATATTATCATCGAGGTCAAATTCCTTGGGGTTGGCTAACACAGGCGGGCTCTTATGGGATGCAGGTCTCTGGTCGGTAGTGGGTGTAGTGATCAACACATCGCTCCCTACATCAGAACGGAAGGGAATCTCTCTTGAACAATAATCAATAACGGCTCCCGCAGATACGAGGAAAGGCCATCCCAAGATGATTGGAGGGTGCTCCACAGGGGTGGAGGTCTCCATGGGTATTACGACAAAATCGGAAGTGAATTTCATGCCTGAATAAAAATGACAACATTTTCTAGAATACCCTTTGGCCTCTTAATAGATCCATCAACAAATTAAATTATCATCCTGGTTTTCTTGAGAGGCCCAAGATGGAGAGACTGTACCATAGAGAAGGGTATTATATTAATTGACGAAGTGCCGTCAAGGAGAGTGTTATCACAAGAATGTTCAGAGATGGAGCAGCTCACAAGAGGTATGGTAGTGTTCCCTTTCTTAAAATGTGGATGATGAGAGATGGCGTAGGCAGTGGCCATGGTCAAGATATGATGCTCAGATCTTCTCCTTTGCTTTCTCTTCTTGTGTTGAGGAGTAGATAAATTTGTCATGGCCTGTTGAAGTAGAGGTTTAATGATCTCATGAAGAATGGCTACCACTTCGGGTTCAGTCAATATTTTTTTTGAATTTTTGGACCTCCTCCATAGAAGGGAGGAGATCAGAATCAACATTTACACGAGGATTGCCAAGATCAGTATGAAAAGTGGAATCCTCAGGGTCAAAGTTGGGACATGTGGTGGATATTTGTGTGGGTAAATGATCGGGCATTTGGGTCCTCTCCTCACAAAATGAATCAACAATGTGTCTCCCAGAATCTTTTTATATTTTTAAAATTTTCTCATTTTTTTGTAGTTTGGGCGATTAAAAGCTCTCATGATTATCCTCAAGTGAATCCACATCCTCAAATAGTGGAGCAGCATTCTGGCTCGCATTTATGTTAAATAGATTGTTAATCCTTGAATTCATATGCTCAATCATATGTTTCAGTGTCTCAAGTGTGGAAATCATGAAAGGTGACTCCAAAATCCCAGGATCGGGTGGGTTGAATGAGGGTGGGTGAGAATCAGAGTCTGTCTCTTTAAATAATGGGTTAGGTGGATATGCACAAAAATCAGGAGGAAAGTCCTCCTGGAAAAAGGAAGGTGGATCGTCTGGAGAGTGCGAGATGTCCGCGAAGATCGAATTAAAATAACTCCAGTCGGCCATCTCCGAAACAAAAGATGGGATATGGAGAGCATGAGGGTTAAGTCAAAAGATATGGAGAAAAAGTCGCAAATGCATGGAAAGATCTAGTATGCACACAAGCAATCAAACACAATACAAACCCCCTGTTCACCAACTCAACTCAATGTGAAGACCGTGAAGGTTCGGTCAATTATCTTGTCAATTTTTAGAGTTTGGTGAGAATACAATCTATCAGAGCGGTTAAACGAGCTGTTAGGAACCCAATGTTCTCAGGAGACTGGCCTAATCCCAAAGTTAGATCTTTTCTAACAAGTATGAATTACGGACCGTTTACCGGCTACCCGATCAATTCAATCTATTAAGGACGTCGCATGCCGCTTTATCGGCTACCGAAGAGATCCTCACTAGAGAACGACTAACCCAAGAGAGTAGTCTGAAAAGAGTTCGGACATGGTTCTATCCTAGTGTGTGGGTCGCTCTCTCACTATATAGAAACCAAACAATGAGGGGGTTACTCTCCTCAAAACAATGATTTTTCCTTGTGTTTATTTTAGGGTCGAGTTTTCTTTAGCAGTCCTGTATTTTAGGCAGTTGTCACTTAGTTAAAATATTAGAATCGCCTACCGAGTGTCCAATTTCCTTTTTAACTTATGTGAGTGAAAACAAGGAAGGAGATTGGAAATGCCAATGCGTGATTAAAAACAATGATGCATGCAAGGGTTAGAGATGCGTACCTTGTCGTCGACACTCTACATGCAAGTGATCTACGCAGAATTTAAACACAAAAAAATAAACTAACCTATATGATGCAAGTGAATCGTCCTAGATGATAGCTTCTATTAACGGGCAAGAACAAGTTAATTTGACTAAGTCCAAATTACGCTCTACTCTATAGGTACAGAAATGGTTGTTTGGGGTGTTTGAACCTAATTAATTACCTGGCTCAAGCAAATTAATTAAAGCAATCAGTAGGTAGCTCACAAAATTCGTGGGAAACAAAGAAAAATAAAGTCGATGAAAACAAAACCGGTGAGGTCCCCCAAGTGCACCGACACTTGGCGAAACAGACCCCGCAACAAATGAATGTCTTTTTACAAGAGTTCAAATGCTAGAAAATCTCTCTCTCTCTCTTTCTTTTTTTCCATCTCCTTCAATTCTTCTCCTCCTCTTCTCAAGCTATCCTGCGGCTCGGTGAAGAATCAAGCTGCATCCATGTCGCTTGGGTGCTTCGTCTCTCCTAGGATCGCCTCCTTCGCTCCGTGGGCCCTCGCAAGAGAAAGAAAAGAGAGAATGTGTAAGAAACACAATTTTCAAATATAAGAAAGAAAAATGTAACAAATGCAGTAGATATGAACAATGGAATAATGTGGCAAAATATAAACAGATATTTACAACCAAGAATAGCAGGTCAAAAGAGAAACCTAACTACCCTTGCCATGCCTCCCCGGCAACGACACCATTTTGTTGGCACGGGTTCTTCAAGGATCGATATTTATTAATGATATAAAGTCGTTGCTATCCCAAAAGTCCTGTGGCAGACAAACAAAGTTTTTTTCTTCTCTCGCTGCAAAATAATTACAAAGAATAATGTGGAGCAAGAGAATATTTTTGTTATTTATTTACATGTATAGATAATATGATCGAACTCGAGGAGGCTACAATTCCTGAGGGTTATTCAAATAATCAACGAAAAATCAATTAAGAGAAAAATCAGAAATCTCAAAGGCAAACTATCCTTGATTTTTATGGATTTTTTTTAAAATTTTTAAAATTTTCATTTCTTTTTTATTTTTTGATTTTCAAATTTTTAGTGATTTTAATTTTGCATTTTTTTAAATTTCAAATAAAGAATAATATGCACAAGTCAAGAACTATGCACACCAAACTCTTTTTGTATTTTTTAATTATATCAAAAATGCTAAGAAAAATCCAAAGAAAATATTTTTGTGTTATAAAGATATTAAAATGTTTTTGGAAATTTTTGTAGAATCTTCATATGTTTTTGTATTTTTCTAAAAATCAAACAGTGGAAAAAATGAAAAACAATGTACAGCCTGGAGTAATTTGCAACTTAAAAATTCTTTAAGTGCCCAAAACTCCTATCAATTATTTTTATGAGAAACATAAGAAAATATCTACAAAAAAGAACTGAAATGATGATTTTTGGAATTTTATAGAATTTTATATGATTTTTATAATATTTTTAATATTTTTCATTTTTTTGGATTTTAGAAAGAGTTAATGACGGAATTTGGATAGAAATTAAACGACTGTAAAATAAAACTACTCTATTTTTTTAGAATTTTTGGAGTAATATTCAAATTTTTATGAATTTTTGAATTTCAGGAAGAGAAAAAAACACTATTTTTGATTTTTTTTAATAATAAGAATTGATGACAAAATGCAATGAAAATTTATGCTAGGGAGATAATCACATTAGGAGCATATCATAATTTTTGAGAATTTTATTAACAAAAAAATTTATTTTAATGAAGCATACATGCAATTTAAAGTCTGGATAAATAGGATTGAAATGTAAGTGATTAATGTTCTGGAATGAAAAATTAACAGGCAATAAAATAGAGGGGGGAGATGCAAATTACCCAAGTAACACGCGATATGGAGTTGGCGGGGGTGTTTCTGCAATATCAAACACCTTGGGGGCATTGTCGTAAATTTCCCAATTTTTTTAATCTCATAGAGTTCTCTCTTGCTTCCCAAGCCTAAAGGGGAGCCTTTGTTTCCACGCAAGGGGAGAGGGGCATAGGAGGGCATCAGCAGTGAACTGAGATGGCGTCAATGGCGATCGTCGGTGGCGCGACGTGATGGGAATCTGGCGATGGCGCACACAGGTGGCGGTGGTGAGCTGGAGGTCCTGTGGGCGAGGGAATGCACGCGAGCAAGGGAGGAACGCCCGCTCGCGGTGTCGGCGGCGGTGAACTGGAACCGCGGTGGCGTGGGATGTGCTTCGATGGGGAGGAAGTGCGGTGGTGGTCAGTTGAAGGAGAGGAGCCACCCGCTGCAGAGCACGTGGAAGACGGCAGGGCGACACACGCCCTTATGTTTGTTGACAGCGAGCATGGGAGACCAAGAATGGTGAAGGTGGACGGGTGCGGGCTGGCGCGAGGACAGAGGGCTCGCGGCGAGCCACTCGTGTGGAGGATCAGGGCAGCGGTGAGATCTTCACGGTGGTGATGGGGTTCTTCGAGGTGACTAGGCCGGCTGGTGGAGGAGCGACCAGCGTTGAAGGTGCTGGTGGAGACCGCTATAGGCACTCGAGGTGGCGGCTCTGCCTCCTGACCTCTTTTTTAGTATTTTTTATATTTTTTGTAAACAAAACTAAGAAAACCTTTTATTTATATTTTTTTTATATTTTTTAAATCCCTACATAACAAATGTTAGGCAGAAAAACAATATATATGTATATATATATATATTGTTTTTTCTTATATTTTTTTATTTATAACAATTAAGATGCGGACACGATGCTTCGATCCCAACATCATTTGCGAACGGGGATCCGATGAAAATGAGGAATCGAATCCGGTTCTTCGACCACCGTACGTGGTCGGAATTGATAGATCATGGGATATAGAAAAGAATGCAGAGAGATCGAGGAAGTGAGATGAAAAATCAAGTTGGTGGCGGGTTAAATTATGGGTGATGATTCTAAGATCTAGATAAAAAAATGACAACAAAATAAATAGCAAAAAAGGAAACTAGGGTTAATCTAAGATGAAAATAAGATGAAAATGACGGATCTTACCTTAGGAGCGGAAAAGACCTTGATCATCTCGAGGAAGGCCGACACACTATCACCGGACGGCTCGGAGGCTAGGCACCCTTCTGCGACAAGAAGACTCTCGGAGATCGTGCTCCTCTCAATAAAGATTGATCAAATTAAAATGACGGGGAAGGATCCATATAAATAGAAAAGATAATGGAGTTTGAAATTTGATTTTTTTTGAATTTTTGAATGAAGATAAGAGATAATAGAGAAAAACAAATGAGATAAAGATAAAAAGAGATAAAAATATTTACAAATATTAATTATTTTTTGTATTTTCGCCACTTTATTTATTTGCAAAATAAATGTTAATTTTTTCATCTTTATGTGGTAGTTAGTTAAGAAAATTAAATATATACATATGCTATATACATATATGACATTATATACATGGGTAAATGAGCAAATTAGTTTTTTTTTAGATTAATTTTTTAAATTTTTATTTTTATTCTAAATAATTACTATAAGATATTTACAAATATATACAGATACAATATGTACAAAATACATGGGAAAATTGCACAAACCACCCTAGAAAACCAACTTTTTACTCATAACTCCCAAAATTACGAAAACACAGCCATTTTAAAGATAATTTAATTTAGAATACAATGGAATGAGATTGGTTCAATTTGAGTTCATATGGAGCCGGAATTAGTCTTTCAATTAGTGCTTAGTGGCTTTTTTCAGGTGTGGTTGCTTTTATTCTATACATGATTTAATTGTGCAATTATTTTTATTAATTAGAAGACATTTTTATTTACAACTTTTGTTTTGAGAATTATTTTGTTTGAGGTCAATTAATGTACCAATAAATAGTGAAGTATACAAATTTACACAACACACATTTTTTTGATTTTCTTATTGAGGACCCTATCTCCCCCTACTTTATTCCTGGTCGATCAAGTCAAGTCTTGACCTTCTCTCGGGGTTCAGGTCAGCCTATATCTATTGCATATATGCAGTCTTCCTTTTTTAATTTTCTTTTCTTTATTTTTTATTTATTTATTTATTTATTTTAGGTTAAAATGGTAAGAAGTGTACAATATTTACACACAAATGCAAGTTAGTAAGAATATGGAGTTAGTGTTATATACAGGTGTTTTATAAGGGATTTTAAGCTCAAATAAATGAATAAAGATGATGAATCATAGATTCATTAGTGCTCCGAGCGGCAACGTCGATATTGTGGTGCGTTGGCAAAGGATGGTGTTAGTGGAGATGTGGTGCAAGCGGTAGAGCTTCTATGGGGCGGAGGGGCTCTGTGGCATTCGGTGATGGTACTCCTCAGAGCGGTGGAGGAGGTCTCCTTGGCGAAGAGCGGAGGAAGTGCTAGAGGGCGGCAATGTCTTCTTCAGGTGGAGGGTGATCAGCGACGTGTCGGTGCTGGCGCGGGGCTCGTCGGTGGTGAGGCGACATCAAGACGACAGAGGGCTGCCGGTGCGGTGGACGGACTCTGTAGGAGGTGGCAACGGTGATCGATCGAATAAGGAGGGTGGCGTCGTAGATCCGCTCTAGGCGTAGGGGCTGGATTGGCGGTTGCACGGATCCACGGTGGAGGTGGAGCAGAAGGCTCCTGGCGCGGGGGTCGACAGTGAACAGAGATGGCGCAAAGGACTCCTTCGCATTGGGGCGCATGTGGCCAGCGGAGGTGCTGCGTGGCAACGACGTTGGAATCTTCTCCGACGAGCGAGGCGGCGGGCACCGCCGACAGTTAGGGAGGGCGGCATCTGCTGCCTCATTTTTTTTGTTTTTTTGAGAACAACAAATGATTTTCTCTCTCTTTTTTGTAATCTTTTTCTTTTTTTTGAAATTCATGTACCTGCAATAAAATAAAATACAACGACTCGAGCACGATGGCTCAGTCCAAAAAATTAAGCAAGAATTAGTGGGCGAAGGGGTTCCGTCGGTGGTGATGGATTGGAACCATGTCTATGGCCACCATATGTTGTCGGATGTGAGAGATTGTGAGATTGACAATCAGAGGTGGATCAAATCACGATGAACAATTACTGACTATTAATTAAGTCTACGAATCTAAAGTAATGACTATGAAATTAAAGTTACAAATTACACTACAATTAACCTAGATAAAAGATGAAAAATAAAGATTTGGATCTCATCTTGGGAGCGGATGAACGTCGTGATGGATTAGAGGAAGATCGACTCGCTTTCACCGGATGACTCGGAAGCTGGGCACCTTTCTACCACAAGATTACTCTCGGAGATCAGGCTCCTCTCACCAAAACATTGATTAGTGTGAATGAGGGAGGAGTTAAATAAATAAAAAAAGAATTTGAATTTAAAAATGAATTAATTGAGAGGAAAAAAGGAAAGATGTTAATGGTGAAATTAGTTAATTAAATTAATAAATAAAATAATTTTGAAATTGAAATAATAAATACCGATAACTTAATGAACCACCTTAATGGTGGGTTAATTAAGGAATCAATTAAATTACATACATATAGTACATTATTTACAAAATAAATTGAATAAATAAATTATTTTTGTCACTTTATCAATTTTGAATAATAAATGTTAATTATTTAATTTTTTAGTGGTGGTTATTTAAGGAAATTAATTATATACACATAATATATACATATGGTACATTATGTACATAGTTAAATAAGGAAATTATGTTATTTTGTGTTTTATAATTTTTTATTTTTATTTTAAATAAATATTAAAATAATATATAAATTTATTTACAAATGCATCACGTGTAAAAAAATAAGGATAAATATATAAAATAAATAAATGGTAAAATTGCAAAAACCACCTCAGAAAATCATCTTTCAAATCGTAACTCCAAAAAATACGAAACCATTGTCATTTTAAAGGTAATTTTATTTAGAATACGATTGAAGTGAGTTTGATTCAATTTGAGTTCATATGGAGTCGGATATGGTCTTTCAATTATCACTTTATGGCTTTTTTCGAAAGTGGTTATTTTTATTATGTACATGATTTTATTTTGCAATTATTTTTATTATTTAGAGGATTATTTAATTTGTGGTAAATTTATGGACAAATAAAATAGTGTTTGTTTTATAAAAATATACATTAAAAAAATTTTAAATAAAGAATGAAAAGTATTTACAAAATATCTTTTTGGATTTCCTGATTAAAGACCATATTCCCCCTACTTTATTCTTGGTCGATCAGGTAAGTCTTGACCTTCTCTCGTGGTTTGGGTCAGCCTGTATCTATTACATATATAAAATCTTTTATTTTCTTTATTTTCCTTTTTTTCTTTCTTTATTCATTTTATGATAAAATAGTAATAAATGTATAATGTTTACACATAGATGCAGGTTAATAAGATTATGGATTTGTTTATATGTACGTGTTTTATAAGGAATTTTAAGCTAATGAATAAAGATGATGAAATGCAGATTGATCACCTCCTATGCTTTACCTTTGTTAGTCCCTTAGCAAACACTTATTTGATTGAATAAGTTAGTAAAAGAAAGAAAGATAAAATAAAGAATTTAGGACAATATTGAGTATAAACTTATCTTCATAAAGTTGTAGTATGGAGCTCTGTCAGACTTTCAGATTATTAGTGTAGCGGAACCTTAATGGGAAATGGATTTAGAACCTAACAACCTTCAACTTCCACAAGACTCCTATTCAGGTTACCTCAATAGTTTGGCAAGAACAAGTATACATACACAAATTCTTGTGACTATGAATCTTTACTTGTACAATATAAGTGAAATATAGCTCATCATCTCAAAAGTAGCAAAGAAACACCCTCTCTCAACAAGGTAACTCTAGTCCCCCTGTCTAGCAATTCTTTCCTTGTGGAGCGGGGATATTCCCTTCTATGTTCAAGTACAACTAGCTCAAGAAGAGGAGATAGAGAAAAGAATGGATAAAATAACCAGTGTATCTACCTATCCCTGGATGCATGACCAGTGTAGTCAAGTCATCCAGGTGCAAGCTTACAAAAGTTTTACTTTGAAGCTCTTATTATTTTTTTGCAATACTTGTATATGCACTCCACATGCATTTTACTTTTCAATCAGGCCTTTCCACTTTTGGAGATTTTGTATTTTTTTTGTTTTTTTTTCAAATATATACAAGGTGCAATAGGTACATAAGGATTTTTCCCTCTTGAGCTAGTAGATTATCCCTCTTCTAAAGCATTATTGCAACCCCACAACATCCTGTCTTTAAACCTCATTGCTACTAGATTAGGTTGAGATGCACTACCCTTCCCAGAGGAAGACAGATATTCCCACTAGTTGTTACATACCCGTGTGCGACCCCAAGCCAAAAGATTGTGCCTCTTCACTACCTCCTCCATGAAGAGCTACATGTAGAGTGCTTGTCCAAGATAATCCATGGTCTAGAAGAATCATGCGTATGTTGTTAAATATTTTACTTAGACTAATCAAGACAACATGTGAACATAGAGTCCAAAGAATTAAGTCGCTAGACCTGAAAAGTCTTAATTCCATTTCTTATAAACTCCTTATGAAATTAAGTGGATTAAGGTCCAAGTAAGCTCCATTCTTCAATTTTATTCCAGACTATAAATGTAAATATTATCCTAAAAAATGTAATGCAAATGCAAGAAATATATACAAAGATTTTTTAGAGAGTTTTTTTTTATTTTAAAGAAAAGGGTTAATAAAATATATACAAGTATATACACAAATTATACAAAATTTTTTAGGAGGATATTTTTTTGTTTTTAATTTTTATCTTTGTTTATGTATTGTGTTTTTTTAAGATGGAATGTGACCAAAATCTATATACACGTGGATTTTAAGCATTTATATACATATCTTAAAAATAATGACATTTAGTAAAGTACGAGTTATGTATATAGTATATATACAATATATACGACACCACCTATACTTAGCTCGAACTATGCCCTCATAGTGATCAAAGAGCTGCAAAGGAAGACAGAACTCGTGCTAAGTATAGAAAAGTGAAAAGAACACCATACAACAACAACTTAAAGAATGAATACAAGTCGGTGATCCCTTCTACTTAGGATTAATTAATGTTAAGTATAGAAGACTGTACAAGAGGGAAAAATTGGGGAAAATAATTGCCAGACTCAACGACTCGTCTTGCCCCCCATACTTAGGGTAGAACAACCCTAAATATAGAATATCAACAAGTTGAGGGACAATCGAGAGATCAGAAGAATAGAAACACCAAAATAGATGATATGAACAACATCACCCCCTATACTTAGGGTAGAGTATCCCTAAATATAAGCAACAACATGAGTGATGAATATGAAGAATATGAACAACTCAAATCATTCACCTCCCTATACCTTGGATAGAGTATATCCTAAGTATAGCACATAGATATACACATAAAAGAGGTGAACGATAAACGAAAGAAGGAAGGAGCAAATTAGGATGAAACACATATATACAAGGTAGACATTGTTGAGGTGCCTCTCAACAAGCGCCAGGGTTCATGCCCCTAGCTGGGCACAAAGGCTAAGACAACGAAGTATCAAGGTTCAGGGCGGCATCTGTAATGCAAATACCGTACTGTAGCCGTTGTCTCGGTGTGAGAATAACACCATGGTCAACAATGTGAATGGTGACACCCAGATAAGCAATCAAGCGGGTGTCTGCTACTGGTTTAATAGAAGAGGAAGTCAAGTCAGACACCGGTAGCGCAAATGAGATCTTCGGCTCAATGTCAGAATGGAGTGAATGTATGGGGTCGAAAAAAATGGACGTGGAGAAAGAAGGATCAGTCATGGAATCCTCCATGTCAATCATCGTCTCAGAAATGTATGAAAGGTCAAGATCAGGAGACTTAATAAAAAACAGATATCCGATGCATGTGATAAAGAGAGATCAGGTATAACATTGAATAACTCAAGGGTCAGCTCATCCTTGCGAGGGTTATCAAGGAGAGAGTAAATATCAAACACAGAAAGATCAAAAGTATCAGAAGAAACAGAAAACTCAAAATAATCATATGACTCGGTCTCATGATTCGACAGATCAGATGCACAACTAGGGAGTGAAACCGAGTACATGGAATACACCGCCCGCAGATAACCCTCGGAGAGATGTGAGAAATCAGGATGATTCGAGGAAGAAAATGAATGATCATATTCAAATAACGGGTTCTCTCTCGAAGTCATAGAAAAACCTTCCAATGGATCAGGAGGTGCGTGCTCTTAGAGATCTAGGTATTTTAAGCAATCAACAGTCCCAATTTTTAATTTTTCAATTGTAACTTTTTTTGATATTTTTGAGTAAAAACACATCTAACGTATTTTTCGATCCCCTTTATTCCTATATGCACAAAACAGAGGGAGGAAAACGAAAAAGCCAATGCACGAGAAAATATAAGATGCAAATGCTAGAGATAGAGGTGCGACCCCTGACTCTAGCACTCTATATGTAATATGATTCGTGCATAAAAATAAAACTAAACTATATGCAAATGTAAGAGAGAACCGTCCTAAGCAATAACTTCTATTCGGGAAGAACCAAGTTATTATTTACCTAAGTCCAAACGAGAAACGTATATTTTTTTAGGGCTTTGGAGCTAATACCTACCTAGCTCAACCAAATAAAACCTAAGGCTAGGGGCTTCACTCACCGAAAACAAATTAAAATAAAGTCAGAAACACAAATTTGTGAGAAATAAATAAAAATAAAAGCGATAGAAACAACGAGAAAACAACAGTGAGGTCCCCCAAGTGCACCAAAACTTGGCGAAACAGACCTCGAGTACAAGGTATACAGAGTCCTTTTACAAAAGTTTGAATGAATAAATAAATGGTAAAATCTGTCTAAGCTATATATGCCCTTATTAATGGTCTCCTTAAATTCTTCTTCTCCTCCTCCTATGCTCTCCTGCAGCTTTGGTGAAGAATCACGCCGCCTCCGCCTCGCTCGGGTGCTTCGACTCTCCTAGGATCGCCTCCTTTGCTCTGTGGGCCCTCGCAAGAAAAAGGAAAGAAAGAACGTGTGAGAGACATAAGTATATAAAAAATATGTGCAAGAATAAATGAGTTAGACACAATGAATCTGAACAATGAATGAATGTAGAAAATTATAAACAGAAATTTACAACCAAGAATAGTAGGTCAAATGAAAAACCTAACTACCCTTGCCGTGCCCCCCGACAATGGCACCATTTTGTTGGACGTGATTTTTAAGGGTTTTAAATATGATATATTATGAACAAATGTCGTCGCAACCCAGTTAAGCATCGACAAAAACTTTTATTTACTTCTCAAACTATATTAATTACAAAAAATGTTGCAAGTAAATTTTGCTACTTAATTAACCTGTATAACAACATGATTGAACTCAGGGAGGCTACAAATCCTGAGGGTTATTCTTAATAATTTAAAAATCAATTAAAAGAAAGAGGAAATTCAAATGCAAACTATCTTGGTTTTTTTATTTTTTTTTATATTTTTTGGAGAATGTTTTTAAATTTTTAAAGAGAATAGGGTTAGTAATATATATTCAAGTATATACACGAAATATACAAAATTTTTTTAAGAGGATATTTTTTTTGTTTTTGTTTTTATTTTTGTTTTTTGTTTTTTTAAATTATTTTGTTTTGTGTTTTTTTAAGATGGAAGGTGACCAAAGTCTACACATACACGTGGATTTTACACATTTATATACATATCCCCAACATAATCACATTTTTAAAAGTACGAGTTATGTATAAAGTATATATATATAATATATACGACACCACCTATAGTTAGCTCAAACTATGTCCTCATAGTTATCAAAGAGCTGCAAAGGAAGACATAACTTGTGCTAAGTATAGACAAGTGAAAAGGACACCATACAACAACGACTCATAGAATGAATAGAAGTCGGTGGTCCCACCTTATACTTAGGATTAATTAATCCTAAGTATAGAAGATTGTACAAGAGGGAAAAATTGAGGAAAATAATTGGCAGATTCAACGGCTCATCTTGCCTACCTATACTTAGGGTAGAACCACCCTAAGTATAGAATATCAACAAGTTGGAGGACAATCAAGAGATCAAAAGAATAAAAAAGCCAAAATAGATGATATGAACGACATCACTCCCCCTATACTTAGGGTAGAGTATCCCTAAGTATAAGTAACAACATGAGTGATGAACAGGATGAATATGAACAACTTGAATCATTCACCCCCCTATACTTAGGACATAGTACATCCTAAGTATAGCTTAGAGATATACACCGAAAAGAGGTGAACGATAAATGGAAGAAGGAAGGATCAAATTAGTACGAAACACATATATACAAGATAGACATTGTTGAGGTGCCTCTCAACAAGCTCTAGAGTTTACGCCCCTAGCTGGGAAAAGGCTAGGACAACGAAGTATCAAGGTTAGGATGGAATCTGTAATGCGAATAACGTACTGTCGCTGTTGTCTCAATGTGAGAACAACAACGTGGTCAACAATGTGAATGGTGATACCCAGTCAAGTAATTAGGCGGGTGTCTGCTTCTGGGTAAATAGAAGAGAAAGCCAAGTCAAGCATCAGTAGCACAAATGAGATCGTTGGCTCAGAGCCAGAATGGAGTAAATGTGTCATGGAATCCTCCATCAATCACTGTCTTGAAAATGTATGGAAGGTCAATATCATGAGACTCAATAAGAAAGCAGATATTCGATGCATGTAATGAAGAGAGATCAGGTGTAAAATCGAATAACTCAAGGGTAGGCTCATCCTTGCGAGGGTTGTCTAGTAGATAAGAAATATCAAAACAGAAAGATCAAAAGTATTGAAAGAATCAGAAAACTCAGAATAATCAGAAGAGTCGGTCTCGTGATTCTACAGATCAGATGCACAACCAGGGAGTGAAACTGAGTACAGAGAACACACCGCCCGCAGATAACCCTCTGGGAGATGTGAGAAATCAGGATGATTCGAGGAAGAAAATGAATGATCATATTCAAATAACGGATTTTCTCTCGAAGTCATAGAAAAGCCATCCAATGGATCAGGAGATGCAAGCTCATAGAAATCTAGGTTAAGATCAAAAAGATCATTGTTTTGCTAGAGTGAAGGGATCTGATCTTGGGAAATATTGGACAACATTTGGCCCTCAGAGTGAAGGGTGGGAGGGAGGGAAAACATGTGTGATGATGATTTTTTAGGTGATTGCTAATGATCTTGAGAAAATGAACGTAACAAACTCAATACCAAGCAGCACATACAAACACAATGCAAACCCCAATTCACCAACTCAACGTAATGTGAAGATCGTGAAGGTTCAGGGCAATTATCTAGACAATTTTAGAGTTAGGTGATCAAACACAAAGTTATACAAACACGTAGGAAGGCCTGGGATTGGGGCACTAATACTTAGTGTGTAAGTGGCAAACAAATGCGAATACAATGAGGGATTGCTCTCCCAAGATGATGATATGAATCAATTACGTTTAATTTTAAGGGTCCAAGTGATATTAGAATTCTTAATTTTTAATTTTTCAATTATCATATTTTTTGATATTTGTGAATAAAAACACGTCTAATGTATTTTTCGATTTCCTTTATTCCTATTTCCACAAAATATACGGAGGAAAACGAAAAAGCTGATGTACAAGAAAATATGATATGCAAATGCTAGAGATAGAGGTGCATACCTGACTCCAACACTCTAATGCAATATGATCCGCGCATAAAAATAGAACTAAACTGTATCCAAATATAAGCGAGAAATATCCTAAGCAGTAACTTCTATTCAGGAAGAACCAAGTTATTATTTGCCTAAGTCCAAACGATCTATAGGAACATATATTCTTTTTGGGTTTTGGACCTAATAACTACCTAGCTCAACCAAATAAAACCTAAGGCTAGGGGCTACACTCATAGAAAACAAAATAAAATAAAGTTATAAAACACAATTCTGCAAAAAATAAATAAAAATAAAAGCGATAAAAATAACGAGAAAACAACGGTGAGGTCCCCCAAGTGCACCGGCACTTGGTGAAACAGACCCGAGTACAAGGTATATACTGTCCTTTTACAAAAGTTTGAATGTGTAAGAGACACGAGTAATAAAATGGTAAAATCTATCTAATCTATCGATGCCCCAATTAGTGGTCTCCTTAAATTCTTTTCCTCCTCCTAAGCTCTCCTGCGGCTTCGGTGAAGAATCTAGCCGCCTTCGCCTCGCTCGGGTGCTTCAGCTCTCCTTGGATCGCCTCCTTTGCTTCGCGGGCCCTTGCAAGAAAAAGGAAAGAAAGAATGTGTAAGGGACACAAGTACATAAAAAATATGTGCAAGAATGAATGAGTTAGATATAGCGAAGATGAATAATGAATGAATGTAAGAAAATATAAACAGAAATTTACAACCAAGAATAATAGGTCAAATGAAAAACCTAACCCTCCTTGTGCCTCCCTGGCTACGACACAAATTTTTTGGACGGTTATTTTCTGGTTTTTTTTTGTTTATGAAAGTGATGTCATCGCGACCCAAATAATCCCTCAACAAAAAATTATTTTGATTCTTAAGCCGAAAAAATACAAAAATATAGCAAGAGAATTTTACTATTTCATTTCCTTGTATAGCAACATGATCGAACTCATGGAGGATACAAATCCCGAGGGTTATTCTAATAATTGAAAAATCAATTATAAGTATAAGGAATCTCAATTTACACTATGCTTGGTTTTTTCTAAATTTATTTTTTTTAATTTTTTAATTTTGTATTTTTTATTTTATGATTTTTATTTTTCAGTGGTTTTTAATTGTGCAAATTTTAAATTTTCAAGAATATTATTTTCAAAGAAAATTTATACACAATAGAAATGCATTTTTATTGTTCAAATATGATAAAAATGATAAAAAATGCCTAAAGAATTTTTTTGTTTTAACCATCTTTACTATTTTTAATGATTTTTGGCTGATTTTTCGATTTTTTAGATGTCTAAAGTGAATAAAAACATGAAAAATCTAACTATGAATAGACAAGAATATTTTGCAATTTAAAACTAAAAATATAATCAAAATTACTGGATTTATTTTTCCTAAAAACTATGAGAAATTATCTACAAACATGAGGTGAAATCATAATTTTTGAAATTTTCTAGATTTTTTAAGATTTTTATATGGTTTTGAGTATTTTGCATTTTTTTGTTTTAAAAATAATTTATGCGTGAAATTTGCACAGGAAAAAATACAAAAAAGAAAACTATTCTATTTTTTGGAATTTTTGACGTAATATTTGAATTTTTATGATTTTCAAATTTCAAACAATGAAAAATGCTATGTTTTTTATTTTTTAATGATATAAAATGGAAATAAATTGCCATGAAAAAATTACACTATGAAAAGACACACAACATGAATATAACATGAATTTTTAAGAATCTATTGAGCACGAAAAACATTTATTTAATGATATAAGCAAGTAAATATAAGTCTGGAATATTGGGATATAAATGCCAATTTTTATTGTTTTTGCATGAAAAAGTAACAAGAAAGAAATGCGTGGGCAAAATTCACAATTTACCTAAGGAAAACGTGCTAAGTACGTGATTGGCTCCGACAGGAATCTTTTTGCGAACGTCAAGAAATCTAGAGAGCCAGATGCAATTTGCCCAAATTAAATAAGTGGAGGATGATGTGGTGCGTTCTCGCCCCTTAGATCTAGGGCAACAAATCAAGGGCTCAGATCGAGCCCCTCAAAATAGGTCTCTCGTTTCTTCTTCGCTCCAAAGCAAAGGGGGAGCCACCCCTTTCTTCACCCCCAAATCGAGGGCGGTGGCTTGCATGCGATCCGGGCGGTAGCGTCGATGATGCGGTGGGTTGACGAAGGATGACGTCGGTGGAGATGTGGTCCAGGCGGTAGAGCTTTGATGGGGTAGATGGGCTCTGCGGTGTTCGCTGATGGTACTCCTCCGAGTGGTGGAGGGGGTCTTCCTGGAGAAGAGCGCCAGAAGTACTCGAGGATGGCGGCGTCTTCTTCAGGTGGAGTGTGATCAGTGTCATGTTGGTGCTGGCATGGGGCTTGCCGGTGGTGGGGCGATATCGAGATGGCGGAGGGCTGGCAGTGCGATGGAGGGACTCTGCAAGAGGGGACGACGGTGATCGAGCGAAGAAGGAGGGTGGCATGGCAGATCCGCTCCAGGCGGAGGGGTTGGATCGGCGGTTGCACGGACCCATGATGGAGGTGGAGAAGAAGGCTCCTGGCGCATGGGTCAGTGGTGAACGGAGATGGCATGGAGGACTCCTTCACGTGGGGGCACCTAGGCCAGCGGAGTTGCTGTGCAGCGGCTGCGACGTTGGAGTCTTCTCCGACGAGGGGGTGGCGGCCACCGCTGGCGGTTGGGGAGGGCGACACATGCTGCTTACTGTTTTTATTTATTTATTTTGAGAACAACAAATGTTTTTTGCTCTCTCTTTTTTGTAATCTTTTTCTTTTTTTTTTGAAATTCATGTATCTGCAATAAAATAAAATACGACTCAAGACAGGGCTCGGTCCAAAAAAAAAATTAAGGGATATTTACCCATAACCCTGAGTAATTCCTTAATCTCAATCATAACCCTGCATAATCGCGAATTACATGAGAAACCCTATATAGTCACTCCGTCTCACACCTGTAACCTTCCGTTAATTTAAGACGTTAACCCAATCATATGAATGAGTTAATCTAACTCATCATCGATCAATGGTCAGGATTATATCTATTTGCTTTTAAAAAACGAAAAAAAACTAGCAGGAGGGGTGACGGGAGGAAGGGCGGTGCTTCGCAGGGGCTTCAGGCGTGCGGGAGGGGTGACGACGGCGGCGAGCCGCTGTGCGGGGTGGGGGCTTCCAGGGAGGCGGTGGGGCGGGACTTCCAGACACGTAAGGGCGCTCTGTCTGGACCCTTGGTGTTTCAGCCGTGGGAGGGGGGTTGCAGGCACGCACACGGACGACGCATGGAGAGGAGGGACAAGCAGGAAGTGCGGAGGAGCAGGGGGGAGGGGGCGAGCTCGCAGCTGCGGGCGTGCGAGGGATGGGGCGGGTATGCAGCTGTGGGGGCGCGCTTGCCGGTGCGGGGGGCTGGGGGCGGGCTTGCAGGTGCCGGGGGGTGTCAAAGAGGGTGTGGCGTGAGGTGAGCGAACCTGCAGTTTGTGGGGAAGGCTGGGGGGACGGGGTTGGGGTGTGCGGCGGCGAGGGGGCATGCCGGGTGTTGGAGCTCGCGGGAGGGGGAGGGCTGTAGGGCAGAGGCATGGGGAGAATCAACTCGTGGATCACGATGTTGTCGCCTCCAGGACCAGAAGGCGTGTGGTAGGAAGGGGAGGACACGATGGAGCTCATGGCGGACTCAAAATGGGAGTTTTGCTCCATGGTTTGGTCCCAGTTGACGTGCAGGAGCCCCGGGTGCTGCAGATGGTGGTCGGAGATGGAGAGCGTGGAGCCCATTTCCGACATGGCGAGGAAGTGGTCGACATGGAGGACGAAAGGGGGAAGAAGGTTGGGGCTCAGGCGGGCGGGAGGAGGGTCGGGGCTCCGGCGGACGGGGGGTTGGAGCTCCGACGGGTGTGGGCCTTCCAGGGGCAACAACGGGAGGGCTTCCAAGTCACAGGCCGCGGGAGGAGGACGGCGGAGGAAGCAGCCGGGGGAGGGCTTCGTGCAATGGGAGAAGGGGGCATCAATTTATAAATATAAAAAGTCCCGAGGGGCAAAATTGTCCATATTTAACCTTTTCCATCCGAGTTAACGGAAATTCGAAACGGAAGTTGACACAGGGTTATGTCGTGTAAAGGTTAAGCATTACTCAGGGTTTCTCATGTAATTCGCGATTATGCAGGGTTATGATTGAGATTGAAGAATTACTCAGGGTTATGGGTGTAATTATCCCAAAAATTAAACAAGAATTAGTGGGTGAAGGGGTTTCGTCGGTGGTGATGGATTGGAATCGTGTCTCTGTGCATTGTACGTAGTAGGAGGCGTGAGATCATGAGAGAGAACGTGAAGCGATGAGAAATCGGTAAATGACATGAGATCGACAATCAGAGGCAGATCAAATCATGATCAACAATTATGAACTATTAACTAAGATTATGGATCTAAAGTAATGACTATGATATTAAAATTACAAATTACACTACGATTAACCTAGATAAACGACGAAAAATAAAGATTTGGATCTCACCTTGAGAGCGGATGAACACCGTGATGGCCTCGACGAAGACTGACTTGCTTTCACCGGACGACTCGGAAGCTGGACACCTTTCTACCACAAGATTACTCTCCAAGATTAGGCTCCTCTCTCCAAATGATTGATCAAGTGTGAATGAGGGAGGAGGAGCCAAATAAATAGAAAAAAGAATTTGAATTTAAAAACGAATTAATGGAGAGGAAAATATGAAAGATGTCAATAGTGAAATTAAATCAATTAAATTAATAAATAAAATAATTTTTGAAATTAAAATAATAATAATAAATACCAATAGCTTAATGAGCCACCTTAATGGTGGTTTAATTAAGGAATTAATTAAATTTTATACATATAGTATATTATTTACAAAATAAATTAAATAAATAAATTATTTTTAATCATTTATTAATTTAAATAATAAATGTTAGTTATTTAGTGGCGATTATGTAAGGAAATTAATTATATACATATTATATATACATATGGTACATTATAAACATAGTTAAATAAGGAAATTATGCTATTTATTTTTTTTTATAATTTTTTATTTTTAATTTAATTTTAAATAAATATTCTAAAATTATTTACAATTATTTACAAATACATTATGCATAAAAATAAATATGGATAAATATATATAATAAATAAATGATAAAATTACAAAATCGCCCAAGAAAATCATCTTTCAAAACTTAACTCCAAAAATTATGAAACCACTACCATTTTAAAGATAATTTAATTTAGGATAAGATGGAAGTGAGTTTTATTCAATTCGAGTGCATATAGAGCAAGAATTGGTCTTTCAATTATCTCTTTACGACTTTTTTCGAATGCGGTTATTTTTATTCTGTACATGATTTTATTTTGTATGATTTTTATTATTTAGAAAATATTTTTATTTATAACTTCCATTTAGAAGATTATTTAATTTGAGGTAAATTTATGGACAAATAAAATAGTGTAAGTTTTTTACAAATATTCACAAAATAAATTCAAAATAAAGAAGAAAAGTATTTAAAAAATATTTTTTTGGATTTTATGATTAAAGACCCTATCTCCCCCTACTTTATTCTTGGTCGATCAGGTCAAGTATCGACCTTCTCTCAGGGTTCGGGTCAGCCTGTATCTATTACATATATATAGTCTTTTATTTTCTTTATTTTCCTTTTATTTATTTATTTATTTATTTTAGGTCAAAATAGTAATAAATGTACAATATTTACACATAGATGCAGGTTAGTAAAAATATGGATTTAGTAATATATACATGTGTTTTATAAGGGATTTTACGCTAAAATAAATGAATAAAGATGATGAAATGCAGATTCATCAATCGGATCGATGCACGTCTGCCACATGTTGGATATGATGGTTTTCCTTGTGCACCCCTTCAATGGAAATCAACAACCTAGATTAGATCTGGGTGCTATTCTTGATTAAACGGCTCGAACGTTTTCTCAAAGAATAGTGGAAGAACCGATGACTAACGAGCTTTGATATGCGGTTTCTCCATGCTCCAATGGTTGATCCACCTCCTGATGGCCACAACAGCTTGCTATGCCTCCTTCGTATGCAGCAGGCTCCTCCAAGGACAACAGGAGTGTTCCAGACACTCAGACAACGTCTGAGCACCTGGAGGTGCTACAGGTGATCAGTAGGGCTCCAGATGCCTCCTGGGATTTGTGGACATGTACCAAACAATTCCTTGGCTCGAGAGTAGTGTTCTTGATCCAAGGTATAGGCAAAAAGACATGTAGGGTGAAATGGGGATGATGCTCCGTCGGGTGGTGGCGGGAGGAGTGGTAATTTCTAGATCCACGATTGATCTAGGGTGGACAATATGGTAGATCGATGGAGAATCGAAAGGGGATGGGAGTGAGATGAAAATCGAGACGAGATACAGGTTGGAGAATGATTATTTCCCCTAGGGTAGGAACTCCGGAGAATTGGGGATCTTGAAAATTAATGTTAAATGCTTGATTAAACCTAGAATTAAATGCACGAAAAAATCTAAGCTAAAGGATAACCTAAGAACCAAAGGAACATGGGCTCAATGCGACCGGAACCATGGAGCAGAACCTCACGTCGGTGCTCTGTCGGAGATGGTGGATCTCCCAATCTATTGCTCCTTGTCGCTGTATAGGGCAGCTCCACCTTGCTATCATCAAGATGAATCCCTAGGGCACACTCTGAGGAGCTGGGATCGGCTAAAAAGGGATCAAATGTTCAAAAGGGGCGACAAGATGATATTTATAGTCAAAATTTTTGGTGGTCTTCGAGGGAAGATGGCGTGAAATCAAACATGGGTCGGTGAGGTCAGTATGGCTATTGTGGATCGTGGGTTATTGGACTATACAGAGGTGGAGCAGCTCGAGGGAGAAAAAGTAGGGTGGAGGTGTAGAAATGAGGAAAAACTGGACGACCCGTGATTTCTGACAAGAGTCAGACGAGGGAAGGATAGTTGACCCTAGGTCAACGAAAGAAGCCTCCTGGTTGGTCCACGTGGACAACCTGGAAATTTCAAGGCAAAAATGCCTTGGAAAATGAAAAAGAATTAATAAATGAATTAATTATTTTTAGATTATAAAATAAAAAGTATTTCTAATTTTATATTGAATTTAATGCCTATTTTTTGTTTTTATAAGGTGTTACTAAAAGTTATTATTTAAAATTATAAGTATATGTATATTGACCTATGTTTGGACTATGTTAATTTTATTTTGTATTTTAGATCTTATTATTTTATTTACTTAATTTATATATTTGCATCTTATTTAGAGATGCATAAATATATTTTATTGTATTTTTCTGATATAATATGTACATTTAAATTAATAGATGTATTTATTATATATGTATAAGTATAGTATATTTATCTATGTATGTGTATATGCTATTCTATTTTAGCGTATTTTTATGGTTTTATATTTTTCTAAATATGTACATACACTATAAAGAACATTTACAAATTTAAAAATATAGAATAATAAAAAATATAAAGAATAAATAAAATGAATATTTTATCCAAATATATTGTACAATAGGGGTCCAAAACCTAACTTTTGCATTTTAACTCCAAATTAAGTGAAACCACCTTCTAAATAGTTATGAAAAAGTTATATACAACTAAAGGTGATTTTGATGCATTCTGAGTTCATATATATAAGATACATGTATGTGTAGATGTGTTTTTGGATTTTTATTTTGGGTGTAGAATGTACAATTTGCATTATTTTTGCATGAAATAAATTATATTTTTCTATGTATTTTTATCTACATCTTTCAGGTTGAGGATTTTATTATCTGAAGTGTAAAAATAAGAAAATAAAATAGGTCCCAAAGGTTAATTATTGGCCTATATTTTTAGGGTTTTCAGACTGTGTGATCTGTACAATTGGCCGCCCTATCTCCCCCTACTTTATTCCTTGTCGACTAAGTCATCATGATGACTGTGTCAGGGGTCGGGGTCACTCAACACCTATGGTGTCTCACTTCCTTTTCTTTTATTCCTTTATTCTTTTATTTTGGTTTTAAATAGAATGCATGCACAATATTTTATACAGTATTTTGTTCAAATTACCAAGCATTTATTTTGCCAAATTAATAATATATACATGTATTTAACTAGGGATTTAAGGCCAAAATGAAAGAATAAATGTGATGAAGTGAGGATTAATTAAACCCCATTTTACCCTTATAATAATAATTATTAATAATTACAAATACCTTATATATATTTAAAACCCTTAAAAATAAAAAGGATTGTTTACACACACACACATGCACACACATGCACACGCACACACGCACACACGCGCGCGCACGCGCACACACACACACACACGCGCACACACACACACACACACACACACACCATAGGGGGCCCTTCCAATAGGACATGATCCTTCCATGTGTAAGTAAGGCCAACGATCGTAACCATTAGATTCAAATCTAATGGCATCATCAAACTTTTTTTACCAAAAGGGTAGTTTGGCCATCCTCTTTTGCATTAATTATGCATACATTTAATATTTCAAAACGCTATTTTTTTCTAAATGGAATTTGGTATTTTTTGCAACACATGTTTTAAATAATATCCAATTTCATGTTGGGTGACATTACACGAGGTAGATGTTTGTATCCTCAAGTGTTTTTGTTTGTATAATTCGCGAGTCCTTTTGTAACAACTATATGTTTTTATAGAATCTATGGTTCCTTCAAAAATCACCGATCATTTGTAAAATTTGCATGGTTCTTCATAGAATACAATTCATGTTCGCAATTAGTGCATGGTTCTTTCTAACGATTGTATGATTCTTTGTGAAAAAGTTTTGTATGCTTCTTTGTAAAAATATTGTAGACATTTACGCTAAATCGATAAGTATAATGCAAAACAACTGTGTATAATACAAATCCAAAATGTATAATGCACATCCAAAATGTGTAACACATTAAATAGGCTAGATACATAAAAAAACTACAATTGTCATTTGCACCAAATTGTTATGTAAAAATACATACCAAATATGTATAATACACATTAAAATTGTATAATACAAATGAAATATGTAAGATGTAATAGTTGCATGGCCTCCTCATACTGCCACCATCGTGCTACACATGCCACGATATGATCTATGTGTTGCTGTCATCGTCTACGTGAAGAACTTCCTGGAAAGCGACGTCGTCATCCCCCGACAACTACACGTGCCGCCTACTTTTACCTTACCGATGAGGCCGCGCATGACGCCATGAAAGACTCCATGTAGATAGTGAAGATGGAGATGAAGGTAGCGAAGAACCTAATGTCAACCATTTCGATGGTGAAGTCAGAGATGATGATGGCGAAGAGGATGATAAGGCTTGTGAAGATGACGGAGATGACAGAGACGAGGCATGTGATGTGTGCTCGATGGAGACGAGCGATGATAGAGACGGAGACGAGCGACACCCGATGTCTTTTCCTCCTGCTTTCTGTGTATGAAAAATTTTGAAATGAGTGGAAAGATTATGAGAGCGATTAATGAGGCGATATTTTAGGTGTGCATGTGAGATTTTGAAGTGAATGGAAAGATTAGGAGAGAGATTAACGAGGAGATATATTTGGTATATATACTATATTCAGATAATGAATATTGACCAAAACGGGTTTTTGTTAATAAAATAATAATATTAGCATGCTTATAGTAACAACCACCAGATTAATTATAGATGTATGGGATCGTTGGTTAATTAAATAATAATATTAACATGCCTTTAATAATATTGTGTGTTGATTGTTTGTCTAATTTGATTGTTGACTTTTTGAGCACCACGAGAGCGGTCGATACAACGATTGCCAGACCTGATTTGTCAGGAACCATAGACTCTCTGAAATCGGGTGTTAGGACCCCTCTTCAGTCGATCAACAAAATGACGCCATTGTTGGGAAGCAACATAGGATATGATTGTATATATTATTTGCATTTTATTTCTTTTTACAAATAATTATTTATCTATTTCTGACCAATCTTTTTGTTGGATTCTACGAGGGCCCACTACGCAAGAATGACTTTCTAGGAGGCCGATGCTGCCAATCTTGGTGAAGACTTGCTATTTCTTCATGAGCCTGTAGGAGATAGTAGGAAGAAGACAAGGAGAGCATTCATAACAACTTAACAATAGTGTAGAATTTTATTTTTTATTTGTGTGAGAGAAAAATCAATTATAATTGTAATAACACATGCATACAGATATTCATACACTTAGGCTCTCATGAGCCTATTTTACCAAGTGTCTGTTCACTTGGAGGCCCGCTCAGTTTTTCACGATTTTTCTCACCTTCTACTATTTGTCCTTCCTATTTCCTCTTATTTTTCTTTGTTTTTTTTCAATTTATGTTTTCACCTTTCTTTTATTTGTTTTATGTGCATGAGCCCTTTGATTTTAGAAACTGCTTGATCGAGTAATCTAGGTCCAAACACCTAATATCTGTATGTATATATAGTTTTATGCTTGGACTTAGATCTAACTTAAATTGTGCTTCACGTTGATAGCAATTCCTTCTTAAGGTGATTTTACTGGCTTGCATTTACATGTAGTGTAATTTAAATTTCTTTTATTGCATCCAGCATGAAGAGAGGTGGGAAGCATTGTAATTCTTCTAACTGAGCATGCATCATTTTGATACAAGGGTGAGGTTTCCATCCTAGTATTCACTTACACATCTTTTCTGTCTTCTCTCCCAGTTTTGTATCACTTAGGAATTAAGAAAATTAAAAAAAATCATTAGGCGAATATTCTGAAAAATACTCAAAAAATGAACATTCAAAAATTACAAGGGGACTGTTTAATAAATTTTGACCAAAATTAAAATTCATAACGTATAATCATTGTATTGGGTTCATAAAGCCCACATTATTTTCAAGTACCATCCAGACTGAGAGTGGCACGACCATAGGAAAATAGAGACAAAATCACAGGGGGTACTGCCTTGTTATTGATTGGATTCACGAAGTATTCGCGCTTCTATCATACGTGGGCGAGTAGGGCTTCGTCTGCTTGCATACTTAGTCTGAAGTATTGAGATTAGGCCATCCCCTCACATGGTGTCATTCTCCCAATTACATTTCTAAGTACCCTACTAGAGGGAAGTATTGGTTTCTCCTATTGTCTTCCTCCTCTATTCTTTGGCTAAGTAGTTGATCCAGACCTATTAGAAAGGATTCTCTTAAAAAGTACAAGCAACAAGTTACAAAGGAAGTTGGAAGTACGAGATACTCTTCTGGTAGTACTTACTCTCCTATTAGGCTAGCCTCTAAGGACTTGTTATAAGATCGCATGCAAAACAAAATAAAATTGAAAAGATACAAATGGCCTAACTCTTACGGCTTCACATTGTATGAGTTGGTGAATCCATTACTTGTTGTTTGTTTGGATCTAGTTTTAAGTCAAAGATCAGTTCCGCACACTTGCACCATTTTTCATTTCATACGCTTCTTATTTCTTTTTTACTTGCTCATTTTTTATCCTTCTACTATTTACCTCTTCACTCCATCTATTATTTATCACCGTATTGCATTGCTTATCTACTCAACTTCTCTCGAGATATTGATTCATGGATGGTTTAGTCGGGACCCCTCACACACTACAACGATTCTATGAATTCGACATCTTCAATAATTCAAGGTGATTCTCGAGAACCCGGTTTGGATTTTGCAAACTGATCTTTGGATTCCTCATATTCTTCTCCAAACAACATGGATCAATCTTGTCCAGACATTCGTCTCACGCGGAAGGAGATCGATTTCAGTTCATATCAAATGCTCCATTCACACATATCTGTAATTGACCCTAATTACAGATTCATCTCTTTATCTAATGCTGAAGATTTTCAATATGAATGTGATGCATCTTTTTGTGCAAAATCAAACCTGGACCCCAATACAGATCAATTCCTTTGAGTCTGATTCAGAGATGGCTCCTCAAGGGAAGGGAAAGGGGCCACAATAGAAGAACCAGGACTGCAACAAGATCAGAATGTTGTGAATGTCTAGTTGCTTGCTTCCATACAATCTATCCAGTAGTAGTTGACTTATTTGGCTCTTTCCTAGGTTGCCTTCTAAGACTGCTTAATGACCCAAGGAGAGAGAGATAACATAGGAGGAGGAGAAAATGATGACGACAAGGATATGGACCTTGTGGAGGACGAACGGATGAACTGATAAGAGAGGCTCCTAAGACTGCGCTCAAGGAGACGTACAGTCCTGGCTCTGGTCAGATGACTGAGTGGATACATATCCTGTAGTGTATGGACACTTTGAGTTGAAGCCCCAATTCTTGGCTCTTCTCCCTTCTTTCCATGGAATACCAATGAAGATCCTTATATCCATTGAAGGTTATGGAAAAAACCCTTAAGCGCATCACAGAAGAGTGAATATCACATCATATGTGATAGTCATACTAGTCGCTCGGGGTAGCGGAATTAAAAAATTTTAAAGCGATGAAACCACATGATCTGAGAACACTTCTCGAATCGTTTCATCTAAACCACAAAGAAGATCTAGGAATACCTCTTGAAGCATGGTTGCGATCAAAGTCTCTAACGTAAGAGACCACCTGTCTCAAGTCCGACACGACGGAGGAGACGTTTGCGAGCATGTTGATGAGACGTGTCCTTCTCACAATCCAAGATGTAGAGCAAAGAGACAAATCTCCTAATTTCGTCACACAAAATCTGAGGTCTTCTTCGCGTACTAGAAGCACCTAGGAAGATGAAGATCCACGAGCGATCAAAGTGGCAGCATGACGTCGTAGCGACGACGACGATCCTATCTTGGTCAAAAAGTGGATAGCCACTTTAGAGAGAGAGAGAGGAGAGTGTACACGATGAAAGAGAGAGAGCTTGTGAATTCTATGAAGTAAAAAAAGAGATAGGGTTGGCTCTTATTTTATAATATTTTGGAAGTCCATGGATCACAATCCATAGACAACACACAATAAATGGTTGAGATTGTTTTGTGTTTCTTTCAATGTCAATGATTTTGTTGTAAAAAATACACCAACAATTAGTTTACTTTAATTAAATATTATTGAATGTTCATCAATATAAATTAATTCAATCAAATCAATATGCCATGATGGATTAAGAAGGAGGCAAGCCTCCGTCCAATTAAGGGAGGATGACCACCTTGACTCCTAAATCAAGTGTGGCCATCCACTCTCCCATTATGGAAGGGGGCTTACTTCTTCCTATTATATGATATCTCATATCTCATATAATCCTTCATTATGTACAACAACTTTTATTGTATATTATTTCAAAAAAATAATTCTAAATATTTTGTGATAATTTCAATCATGCCATTGGAAATTCTGGATCATATTCACATAACAACATCAAAAAGCCTTTTTCCACAATTAAGTAGGGTCGGCTAAATGGATTCTTCGCCTCCATTCAGATCTATCTTGTGTCAATCTTAGGCATATATCCAAAAAACTAAGATCCCTTCGTATAGTCTCTTTCCAACACTTCTTAGGCCGTCCTCACCCTCTCTTAGCCGGTTCAATATCCCAACACTCTCATCTCCTAACCGATGCATCAACTGATCTTTTTTGCAAATGATCAAACCATCTTAAGTGATTTTCTCACATCTTATCCTCGATCGGATCTACACCAACTTTCTTTTTGATTGACTCTTTCCTAATCCGATCTTTACACATGTATCCACACATCCACCTTAGCATTTTCATTTCTGCTACAACCATTCTCTGCACATGGCTATGGTTGACAGGCCAACATTCAGATCCATAGAGCATAGCAGGTCTCACGGCTGCTTTGTAAAACTTTCCTTTAATTTTTAAAGGATTTTTCTTATCACAGAGCACAACAGAGGCTCCTCTCCACTTTAGCCAGCCTGCATTTATTCTATTAGTAACATCTCCATCAATTTCCCCATCATGTTGCAAAATAGATCCTAAATATCTAAAAGAATCTCTCTTCTGCATGTTATCGTCACCAAAATTCATCTCGATTCCTTCACCATTGCTTCCATCAAAGGTGCACTCTATATAGTCCATCTTAGCCCTACTTATACAAAATCCTTTAGTCTCAAATGCATGTCACCAGAACTCAAGCTTCTCATTTACTCCATCTCTAGTCTCATCAATCAACACAATATCATCGACAAATAACATACACCAAGGTAACTCATCCTGAATGTGACTTGTCAACTTGTCCATAATCAAAGTAAAAAGAAATGGACTTAACACTGAAACTTGATGTAAACCAATATTGATGTCAAAATAGTCAGTCTTCCCAGATGGGGTCCTCACACAAGATAAAACCCTATCATACATATCCTTTATGAGATTAATGTATAGGACAAGTACTTGTCTCTTTTCCAAAACTCTCCACAATATCTCTCGTGGGACATAATCATAAGTCTTCTCCAAATCAATAAAGATCATATGGAGGTTCTTCCTTTTAGCTCTATAAATCTCCATTGTTCTCCTCAGCAAATGGATGGCTTCAATAGTTGAGCGACATGTTGTGAATCTGAATTGGATTTCTTTTACTTTGGAAACTTGCCTCAATCTTCTTTTGATCACACATTCCTAAATTTTTATAGTGTGACTCATAAGCTTGATACCCTGTAATTTGAACAATTTTGAATGTCTCCTTTATTCTTATAAAGAGGCACCATGATACTCCTTCAATCTTCAGACATTTTCTTACTTCGTCAAATAACATTGAATAGATTTGTAAGCCGAGTCAATCTGCGTTCACCTAAAACTCTCCATACTTCTATAGGGATGTCATCCGATCCTATACCTTTCCCAGGTCTCATAACCTTTGAAGCCTCCTCTACTTTCTTTCTTTGTATTCGTCTATAGCTTGCACAATTCAAGTAACTTTCACTACTAGCTAGATCACCCAAAGTGATCTCTCTATTTCCTTCCCCAGTGAAAAGGTTATGGAAGTACTTCTCCCATCTAGTCTCTATATCCTTTTGAGTAACAAGCACACGACCTTCCTCGTCCTCAATGCATCTCACTTGAGAATGGTCTTTAGTCTTTCTTTCTCTTGCTTTGGACAACCTGAATATATCCTTCCGGCCCTCCTTAGAGTCAAGATTTTTAGACAAAACTTCATAATTTTTTGACTTAGCTTTGCTTACGGCTTACAACCTTCTTTACTTCCTTCTTTGCTATTTTGTAGTTTGTGACAGTTTCCTCTGTTCTATCCTTAGACATAGCTTTAAAGCATGCTCTTTTAATTTTTAGCTTCTAGCTTTAAAGCATGCTCTTTTAAGTTTTAGCTTCTCTTGCACCCCTTCACTCCACCACCAAGCCTCCTTTTGACTTGGAGATCCTCCCTTTGACTCACCTAGCATCTCTTTGTCTACCTTTCAGATACAAGATGCTACTGCCTCCCACATCTCATTTGCACTTCCGCTACAATCCCAAGATAAGTCTTATAAAACCTTCTCCCTGAAGCTCGAAGTGGAAGATTCCACTATCTAGTTCTAGTGATCTTAGGAACCCTCCTTTTCTTTACCATCCCTTTTGTTTGCACATCCAAGACCAACAAGCGATGTTTGGTAATCAAACTCTCTCCTGGGATTACTTTGTAGTCTTTACAACACAATCAATCTCTTCTCCTCAACGTAAAGTAATCTATCTGTGTTCTAGTTGGGCCACTCTTATAAGTAATTAAATGCTCCTCCCTCTTCTTGAAGAGAGTGTTTGCTATGAAAAGATCATATGCCGTTATAAAATCCGGAACGACTTTTCCCTCTTTATTTCTATCCCCAAAACCATGTCCTCAATGAATACTAGCATACCTTGAAGCATCTTTTCCAACATGTCCACTAAGATCTCCACCTATGAAAATCATATCTCTTTGTAGGATTCCTTGTATAATCTTATCTAGATCCTCCCAAAAAGCTTGTTTAGTCCTTTCAGCTAAACCAATTTGTGGTGCATAAACTGAGATGGTATTCATAATTTCTTCTTCAAGCACTAATTTTAGCAAAATATTCCGATCCTCGAATCTTTGCACCTCATCCACACAATCCTTCAAATCCTTATGAACAATCACTCCAACATCATTTCTTCCCGTATCTTTACTTGAATACAAAAGTTTAAAGCATGTCTTCTCGATCTCCCTGCTTTCTCTCCAACCCATTTAGTCTCTTGAAGACATAATATATGAATCTTCCTTCTTTCCATCGTATCCACTATCTCCATCAATTTTCATGTTAAAGTGCCAATATTCCAACTACCAATCTACTACTTTCTTTGCAATCTCTTTTGGACTAACTTCTTTACTCGCATGCGTCCATTATGCGAGAACCCTTGCAAATTTTGGACTGCATCCAGGCGGTGATGCAATGGAACTAGCTTATTTACTTGCATGCGTTCCTCATGTGAGAACCCTCGCAAATTTTGAACTACATCCAGGCTGCGATGTAGCGACCCTTGCCAATTTTTCATTGCATTCAGGTGATACAACGCGTCGCAAGTAGGGAACACCCCAACGAAATCTACATGTTTTCTTAAATCCATGTTGAAAAGATCCGACTGTCATGAGGCAACTTCCTAAATAATATTTTTTAAAATACTATTTAGGACGTTGTCTCTGACTATTTTACGCTGGCTGTTGGCTACCTAACACAACCCTCCTCATTTACCCGGGCTTGGTACCGACCATGGCTGAGTTGTGAGTCATATTCACATATCCAAACTTTTCAATTAATTGTCTAATGTGAATCCAATTCACATAAACATTTAATTTGTAAATACTATTTACAAATAGCTCTCTCAAATATATTATAAATCACAACTACAATATATATGATTAATATGGATAGTACTATTCATATAGATGATAATTAAATCATATTTAATTATCTTAGATCATCATTCTCATGCATCTACATAATATGAATCACATACACATTATTCATGATAATTAAATCACATTTAATTATCAATTTCTCAATGCTCAGATATACAATACATCCATGGATTTTTCTTGAACTCTGTCAAGAATAATGCACTTTCTCCGCGGATACTTGGAGATAAGGATATGGCGATTGTACTTTCCCGTATAGTAACTTGGATATAGAGATCACATCTCAAATACAGATCTCGGAGACCTCTCAAAGATATTAATCTTCTCATTGCATATGAATCACATTTAGATCAATGTCCAATACTTGATCGAATTTCTCTACTGAGAGGAGTCACTAAAATCCTGACCTGTTTCATCACTCCCTCGGAATAGAAATGTCATGGTTATACAATCATTTATGATTAGATCACTCTCGAGTATTCCTAATACCCATACATCATGAATAGTGGAAGACCTAGAATAAACTCGGAGATTTAGATCAATTTTGTACTGTTTTCTTCAGGGTTTTATTATTAAGTTTCTCATTCGATCATTGGGAGTTGGTATCTATCATATGCTTTCCAAAAGCATATTTCATACCTACAAATTCTTTTCCTGCTTCCAAAGAAAGAGGACCATGCATGTAATTTAACCCAATACTTCATGATTGAGCTCATGTCTTCCGGTTCACAAGTGAACATGTATGATCTCTTTTAGAGATCGTATTACTCATATGCCCTTGCATGCACACCAGCTCATCGATGTATAGACCTTGATTAGGCCATGAACCTATTGGTCCATCAAATATACATACTTAGACATATAATAATATATCTATCTTTTTAGATGATGCATTCCTATATCATGACAGTATACAACAAAGGTCTTGGTTATCTCGATATAGTTAAGTCAAATATTTGAACTAACTTATCTGACACATTCGAATCTCTATTCCCATGCAAAGGACATGCATCAAGAGGTCGGTCAGATATCAACCTTTAGAAAAGGATTTCCATTTCCCTCTCAGGCTGGAGATCATCTCTTAATAATCATTTGACGGTGCTTGGTGAATCCTCAATCTAGCTCTTTAGATATTCATTCAAGCACCAACCTCTATGATTCAACCATTGAATCTACAACTGTATGATCATTAAGATGGCCATGGTACATAACACTAATTGTACTAAGGGACTTTATAATGCATTCAATTATTTAATCTCAGATAAGAGTGAAATGAATCAATAACGTTTATTGATATATCAAAGATTAAAACAACAATTATTGTAGAAAGGGTTATCCTCGGGCTCACATGGCTAACAATCTCCCACTAGCCCTAGAACCATTCGCTTACAATCCTTAAACCCATACTCATTACCTGCTGGTCGAAAAACTTCTGTGTCAAAGGTTTGGTAAGAAGATATGCAACATTGTCGGTAGAGGCCACCTTGGTGATGATGATGTCACCACACTTTTGTATCTCCCGAATGATGTGGTATTTCCATTCCACGTGCTTGCTCTTTTGATGACACCTAGGTTCCTTTGCCTGAGCTATGGCTCCCATGTTATTGCTGAATAACAGGATGTGAGTATCAGAGGAAACTACACCAAGCTCTAAGATGAACTTGCACTACCACATCGCCTCCTCTGCAGCATCCGATGCAACAATGCATTCATATTCTTGATGAATCTCCATTTCATCACCTTTATTCTTTCATTTTGGCTTTTAAGCCCCAGCTAAATGCATGTATATAACATTATTTTGCATGAACTAACATTCTGTATTTATTATATAAATATTGTGTAGTACTTTGTTTAAAGCCAAAATAAAAGAATAAAGAAAAGAAAAAGAAAATAAAATAAAATGCCAAAGGTATTTTATGACCCTAAACCCTGAGACCTAGGCATCATGATGACTAGGTCAATAAGGAATAAAGTAGGGGGAGACAAGGGTCTAATACACAATAAAAACTCTAATTTATAGCTTCAATATTACATGTTGGCACCCATTTTATTCGTTATTATTTATTCATCAAATCAAGAAACTTCGTACATGAATGTTGTAGATAAAATTATACAGGAAAACACAAAATTTACTTTGCATAAAAATAATACAAATTGTAATTCTACACTCAAAAGAAAAAGCCAAAACCTAAACTTCCAGACTAATATCTTCCTCATATGAACTCAAAATGCATCAAAATTCACTTTGAATGTATATAACTTTTTATTAGCTATTTAGTGAAGGTGGTTTCATTTAATTTGGAGTTAAGATGCAAAAGGTAAGTTTTGGACCACTATTATTCTATATACCTGAATAAAATAGTCATTTATTTATTCTTTATATTTTTCATTATTTTATATTTATAATATATGTACATATTTATAATAAAATAAAACCATAAAATACAATAAAATAAAATAAGATATAAAAAGACATGGATGAATATACTATACTTATACCTATGTAATTATTACCCCTATTTATTTAAGTGTACATATTATATCATAAAAATATAAGAAAAATATATTTATGTGTATTAAAAAAAGTTATAAATTTATAAATTAAGTATACATAATAAAAATAAAATATACACAACATATACAAATATCTCTATAAATGAATCTCCAAAAAGTATTCTGTAATAAATAAACTCATAAAAATAAATAAAAATCGGATTAAAGTACTACATACAATAATAAATAATTTTATTTTTTTTAAAATTAATTAATTAAATTTATTTATTTATTTATCTTTTTCAGCCGGTTTTGTCTTCTAGTGGCCAATCTGGACCATTGGGAGGCCTTTGTCTGTTGACCGCAAGTCAACTCCTCTACCCCTACTCCTGTAGCGTCAGACCTCGCTGCACCCTCTCTTTCTCGAAGTTCTACACCATGATACACTTCCCTATGACCTTCGACTTCTTCATGAAATGTCTTCTCGACACACTCCTCCATCCAGCAGACTCCTCCTCTTCCTCATACATTTCTTGGTCCTCATGAAACCCTAGTCAAACATCCTTCATCCTTTACCTGTACATAAGCTCCTCCTCCTCCTTCCTCGTGTTTTGGTTCCCCTTTGCTCCATTTCTTCCCCTCCTTGTGTTCTCTATGGCTCGAGCGAGGTGTCAGTGAGCTTGCCTAGCATTTGTAGGGTCGAGGAAGCGGTGTAGAGGCAGCTCCCAATTCATCTTCGCCGCTCGTCGACGTGACGTCCATGCCGTAGCTCTGGCTGCTTGAGGTTTGCTTTCTTCTGCTTTCTAGGTAATCTCTAATCTTAGGTTTCATTTTTGTTTTTATTTCATGCTTTAATTATGTGTATCAGATTATATTAGATCTTTAGCCTTTCCGGAGCTCTTAAGCTCCGACCACGTCTGTCTCACCGTCACACACTGTTCCGCCTCCCATTGCCCATTCCACTTCCTTACCCCTTTGCTTCTCCACCAGACATGCCTCACCACCCACCCTGATCTCTTCGTATCAGGTCACCCGAGGTTCAACTCCATCGCCCCACTAGACCTCACCCCCTTCACCACTCTACCTCCACTCGCCACCAATAACAGCCAGGGACCTCCCCAGAGCATCGTCGTTCCCTCTCTTTTTCTTGCAGGCCCTGAAGAGCCCTTTTGAGGGCTATTTGATTCTAGAAAAATCCCCAGGTCCATTGCTAGAGACCTCCACCTCCAGGGCTTGCTTCTTGAGCTCTCAACCTTCTTGAAGGCCTGGGGAGACACGCCGAGGCAGCATGAGCCTAAGGAGCGGCTCAGAGAAATTCCAGGAGGTCGGAGGAGAGAGATTTGCCCTATCGAAACTCGCCAAGGGCTTGTTCTTCGCTTGTTCCTTCAACATCTTCGAGCGTCGTCCTATCATCATCCTTCGCCTAGATTGAACAACAAGCATCAGATCATAGTGAGCCTTCACCGTCTGTTCTTGTTGGAGTTCTAATCCAGGTCGTTGTTGCGAAGCATCATCGAGCCCTCCCATGCCACCACATGTCCAAGTCATCGATCGAGGCCCACACAATGAAGTAACTTTAGGGGTTAAATTGCATAATCCTTCTCTCGCTTTTTGTTATTTATATTTAGCCCTGAAATTTATTTAGCACATTTTCTATTGTTGTAATATCTGCAAGTGAACCCCTGTACTTTCTTTATATTACCAATTGGTCCTTGCTAGGTTGCCTTACGTGCTGTCCCACGAGAGGTGGTCATTTTTTATGTAACCCCTTAAAGGTTTTTGTCTTTACGTTTAGTCTTTAAATTTTTAGTTTTCGATGTAAAACTTTGGGATATTTGCATGTAGACCATGCTCTTTATTTTTAATTGTAAATATATCCTTATCAGTTCAATATTTTTTGTGTTTGCTTTCTATTTATTAAAAATATCACCCATGCTCCAAAAATTATGAAAAAATAGGGAAGTGTCTGCTTGCATGCTCATTCACGTTATATTTTTAGGTTTTGCATTTTAGCATTTTTCCTATTTATTAAAAATCAAAATAGAACAATTTTATACCTATTTGAATTAAAAGTCCAAAAAAATTATAAAATTGTATATAAAAATTACAAACAAAATTATTTATTTAATATTGTATTTTGAACTTCCATACCAAAAATCCCTTAAAAATAGAAAAAGAAAATCACAAAAAATTAGAATGCTCCAAAATCCTTATAGAAATTATAAACAAACTTTTGAAATCCAAAATTTTTTATTTATATCTCTGAAATTTCTTTTTATTATATATTAAAAATATTTTTGGAAAATTTTGTCTTTTTTTAGTATTTTTAAATTCCAAAATCATTTTTGGGATATTTTCGACTTTAAAGATCCCTAGAAATTACAAAAAATCCTTAAAAATAAAAAAAGTAGAAAAAGATAAAAAATACCTAAACATTTTATTTTGCACTTTTTGATTATTTTTAGTTGTATTTATAACTATATTATCTTACGTTGTATATATATTATATATAAACCTATACATTTTATTAAAAGGAAAATGAAATAAAAAATCAGAAAATTATAAAAAGAAAATTTAAAAAATATATAATTAAAACACAATTTAAAAACATAAAAACAAAAATTTGTAAAAATTATATAATTAAAAACTCACACAGAAATACAAAATAAATGGCAAGAGAGAAGGATAAAATTTTTGCATTCACTTGCTCAGTCTATCACGTTTTCTCCCTGTGTTCGGCACTCTACATACTTACACCTATACACACATTTTGTAGATTTATAGTAATTTTTAACTCCACATTTTATTTTTAATTGCTTGATCTATATTGTGGGTTAATTATTGAATTCGGTTGCTTCGACAATTGTTGATCGATCTTGTTGATAGACAAGACCCTCACAAAACCCGAGTTTTCACTTCTATTGTTGAATCAGTTGTAATGTCTTGCTTCTTGCTTCTCTATCTCACATCACCACCTTTCAACAGGAACACAAAACATGATGTCAACTTTTGATTATCAATATCATACTGGAAATCTGAATATGTGTATCCTAAAACTTGAGATCATCATCTCCATAGACCAAGATGTAATATAACTTCCATCTTAGATACTTGAAGATGTTCTTCACTGCATTCCAGTGTTGCTCTCCATAACAGGATTGTTAATTGCTTACCACTCCCACAACATGTCAGATATCTGACCTTGTGAACATCATGGAGTACATTAGGCTTCTCACAGCTGTTGCGTAGGGGCATCCAGCTATGACTTTCTTATCCTCAACACTTTGAGGAGCCATCCCTTTAGAAAGATGGCTACCTTTTCTTAAGGGAAGGAAACCTTTCTTGAAATTCTCCATATAGAAACATTCCAATATTTTCTTAATGTACCCATGTTGTGACAATCCCAAAATCCTCTTTTCTCTATTTCTGAACAACTTCAGTCCCAAGATGTAAGAGGCTTCTCCAATATCTTTCATCTCGATGGTGTGGTACAACCAAATCTTAACAATGGTCATCATACCTGTATCATTCCCAATGATAAGGATGCCATATACGTAAAGCACGATGAACACAATGGCGCTACCACTAAGCTTCTTGTACACACTCAGATCATTAGGATTCTGAATAAAATCAGAACTCCTTATGGTTTTGTCGAATCTAATGTTCCAGCTACAAGAACCTCGTTTGAGCCCATAGATGGATTTCTTTAGATTGCATACTTTGCCTTCCTTGGTATTGAAGCCCTGGGGCTGCTCGATATAGATATCCTCCTTGAGGTATCCATTGAGGAAAGCTGTCTTGACATCCTTCTGCAAGATGCCATAGTCAAGATATGAAACAATAGATAGCAGTGTCCAGATGAACTTAAGCATAGCCACATGAGAGAATGTCTCATTATAGTCAATGCCTTTTCTCTGTATGTAGCCCTTGGCTACGAGCCGTTCTTTGAAGGTATCTACCTTCCCATAAGGTCCCCTTGTTCTACACCCAATGGGTTTTACCCCTCTTGGTGGATCCTCTATTGTCCATACACCATTCTTATGCATGGAGTTATTTCTGACTTCATTGCTTGCATCCATCGATCCATGTCATTATCTGCAAGTGCTTCATCAAATGAAGCTGGATCGTTGTCAGTTTCACTTGACACATGGAATCCATACCTTTCAGGTGGTGCAACCACACTCGAACTCCTTTGAAGATGTACGTGTGTTACATCTCCATTTACTTCTTTATTTTCTGGTTCAAGAAGCTTAGTATCCTTAGGGGATTCAATGAGTTCTTTTACTTCATTTTTGTCTTGACTCTTAAGGAAGTCATCATCTAGAAATTTTACATCTCTAGAGATAAATACCTTTGAATCTCAGAGTCATAAAGTTGGTATCCAATGCCATCCGTTACATACACAATGAAGTAACACTCTCGAGTGCGAGATTCTAGCTTACTTGCATCCACATTCTTCGCATGGACCAAGAAACCCCAAATCCTTAAGTGTCTAACACTACGTTTGGTACCATACCAAAGCTCATGAGGACTCTTAGGTACAGATTTGCTAGGAATCTTATTTGGGATATATATTGTAGTCTCTACTGCATAATCCCAAAAACTAAGTGGTAAATGTGCTTTACTCATCATTGAACAGACCATGTCCATGATATTGCTGTTGTGTCTTTCAGCGACACCATTAAGTTGGGGATTTTCAGAGGGGTGAGATTGAAGACAATTCTTCTCTCTTTGAGGTATTATTTGAATTCATCTGAGAGATACTCACCACCTCGGTTAGATCGAATCCATTTAATTTTCCTATCATTTTGGTTCTTAACCAAAGTCGTGAACTCTTTGAACTTTTCAAAGGTTTCAGATTTATGATGTAGTAGGAAGATTAACTCGTATCACGAATGGTTATCAATATACATCAAATAATATCTATATCCATCTTTGATAGTAGTACTGAAGGGACCACATACATCAGTATTTATTAGATCAAGAATAACTTCACATCTTATAACCTTGTTACGAAAGGCGTCCTAGTCAGTTCACCTCGAATACAATGTTCACAAGACAGTAAAGTTTGGACCTGTAGAAAATCTAAGGGTCCATCCTTTATAAATAAATCGATCCTATCAATAGATAAATGATAATCTTTGATTCCAGATCATGTTTGAATGATTTCCATCCTCTCTAGTTCTTTTAGTGTTTTTATTAGTGGTAGTAACATTCATGACAGATTCATCAATGCACAATTTATAGAGTCCACCAGAAGTTAGAACACCATCCACAATATATTTATCATAATGATTTATGATAAGTTTATTACAGAATAGAAATGAATATCCATTTCTAACTAACTTAGATATGGATATAATGTTTCTTCTAAAATCTGGAACATAAAGACACTCTTTAATGACTCTTCCACTAGATAATGATAGTCTGTAGGTCCCGATGACTGCTGCAATAGTTGCATCAAATCCCATCTGGATGACTATCCCCCCTTCATCAAGATTCTTGGTTCCTAAAATAGATGCAACAAATTGCATACATGAACAGAAGCACTAGAATCGATGATCCAACAACCTTCTCATCCTACAAGAAAATTTATTTCAATGATGAAAGAAGATTTTATACTTGCTGGGGCTTTACCTTTCTTTATAGATTTAAGGTACTCTGGGTAGTTACGCTTCCAATGTCTAGGCTTCTTAAGTGATGACATACATCGGTCTTCTTCGATGCTATCAGTGTGTAAGCATTAGAAGATGAGCCAACACCTTGACTCTTCTTCTTCTTCTTCTTCTGGGCCGGACCCTTCTGAGACCCTTGCTTCCGACTACGCACCCCCTTGACCTGTGCTACCATTGCACTACCACTGGGACTCTCTTTCTTCATTATGCCTTCTGCAAACTTTAATGAAGCCTCGAGTTCAGTGTTTGTCAAGTTTAACTTATTCATGTGGTATGTTACCACAAAGTTATTGAAATACTTGGTGAGAGACATCAGAATGAAGTCATACTGCATGTCTGCATCCATCTCAGCTTCGAGAGTTTCCAGTTCTGACTAGTAACCAAACATTTTGATCATGTGTTCACGAATGGATGTCCCTTCCTGCATTTTACATCGAATAAGTTCTTTCATAACATTATAACACTGTGTGCAGTTGACATCACTGAATATTTCTTTGAGATTCAGCATTATATCTTGGCAATTATTTATTTCCACATGCTGCTTCTGAAGCACATTAGAGAGGGATCCCAGAATATAATATTTGGCCAATGAATGATCATCATATTTTTCATTGAACTTGATTTCTTTCGGTGTCTTAGGGCTTGTGTACTTGTTCTTGGATATCACATAAGAGATGCAATCCGTAGAGAGAAAAGGATCCAAATTATGGATCCAATCTGAGAATTTATGTTTAGTCAATTGATTGACTTCCAGGAGCCTACTGAGCGCGTTCATGGACTTCATTGTCTAAAATTAAGAATGCACTATATTAGAACATATAAATAATTATATATTCAAATATTAAATTTTTTTATTAAGGATTTTAATCAAATTAATCTTGCCTTTTAAACCCTTAAAGTTCATTCCCTTAATCACTTTCAAAGCAAAAGATATACTTACTGCTATATCTCTAGCAAGAACTGTTATCTTCTTTTTACCTTTGTTACATCCCAATGATATGAGAAACTGTAACTCGGATAAAAAGAAGCGGGAATGCATTTTGTCTTGCAAGTCCAACTTGCATTTTCCAATTCGATCACACCTGGGCCCACCACCCCTAAGGCGATGTTGACCCATTGTTAATTGAATCAACCATCAACATGATTAGAACTCGCTATGCACAACCCAATATCACCCCAATAATATGAGGAACTGATATTGGTGTCACTGTGCATACAACCTTACTCTTTCGAGAAGCAAAGAGCCCGATCCATGTGCGCTTGTATGCAGGAGATGTCACTTCAAACAGGCGTCTCCTACATACAATCCATGGCGACAGAACCCTTCCCCTTGATGAGATACCATGTATGCCACTTATGTAATCCTCCATATCATGTTCAAATTTTAATTTATTATTACAAATCATATACACATAATTAATTCTTCCAAGGAAAATACAACTGTATTCATAATTGATTGTTTATTTTAATCAGATCTAATTAATTTAATTATATTAAATTAACTATCAATCCAATTCAATCAATAAACAAACAATTAGGGTTTGCTTGATATTACTATATAGTATACACCCTCAAAAGTACGGATTATTTTGTATTTTAAAAATTAGAGTAAAACTTGACTTACTCATATTATTCTTTACTCAAAAATGGATCCGACCAGTACACTCGAGTTATGCTAGGCACGAGCATTTCCTTGACATGCAAGGCACTAACTAACAAAACAAGCTAGCATACCCGGACTAGACACCTTCACCATTCTGATTGAGAACAATACAAAATAATGCCAGTTTGTGGTTTTAACGATCAACTTTGATGACCATTATTATACTATATAATAGTAAATCAGAAATATTAGGCATCTTAAAACATTTTTGAGATCCTAAAATTTCTAAGCATATAAAGCAACCGTGTTTTGCATGTAAATATTATCCTGCAACTATTGTAGGATAACTAGGATTTCCATGAAACATACATTCAACGACCAATGATGATTAATCAATTATTTCATAATTATTAGGCATCATAATTAATCAAGGTAAATTCATAATTTCCATGATTTCCATTAAATAATAAACACATTAAGCAAAGAGAGTTGATGATCTAATCATCATCCGACCCATCTCCACCAAATATGGAATATAAAGGGCAAATGGAGTCGAAATCGCGTGAAATAAATTTGAGAGGTTTGATGGTTTGATTCTCTATTTATTCCAAGTGTTTATTTCATGTTTTCTGATGGGAAAATAGTAAGCAAAAATCATTTTCTTTTAGATCTATGAATACATGGAAAAACAATATTGCGACGACAACTTTTCGAATTTCATTCATGCAGTTTTGGTATTAATAAATGGCTACTATTTTTGATACATATTTAGAATTTTTAAATATATTTTAATAACCAAAAACACATCCAAACAATGCACAATTATTAGGTTTTTGTTTTAACAAAAACCAATTCAAATCTTGCATCCAATGCAAAAAAAGTCCCCACACATTTGATTCACAAAACCTTATTCGCCTAGGATTTTAGATCATATCCAAGACCTCAACCTGGCTCTGATGCCACTTGAAGGTTATGAAAAAAACCTCAAGAGCTTAACATAAGAATGAAGGTCACATCATATGCGATCTGGAGTGACTAGTCGGGGCAGCAGAATTTAATGTTTCTAAGCGATGAAACCACATGATTCGAGAACACTTCTTGAATTGTTTCATATAAAACACATAGAAGAAATATGAATACTTATTGAAGCATGGTTGTGATCTAAGTCTCTAACGTAAGAGACAACTTGTCTCAAGTCCGACCCGATGGAGGAGACACTTGCGAGCACGTTGATGAGATGCGTCCTTCTCGCAGTCCACGTACATCCAAGTGACGGATCTCCATATTTCATCACACAAAATCCGAGGTCTTCTTTGCATACTAGAAGCACCAAGGAAAACGAATATCCCCAAGCAGTCGAAGTGGCAGCACACCGATGTAGCAACGATGGCGATCCTCTCTAGGTTAGAAAATGGACTGACACTTTAGAGAGAGAGAGAGATGGGGTGTGTAGGATGATGAGAGAGAGATTGTGAATTATATGATGTAAAAGAAGATCTAGAGATGCCTCTTCTTTTATAATATTTTGGGAGTCCATGGATCATAATCCATGAACAACAGAAAATCAATGATTGAGATTGTTTTGTGTTTCTTTCAATGGACATGATTTTGTTGTAAAAATACAACAACAATTAAATTAATTTATTTAAATATATATCGAATAATCATCAATATAAATTAATTGAATCAAATCAATATGCCATAACATATTAGGAAGGAGGCAAGCCTCCCAATTAAGGGGGGACATCCACCTTGACTCCTAAATCAAGTGTGGTCGTCCACCCTCGCATTATGGAAGGAGGATTTCATCTTCCTATTATATGAGATCTCATATCTCATATAATACTTTATTATACACAACAACTATTATTGTATATTATATCATAAAAATAATTCCAAATTATTTTTGATAATTTCAATCATGCCATTGGAAATTACGAATCATATTCACACACCCAAAATAAAATGTAAATTGTATTTTCAATTAACCATAAAATGTTAATCCGATGCTCACCAACATTTAATTTGTAAATACTATTTACAAATATTTCTCTCTAATATATTATAAATCACATTTATAATATATACGATCAATATGGATAGTACAATCCAAATTATTCATATCCGTGATAATTAAATAAAATTTAGTTATCTTAGATCATCATTCTTATGCATCCAAATAATATGAATCACATTCACACTATTCATGATAATTAAATCACATTTAATTATCATTTTCTCAATGCTCATATATACAATACATCAGTGGAATTATTCTTGAACTTTTTCAATAATAATGCGCTTTCTTCGCGGATACTTGGAGATAAAGACAGGACGATTGTACGTTCCACGTATAGTGACTTCGATATTGAGATCACATCTCAAATCCAAATCTCGAGGACCTCTCAAAGATATTAATCTTCTCATTGCATCTGAATCACATTCAGACCAATGCTCAACACTTGGACTTAGATCAGATTTCTCTATTAAGAGGAGTCACTGAAATCCAGATCTATTTCATCACTCCCTTAGAATGGAGACGTCATGGTTATATAATTGTTTGGAATTTTTACCCATCAGACCCTATAAACGTTTTAAAATGCCTATACGACCTTTTGCATAACGTAATTACCCCATCGACTCTGTAAATTACCCCAAGAACCCCCACGAGCTTAAAACATATTACCCGAAGGGTTCATGGGGTAAGAGTTGGCAAGTTTACGGGGTCGAGGGGGGAATTAGGTTGTTTCAAAGGTCGTAGAGGTAATTGGCAAAGTTTATAGGGTCTGCCGGATAAAAATCCCTAATTGTTTATGATCACATCACCCTCGAGTATTCCTAATACCTGTACATCTTTCACAGTGGAAGACCGAGAATAAACCTGGAAATTTAAATCAATTTTATATTGTCTACTTCAGGGTTTTATCATTAAGTTTCTTGTTCGGTCATTAGGAGTGGGTATCGATCACATGCTTTCCAAAAACATATACCATACTTACAAATTCTTGTCCTTCTTCCAAAGCAAGATGACCATGCATGGAATTTGATCGTTCCCAATACCTCATGAGTGAGCTCATGCCTTATGATTCACAAGTGAACTTGTATGATCCCTTTAGAGATCATATTATTTATATCCCCTTCTATGCACACCGACTCGCCAGTGTACAGACCTTTATTAGGCCATCAACCTATCGATCCACCAAATGTACATACTCATATGTATAGCAATACATCTGTCTCCGATCAAAGGATGCATGCCTATATCGTGATAGTTACGACATAGGTCTTGGTTATCTCGATCTTGTTAAGTCAACTCTTTGACCTAACTTATCTAACACCTTCGAATCTCTATTCCATGTAGAGGACCTGCATCAAGAGGTCGGTCAGATGTCAACCTTTAGAGAAGGACTTCCGTTTCCTTCTCAGGTTGGAGATCATCTCTTAATAATCATTTGACAGTGCTTGATGAGTCCTCAATCTAACTCTTTAGATATTCATCCAACTGTATGATCATTAAGATGACCACGATACATAACTCTAAATGTATGAAGGGAGTTTATAGTGCATTAAATCATTTAATCTTAGACAGGGAGTGAAACAAATAATAACTTTTATTGATATATCAAATTTTACAATAGCATTTATTGTTGAAATGGTTTGCTATGCTCACATGGATAACATCCATCTCCAATAGTTTTCTCGCATTTGCCGCACCACTCACTACCCTAACATCCCGTTAGGTGCAGTCAAAATGATTGCATTCTCCTTCAGCCTTCAAGACGTGGCTCTAAACTAGATAAATCATTTGGGGAAGGTCGTGACGATTCGGAGGAACTGAAGTCCGCGTTCCTCCACTAATTCTACCCTCTTGGTTGTCCTGACCAAATGCGAGCAAAGATTTCCAATTTCTCCCAACAACCGCACGAGTCCATTCATGAAGCCTGATAGAGGTTCAAAGATTTATAGGAGAAGTGCCCCCACCATGATATTCCTCGGACTGGCTTAGTCAAACACTTCTTTGAGGGCTTCACGCAAGAATGACAGAGGCTTGTTGATGCTGCATGCGGTGGATCCCACTTCAACAAGGACGAAGATGTTGTCTGGCATATCTTTGAAGGAATGGCCGAATGAGAGGCCACCTTGTCTTTATCTCGTGCATATCAGTGCTGACCACATATCCACCACAAGCCCGTCAATATGGCGACATCAAATGAAGCGGACATGGATGAGAGATTCAACCTCAGCATCATAAGGAGCCACATGTCCAAGGTAGATATTGTTGAGAAACAATCACATCATCTTGAGAAAATATATGTGATCGAACAAAGAATCTAACATCTGGACAAGATGGATCAGATCACCAAGCTGTTGGAGATGTTGGCACCATAAATGCCATGCACTCTACAAGTCTGGAAGCCGCAATTCCTGCTGAGCCGAAGGAGCCTTCATTGCCACAATAGCCTCAGTTGAGTTCAGGACAACCCCAGGTCCAACACGTATACTACGTGCAAGCACCTGATTAGGCACCACCACAATCGTCGCATCAGCTTGTCGTCTACCAGCCTGAGCTCTAGCCCCCATCTTATGATCCATTTCCCCACCACCACCCTAAATCCAAGTAGTTAATGGTATCTAGAATAATGACGCACTATTAGCCCATCCAGGAGGACAACAACAAGGCCAATCCATTGCAATTCGACTGTATCACCAACCTTCCGGTTTGAGGTTTGTCTAGTAGAATCGACATCTACATAACTAGTCTCCACCATATCAGAATACATGGAGACAAAATCAGAAGTACCAACATCCCAACTACGTCCAATACAAGCCACGTCACAAATACACGACTGCTCATAAGAATAAATACCTCCCTCGTCCTCAATTTTATCAACAACAACCTCCTCCTCACTACAATTCTTAGTTTTCCGATCAACAACATCCTCAGTATCACCCCCAATGTGGTCAACATGCTGAATCATTTGAGGCAGCTCATGTGAACCCCATTCTCGACTGCTTGGCCCAATTAGTCAAAGGACTAGTAGAGATGAACCAGAAGCTTGATGACCTCACTACCACAAAGACTCCCATTCCATTGTAGGTCGAGGATATGAATATATGTTTCATCACTCTAAAAGATGAAAATAAAGATTTATTCCTGAGTAATTAGCTGCATTTCTTCATCTATTTTGCATTATTATCATTCATGCACTTAGAAATAATATTTATATTTTAGCATACATAATTGCATTAAATAAGAATCCTAAGTTCTTTTGTACAATATCACCCGTGTAATACCCAATTTTCTCTTATTTTTATTTATTTTTCACTAATTGAAAAAAATCAACTCTCTAGTGTATACATGACTAACACTAATAAATGAAAAATACAAAAAATACTAACTTGTAAATTTGCCTAATAAAACCCAAACCCTAATTCGAGACAAAGAGATTTAAAATGTAAATACCTCTCGTACATTCTCCTATGGACCCTACCCACTTTTGAATTAATGTACATTCAATTATCTAAAGAACAAGACCAAATTCAAAAGAATCAGAGTTCATATGTGAAACTTGGGTTTTGGAGCCTCACTGTACGTTGTACATATTGACTATTTTAACCCTATTATTTTATGTACAAAAATAATCCTTTTTTATTTATTTCTTTTACATTTTTCTTTGATTTATGTTTTAATAAAACATTCTAAAATCCAAATAAAAATTGAGGCAAAAGTCAAAGAAAATAAATCAACCTGAGTCTATATATATAATCTGTACATATGTAACCTTTATTATTTTATTTTGTTTTCTTAGTTATTAAAAATCCCAAAAATTATATTATTATGTAAATACTATTTTATATTTTATCTGACTTTATTTTGTTTTCTACCTTATTTTAAAATAACAAAAAATTTGTAAAATACATAAAATTGGTATTTTATATCTATAGAGTGCCGCTAAAACACTTTTTGTATATATGACCTCTTTTGGTTTTTGGTCCTTCACAAAAGTTGTAGATATCGTTAAGATGAGAAACTTTTATGTAGATCATTTTTTGATTTGGATTTGTTTGCTATTTCTTTTCAATTTTTCTTTTGATTTAATTTTTGATTTTTCTGATAGTGACACGTGGTAGCTACCGGAGCTGCCATGTATCACCCCCTTTTATTTATTTATTTATAAATCTTATTATTATTATTATTTATTTAGTTATTATTAATTTTATTTCTTGGTACTATGTGGTAGCCCCAACGCTTGCCATGTGGCCTCCGACCCTTACTCCTTCTCCGATCGCTTCCCCGCACCCGTCGTTCCCCCTTCTATGGTAGGGCACCTCCACGTCCCTTTCTCTTCCTCCGTGCAACCCCTGCAACCCCTTCCTTCTACAACCACATTCGCTTCCCACAGTGCCCGCCAGCGTCATACGGCTACCTCCCATCTCACCCGAACCTTCGTGAAACCTGCAACTGCCTAACCCACACATCCTCCTGCGCACGATACCATGACTACTCCACCTCCCGCTTTCCCAACTACCCATAAGATCCATCGCTCCACCACTCCCACAACATGTCCACCAATAGGAGATATCTCCAACCATCTTGGTGACAACAAGTCTGTTGCCAAGCAGCGACCTTCGACGAGATCCGAAGGCCCCCAACCTTCGCCGCTCCTCCTTCTTGAAAGAGATTTAGCTTCTTGATGCCTCGTCGGGCATTGATTGAGGTCAAGATGAGGAGCAGTGACCCTAGTGCTCCAAACCCTTTCTGCAAACCCTCTTCGTCTTCCTCCTTTTTTCCTCAGTTTATTCTTTTCCTTTTCATCTTTGAGCTATAACCACTGACATCGAGGTCCACCAACTTGGCTGCACCGCCTTCGGGTTGTAAGCCTTTGCTTCTTCTCCGCTTCACGCTTCGCCCCATCACCATCAACTTCACAACTCTACCTGATCGCCAACACCTAACTTCACTGCTCGCCATCGATCGCTTGGCATAGATGATCCACTGCTTCCACACTCCATTGTCATCTCCAGTAGAGCCCCCTTGGGCTTTGCGCTCTTCGGAGCCCTACACCCTTGCCATCACCCTTTTCGCCTTGGCCGATAGCAAGATTCTACACCTTCTACTAGAGCTACAACCGCCATCGATGGCCGCTCCTTAGCCTTTGCATTTCACCCTCGTCGGTTGCCCTTATACCCATCGTCGCCTCCGGTCTCTCAACTTCGACCATCCATGCCTCATACAGAGCTCTGCCCTGCACTCGACATCGTCTCTGCCTCGATCAGATCCCCCACTCCTTTGCCCCTTCGTCATTCGCCACCATAGAAGCCCCGTCAACAATGCGCCTCCACCCGCCTCGATTAGTGTGCCCTCCTTGATCGACACACCCACCGTCCTCATCCACCCTCGACCGACCGATGCTCTAGCTTTCCCCCTTACGTGTAACACATGTGAGGTGGGGGGGAAATTACACTACAGCTTCCCATTCCAGTGAATTCCACAAATGCCCCCGCCAATCAGAAGGCACATGTGCAACACATGCCTGTGGAAATTTGCAGAGTAACCTTGAGGGGTATGAGTAATTGTAGTTCAGTCCTCATCAACAACTTATTTTTTTATTTTCTATTTTCTATATTACATTCAACACCCTCATTTTGCTTGTTAATTTGAACATCATTTTGTCATCATTTTTAATTCTAAAAGTTATACTTTGTAGAATAATTTATTCTCTAACTTGAGGATGATGATTGGATTTTTTTTTGTGAAATGTTGATTTAGTAAAATTATTTTAGTGGAAAATTGCACATTTTGCCCATTGCGTGCTATAAAATCGATATTAAATTGATTATTGCTCCTAAAATTTCCAAAAAAGTCGTAGAAGGTAGAGTTAAGTGTCTTTTACATTATGCCCAAAGATCAATCCATTTGCAAATATAATGAGACCAAAAGATATTAAGTGGTGATTTAAGTAATTAATTTTTAATTGCTTGTAGACCCAATAGTTTGAAGACCTATTATTTTTCCTAGATTCTCCCACATGCTAGGATAATTTTATTTTTGAGAAATAAATAGGTTTGCTAATTATTATAATTAATTTATGAAAAATCACCTTTCCTGCATTTTTAGTTCATAATAATGTCATTTTTTATCTGAAAATTCCAAAAATATTATAGTGCATTAATTTTGCATATTTTCACATTCTGGCCAAGTTTTAGGATTTTTGGACTTCATTTGATTAAAAATTATATTTTTGTCCCTAAACTTGCATGAAATTACATTTTCCCATTAACTACATAAAAAATATAAAAAGCACTTCTTTGAAAATTAGCTTCTAAATCATCTATTAACTAACCTAAGGAGATAGTGGCCTCCCTGAGTTTGACCTTGGGCTTGCCCAAGTAAAAAAATATGCCCGCTCGTATTTAAATGTAAAATCAATTATGTGGTCTTTTTTATTAATCCGAAGTGCCCGACTACTATAAAAAATCGATAAAATTAATCAAGGGTATTTCAGGATTCATAAGATGGTATTTGTCGGGAAGGCATGATGAATCTGTGATTCATCACATCAAAAGTCAAAAATAGAGCCTTGTTCCCGAGAAAATAGAAGCATATTTCCTTTTATCTTGCATAAATAACACTCATGCATGCATCCATAATTCATGCATTTTAGCAGCTCATCTGCATTTAAATAAGAAAGCCAGAAATCCCCTGTAAAATACTTCTTCATCAAATAACTTCCTCTCTATAATATATGTGTATACTCCTTAATAATATAGGGAAGAATGCCAAAAATCGCCCTTGAAAAATAGCCCAAATATCCTGAGAACCCTTGTACATTAAAACACACATAAAGCCCGCATACAAACTCCTACTTAGGTCGACTCACTCTTAGAATACTACGTATTAAAAGACCTTCAAAATGAGACTAATTTCATTGAAATTGGAGCTTGTATGAGGAACTTGGGTTTTTGGGTCATTTTGTATACTACATATGTACATTTATGTATCCTTGTATTTATGTACCATATTTGACCTCATCTCCGTCTTTGGTCAACATGAAACTTGTAGATCTCATCAAGATCTACAACTTTCATGTTTTGAGTTTTTCCAAATTCGGCCTCCTCTTCTCTCTACACGTGTTTTCCCTTCCAGCCATTCACAGCAGGCCACGTGGCGCCCTCTGATTGCGCCACGCGGCCCGCTGCCCTTTGTCTGATCCGCCTTCGCCCCCCACCATTGGATCGCGCCTCAGATCCAACGACCCCTCTGTGACCACGTGCGCTCACTCCCTCAGCCGTCCGATTATCTCCTACTCCTCATCACCACCATCCGTTAGCGCCGCACTCTCAGCCCTCCACGTGGCGTCATCTACGCCGCTCGATCGCGCCCCCGATCCTCTCATCTCAGCCGCCCACCTTCCAGCGAGTCTCGACCATCAGATCGACTTCCCCCCTTTTATCTGAACCATCCGCTCGCACCGCTCTACAACGCGCCACGTGGCCCCCGTCAGAACCCTTCATCTGGGCATCCTTGATCTAATCCCAGACGTCCCTTTGCACTTCGATCTGGCCGTTGGATCACGAGATCCAACGGCCAGGACCTCGTCTCCTACCTCTGGCAACCCTCTCTCCCACGATCTCCGCCTTGCGGGAGGGGCTGCCCCTTCCTATTCTTGGCCGCACTCTAGCCACCTTCTTCGACCACCATCACCTCCACGTTCATCGCCACTCGTCCCTCTCCCTCGCCAGCTCCCTCAAACACCACCATCTCCGCCACACTCGCCCCACGACAGCCACCAACTTCGCCACTCACCCACTCCAGCCGTCACCTTCATCCGCATCCGCCACTCCAGGAGAAACCCCCAAGCTCAGAGCTCTCAATTGGTGACAGCAATTGGCCGTCTCTTCGAGCGAAGACAGGCGTCTTCTCCGGCGAGATCCACGGCATCTCCGCCGTGTCGCAGCTGCCTTCCGTGACGCTGCACGAGCTCGGGCGATCACCGGCCCTCGAGCGACGACCTGGACCTCAAGCAGGAGGCCCCATCCCCAGGTGAAACTCCCTCCATTTCTTCTCCGATCTTGTTCTTCTTTTTCCTCTATTTTCTCCGCTTTTATTCGCCGTCCACGGTCATCTCCGCGCCTCCTCAACACTCCGATGAGCTTCGCGATGAAGCTCTGATCTTCGCTGGCATCGTTACACCTTCAGATACCCTATTTCACCAGCCATCGACCTACAGCTCCACCACCTGGCCGGAGCTCCGACACCCGACCACCTCCCTTCGCCGCAGGCCTCTCCGATCACTCCCATCACTTCCACAGACGCACGCACGAGCCTCGGCTATACGTCTAACACTTGCAGGTACGCCTTTGATCATTGGCCGGAGCCTCGTCGGAGCTTTCCTCGAGCTTCATCGACTCAGAGCTCCAGCCCTCCTCCAGTCATCCAGAGACCACCGGAGGCTTCGCCTTTCACTTCCGAGTCTTCCGAGCTCGGTGGGAGCTGACGGAGCTCATCACCTGAGCTTGGCAGCCGAGGCGGAGCTCAGCAGCCTTCACCGGAGCGCAGCCATCTCCTCCGCAGGCGGCGGAGGCCCGTTGAAGGAGAAGAAGCAGTCGCCGTTCGATCATCTGATCAAACGGTCCTCGCCTCGCCACGCGTCCCTTCGCCGCCCTCGTCCTCGACCGTCGATCACACCTCAGATCGGACGATCCTCCCGCTGCCACGCGTCTTCACCGACACCCCTTGGATTCATCTTGATCCAAGGGCCTTCAAGCTGCCACGTCGTCTTATCCGAGCCTCGGCCTCCCAAGCCTAGGCTCGGGTAACCCGAAGCTGCTCCGAGGCTAGCCCGAGCCTCCAGAAGACCCGAACCTCACTCCGAGCCTCCGACGCCCTCCGAACCTAGGCCGCCCCACGTGAGGAGCACGTGCTGCCTGGGTTATTTGCACCGACGCCCCTGGAGCTTTCACAAATTGCAAAAAGGCCCCTGTGAAGCAGACAACACGTGAGGAGCACGTGCTTCGTGGAAAAATTGCATAGAAGTCCTGCATATTATAGGTAATTGCATTTTAGTCCCTGTCAGCATATTTACTTATTGAATTTTTAATTTCCAGTATTGCATTTACACCCTTGTGTTTGCACGTATCCATAGCATGCATTTTTCATCATTTTGAAATTCTAAAAATTGCAAGTTGTTGAGAATTTTGTCCTCTATCAGTTTGTACACGTGTCTGATTTTTGTTGGCTTAATTGAATTATCAATGAATTAATTGGTTCATTTGTGTCATATTTTGCCCAGTGATGCCTTTTGATTTTTAATTAAATATCAGTGCCTTCAAAAATCACCAAAAATTCACAGTAGCTTAAGGACATTATTTTCAACACTCCATAAAAATTTCATATCATTTGCACGCATAACGAGGCCTCAATAAATAGTTTAGTGATTTTCTTTAATTAATTTTAATTAATTCATTTCACAATAAATTTAAGTTCTGTCAATTTTCCTAGGTCCCTGATCATTAGACCTTCCTAGGATAATTTTAGTTCTTGGAGAAATTGTGGTTTGATATTTATTAAAAATTAAACACTGAAAATCACTCTGTCTGTTTGTTAATTCACAGAAAATTTATTTTGAGTCGAAAAATTCCAAAAAAATTAGTGTAGGTCATTTTCTTCATAAATAATCTTCTGGCCAATTTTCATTATTTTTGGACTTCGTTTGACACATCAATTAAATTTGACTTTAAATTGGCTAAGAATTGTCTGCATATGTCTGCATAGGAATTAAAAATACCAAAAAAATTGTTCCCCGAATATCAAACACTTGTAAATTGTTGTAATCAACCTAAGGAGACAGTTGCCTCCCTGAGATCGACCTTGGACTTCACCAAGTAAAAAAATATCACCGCTTAAAATTGACCAACATCTGACTTAAGTGGTTTTTGATCAACCTCCCGCATCCGACTGCAACGAACACTTAAAATTAATTTGGACCATTAACTTGACCGAATTAACTAAGGGTGCGGGAGCGCTCATCAAGGCACAGCTTATGTTTATCTTTGAAAATTTAGATATTAGGTTTTCCTTCTCTCGGGTAGTCTGACCCCCATCCTTATTCTCGTAATTATTACTCTGTTTATTTTCATGCATTTTTTGTCGCTTTATTTTATTTTATTTTATTTCGTATATCTCTCTCTTACAACCATATTATTTTTATGCGAGGGTCCTGACATGAGGATGGACTGCTTACGTGGCTGAGCATCTCAGAGCATTGGAGGTCGATTTTTCAGGGAATAAGCCGACTGAAGGAATCATATAAAAATTAAGATCGAGTCGAGTCATGAGAGAGTGCAGAGTCCTTAGAATTTTATTTTTGCATTTTATTTGATTTTTATAATTATAATTTTTAGTAATTTAGGTAACAGCATTTCCCAATAGATTCTGTTTGGAATCTCGCGTGTGTACCTGGACATTGGATATTTATATTTGTGGTGTGTTGAGACCTGTTTCACCCTTGTGTAGAGGGTGGGTCTCGACTTGAGTGGCTCATAGGTTAGTCCTGCACATGTGGCTCTTAGAGCTTTTCATAGGTCAAATATCACTTGCTTGTGCTCGTATAACTTAGGACCACACTTTCACATTTAATAATACACACTATAGATCGTTCTACTTAGTCAAACTAAAATCAGTTATTTCTCGCTAACAGAACTTTCTGCTAGGTGCAATTTCATTTAACTTGCACTCATTTAGAGTAAAAATTTTTCAATTCGGTTGTGCATCTAGCATTATAGAGCTGGAGGCACTGTAAGTATTTCTACTCAAGCATTCATCACTGTTTCCATCAATTGCATCGGCTTTCCTTAAATTCCCTCTCACAGTTTTTTCAAACTTAGGATAAAGGAATTGAGACTGGACGATATATGTGATTGCTTGTGTTGGATTAATTACCAGTGACAACTAATCTCTAAAATCAGGGTTGCTAATCGAATTGGACCAAAAGAATTGACTAAATTTAACCTTTGTTTTTGAAAGAGCAACCCCGCCATTGTACGTAGGTACCTACCTCCAGATAGAGTGGGTGAGGAGGTACACACTAAGGCCAGAGCCAAATCCTTTAACTTTCTCCCTAAATCTCCATTTCTGACTCTTACGGATTTGGAACCTGCAAGGGCTTGCCTTCGACCTTAGTATACGTTTTGGTTGTGTAAGCATGTGCATCTCCTTTGGGGTGTGATATTGAGCCCGACAACCCGTGCATATCACCTCATTGATTAGGAGCATACAGGAGCACTGCTTGGGCATAAGGTCACTCACCATATGTGATTATGTAAAAAGATTGTTTTATCACTTAATCAAAACCAAAAATATAATGGTCAGACATTTGCGACCATCACAATGTTAAGTTGGTGAAACTAGGGTTTGCTTTTGTGTTTATTTTTGTGTCTGTTCGTATGTGTTATCCTTATGTGTAATTGCACGTTTTCACCTTAATCCCCTTGCATTCCTTCTCGAAGATGTCGACTTATCGATATTCGTATCCAAACTCTGCACGTCATATCTCCTTGAATGATTATTGACCATCTTCACCACCTCCCTCTTCCATGTACCCTCCACCCCATTCCAGCTACGAAGTCGACCTCTGATCGACTTTCGAGCCTCCTCTTCCTTCCAACAGAAGCCTCTCTTTGAGACGGTTTCTCTGCAGCCACATTTCTTCTTTGTGGCTTACTCCACATTCTAACACTTCGGATCCACTTCCATCTTGGGCTGACCCACCATATTCATATTTCTTACTGGAAAACAAAGAAACATTCGAAGAGCAAGCCACTACTGAGACAGATGATTGATAGAGCTATTTTCCCCAACAGACCTCATTCACTCCTCATATGAATGTTGGGACAAATGATGCGAAATCGGTGGCAGGACCTTGGCATGGCTCGCAGACTTTTGGGCAAGATGATGCAGGTGCGGGATGGTAGAGAGGCCGGTGGTGTTGGCAGGTGAGGCTAGGGCTCCATCTTGAAGGGGGTAGCGGAATAATGGTCAGTCGCGACGGTGGACCCGTGCATAAGCAAAAAGCATAGCTATTTCTTATCGAGGCCGCAGTCAGTGCGGTGGATGGAGCGAGGTGGAATAGAGTGGTCGGATCTCTCCCTCCTTCCTTTGTGAAGATGGTGGATGATCTCAGATGTCAGCGATGAAGGCCTTTTTAGTGATAGTTGGAGGAGACGAGGAAGATGGGGATACGAGCGATAGTGGAGATAGAGAGGGGACTAGCCGTGAGATGCGGGGTTTGGTGAGGTCATGATGAGAGGAGGTTGCGATGGTAGTTGCATAAGGTCATGGAGAGAGAAAAAGGGCACATCTGGTTTGTAGGGTGGTTGTCGTAGGGGGACTGGGTTACACAGGGAGAAGACGCATGCGGGCGCGGGAGGTTGAAATGCGTGCCACCACAAGAAGCCAGTGGAGGGCGCGAGTTGCAGGTGCCTGTGAGGGGTTCTGCACACAGGGTAGAGGTGACGCCGTACAGGAGTGGGTCCTGCGGGGAGACGGACGTAAGAGGAAGGAGAGGGGTGGCTACATGGCACGTGCGGGCATGGCCACGTGGAAAGCAAAAAATATAAAAAAAATAAATCAAGTAAATAATCTATAATAATTAAAATAAAATAAATAATTAAAATAAATACATAATAAGTAATAATAATAAATATAATAAAATAAAAAAAGAAAGAAAAAAAGGGGTGACATGTGGCAACTTCAGGAGCTGCCACTTGTCGCTCCCAGAAAAATCAAAAAGTAAATGTAAAGAAAAATAAAAAAGAAATTACAAAAGGAGTCAAATCGAAAAGTAGTCAACATGAATGTTGCTCGTCTTGACGAGATCTACAATTTCTCAAAGGATAAAATGAAAATCATCCATTTGTACAAAAAATATTTTCGGGTGATATCCTATAGATATAAAATACTGAATTTTTGTATTTTGTCATTTTTTTTGTTTTTTTAAAATAAGATAAAAATCAAAATAAAATTAGAAAATTATGAAATAAATATTTACAACTTATCTATTTTTTGGTTTTTTTTAATAATTTAGAAAAATAAAGAAATAAAATAAATAAATAAATAAAAGGAACATTTGTAGAATATATAAAGGGTTCCAAAACCTAAGTTTCACATACACATTCCAATTCTTTTGAATCTGGTCTTGTTTTGAAGGTAATTGAACGCACATTAATTCAAAATAAGTAGGGGTCCACTAGAGACTGTGTGAGAAATATATTCACGTTTTAAGGTTCTTAGTCTCAAACCAATGTTTGGGTTTTATTGGTCAATTTTATGAGTTGGTATTTTTTTTAATATTTTTTCTTTATTAGTGTTAGTAACATATACACTATAGAGTTAATTTTATTCAATTCTGAGTTAGAGAAAAATAAACAAAAAGGAAAATACGATGAATATATAGGTGATATTTACAAGTGAATTTGGCTTCTTATTTAATGCAAAAATGCATGATAAAATTCATATATTAATTCTAAGTGCATGAATGGTAAAAATGCAAAATAAATGGAGAAACGCAGCTAACTACTCAGAAGTAGCTCTATTTTCAACTTTTAGAGTGATGAATAACTGATTCATCAACCTCATATACTGAAACCTTGCCCGTCCCCAAGCAACTAAATTGGAATGCAAAAGTGAAATGATTTTGGGTTCCACACCAAGGTCATGAACAAAAGTGAAAATGGAGCTCGACTTGACCTTCGGATTAATAATGTGGCAGAACCTTATTGGGAATTGAATTTAAGACCTAACAACCTTTAAGTTCCACAAGTCTCTATTCACGTCGCCTCAACAATCAGGTCAGAACAAATCCTTATACGCAAATTCTGATGACTATGAATCTTACTTGTACTATATAAGTGAAATAAAGTTCTCCACTTGAGAAATGGGAAAGTAGTAGCCTCCTCTAACAAGGTAACCCTGATTCTCCGATCTAGCAACTATTTCCTTAAGGAGTGGGGTATTCCCTTCCAATTTCAAATGCAACCTTCTTAAGAAAAAGGGGTGGAGAAGAGAATAGATTGTGACCAGTGTAGTCACATATCCACGGAGCTTGGCCAGTGTAGCCAAGTCTCTAGCTGCATGCTCAAATATCTGACTTTGAAGCTCAAGCTTGCTTATTTTACTATACAAATATACACTATTCCGACAGACATTTTATTTTCAATCAGGCTATCCCTTATTTTTGGAGTTCTTCTTTCTTTATTTTTTAGCATATATACAAGGTGCAACATGTACATAAGGAGTTTTTCTTCTTGAGCATATAGACTATCCCACTTTTGAAGCTTTATTGCAACCCACAACATCCCATCATTAGACATCGACACCACTAGACTAGGTTGTGATGCACTACCCTCCCTAGAGGAGGGCGGATGTTTCCACCTGTGTGCTACTCCAAGCCAAAGGACTCTACCTCCTCACCACCTCATCATTGAAGAGCTACGTGCATGGTGCTTGTCCAAGTTAGGTCACTGTCTAAAAGATTGGTGCATGTGTATGAAATATTCTACTTAGACCAATCAAGATGACATGTGGACATAGTTTGTGGACTCAAAGAATTAAGTCACTCGACCTGAAAATTCTTAACTCTAGTTCCTAGAAGGTTCCTATGAAATTAGATAGATTAAGGTTAAATCAAATACATCATCAACTTCTATTCATACTTGGTTCAGAACCACTAACTTTTCACTTTTCATATGACATATATACAAATGAAATGCAGGTGACATGCAATGTATATGAATGAAGTGCAAGACATTTTTTTGAATGCAAGGATGATATGAAGAGTAAATAAGATGCCCTTTTTTTGTATACCTCTTATTGTACAACAAAATTTACAAAAGTATTATTATTTTATTATTTTTTTACAAGAATTTTATATAAATATACAAATATTATACAAATTATAGAATATACATACTATAAAAGTATACATGTATTTTACAAAAAGTTTTTTGACCAATTTTACTCACCTCGTAATTATTACCTAATATCTACAAAAATATGTGAAAGTACGAGCTATGGGTAAAGTATATATGTAATATAAACACCCCCCTATACTTAGCATGTGCTATGCCCTCAGAGCATGAGAAGTGAGGAAAAGACATAGCTCGTTATAAGCATATGAGAGCTAAAATAACAAAAAGTATAGAAGTAGATCCTCCCCCTATACTTGGGCTCTATTCAACCTAAGTGTAGAAGAAGAGCTAAAATGGGGCGGACGAGGTCAAGAGGGTGGAAATGGATGAGTATATACACATGACGGGCATTAGTCCCCCCCTATACTTAGGTATGGTCATCCTAAGTTTAGGACAGGAGTGTGTGTGAGAACCAGCAAGATCTGGGGAAAATACAAAGAGACCATAATCTAATCTTTTTAATGATGCTGATGTCTAGAGATCAATGGTGCAAGGCATCAAGCGCGACTTTATGTGTGCCTTCTGAATCTTACTTGTGCATGAAAACAATCTCCTCAACGCATACTTACTGTTCATTTGGTTCGACAAAGTGTTTCAGCAGTTGTCCATTCATTAGGGATGTTTGTGCTCCAAATGTAAGATTTTAGATCTCTACACATCCACTGTCATGCACAACACAGACTATAAACAAACCCGTCCAGTTGGAATTGATCTTCCCTTAGAAAACCTCCAGCCTCGCATTGAACAATCAAACCTTTTGTCCAGGAACAAAGGTCTTTCATATGATAAATCTACTACGCTAATGCTTAACCATGTCCTTGTACACCAAACTGTTATCGTATTCTCGGTTTCTGATTTCCACAAGTTCATCCAGATCCATCTCTCTCTCTTTTTGCACTAGGTGTGTGTTACAGTTGACCTTCTTAATTGACCCATCTGATTTATGTACTAAATCTGTAGGCAAATGTCCCAAATACAATCCAGAATGGAGAGGTTCCTAATGGTGTCTTGTAAGAATAGTGGTAAGTATTCCCGCCTGTCATGCGGGCGACCCGGGTTCTATCCCCGACAACGATGCCATTCGACAAACTCGTATTCACCCTCGCTAACTATGTGGTATCAGAGTTAATTTTTATTGCAGGTAGGTAATTTAGATTAATCACAAATTGCTAAATTAATTATCTATTTAAAACGAGCAGTCAAATTTTTATTTTACTTGGGCAATCCCAAGGTCGAACTCAAGGAGGCAACTGCCTCCTTAAGTTGATTTATAGATGATTCAGAACTTAGGTTTACAAGAAAGCATTTTTTATATGTTTTTAATGCAATAAAAATGCCAATGCACAAATGTGGTTGAACTAGGTTATTAAGAAATCAAGCTACTTTGCTAAATAAATTTTAATGCGAAATTAATCCAATTTATTCAAGTTATATTTTTCCTAGAAACCTAACCCAATGATGAATGCAAAATGGATTTTTTTGGAATGTTTGAGTTTAAAATGCAACAATAAAAAATGCACACTTTTTGTAGGTTTTTATGAAGTTTTTTCCACGCAAACAGAATGCAAAATTAATGAAAATTTTACTAGAAGTTAAATAAGATGAAATGAAGCAACACTATATTTTTTAGATTTTTTGAGAACGTATGATTTTAATGAATTTTTAATGAAAACAAAGTGATTATGAGTATTTAATTTCTAATAAATCCATGAAATCAAATTATCCAGAAGCCAATTTATCTAAAAAAGATATTTTAATAAGCAATCCAAAAGAGTTAAAATGTTGCAAAAATATTATTCATGAATTTAATTAAAAATCATTTACTGAAATCACTCAATAATTTATTATAACCTCGATATGCATGCAAATATGATGGTTTTTGGGCATAATGTAGAACACAATTAAATATGAATACTCTGAATTTTTGAGAATTTTAGAGCTACGAATACATTAATATCTATTTTAGAGCATAAAATTGGCAAACCATGCGTGTTTTCACCAAATTAATTTATTTAAATAAAGCTCAAGTCATAAAATTTGAATTAAATACTCACATAACAAAGAAATAATTGTTCTACACAATGTAATTTTTAGAATGATAAAAAGATGCTTAATGAAGGTTCGAATAAATATGCAAACATAGGGGTCTATATGCAAATATCGAAATAAAATTGATAAAAAATGTTAATGGGACTTAGATGTAATTACCTAGACTCTGGGGTAGGTTTGTGTAATTTCCCCATAGATCATGTGTTGCACACATGATATGGTCAGTGGGGACTCTAACGTGACTCGTTGGAGATGCCGGGGGTTGCGTGAAATTTGCCCACTCTGGCATGTGCACAACATGTGACTGTTGGATCTAAGACCTCTACGTGAATACGAGAGCAGGCGGGGTTCCCTGTGCAAATGCCCCATTGCCTCACATGCCTTGCATGTGAGGTACGAGTAAGATCCGAGTGGCATGCGACTCGAGGAGGGTCGCGCAGGCGGGGCGACGATGAAGCGGATGCGGGCTGATGGTGGAGCAGTCTACGGCGGAGCCTCGGCCGACACACGATAGACCTCTGCGTGGTGGAGGGATGCGATGTCGGTGGAGTGGTCCGTGGGCGCACAACTGGTTCGTCGATTATCGACTCCACCTCCATCGACACACTATTGGAGGTGGGGCTTCTAGTGGGGATGCACGTGGATGGCGCTTGCTGTGATGTCGGTGATGGGACCTTGGCAAGGCTCATGGGCTTCGGGGCGAGCTGATGCAGGCGGAGGACGATGGTTTTGGCAGGCGGAGCTAGGGCTCCACCTTGAAGGGGGTAGCGGAATGATGGTCGGTTGTAAGCAGTGGACCAGTGCAGAAGCAAAAGGCATAACTGGTTTCAGTCGAGGCCCCCAATCAGTACGATGAATTAAGCGAGGTGGAATCGAGTGGACGAAGTGCAGATCGTGAAGAGGGTGGTGGTTGACATGAATGATGTGGCAATCATGCAGTGGAAGGTGGGTTGCATAGGATAGAAAAGAGGAAGATATTGGGGAAGATGAAGGAAGAAGTAGGAAGGTAAAGAAGAAGGAAGAAGGAGGATTACCTAGAGGAATGGTGTCGCGAAGCCTGGTTGAAGAGGAGCCTATTCCTCTCCGATCATTTCTCAAGAGTTCGGCAGGACTCGAGCTGGGAAGTTGCAACAGAGCAGCTGTTACAAGAGGACATTCTCCTCTTGGACCTCGTTGAGAAATGAAGGTGTCATCGCTCAATGGAGAATCACCAAAACTATCACCTACGGGTGGTCGAAGCTCTCCCTCCTTCCTTTGTGAAGGCAACGGATGATCTCAGACGTCGACGATGAAGCCCTTTTTAATGACAGTTGGAGGAGCCGAGGAAGAGGGGGATGCATGCGATCATGGAGATATAGAGGGAACTGGCCCTGAGACGCGAGGTTGGGTGAGGTCACGATGAGAGGTGGTTGCGATGGCAATTGGAGGAGTTGTGGAGAGAGAAAAAGGGCATAGGCGATTTGCAAGGAGGTTGCGGTAGGGGGACTGGGTCATGGGGCGGAAGACGCGCGTGAGGGCGGGTGGTTGTACGCAGCCGCAAGAAGCAGGTGAAGGGCGCTTGCTACAGGTGCGTGCGGCGGGTTCCGCACACAAGGCGGAGGTGACGCTGCGCGAGAGCAGGTCCTGCAGGGAGACGGGCGTAGGAGGAAGGAGAGGGAGCGGCCATGTGGCAATTGAAAAAAATATATAATAAACTAAATAAAACAAATAATAAATAATAATAATTAAAATAAGATAAATAATTAAAATAAATACATAATAATAAGTAATAATAGTAAATATAATAAAATAAAAAAGAAAAGGGGTGATATGTGGTGACTCCAAGAGCTGCCATGTGTCACTCCCAAAAAAATCAAAAAGTAAATGTAAAGAAAAATAAAAAAGAAAGAACAAAAAGAGTCAATAAAAAAGTGGCCAACAAAAAAGTTGTTCGTCTCAATAACATCTACAACTTTTGTGAAGGACTGAAAACAAAATAAACCATCTGTATTGGGTGATATCCTATAGATATAAAATACCAAATTTTTACGCTTTTTCAGTTTTTTGTCATTGTAAAATAAGATAAAAATCAAAATTAAATTAGAGAAAGTATGAAAGAAATATTTACAACTTAATCTATTTTTTGGATATTTAATAATTAAGAAAAATAAAGAAATAAAATTAATAAATAAAAGGAACATATGTACAATATACAAAGGGGTCCAAAATCCAAGTCTCACACGTGGATTCCAATTCCTTTGAATTTGGTCATGTTATTAAGGTTATTGAATGCACATTAATTTAAAAGTGAGTAGGGGTCCATAGGAGATTGTATGAGAGAGATATTCACGCTTTAAGGCTTACTCTCAAATAAAGGTTTGGGTTTTATTGGTCAATTTTATGTGCTAGTATTTTTCTGATATTTTTCCTTTATTAATGTTAGTAATATACACACTTTAGAATTGATTTTATTCAATTCAGATTTAGAGAAAAATAAATAAAAATAAGGAAAACATGTGAATATACATGTGATATTTAAAAGTGAATTTCGATTCTTATTTAATACAAAATGCATCATGAATGGTAAAAATGCTAAATAAATGGAGAAATGCAGCTAATTACTTGGGAACAAAGCTCTATTTTCAACTTTTAGAGTGATGAATTACATATTCATCACCAATGCCCACCTTGCATATTTATTCATCCATTTCTTCTCCTCCTGACCTCGACCGCCCTATTTTTGCTCTTCTTCTACACTTAGGCTGACCAGAGCCTAAGTATATGGGGGCAGGTTGACTTCTATACTTTCATTCTTTTTCTCTCTTCTACGCTTAGCACGTGCTATGTCTTTTCCCCTCTTTTCGTGCTCTGAGGACATAAAACCTACTAAGTATAGGGGGCCTGTATATATTACATATATACTGTACATATATACTTTACCCATAGCTCATACATAGCTTGTACTTTACACCAATAATTCCAAGCGTAAGGAGCATGTAGTTTGTGATGTGCTGCCACTCACACAGAGTTAGGTATTTCATATTATGTTTTATCTAATGTTGTGACATCAGGAGCGGTAGGACGTTGTGGCCGTCTACCGCACAAAAGGGAAGAATAGAGCATCTTCTGCGAGTCGTCTTCTGCATCCATCGGTCCAATAGTAGAACTGGGTGAGGAAGAAAATGATGGAGGAGTAGCACCAACCATCCACTACCACCCTCATCAAAAAATAAAAAAAAGCAAAATGAAAGTCTTCAAAAAGAAAAGAAGTGTCGAAGCCAAGTCCCACCAGCCCATGTGGATCCAGCAGAAGCAACAACTCCAGAGCCAACCGACAAAGCCAAAGCTCATGTAGATTCATTTTTGCCTCTTTTGAATGACCACTCTTCTTCTAGCCAGTCATTTGTAAATGATAATGTAAATAAGAATAATGCGTTTCTTTCTTTGAATATTCTGTTTCCAGAAGTAATCAAAAAAATCCAAAAATTCAGAAAAATAAAAAATGCTTTATTAGACCCTAGTGTTGTGGAGATTATTAAAAATCTTGTTTTAAATATACTGTTGACAAAGGACATGGAATACATGTCTGTAAAGCCTTGATCTGGTGTCTCTCGGATCCTATATCATAAGATCTGACTCGTCAAGGGGAAACCAATGGAATTTGTTTTGTGTGAATTGGACTTTGTTTCGATTTGTTATGATTTTCAAAAGGAAGAGAAGTAAGGAGGCTTAAGATGTTATTAACCCGTAATAATCATCATTAAGACTAACTAAACACGATTAAAGAAACTAATGATAATTTGAGGATCGCTAATGACCATTAGCTTAGCAAAAGTTAAGCGTAAGAACTGAAAGATAAATCGTGATTAGTGAAGGTCAATCACGATTAGCGTTAATTAAGCATCATTAGTAAATACTATAATCCTCTGGAAAGTTCTAACTTAAGCCCTAAGTTTTGGATAAGAATTACCCAAAACCATGGGCCAAAACCATAGGCCGCTAACCGCGGTTAAGGTGTAAACAATGGTTTACTAACCATGGTTAGTGGTTTTCTGGAGCCTATAAATACCCTCCTACCCATTAATTATCTACGATTTCCAATACTAACACTACCCCGAGGGCTAGGGTCGAGAGGTTGGGAGGAGGAGAGGGAGGCGGGGAAGGAGTTCTAGCGAAGCGCTACCGGGAGAACGATGAGGAGGAAGGTACGATCCTCTCTTAGTTTGTTTAGTAAGCTAGGTTTTTGAATCATCTTCTTTTTTCCAGCTTTGTTTTCGATTCATCTTTCTTTCCGATTTGTTTTCTGTTGTGGTTCGAGGATAAATCTATGTAACACCCTACTTAGGTGCGGGCGGCTATGCACGTCAGTGAACCCTATTATTCGTCACACTTTCACTCAACTAAGATGTATCGTCTCTACCGATTCTCCAATGCTTATGGTTCTATTCTTTCTTTTCCGCTTTTATAGATATTTTGATGGAGAAATCTGTGTAGTACCCTACTTAAGTGTGGATGGCTATGCACGTCAGTGAACCCTGTGATTCGTCACACCATCACTCACCTATGATGCATGGTGTCTACCGATTCTTCAACTATTACAGTTTGGTTATATTCTTTCATATTCGCTGTTGTTTACCTATCGGTGAAAATATAGAGGAAACTGTTTCCATTTTTCTTTTAAATTATATCATGATATAAGGGGAAACTATGCCAAAATTTTTATAGAAATATGCCCCAATATAAGGGAAAACTCTGCTGAAATTTTCCTAGAAATATCACCCCGTTTAAGGGGAAAGTCTGCTGAAATTTCAAGAGAAAATATGTTCTTCACGTTCTTCGTGTTCTTCGTGTGTTCTTCGCGTTCTTCGTCTATTCTTCACATTCTTGGCATGTTCTTAGTGTTTTTTATACGAAAATGAAATTCGACCGTTTCAGGAGCTATAAATCATCCTTTTTGGAAATGAATCACGATAAAGCACTGAATACGAGAGAGAGAGAGAGCTCGATTAGGTAACGAAATCCTTTCTTTTTCTGTTGAATCGTTGGGATTTTTGTATTTATGCTCCTTACTATGAAGAATCCTAATTGTCTATTTTTGAGAAAATATGAAAAGTTGCTTTGTGATTACAACTAAAATAAGGTCTAAGCATCAAATTGATGCAATGGCTTGTAAAGTTAGGGTTGGAAGCTAAAAGGAGCATAAATATGAGTATATAAATATATGAATTAATATATATATGTGAGGCTATACTCAATGTTGATGATTATGCAAATTGAAGACTTAATGAAAGAATTACATCATGGGAATTGATGTGTATTTAAGTTGGATCCTGAAAAGGATCGTGCGTTACGTTAAGAAATGACTGGGAGTAGAACTACAGGTAGGACATGCAACCTGTAGGTTTGTTGGAAGGAACCTGTATTGGTGTGACCCTACCTAGGTGGTACACGATTGCCTTGTTTTGATAAGTGCGCATGAAATGAATGATTTGCAATGCCTGGTACCGGGTGCCAATATATTCGGGTTAAACGACAGAAGTCGTTGTCGTGCCATGTGGAGGCACGGGTGGTTTGATAGCGGATGGGTTACGATAACATGTTCTTAAAGCCACTGGCTTATGTGATTAAAGGTAGCCTGATATTTTAAGCTACCGAGTCCTCGAGGATGGTGTGGTTCTTTGTTTGCCATACCGAGGGTTACCCTGAATAATAAAAGTAAAAGAATTTGTCCGGATAGTATTGGAGGATTGGTTGAGGCGACATGCGGTGGCACAAGCTCACCAGATCAATGCAATCTCCAATCCTAAAGTGTCCACAGCTTCAGAGTCCATATAGTAGTGATGCAATTCCCTGGACTAATCCCTAACGTGGAATAGAAATGAATATGACTTAAACTAATGAGAATGAATGAAACTTTTTTGTGATAAAAGTTAAAAATTGCACATTTGTTTGCTTTTCTCTTCTTCGTTACTTTGCACTCGTTAATTGTTATCCTATGATTTACGGAAAACCCATAGGTGTCGGTGAGCCATCACAAAGACTTTAATAATGCAACCAGCTAATATAGCCATCCATCCATCCACAGTAGATTTACTCTGTAAGGTAGTTAGCAATCTTGTTGTTTATTTCCTTTCGAGCTGATGTAAATGTAAATTGTTATAGTGGGACAATGTATCATGTGAACTTTATTCAATGAATGGAAAAGTATTGAAATACTTTCTTCTGAGTAATTTTAGTTGTTATATATTTCTGAATGTTAGTTGTGATTGCTGAATAAATTATTACTTAGTCACCAGATCCGGATTTGGGAGGATCCGATGACCTGGAATTGGGGTCGTGACAGTTTGATATCAGAGCCCGGTTACTCTAGTAATTTACTCAGTAGTTGATAATTATGAGCGGTATTCAGAAACTAAGGTTGTCTTAAGATCCATTGATCTTAATAAGTAACTGCAGTACCATTCACAAATCATTGTCCCTTATATACATCATGCTAAAATGTATAGGACCTAACCTTTGGCTTGACTCATCCCAGGATCATGGAAGACCAAGACACGTCTAGGCAGTTAGCAGCTCTGATGACAATGATGCAAGAAATGAGGCAAAAGCTGCAAGTATTAGAGGAGAGGCTCAATGCACAAGCTGAGAGACCTGAGGCATCTAGACCTGTGGATGCTAGGATTGAATGTTCTGTCCATCTTTTGAGGAATAATCTAGTTACCATCCTTCTACTGAGTCTACTCCTACTCCAGCTGAAGGAGCAATGGAGAAGGCCTTTCCTAGACACCAAAAATTACTAGACAATTACCGAAAGGGAACGATTCCTTGATTCAAAGGCATAGAGACACCTGCTGAGGCAGAACTATGGCTTGATGATGTCAACAATATGTCGAAAATAATACACGCACCAGCATAAACTTGGGTGCACTTTGCTGATTACTCCCTAGCAGACTCAAGACGATGGTGGAGAGGAATGAAAACCGCCAAATAATAACACATGCACCACCACTATAGATGAAGATATGGACATCACCTCTCGTATTGAGATGGAAAGGGATGAAAACCGCCAAAGAAGAAGCTTACAATTTATTGGTGGACCATCTAAATGTAAGGAAAACTATAACTGTAGAGATCGTCATTATCATCCAGTTGGGACTACTATAAGCTCGCCACATGGGGTCAGGAATTACCAGGAAGAGGGAGTTTCTCTAGACCTCCACTATACCCCAATGACTCAACAACAGGAGCTAGTACTTCTATGTTGGATTTTCAGCACGGATAGGAACACATGTGTGTTAAAACTGTCATCAGGAAAGCCACATAAGGAAAAATTGTTCAAAGTTGAGAAGTTTGGGGTCTAAATCAACCCCAATTAATAGTATAACATCCACCCCAAGCAATGGAGCAACACATGGAGGAAGACTGGGTAGAGGTCATGGCTCACAAGGGGTGTCTCCTACACAACAACCACCACAAAGTGTTGCGAGTTCTAGCTTGCCTATTCCTAATGGATAGCTCAATGCAATCACTAAAGAACAAGCCTACAATTCAGGCATGGTTGTACGAGGCACCGTTACTATTCATGGCTTTTCAGTACATGCCTTGTTAGATTCTGGTGCTTTACATTTATTTATTGCTTGACGGTTAGTCCCCACTTTGGGTAAGGTACTAGTAGAAGTACACCAATCCTATCTGATTAAGGGACCAAGAGGACTAGTATTTATAATCCGAGAAGTCCTGTATAATTGTGTAGTATTGATAACATGACATCAATTACATGTTTCCCTATTACTAATTGAAATGGATGACTTTGATCTCATCCTGAGGATGGACTAGATAGAAAGGCCTCATGCATGCCTTGACTGTTTTCAGAAGGCAATTATTTTTCACCTTCTTAACTTGATAGAGTTACAGTTCATTGGAAAGATATCCAATGATAATGTCAAATACATCTCAACCCTGAAGGCGTAACAGTTGTTAGAGAGAGGATGCCAAGTCTATTTAGCCTATGTAACCACTACATCAGGGTTAGACAAAATGATAGAAGATGTACCTATAGTGTGCGAGTTCCTAATGTATTTGCAGAGGAACTGCCTAGATTACCACATGAACGAGAGATTGAATTTGAAATCCCTCTCACACCTGATACTTAGCCTATCTCTATCCCTCCATACAGGATGGCACCAGCTGAGTTGCGAGAGTTAAAAGTACAATTACAAGAATTGCTAGATAAAGGATTCATTCGTCCTAGTACTTAACCATGGGGTGCACCTATCTTGTTTGTGAGGAAAAAGGATGGGTCAATGCGGTTGTGCATTGACTATAGACAGTTAAACAAGAAGACAGTAAGGAACAAGTATCCTCTTCCAAGAATAGATGATCTCTTTGACCAGCTGCAAGGTTCAACTGTGTATTCCAAGATTGGCTTAAGATAAGGATACCATTCAGTTGAAGATTAAAGATGCGAATATCCCCAAGACAGCCTTTCGAACTAGATATGGACATTATGGATTTTTAGTTATGCCTTTTAGACTAACAAATGCCCCAACAGCTTTCATGGATCTCATGAATAGATTATTCAAGGAGTTCCTAGACCACTTTGTAGTAGTCTTTATTGATGACATTCTTATTTACTCCAAGGATAAGTACCAGCATGAACACCATCTCCGACAAGAACTTGAAATACTAAGGAAGAACAAACTGTATGCTAAATAAAGCAAATGTGACTTCTGCTTGTCTGAAGTATCCTTCTTAGGCCATGTTATTTCTGGGGAAGGTAGATCAGTTGATCCTATAAAGGTTAGTGAAATAATGAGTTGGGAACACCCAAAGACTATCACCGAAATACGATCTTTTCTAGGTTTAGCTGGGTATAATAAAAGATTTGTGAAGGACTTTTCACGAATAGCATTGCCAATGACTAGACTGACTTAGAAGGAAGTTCCATTCATATGGTCTGACGCATGCGAAGCTAGTTTTCAGACACTGAAAGAATACCTAACATCTGCACCAATCCTTACTCTACTCTTTGAGAATGAAGGGTTTACAGTGTATACTAACGCATCTAAAGGACTTGGAGCAGTTATTACGCAACACGGTAAGGTAGTTGCTTATGCATCACGACAACTCAGAACACATGAATGAAACTACCCGACACATGACCTTGAATTAGCTGCCATAGTCTTCACTTTAAAGACATGGAGACACTATCTTTATGGTATTACTTTTGAAATCTTCATTGATCATAAAAGCTTGAAATATTTGTTAGATCAGAAGGAGCTCAATATGAGACAGAGACAGTGGCTAGAGCTGTTGAAGGGCTATGATTGCACCATCTTCTACCACCCCGGTAAGGGGAACATCGTAGCAGATTCCCTTAGTAGAAGAACTTATTCACATGGGTTGGTGAGTACTATCCACTTTTGGGATGTACTATCAACGTTAAGTGAATGGAAACCATTTGATAGTAGTGCCGATACGATAACTATTCCTCACCAATACAAACCAAAGATCTGAGATAGACTAAAAAAGGACAAAAGGATGATCCGGTCCTTAAAGATTTGAGACAACAACTTGAGAAGAATGAGATAGAGGGATTCCAGATGCAAGATGGATTACTATATAACCATCATAGAGTTTGTGTACCAAACATACCTGAACTGAGGAAAGACATCTTAAGTGAAGCACATTGCTCTAGATTATCTATTTATCCAGGAATTAGGAAGATGTATAAAGATCATCACTCATACTTTTAGTGGTTGGGAATGAAGAAAGATGTTGATGAGTTTGTGAATTCATGTCTCACTTCCCAACAGGTTCAAGCTTCACACATAAAGCCACCTGGATTGTTACAACCCCTCCCTATACCTGAGTGGAAATGGGAAAGCATTTCCATGGACTTCATTACTGGCTTACCTCAGATGACTGGTGGTAAAGATAGTATATGGGTTATAATATATCGCTTGACCAAGGTAGCACACTTTATTCCAATAAGCCTATCTTCCACTCCAGACCAGCTTGCTAAGTTATATATTACGCATGTGATCCGTCTCCATGGTCTCCCAAAAGAGGTAGTTTCCGATCGAGATTCACGATTCACCTCACACTATTGGGATATCTTCATGAAAGACTTAGGCATACAGTTATGCTTGAGCACAACATACCATCCGCAAACAGATGGTCAATCAGAATGTACGATTCAGACGCTAGAGGATATGCTGCGAGCATGTGCCTTAGAATGGAAAGGATGATGGGTGAAACATTTGCCTCTTGCAGAATTCACCTACAATAATAGTTACCATGCAAGAATTGGCATGGCACCGTTTGAAGCATTATATTGACGAAGGTGTACTACTCCTTTGTGTTGGCAAGAGGTCAGGATAAAGAACCTTTACGATTCTGATAGACTCCAGGAGACACAAGAATCTATAGAGCTTGCTCGAAAAAGAGTAATAACAGCTCAGAGTCTCCAGAAAAGTTATAGTGATACTAGGTGAAGAGACCTTGAGTTTGAGGTAGGTAACTTTGTATTTCTCAAAGTATCGCCTATGAAGGGAGTTCAAAGGTTTGGCTTGCGTGGGAAGTTGTCACCCATGTTTGTGGGTCCCTTTGAAATTATTCAAAGGATTGGAAAAGTCACCTATAGACTTGCACTTCCTCCACATCTTTCGGAAATACATGATGTTTTTCATGTATCAAATCTAAGAAAGTATATTAAGGATCCTAAGCATAAGATAAGCTATGATGATCTGCATGTTGATCCAGACTTGACATACCTAGAAATACCTGTGCAAATACTAGACAGAGATATCAAGAAGTTGATAAATAAAGAGGTACCTCTAGTTAAAATGTTGTGGCGCAACCAAGAGTTTGAAGAAGCCACATGGGAACCTGAGGCAGAAATGAGAGAAAAATACACGTACTTGTTTGAATGATAACATTATGTACTGTGTATATCTTTATTATTAATGAAATGACGTTCATTATCTTTAAGGTTGTTATGCCTGCATTTATAGTCTCGAGGACGAGACTTTCTTTTGGTTGTTATAATTATAAAGCCTTGAACTTGGCATCTCTCGAATCCTATATCATAAGATCCGGCTCATCAACAGAAACCAACAGAATTTGTTTCGTGTGAGTCGAACTTTGTTTCGATTTGTTATGATTTTCGGAAGAAATAGAAGTAAGGAGGCTTAAGATGTTATTAACCTGTAATGATCATCATTAAGACTAGTTAAACAGATTAAAGAAACTAATGATAATTTGAGGATCGCTAATGACCATTAGCAAACATTAATCGGTTGTTGGCAAAACTTAAGCGTGAATTGCGAAAGATAAATCGTGATTAATGAAAGTTAATCACAATTAGCATTAATTATGAATCATTAGTGAATCTAGAATCCTTTGGAAAGATCTAACTTAAGACCTAAGTTTTGGATAAGAATTTCCCAAAACCATAGGCCAAAACCATGGGGTGCTAACTACGGTTAATGTATAAACCATGGTTTGCTAACCATGGTTAGTGGTTTTCTGGAGCCTATAAATACCCCCTATCCATTCATTCTCTACGATTTCCACTACCACCACTACCCCGAGGGCTAGGGTCGAGAGGTTGGGAGGAGGAGAGCGAGGCGAGGAAGGAGCGCTAGCGAAGTGCTGCTGGGAGAATGATGAGGAGGAAGGTATGATCCTCTCTTAGTTTGCTTCATTAGCTAGGTTTTCAATTCATCTTTTTTTTCCACCTTTGTTTTCGATTCATCTTTCTTCCGATTCATTTTCAGTTGTAGTTGGAGGTGAAATCTGTGTAACATCCTACTTAGGTGCGAGCGGCTATGCACATTAGTGAACCCTATGATTCGTCACACTTTCACTCATCTAAGATGCGCGATGTCTACCGATTCTCCATTTCTTATGGTTCTATTCTTTCTTTTCCACTTTTATAGCTATTTTGATGGAGAAATCTGTGTGATACCCTACTTAGGTGTGGGCGGGTATGCATGTCAGTGATCCCTGTGTTTTGTCACACCTTTACTCACCTAAGATGTGTGGTGTCTACCGATTCTTCATCTCTTGCAGTTTGATTATATTATTTCATATGCATTGTTGTTCCCCTCTCGGTGATTTTATAGAGGAAACTATTTCTGTTTTTCTTTTAAATAAAATCCCAAAAGAGGAAACTTTGCCGATTTTTTTATAGAAATATGTCCCAATATAATGGGAAACTCCATCGAAATTTTCCAGGACAGGAAATACCACCCCGTTTAAGGGGAAACTCTGCTGAAATTTCAAGAGAAAATATGTTCTTCACGTTCTTCGTATTCTTCATGTGTTCTTCACATTTTTCATGTTCTTCGCTCGTTCTTTACGTTCTTGGCACGCTCTTAGCTTTTTTGATACGAAATGAAATTCGACCATTTCAGGAGCTATGAGTCATCCTTTTTGAAAAAGAATCACAATAAAGCACTGAATATGAGAGAGAGAGCTTGATTAGGTAATGAAATCCTTCCTTTTCTGTTAGGTTTTCATATGAGATCGTTGAGATTTCTGTATTTATGCTCCTTGCTACGAAGAACCCTAATTTGGCTATTTTTGAGAAAATATGAAAAGTTGCTTTGTGATTTCAACTAAAATAAGGTCGAAGCATCGAATTGATGCAATGGCTTGAAAAGTTAGGGTTTAGAAGTTCAAACGAGCATAAATATGAGTATATAAATATATGAATTAATATATATGTGAGGCTATACTCAATGTTGATGATTATGCAAATCAAAGACTTAATGAAGGAATTACATAATGGGAATTGATGTGTATTTAAGTTGAATCTTGAAAAGGATCATGTGTTACATTAAGAAATGACTGGGAGCAGAACTACAGGTCGGGCATGCAACCTGTAGGTTTGTAGGAAGGAACCTGTATTGGTGTGACCCTACCTAGGTGGTACATGGTTGCCTTGTTTTGATAAATGCACATGAAATGAATGATTTGCAATGCGTGGTACCGGGTGCCAATATATTTGGGTTGAATGACAGAAGATGTTATCATGCCATGTGGAGCCATGGGTGGTTTGATAGTGGCTGGGTTACGATAACATGTTCTTAAAGCCGCTGGTTTATGTGATTACAGGTAGCTTGAGGTTTTTAGCTACTGAGTCCTCAAAGAGGGTGTGCTTCTTTGTTTTCCAGGCTGAGGGTTTGAGACCCTGAATAATAAAAGAAAAAGAAATTGTCACCGTAGTATTGGAGGATTTGATGAGGCGACGTGCGACGGCATAAGCTCACCAGATCAATGCAATCTCCAATCCCAAAGTGTCTACAGCTTTGGAATCCATACAGTATTCCCTGGACTAATCCCTGACGTGGAATAGAAAGGAACATGACTTAAGCTAATGAGAATGAATGAAGCTTTTTGTGATAACAAGTTTTGAAAATTACATATTTGTTTGGTCTTCTCTTCTTTCTTACTTAGCACTCGCTAATTGTTATCCTATGATTTATGGAAAATTCAACAGGTGTCGGTGAGCCATCACAAGGACTTTAACAATCTAGCCAGCTAACAAAGTCATCCTGCTAGCCACAATAGATTTACTCTATAAGGTAGTTAGTAATCTTGTTGTGTATTTCCTTTCGAGCTGATGTACATGTAAGTTGTTATAGTGGGATAATGTATCATGTAAACTTTATTTCATGAATGGATAGTATTGAAATACTTTCTTCTGAGTATTTTTAATTGTCTATTTCTGAATGTTAGTTGTGATTGTAGAATAAATTATTGCTGAGTAACCAGATCCGGATTTGGGAGGATCCGACGATCCGAAATCGGGGTCGTGATAATGCCAGCTGTGAAGAAAGGTTTGAAAGAGGCATGTACTTCTAAGCATCAGAGCCATAAAAATAGAAGCAACAGAGGAGAAAAACACATTCTAACCAAGTCCACCATCAACACCATCAGTGACCTCCCACAAAAAAAGAAAGATAAGGGAGTACCTCTCATCAGATGTCGGATTTTTGATCAAGTCTTTGAGCGAACCTTGCTTGATAGCAGTTCCTCCATAAACCTCATGCCCTCCTCATTTCTTGCAAAATTTAGGCTAGGACTGCTTAAACCCATTCTTATGATCCTATAGTTCATTGATCAAGCTAGTAAGCAGCCCAGAGGTTTACCAGAGGATGTTATCGCGACTGTGCAGGGCATGTGCTTCCTAGTAGATTTTGTCATCTTGGATATGGACTCATGCATCGTTTCTTCAGACTCTAATTATTCTTGGTCAATCGTTCCTTTGAACTGTCAAAGTAGTCGTTGACTATAGGTACAGAAAGATTATATTTCACTCCTACAATGATCGAGTCACAATGGACATGATAGCCGAGCCAAAAGCCATATCTGATGAAGGCCAGCCGGAAGCAGCAACGGAAAACTATGACATTGTTGACCTGAGTGATCAATAAATTTCTTTGAATGATATTCTATACAAGAAATCCTCTCTTCAGAGGAGAACTTGGACAGCGTAGTCGATCCATGCTTAATTATCAATTGGGAGACCGTTTCTGAATCATCGATTAGCTTGTTTGAAGTGAATTCATGCCAAACTGAACATGAAGAATTCATTGCAGATATGTTTTGTACATTCTTATTAAAGCCAATAGCAAAACATTCACTAACTAGCATAGTATCTGAAGTGTCCAAAGAGTAGACTCTATAATTACCTGAATTAAAATAGCTCCCGACAAGTCTGAAGTATGCTTTCCTTACGGGTGAAGAAAACATGTATCTGGTCATCATCAACATTATGATGACCCCAAATCAATAATCTCGACTGCTCGAGATTTTAGAGAAAAACCGCAAGGTACTTGGTTGAAAAATATCAGATCTTCGAGGGATAAACCCCACCTTGTGTTTACACCACATCTATCTTGAAGATGATTGTAATATGTCTTGAGAATTCTAGAGAAGATTGAACCCTAATCTATGAGACATAGTAATGAAGGAAATCATGAAGTGGTATAAAGTAGGCTTCATTTATCCAATCTTCGACTCAAAATGGGCGAATCCAGTGGATGCCAAAGAAATTGTGGATCAACGTGGTTACAAATGACCAAGGAGAGGAGATTTCTACCCGAGTGCCAATTTCTTGACACGTATGTGTTGATTATCACAACCTTAATACAACAACAAAGAAGGATCACTTTCCACTATCGGTTATTGATCAAGTTCTTGAAAGATTGGTCGGGAAGGTGTTTTTCTGTTTCTTAGATGGGTACTCTAGGTACAACCAGTATGCGATCGCCCCTGAGGACCAAGAAAAAACAACATTCACATGCCCATTCGACACATAAACCTTTCGAAGAATACCCTCTATATTGTGCAATTCTCCTATAACATTCCAAAGCCGTATGCTTTCCGTATTTGGCGATATAATTGGGAGTTTTTCAAAGTTTTCATGGATGATTTCTTAGTCTATGGTGACATTTTCGATTCATGCTTTATGCACCTAGAAAGAGTACTACAGAAGTGTTGTGAAGTGAATTTGATCTTAACATGGGAAGAGAGACACTTCATGGTCACTGACGGGATTGTGCTATGCCACGTCATTTCCAAGCTAGTCTGGGAAGTTGACTCAATGAAGGGGAATGTCATTGCCAAACTTGAGCCACCTCGATCAACGAAGAATGTCAGGTCATTCCTTGGGCATGTTGGATTCTATCACAGATTTATCAAGGACTTTAATAGAATTGTTCGACCTCTTACATAATTCTTATGCAAGGAGATTGATTTCATTATTGATTAGCCATCTCTCCAATCATTTCATCAGTTGAAAGATCCCGTCATTTAGGCACCAATCCTACATCCACCCGATTGGTCTCTCACATTTGAGATCATGACAGATGCATCAGACTTCGTAGTTGGGACAGTATTAGGATAAAGAAGAGAGAAACTGCCCTATGCCATTCACTATGCCAATAAGGCACTGGATAAAGCACAAAGAAATTATACAGTTACAAAGAAAGAATTACTGACAGTTGTTTTTGCATTGGAGAAGTTAAGGTCCTATCTTCTAGAATCTAAAGTAATTGTTTTTATTGACCACTCTACTATCAGATACCTATATCAGAAGAAGGATGCCAAATCACGCTTATTCAGTTGGATCCTTATCCTACAGGAATTCGATTTGAAAATCAGAGATAAGCCATGAGTTCAGAATGTGGTAGCAGATCATTTATCCAGAATTGAATGCCAAGATACTCAGCATATCAGTGCACCAATCACAGAGACTTTCCCTGATGAATCGATCCTCAACATTGGATCTCTCCCTTGGTATATCGATATTGTAAACAACCTCATCTCTGGCATTGTCCCACAAGATTGGACTAAAGTAAAGAAGTACCAATGGGGAGATCCATACCTTTTCAGGGAAGGAGAAGATTGCATATGGCATTAGTGTATTCCTCAAGAAGAGTACACAAGTGTCCTCGAGTACTGCCATAAGCTCGAATATAGTGGACACCACTCTGGAAGTTGAATGGCAGCAAAGATACTGAAGTATGGCCTCTGGTGTCCCACACTATTCAAAGATGCTACAACATATGTCAAAGCCCGCACAAATTGTTAGAAGATGGGAAAAACCCTTGGTGTTAAATATTCTACACCCCACAAATTTATTCAGATATTTGATGTGTTCGATTCATGTGGCATTTATTTAATGGGCCCGCTTCTTAACGGTCAGTGATATGAATACACCCTACTTGTCGTGGACTATGTAAGTTGATGGGTAGAAGTTATCCATGCTCGAGCCGCCGATAGCCGCATAGTGTGCTGGTTTCTGAATGATAACATCATCTCATGGTATGGGATATCAAAGATTCTGATCTCAAACGGGGGTATCCACATCATCAATAAAGAGGTCAAAAAATTAGTAAAGGAGTACCATATCGATAACTGAGTTGCTTTTCCTTATCATCCCTAATACAATGGCCTGATTGAATTACCAAACCAAGAAATCAAGATGATCCTGCAGAAACTTGTGAGGCTGGATAGAAAGAACTGGTCCCAACTTCTGGACAGAAAGAAATGGTCAGAAAGAACAGAAGTGTGAAGATCATATGATATGAGATCAATAGCGACTGGTCATACTAGTTGCTCGGGGCAACAAGAAATAAAATTTTCGAATGAATGAAACCACATGATTCGAGAACACTTCTCGAATCATTTCATCATGATCACAAACATATTGAAAGGAATACCTCTTTAAACGTGGTTGTGATCATTAATTTCTAAAGTAAGAGATTCTCTTATCTCAAGTCCGATCCAACGAAGCTCGCACTTGCGGGCACATGGATGAGATGTGTGCTTCCCGCAATCCAAGTTGATGATCCGAGCAAGGAGTCTCCTGATTTTGTCTCACGAAATTCGAAACCTTCTTCATGAGCTGAGCATACCAAAGAATATGGAGGCGATCCACGAGCATTCAATCCAGCAACACAATGGCGTCACGATGACTGTGGGCTTCTCTAGGTTAACATATGGACGTCTACATGTTGCGCTAGAGAGAGAGAGAAAGAGAGTTGGCCTATAGAGAGAGAGCCTTGTTTCTTTTCTTAATGTTGTTGTCTCGTGTAAAAGAAAAGGCTAGGTCTACGCTTTCTTTTATACTAAATTAGATGGTGGAGATGCACTCGTAATTCAAATCAATGTTGAGATTTTGTTGCAAAAATTTGCAACAACAATTAATTTAAGTTAAAAGAAAATAATACGTTGTAAATAATCTCGACATATTTAGTTTTTCTATTAAATCAAGAATCTCCCAAATGAAATAGAACTAGAGAGCCTCCTTCCATGTAAGGGGAAATGAGATAACCTCCTTCCCCTTAAACACGGTGGACGACTATCTTGATTGGAGAGAGAAGATCTCTCTCCAATCCTAATGTAATCTTATTACATTAAGTCTTATCTCATGGAATCTTTTGTCAACAAAATATCACCAAATAATTATTGCAAATTATTTGTAATAATTATAAACAAAACCATTGACAATTATGAGTCAAATTCAACCACCCAATAAAATGTAAATTACATTTACAATTAATTGTACAATGTGAATCCAATTCACATCAACATTTAATTCGTAAATTATATTTACAATTAACTCTCTCTAATATATTATAAATCAAATTTATAATATTTATTATTATTATAGATAGTAATATCCACATTAATCACATATTTGATAATTAAATCATTTTTAATTATCTTAGATAACTCTTCTCATATGACCCAATAATATGAATCACATTCACATTATTCATAATAACTAAATCACATTTAATTTTCAATTTTCCTCAATGCTCAAATACATTATCAATAATGGAATTATTCTTTAACACTTTCAAGAATAACACACTTTCTCCATCGATACTTGGAAATAAGGACATGACGATTGTGCGTTCCATGTATTGTGACTCAGATATTGAGATCATATCTCAAATCCAGATATCAGGAACATCTCAAAGATTTCTGATTAAATCAATAGACGTAAATCTAATCTTCTCATTGCATCTGAATCGTATTAAGATAAATGTCCACCATTTGGACTAAGATCAGATTACTTCTCTACTTAGAGGAGTCACTAATATCCAAACCTGTTTCATTACTCCCTCAAAATGGAAGCGTCATGGTTATACACTCGTTTATGGTCACATCACCCTCGAATATTCCTAATGCCCATACATCCTGCATACTGGAAGATCTAGAATAAACCTGAAGTTTTAGATCAGTTTTAGACTATAATCTTTAGGGTTTTATCATTAAGTTTCTCATTCGATCATTGGGATTTGGTATCAATCATATACTTTCCAAAAGCATATATCATACATAGATTTTGATCATATACTTTCCAAAAGCATATATCATACCTACAAATTCAGTCAAGCTTCCAAAGCGAGACGACCGTGCACGGAATTTGATCCCAATATCTCATGAGTGAGGTTTGCTATGCTTTTCTGGGGTTTTAATAATTTGTATTATGAACAAGTTGTGGTAACCCAATCAAGCGTCAGTAGACAAATAAATTTTATTTTCTTCTCTCACTGTAAAATGATTACAAAGAATAATGTGGAGCAAGGGGAATGTTTTTGCTACTTATTTACCTGTATAGCGGACATGATCGAACTCATGGAGGCTACAATTCCCGAGGGTTATTCAAATAATCGAAGGAAAATCAATTAAGAGAAAAACAGGAATCTCAAAGGCAAACTATCCTTGATTTTTATGGAATTTTTGTCTTTTTAAAATTTTTTATTATTTTATTATTTTCTAATTTTAAAGTTTTAGTGATTTTAATTTTGCATTTTTTTAATTTCAAATAAAGAACGATATGGACAAGATAAGAACTACACACACCAAACTCTTTTTGTATTTTTTAATTATATCAAAAATGCTCAAAAAAATTCAGAGAAAATATTTTTGGGTTTTGAAGACTTTGAAATATTTTTGAAAATATTTGTAGAATTTTCAGATGTTTTTGTATTTTTCTAAAAATTAAACAGTGGTAAAAATGAGAAACAATGCACAACCTGGAGTAATTTGCAACTTAAAAATATTTAGTACCCAAAACTCCTAGCGGTTATTGTTATGATGAGATATATTCAAATATTTACAAACAGGAACTGAAATCATGATTTTTGGAATTTTGTGGATTTTTTTGTGATTTTTATAAGATTTTTTATGTTTTTCAATTTTTTTGGGTTTTAAAAGAATTAATGCATGAAATTTGGGCAAAGATTACTATATATTGAAAAAAAATATTCTATTTTTTTGGAATTTTTAGAGAAATATTCGATTTTTCATGAATTTTTTGAATTTCAGAAAGAGAAAAAAGACACTATTTTTGATTTTTTAATAATAAGAAATAATGACAAAATGCGATGAAAAGTTTATGCTAGAAAGATAAACACATCAGGAGTATAGCATGATTGTTTTTGGAGATTTACTGACCAACAAAAAGATTTATTTCAATGAAGATAACATGCACGATGAATAGTCTAGAAATGAAGGATTAGAATGTAAATACTTAATTTTTGGCATTAAATAAATAACAGAAATAAACAGAGGGTGTAGAGTGCAATTTACCCAAGAATAACATGCGAACCACGTGCAGTGGAGCTGGAGGGGGGATTGTGCAGTTTTGGAAACCTCTGGGGTCGACTTTACAAAATCTCCAATTTTTTTATTTTAAAACTTCCCCCCACCTAGGGTTTTCTGTGCTGTTCTATTTGATTTTAAGACCACAAAGCACCAAAGGGGAAGAAAGGGACCCCCCGCCTCCTTCGTTCTTCTTCTTGCCAAGGGGCAGTGATCCACCGCCTCTTCTTGTAGATCTGCGGTCGAAGCGTAGGGGCGAGGCCGTAGATGTCGAGCCTCAGGCGATTAATGGGCTGAGAAGAGGAGGACTATGGTGATCGAGCTGAACTTCGCAGTTAGATCTAGTGGTTGGCAGAGGGGAATGATGTCGGAGCACACTCTTGGCAGCGCTGGCGTTCGCTTGACGCGACGACTCCTTCGCGCAGGCAACATGAGCGGCAGGCTGATGGTGGAGCTTCTACAACAGCTGGTCGGTCTGTTATTGGGACTTGCGAGGCGGAACACACCCCTACAAACGAGAAGGTGGTCGTGCGGTGGCCAAGATGCTGGGTGTGGCTCGCTCCAGATGGTGAATTTGGAGTTGCGCGAGGGGTGGGCTTCTCCAGGCGGTGGATCGACGATGCAGGCGTCGGGGAAGGGCGGCGTGAGCTGTTTGACGATGGAGATGGCCACAAGCGGAGGATGTCGCTAAAGGCAGCGACGGATCAGGATAAGTGGTGACCCCGCGCTGCGTCGGGTGGTGGGCCTTTGGTGGTGATGCGGCTCCCAGGCGGAGGCGCTAGCGTTTACGCCAATGATTTTTTTTTAAAAATTGTAAACACAGAAACAATAAATAAGTATGAAAAATCTTTTTTATATTTTTTTGAACTAAACATAAACGACAATTTTTTTTGTTTTTATTTATTTATTTATTTGTATTTTTTATATTTTAACCTGCAAAACAAATTTTAAAAGAAAACATTTTTTTTATTTTTTTATTTATAGACAAATTAGGACGCGACCACGACAACTTGGTCCCAAAATCAAAGCGGAATGTATGAGTGGGGATCCGACAAAAAGTGAGGAATGGATCCAAGTCTCCAGCCACCGTGTATGGCCGGAGTTGAGAGATCGTGGGGGGTATAAAAGAACGTAATTAGATCGAAATGCGAAATGAAAAATCAAGTTAGTGGCAGATCAATTCGTGATGGATTCTATTAACTAGATAAAAAATGATGACGAAATAAAGATGCGAGAAAAATAAAACTAAGGTTAATGTAGATGAAAAATAAGAAGAAAAACATGGATCTCACCTTAGGAGCGGAAAAGGCCTTGATCACCTCGATAACGACCAAGTCGCTGTCACCGTACAGCTCGGAGTCTAGGCACCCTTCTGCGATAAGAAGACTCTTAGAGATCAGGCTCCTCTCACCAAAGATTGATCAAGTTGGAATGAGGGAGAAGGAGCCATATAAATAGAAAAGATAACAGAGTTTGATTTTTTTTGAAATTTTGAATGAAGATAAGAGATAAGAGAGAAGAACAAATGAGATAAAGATAAAGAGAGATATTAGTGTTAAAAATATTTAAAAAAAATTAACTAATTTTTTGTATTTTCATCACTTTATTCACTTGAAAAATAAATGTTAATTTTTTATTTGTTGTGGTAGTTAGTTAAGAAAATTAACAATATACATATGCTATATACATATATGACATTATATACATGGGTAAATAAGCAAATTAGTTTTTTTATTTTAATATTTTTATTATTTTTTTAATTTAAATAATTAGTAAAAATATTTATGAATATCTACAAATACAATATGTACAAAATACATGGGAAAATTGCACAAACCACCACAGAAAAATCAATTTTTCACATGTAAACTCCAAAAATTATGAAATCACAGTCATTTTAAAAATAATTTAATTTAGAATACAATGGATCTGAGTTCGGTTCAATTTGAGTTCATATGAAGCCGGAATTGGTCTTTCAATTATCGCTTAGTGGCTTCTTCCAAGTGTGGTTGCTTTTATTCTGTACATGATTTGTTAATGCAATTATTTTTATTAATTAGGGAACATTTTTATTTACAACTTTTGTTTTGAAAATTATTTAGCTGAGGTCATTTTATGTATAAATAAAATAGTGTAGTATACAAATATACACCACACATTTTTTGGAATTTCTGATTAAGGATCCTATCTCCCCCTACTTTATTCCGGGTCGATCAGGTCAAGTCTTGACCTTCTCCTAGAGTTCGGGTCAGCTTGTATCTATTACATATATACAGTCTTCTTTTCTTTTTTTATTTTTCCTTTCTTTTTTCCTTTATTTATTTTAGGTTAAAATAATATACATATATACAATATTTACATACAGATGCAAGTTAGTAAGAATATGGAGTTAGTATTATATACATGTATTTATAAGGGATTTTAAGCTAAAATAAATGAATAAAGATGACAAATCACAGATTCATCATCCCCCTATGCTTTACCTTTGCTAGTCCCTTAGCAAACACTTATTTGAAAGACTAAGTGAATAGAAGAAAAAAAGGTAGGAAAAATAAAGAATTTAGGGCAATATTGAGTTTTAAACTTTTCTTCATAAAATTATAGTTTGGATCTATGTCAGATCTTTGGATTATTAGTGTGTTGGAACCTTAATAAGAGATGGATTTAAAACCTAACAACCCCGAAGTTCCACATGGCTCCTATTCAGGTCACCTCAATAGTATGGTCAGAACAAGTCTACATACACAAATTCTTATGACTATGAATCTTTACTTGTATAGTGTAAGTGAGATATAGCTCCCCATCTCAAAAGTAGCAAAGAAACAACCTCCCTCAACAAGATAACTCTAGTTCCCCGGTCTTGCAACTCTTTCCTTGAGGAGCGGAGATATTCCCTTCTAAGTTCAAGTACAACAAACTCAAGAAGAGGGGATGGAGAAAAGAATGGACGATAACCAGTGTAGCTACCTATCCTTGGATGCATGACCAGTGTAGCCAAGTCATCCAGCTACAAGCTTACAAATATTTGACTTTGAAGCTCTTATTGATTTCTCTCTCTCTTTTTTTAATCCTCATATATACACTCTGACATACATTTTACTTTTCAATCAGGCCTGTCCACTTTTGGAGATTCTTCATTTGAAAATATATACAAGGTGCAACATGTACATAAGGAGTTTTTCCTCTTGAGCTAGTAGACTATCCCTCTTTTGAAGCATTATTGCAACCCCACAACATACTGTCTTTAGACGTCAACATCGCTAGACCATGTTGAGACGCACTTCATTCCCTAGAGGAAGACGAGAGGTTCTGCCTAGATGTACTACCCTCGTTTGCTACCCCACGTCAAAAGAATCTTCCTCCTCACTTCCTCATCCATGAAGAGCTACGTGTAGAGTGCTTGTCCAAGATAAGCCACAGCCTGAAAGAATCATGCGTGTGTTGTTAAATATTCTACTTAGATTACTCAATATGACATGTGAACATAGTCTTATGGACTCAAAGAACTAAGTCACTAGGACCTGAAAAGTCTTAACTCCAGTTCTTATAAGGTTCCTCCGAAATTAAGTGGATTAAGACGCAACTAAGCTCCATTCTTCAATTTTATTCCAGACTTAGTTTAAATGGAAGTACTATCCAGAAAAATGCACATGCAAATGCAAGAAATATGGAAAAAGCATTTTTTGAAACAGTTTTCCAATTTTGAACTTTTTATGGGTTTTTGGAAAAGAAAGGAAAATGATGCACATGCAAAAGAGTTTTTTATGCAACTTTTTATAGATTTTTGGTTTTGTAATTTTTTTCAAAAGAAGAAAAAAAGGGTTAGTAAAATATATACAAGTATATACACGATTTTGTTTTGGGTTTTTGGTTGTTGTTGTTGTTTTTGTTGTTTTTATTTTTATTATTTTTTGATTTAATTTATTTTTTTTGTTTTTTTGATTTTTTTGAAAAATGTACATGTAAATACAAGGAATATGCAAAAAGCAATTTTTTGTTTGTTTTTTTGATTTGATTGATATTTTTTAATTTTTTTGATTTTTTCAAGGTGATCAAAGTCTATACACACACACACACGTGAATTTTACGAATTTATATACATATCCCCCCCAAATAAACATTAAAAGTACAAGTTATATCTAAAGTATATATACAATATATACGACATCCCCTATACTTAGCTCGAACTATGTCCTCGTAGTGATCAGAGAGCGGCAAAGGAAGACATAACTCGTGCTAAGTATAGAAAAGTGAAAAGTCTCCTATGCTACAACAACTCAAAGAGAAAATGAAAAGAATAGAGGTCGGTGATCCCCTTATACTTAGGTACAAGTAATCCTAAGTATAGAAGATATACAAAAGGGGAAAACCAATGCAGAGAATGTACGTACTCAAAAATAAAAAAGCCGATACGTACACCATCACCCCCTATACTTAGGGTAGAGTATCCCTAAGTACATGCAACAACAAGAATGATGAACATGACGAATATGAACAACACAAATCATTCACCCCCTATACTTAGGATAAAGCACATCCTAAGTATAGCATATATACACATACACGGAAAGGGGTGAATGATAAAACAGAAGAAGAAAGAGTAAAACGAAAGGATATACAAAAGGAGTGGATGTACAAAGGTCAAGAAGGTCGAAAAAGAACCTTCTTGCGGGACCGTTGAGGTATGGATCTAACAAGGTGTAGGTCGATATTGGTGTCATCATTAGACATAAACTGATCAGGATCGACCAAGAATGTATCCTCAACAGTCTCAGAATGTGCATGCAAGAATAAGTCAGTGGAAGTAGTATAGTCATGTCCTGCCTGGGAAGTCTCGCAAATATCAAAGTAAAAAGGCTCGAAATCATTATCAGAAAAAGTAGGATCAATTTCAGCCTGGCGAGCCTCTACTGGATCGTCATCTTCATTAAAAGGCCCAAATTCCTATATAAAGCAATCAAATCAAATTTGGCGTTATCGGTCTCATTTGAATCACAGTGAATATGAACGTACTCATCAATGAAAGTAGTCGAATCATGTCTGCCCTGTCTAGTCTCAGAGTCTGCCTTCTGCTCTAGGGTGTCTATCGTGTAAATTCTGCGGATGTCATCAATGCATTACCACGTACTAGAAGGGGGAACTCCAAGGTCTATGCTTTCCGAGTCTTCCTCCTTGAGGAGAAATACTTGGGTCTCAATATCATCCAACATAGAAGAATTTCTGATATTATCATTGAGGTCAAAATTCCTTGGGTTTGTCTAACACGGGCACACTCTCATGGGATGCAGATCTATGGTCAGTAATGGGTGTAATGATCAACACATCGCTCCCTACATCAGAACGGAAGCGAATCTCTCCTAATCCATAATCAATAACGGCTCCCGTAGAGCCGAGGAAAGGCCGTCTCATGATGATGGGAGGGTGCTCCATAGGGGTGGAGGTCTCCATGGGCAATATGACAAAGTCAAAAGTGAAGTTCACGCCCTGAATAAGAATGACAACATTTTCCAGAATACCCTTCGACCTCTTGATAGATCCATCAACAAATTGAACTATCATCCTGGTTTTCTTGAGAGTCCCAAGATGAAGAGATTGTACCATAGAGAAGGGTATTATATTGATTGAAGAACCACCGTCAAGGAGAGTGTTACCACAAGAATAGTCAGAGATGGAGCAACTCACAAGAGGTGTGATAGTGTTCCCTGTCTTAAAATGTAGACGGTGAGAGATGGCGTATGCAGTGGCCATGGTCAAGATGTGACGCTCAGATCTGCTCCTCCACTTTATCTTCTTGTGTTGAGGAGCAGATAAATGGGTCATGGCCTGATGAAGTGGGGCTTTAATGATCTCGTGAATGGTAGCCACTACTTCAAGTTCAATCAACATTTTTTTTGAATTTTTGGACCTCCTCCATACTAGGGAGGAGATCGGAATCAACATATACACGAGGATTGCCAAGAGTAGTTTGTATAGTGGCATCCTCGGTTTCTAGGTAGGGACATGGCTGTGTGGGAAAATATTTGGCATGGGTGCCCTCTCCTCACAAAATGAATCAACAATGTGTCTCCCGAATTCTTTTTGGATTTTTGAATTTTTCTCATTTTTTTGTATTTTGGGTGATTGTAAGCTCTCATAATTATCCTCAAGTGAATCCATATCCTCAAATAGTGGAGCATCATTCTGGCTTTTATTGATGTTAAATAGATTGGTAATCTTCGCATTCATATGCTCCATCATCTGGTTCAAGGTCTCAAGTGTGGACAACATGAAAGGTGACTCCAAAATCCCAGGATCGGGTGAGTGGGATGAGGGTGGGTGAGAATCAAAGTCCTCCGACTCCTGAAATAATGGGTTAGGCAGATATGCACAAAAATTAGGAGGAAGGTCCTCTTTAAAAAAAGAAGGTGGATCGGTTGGAGGGTACGAGGGATCCACGAAGATCGGATTAAAATAACTCCAGTCAGCCATCTCTGAAACAAGAGAAAATGATTGGGAGAGAACGAGGATCAAGTCAAAAGAAGTGAAGGAAAAGGCATAGATGCATAGAAGGATCTAGTATGCACACAAGCAATCAAACATAATACAAACCCCCAGTTCACCAACTCAGCTCAATGTGAAGACCGTGAAGTTCAGTCAATTATCTTGTCAATTTTTAGAATTTTGTAAGAATACAATCTATTAGAGCGGTTAAAGCGAGGTGTTAGGAACCCAATGCTCTCAGGAGACTGGCCTAATCCCAAAGTTAGATCTTTTCCCATCCAGTATGAATTGCGTACCGTTTACCAGCTACCCGATCAATTCAATCTCTTAAGGACATCGCGGGCCCGCTTTACCGGCTACTGATGAATCCATGATTTATTAACTTTTCTGTCGTATTTTGTCTTAAAACCCTTAACAAATTGCATGTAAATATTCGTTAATTCCCATCTTTTATAAAAACTTCATTCATGAATAAATATTCACTTTTAAGCATAAAAATCATGTAAATAAATAAAGAAAAAGAAAAAGAAAAGAAGGCAGATTGGAAATATGTATATATGTACAAGATGACTTATAAATATAAATATAACTACAAGGTATATTTATAACCTAACCCCTGAGACCAAGTCAGCATGGATTGGTCGACAAACCAATAAGTAGGGGGAGATAAGGAAAGAAAACCCAAAAAAATAAATTAAGATACACCTCATGTACCATTCCACTATTTATCAAATAAATACAAAAATTCAATAAATTTTAATTAATTCATATGTACATATTTTTCACCAAACACTTTTCCTAATTATTTCTAAAAATGTATATAAAAATATAAAAATAAGATTAAAAATATTACCCCTTTATATATGCTAAGAAATCCAGTTTTTAAATTGTCGAAATCTCAACTTCCGAATTATCACAACTTCTTCATACGAACTCCAATTTCACTCTACTCACTTTTAAAGTTCATAAAATAATTTTCTCTAATTAATAAAGGTGGTTTCATCGAATTCAGAGTCCGTTTGCAAAAAGTCAGTTTTGGGACTAAATGACAACGAGGTTTCTGGGCTATTTATTTTATGTAGAACACATTATTTATAGTTTTATTAATTTTATAATTTCTAATTATTTTCATGATCTTTTAATTTAACCTTGATTTATTTCATATTGTTTGGAGCTTATTTATTATTATAATAAAATCAAAAACCCTAAATTATAGGAAAAAATGAACTAGATAACTTATATCTATATTTATTAATATATATGTAAATTAATTTATTAAAATCCCTAAAAATTTACACAATCCTTAATTATTGTTCTAATAATTAAGAAAATATGAAATTAATTTTTAACTATTTATTTATTAAATTAAAAATCAAAACCTATTTATCTATACATATTTATTAATATAATATTTATAATTCGAATAATATTTATTATTTATAAAAAGTAATTATTTTATAATTTAGATAATTTAATTATTTACATTTCTTATTTTTACACCTATTTAAGATAAATTTATTTACTATTTAATATTGAATTTATAAAGAATTTAACTCATTTGGCCAACCAGGTGCTGACACTTGTCAGCACCTGGTTCATCTTCCGCAAGAAGACAGTACACCAGTCTGTTCTGACCGGCCTTCTTCTACCAATTACCCCACGCATTTCATAACTCTTCTAGGCAACCTAAACCCTTGGATCAATCCTCCTAACTACCAGGTTTCTCGCCAACCATTGGATCTAGCTTGAAGCCCACGAAATCTCCTTATATAAACCTTCAAAGTTGGCCGATCCAAACTAACTCTCCTTCAACCACCCAAATCTCAAACTGCGAGTGGCCAACTCCAATCTCCTCCACCTCACTCTGCCTCACTCCGGTGGTGACAGCACCCGAAGGCTACCCCGCATGGAAGAGGGATCGTCGGAGAGAAGTTCCAAGGCGAAGCTCTGCCTTGCAGCGCCGCCACGCGCACGTACAACTCCGGCGAAGATCGGCCGTCGCAACAGCTTCCAGAGGTAAATATACCTCTCTGTCCCAGATCTACTCCTCCACCTCTATCAAATTTTATCTCGATTCTCGTGCCACGATTAGCATGGCTAATCACACCATTAGCTGGCCTAATCAGCCATCTAAAATGCACAATCAAATATTTCATCTCCTTTGTTTCACGTTTGAATCAAATCACATTTCTTATCTTGTGGTTTCTCATGCCGACTAGCAATTATTCTGGAAACAAATTTCGATCTTGCAAAACCATAAACATTCGGCCGATTCCTTGTGAATCGAGCACATATACTTGTTCTTTGCAGATCTATCTTGCATTAGGAGCGAATTCAAGTCAGTTGGAGTCTTCTTCATCACGAAAATAAATCATCTTCAAAGAAGCCGCAACAACCTGGAAACCAGCTCCAGCTCAACGAGACTGCCACCTTCATCGAGCTTCCACTGGCGCTTGGAGCCATCTCCGCCTGATGTCCATCGCAGGCGAGCTCGAGGGTTAGAGGAGACAATGAGGTGCTAACCCTCTGGCCCCGCCGAAGATCCCTGTTCGTCGTTAATCGTCGATGAAAAGTCGGCGAAGAAGCATCTTTCGTCAGCTACCCAACCGCCCAAGAACAGTTGAAGAACACACGGGCTACAGGCTTGCGAAGCGTGTCATCATCAGACGGCTACGATTGTACTTCACGATATAATCTCAGCCTCCATCTAAACCGGTAGAACTTTTGCATAAAGAGCCCAGAAGACTTCCAAAAATTCCAAATTGCTCCAACATTTTCCAGAATTACATTTAGATCCCCACACAGGGACCTAAAATGTAAACATTCTTATTTTTCTTTCAGAACAGTCCCTTCCAAGGATATTTTTGCATTAATTTCTGTTTCTTTTTGTTGCACTTATACCCCTGGCCTGTAGGGGAGTTTTAGACCTATTTTTGGCACATTTTTTTGAGTTCTTTTTAGGGTAGTTACGCAACTACCCCAGCAAGTTTTTCATTAATTTTTCATGTATTTTGGTCGTATTTTCACCGTGTTTTGATTCGTTGCAAATCGTCTCCGTTTTGATTTATTTTCGTGTGACCTTCGAGCTCGTTGCTCGATCGTTTCACCTACTATATAATATCATCTATATCTCTTCTATATTCCACCTATTATATAGTAAATAAATTGTGTGAAAAATACCACTTTAAAAAATAAATAAAAATTGGAAAAGAATAAAATCAAATAAAAAATTAAAACTAAAAAATCCCATAAAAATTGTAATGTTTCCTTGACCGCTTTAAGAAGAGATAAAATAATCACAAAAATATTTTCTCTTGAAAAAATCAAAGTATCCTATTCCGCCTCCTTATGTTCGACCCAGGAACATTTCCCTGGTTAAATAATTAGTGTAAGGTTTTTTCCTAAAACCGATTTTTTGTTTGATCGACTAGGATCCTTTTACGGCTTTTCTACACCGATAACCTCTTCTTCTAAAAAGCCGTAAATCGATTTTTCATCTTATCAAAATGGCGCCGTTGCCGGGGAGGCGTTAGTGTATTTTGATTTTTTACTTATTTTGTGATTTTATTTTTTCTCTTCTTTTTGTTTTGTTTTTTGTAGTTTTTCTTCGGTTTTTCGTACGACGTTTCTCGACTCGTCTCTCATTTTTTCTTTAGCCGCTAATTAGTTTTTGCAGGGCCTGCAGGATCAGCCGGTTTCTTAGGAAGCCGAGTCAGTTGAAAGAGCAGAGGCTGATTCCTTCTTTACGAGTCGGCTGTAGAGGAAAGAAATTTATTAGTGTAACTTTGTAAAAAAAAAGAGAGAAAGAGAGAGAGAGAAGTTGTATTGAACTCTAGTAGAAGGGGTCTACTAAGACATCCCGACTTGTAATCCCCCCCCATTTTTAGGGGTCTGATTCACCAAGTACCGTGTATTCGGGGGATCAGGGCACCCACTGCGGTTTTCTCACCTCGATGGTTTTTCCGCGGCTTTTCTGATAGATGCTTGCTTAGGTTTTTTATTCTATCTGATTGTGCTTACGTAGTTAGTCTTAGGACTTGCAACCTAGGTGCATGATTTTAGGATTCTTATAAAAAAAAGTAGACGTTTGTTTGAAAAAACTCAAAAAAATTATAAAATTCCAAAATAAAAATCAGGACTGCTAAAGATATCTGACCTAAAAACCATAAAAATTCATCTGATTTGGGAGAGTAATCCCCGCACATCTTCTCAGAGTGCGCGAGCGAGAGACGACCCATAAGGCTAGAGTCAAAACCCCGTATTTCTCGTAAAATACTACTTATTCTATACACCTAATCACTGTTCCTCAGTGGGTACGCTCGGGTAGTTGGAAACGGTCTGGGTTTACTTAGCAGAGTGGGAGGTTTAGAGGACACTGTGTAAGGTTCAGTCCTCAAGTAACACAGGTAGCCAGAAACGGTCTGTACTTACTCCCATACTGGCTGAGTGCGAGTGATTTTCTGTAAAGACTTGGGCCAGTGTTTTGGAGAAACTATCGGGCACCTATCATCTCGCATCAGCTCGCGATAACCGATTAGACCTGTTTGCTAAGTACAACCCTAAAACTGACAAGATAACATACCGAACTCTTACGGTCTTCATCGAGTTGTGTTGGTGAAAGTGGGGTTTGCTTTGTGTTTGCTTGTGAGGCGTGAGTTACCGCAGCTTTACGCATTTTTCCTCTCCTTTGAATCGCAAATCTTGCTCTCCCGATCATTCTCTTGATATCGAAGATGACGTCTCGACGGCTTTTCTGCTCAGACTCCGTGAGCTTTTGACCATCCACCGTCGATCGTACATCTTCACAAGCTTGGGATGACTCTCTTCCCAAGCTGGTCCCATCTGATCTCGAGGAGAGTCAGACCCAAACTCCCTCGCCTCCTGACCAGAATATTGAGGCAGATCCTTGCCTCAATACATCTAGATCTCCCGGCTGATTTTTCGTTGAGTTCTTACGAGAGCTTTTCTTTCACAGACGATTTGAATCAGATGGCTTGCGGCAAAGGACTGGCAGATGAGAGGCCACCAGCTGAGGAACATTACGAAGGAAGACCAAACTCCGCAGATAATACGATCGGGATTCTCGACACGCTCCAACAGATGAACATCCAGATTCGAGAACAATTCAGAACTCAGATTGAGTTGCGGGCTGAGATAGCCGTGCTGCGAGTAGGGGCCGGAACCAGTTACCGCCTGTAGTGGTTCTCGCTACTTTACGAGAAGAGTATGACCCGGGCACGAGAATGCTCCATCACTGGATTCGGCTACCGCCGAATCAAGGGTCATACAAGTTGAGACCGTCCTTCATATCACTGCTTCCCAAATTCTACGGGAATGCCACAGAGGAGCCATTTACCTTTTTACAGCAATTCGAGATGATATGTGGTACGACTAGTTATCCAGGAGTTACGCAGGAGGCTGTACGTCTCAAGGCCTTTCCCTTTGCCTTAGATGATAAGGCACTTTACTGGCTAAGTCACCTGGGAAGGGAAATTTCTACATGGGAAGATCTGAAGTCCACATTCCTGCGTAAATATTTTCCTCTGGGGAGGACGAACATTATGAGGAGTCAAATCTCCAATTTCACGCAGTTTTCGCATGAGTCTTTATATGAGGCATGGGATAGATTCAAAGACCTTACGGAGAGATGCCTGCATCATGAAATACCGATGAAGGTGCTAGTTCAGAATTATTTTGGAGGACTCCAGCCGGACATCCAGGGGCTAGTAAGTGCTGCATGTGGCGGTAGCTATTTGAACAAGGATGCCGAGTCAGTCTAGTCCATATTCGAAGGGATGGCTGAGAACTCGAGAGTCGTTGACTCTACTCAGGCATTTCAGAAAGCCCCTCAGCCACCACATCACCGAGAGCATCAGAAGGTGGCTAATATCTCAGAATCTGAATCAAACACCAACATGGGATTCATTAGCGAGAAATTAACGTTGGTGGATGTGATTTAGAAGCAAGTCCAGGACTTACAGCCGTTGCGAGAGTTGGAGAAACTCTCATTTCTACCTCAGCATGTGAGTGATCTTTCGAAGAAGGTTTCTGAGCTTCAGCTTCAGTACCAGCAGAGCCAATCTTCTTCGACCGCACAACCAGCACAGAGGATCTTACCCGCTCCACCCACCCATCAGATTCACTACGTGCAGAGTGAGCCAGAGACTCCGCAGATTGATTGGCATGAGGATCAGTCTCATACCAATCCCGGCCAGATCACCAGTGCTGCAGAAATGGAGGTTGAGCCGCAAGCCACTCTCGAGATTAACGGGATTTGGTATACTCCGATTCAGCAACCGAGTATACCGCATCATCAGCAGCAGTCGTACGGTCATCCGCAGCATGGACGTCCACATTTCCAGCAGCAGTCTCACCAGAATGTTTATCAGAGACCACAATCATACCAATATCCTGCTCATCATTATTCACAGACATATCCTTATCAGCAGCCGCAACAATCTTCATCCACACCGTAGAGATTCTCCCAGCCTTCCACTTCTCAGCAATACATGCCAAGGCAGGATAGAGGAGCAAGCCAGGGCCACCACACCAAATCGGAGATGTCTTCACAGGCCCAAGCACTAAATCAGATCATGGATATGCTGAGTACACTCCAGATTGCGAATAAAACTGAGATGGAGCAGGTTAACCGTCGTCTGGACGAGTTAACCGCACCGAAGACCACTCTTCCAGCCCAGCCTCAGATGAACCTGAACAACAAGAGGAGGAATCCAGACCAGGTAGACAACACTACATGTAAGATCTCGTTTCCTGAATTTTTATCTAACTTCATTCGTCTCAAGAGTGGTAGATCACCACAAGCACCTGCTGGAGTAGAGGAGAGGGCACTAGAGGAGCAACATGAAATCCATGAGCAGCAAGATTCTGATGCTGAGGAGGAGAACCAACATGTTGATGAGGACCATTTTGCAGATCCAAGAGAAGGGAGCGATGCCGATACAGTTGACATGGACATTGGCGAATCAGACGATGACATCATGCCAGACCATGCAGATACTCCCGAGAAAAACATTTCTTCCCCTATTTTAGAGAGTTTTGTACATAATTCTGAAACTCTTGATGTACAAGCTGATTCCAAAATGAATAAAAAGTCTGATTTTCTGATTTTTGTCATTGTTCCTTTTCCCGATGCTTTGTTTGGAAAAGGAAAGAAAAATAACAAAAAGAATGCTGTGACTCCAGATACCGAGCGTTTACTTAAAGATCACATCTTTGTGAAGATCCCGCTTCATGATGCCTTAGATCATTTTCCTACGCTTAAGAATTAATTGAAAAACCGATGCACTACGCGTAGGAAAAAGAGATCCCGTATAGAGAAACATGTTTTGACTAAGGCTACATCTTGTGCTATACAGAATAAGTTACCGAAGAAGAAGATGGACTCATGTGCACATTATGTCAGATGCGAGATCGCAAAAGCCGAATTCGATCGCACTCTCTTAGATAACGGTTCCTCGATCAATCTGATACCCTCTTCTTTACTCGATAAGCTCGAGTTAGGTCCTCTTTACAAATCCCGCACGATCCTTCAGTTTGCTGATAGATCCGTAAAGAGACCTAAGGGTATATTAAGGAACGTTATCGTAACCGTGTAGAGTCTGCATTTCCCAGTGGACTTTATGGTCCTGGACATGGATTGCTCTACACAGTATACCCCGATTATTCTCGGGAGACCTTTCTTAGAGACCGCAAAGGCTCTCTTCGATTATGATACAGGGAAGGTATATTTTCGCATCGAGGGCGAGAAGATACATATAGAGATGGCGAGAGATTCCAACACATCTAGTGATGCATCTTCTGATTTTTTGAGTTATTTAGCCACCTGCAATTACATGGACGAGGTCCGTATTGACGACCTCGGAAGATATCAAGTAGAGACCCAAGAGTGCTTAACATAGGACGAGTCCGAGACTACAGGGGGTGATTCTTCAGAAGGAACTTTATATTTTAGTCTGGATGATGAGAAGCAAAGGGATCAGATTTCTGAGGATTTTATTGCATACCTTTCAGATTCAGAGATCTTACACAATTCCTCCAATTCAGATGATCTAGAGACCGAATTTCATTTAGCTGAGTTGTTTACCTCTGATCAGTCTGAGGATGAGCATAGTAGCAAGTCCGATGATGTCTTGAACATCTTTTGTAGTCCGACTATAGAGCACATTGAGATGGTGTATAACTAAATCGCAGACAAATCCACAACCAATACAGATCCCCGTACACAGATGGATGAGGTTTTAGCAGATCCAGAATCTACCTTACCAGAATTAAAGGCTTTGCCACCAAATATGAAGTATGCCTTCCTTGTGGGTCCACATCGACAGTTTCCGATCATTATCAGTTCATCTTTGACCGATGAACAACAATCTCATTTGATGGAGGTTCTAGAAAGAAACCACAAGGCTATTGGGTGGACTGTATCCGATCTCCGCGGGATTAATCCTGCTTTGTGTTCGCATCATATATATCTCGATCATGATAGCAAACCCTCCAGAGAATTTCAACATAGGATGAATCCGGTTTTACGAGAAGTTGTCAAGAAAGAGATTACGAAATGATGCGATGCAAGCTTCATTTATCCCATCTCCAACTTTGAACAGGTTAGCCCATTACATGTTGTCCCGAAGAAGTCAGGAATTCAGATGGTTAAGAATGAGAGTGGAGAGGAGATTCCAAATATAGTAACCACGTCATGGCGGGTGTGCATTGATTACAGAAAATTGAACGCTGCGACGAAGAAGGACCACTTCCCTTTGCCTTTTATAGACCAGGTCATAGAACAGTTGGCAAAGAAGGAGTACTTCTGTTTCCTTGACGGTTACTCCAGATACAACCAGGTATCAATTGATCCTGAAGACCAGGAGAAAACCACCTTCACATGTCTGTTCGGCACGTATGCCTTTAGACGGATGCCCTTTGGATTGTGCAACGCTCCTGCTACTTTCTAGAGGTGTATGCTTGCTATTTTTGCGGACATGGACGGTAATTTTCTAGAGGTTTTTATGGATGATTTTTCGGTCTATGGTGAGTCCTTTGACTATTGTTTAGCGCACCTAGACCAGGTTCTACAAAAGTGTTGTGAGGTAGATCTCGTTATGTCCTGGGAAAAGAGCCATTTTATGGTTACACACGGGATCGTGTTGGGGCACGTCATATCCCAGCGAGGCATGGAGGTTGACCCTGCCAAGATGGATGTCATCAAGCGACTCGAACCATCATCAACATCATACAATTATGGTCATTTCTTGGGCATATCGGTTTTTATCAACGATTTATCCAAGACTTCTCCAAGATCGCTAGACCGTTAACTGGATTATTAGACAAAGACATCGAGTTCTTGTTAAATGATAAATGTCTTAATGCCTTCCTCACATTGAAAGAAAAGATTATCAGTGCTCCTGTCCTACAGCCGCCTGATTGGTCTCTACCCTTCGAGATCATGGCGGATGCTTCAGATTTTGCAGTCGGGGCTGTACTACGACAGAGGAGGAATGGACTTCTCATCGCTATCCACTATGCCAGCGAAACATTAGATGATGCTCAACGCAATTACACAGTGACAGAAAAGTAAATGTTGGCAGTGGTATTCACTCTAGATAAATTTTGATCCTATCTTCTTGGCTCGAAAATCACAATCTACACAGATCATTCAGCTATATGGTTTCTGATGGAAAAGAAGGATGCTACGGCATGCCTTCTTAGATGGATTCTATTACTTCAGGAATTCGATTTGGACATTAAAGATAAACCTGGGGTAAAGAATGTGGTAGCTGATCACCTCTCCTGATTACAGACAGATCAACCTTCAGATGAGTACACGCCAGAGATTGCAGAGAGATTTCCTGACGAGAGCATCTTTGTAGTTACCGAACTTCCATGATATGCTGATATAGTTAATTTTCTGGTCACACAGAAAAGTCCTCAAGGTTGGCCAAAGAATCGAGTTGATAAACTAGTTTCTGAGGTACGATACTACCACTGGGAGGATCCGATTCTTTTTCGTGAAGGACCGGATTGTGTTTACAAGCGTTGTATTCCTCAGGAGGAATATAATAGTGTCCTCACTTTATGTCATTCTTTAGAGGCAGGGGGACATCACTCAGGGAAGAGGATAGCGCAGAAGGTACTTCAGAGCAGATTATGGTGGCGACTCTTACTAGAGATGCCTGCACATTTGTGAAGAGTTGCCCAGATTGTCAGAAAGCAGTAGGGACAGTCAATGCTAGAGATGCAATGCCGATGCAACCCGTTATTATTTGCGAGATCTTTGACACATGGGGCATAGATTTCATGGGACCATTCCCTTCTAGCAGCGGCTTTTAGTACATTCTTCTCGCTGTAGACTATGTTAGTAGATGGGTGGAGGCTATACCCGCACGAACCACAAACAGTAAGATAGTTTACAAGTTCCTAAGGTAACACATTATTTCATGGTTCGGGATTCCACGTATTCTTATTTCAGATGGGGTTAGCCATTTCATTAATAAGGAGGTCAAAAAGCTAGTGAAGCAATATGACATTGATCACAGAGTAGCTTCTCCTTACCACCTACAGATGAACGACATGGCTGAAGTTTCAAATAGGGAGGTGAAATCAATTCTCTAGAAATTGGTACGACCGGATAGGAAGAAATGGTCACAACTTTTAGATCAAGTTCTTTGGGAATATCGTACTGCATACAAAACTCCCTTAGGTACTTCACCATTTAGATTGGTTTATGGAAAGCCGTGCCATTTGCCCGTAGAGATCATGCGCAAATCTGAATGGGCTATTCGAGAAATTTTACTGGATACATAGAAAGCAGGAGCTAAGAGAAAAATAGATCTGAATGAGCTGGTAGAGATTCGAAATCAAGCATATGAGAGCACACTCATTTATAAGGACAAAGTGAAAAAATGGCACGACAGACATATTCGGCACAAGATCTTTGTCCCTGGGCAGAAAGTCTGGTTGTTCAATGCGAGATTGAGAATTTTTCCTGGCAAACTAAAAAGCAAGTGGGAAGGACCTTACATAGTCAGAACGGTGCACGACAATGGAAGTATAGCAATATCAGATGTGTCACCTGGCGCAAAGCCATTCGTGGTTAACGGGCAGATGCTGAAGCACTTCGTCGAGACTACTAATCATCTGGCCCGTATTGAAGTGATCTATTTTGTACAGGATTTATGATCATTCTTTCACTTCATCTCATCCTGTACAAATTCTTTTGAGCCATTCGATTTCTGGAGATCCGCAACACTTGTATATTCTTCGTAGACCACAATCGTCCCCATTTTTGCTCGTCTTCTATGCTTAGGATACCGGATCCTAAGTATAGGGGGGACCGATTGTTCGCTGATTCACGTTTTATATTTTGTTCTGATTCTTTTGTATATCCTTTCTTTTTCACAAATCACCGGTCTCTGATTTTTGGCTACACTTTTCTATACTTAGGATGCCTTATCCTAAGTATAGGGGGGACCACGTGATTTCGATGATTTCATTTTCTTTATTACTTTTGTGCCTTCGTTGTATATTCTTTTTACTCAGTCACCTCATTTTTGTTCTTCCGTATACTTACGATGAGATGCTCGTAAGTATAGGGGTTGACTGACTTGTACTCTCTATTCTTTTTCACCCACTTTTACTTAGCACGATTTATGTCCTTCTTTTTCTCTTTTGACGCTATGAGGACATAGCACAAGCTAAGTATAGGGGGGTGCGTATATATTGTATATATACTTTTGTCCGTAACTCGTACTTTTATGTATTTTCTATATCTATAAAATCCATAAAAAGTGGGTAAGGGTTAATTTAAAATCCATTTATATATTTATTTATTGCTTATAAAATCCTTGTAAATAAGTAAAATATGTCTAAAACTTGTATCTAAAATTTGTATTTAAAAATTGTATAATACTTATTTAAAATCCTATTTATTATAGCATGTGTAAAAATCATTTAATCCTTGTAAAATCCTTTGTAAATAAAATCCGTAAAATACATTAGATATTTAACTCAAATAAAATATATCTTGTAAAATTCATGTAAAAAACTTGTTTATAAAAATCAGAAAATCCATAAAAAATCACAAAGTCCTAAAAGTCATAAAAATGACAAAAGTCTTAATATTCATAAAAATGAGTAAAATTCAGAAAATATTCTTCACAAAAACATGGTTGCATTTGCATTCACATTTTTTCAGAATAAGTTTGATTTCTGGAACTAAGGGTTGAGTCTAGTCTAAAGGATGGAGCTTAATTACGACCTTTAACTTTTGTTGTAAGGAGCCTAGTTAGGATCTGGAATTTAGACTCTTCAGGTCTGTGACTTAAAATCTTTGGGTTCCATAAGATCATATTCGGGAAATCAAGTCATATGTGCTTAAGTAGACCATTTGGTGTCATCCGTACAACTCTACACCAGTGAACCAATCTTGAACACATGCACTCTGCACTTAGCTCGACTTGCATGGAGTTACGAAGGGCAGTTCATCTTGGTAGTGCGTTCCTATCCTTATCTTTGCGGCATTGACGTCTAAAGACGGGATAGATTGGGGTTGCGATAGTTGCTTCGGATGAGGGAAGGATCCGCTGACACTATTTTTCTAAGATCTCAAAAAAAGGACGGAATAAAAAGATGCTATATCCGTCGAGGCACAAAAAGATGAATGCAGTGCAAGCAAATTACAAAGTCAAATCAAAGAAGAAGCCACCAAATACGACCACAATGGTTCAAGCTTCCACCAAAAATGCCTGCACATCTTAGTGGAGACTCAGCTACACCGGTTGAGCTTCACAAGGAGATGCGTCTACACTAGTCGCACTCCACTTCTTTTCTCATTCTTCTACTTTCTCTCTATACTCGATTGTGGACATAGCACGAACTGACCTCAGAAGGGAATACCTCCCTCCCCGAGGAAAGAGTAGCAGGATGAGGAAGCAATAGAAGTGTATAGCCGGGATGGACGGTTTCTTCGTCTCTCTAAGATGGAAGAGCTAAATCAATTCACACACTGTACAAATTGACTTCAAGGATGATAGAGTTTGCGATATGAATAAATGAGTCTGAAATAGATGATGAAGTGATCTTGAATAAGGATTTGTGGAACTTGATGACTGTTGAGGAAAAAATCCTAATCCTAGTTAAGGTTCTGACAAAATGATTGTTTCAGACCTGATCGAGCTCTGTCCTTTGTCTGTTCTCGTGAATTGGTTTAGGAAAACAAATTCATTCTAACTTTCTTTCTTTTTCACTTACTTTTTCAAATAAGTGTTTGCTAAGGGACTAGCAGAGTTTAAGTATAGGGGGTTGATGAATCCATGATTCATTAACTTTTCTGTCACATTTTGTCTTAAAACCCTTAACAAATGCATGTAAATATTCATTAATTCCCATCTTTTCTAAAAAACTTCATTCATGAATAAATATTCAGTTTTAAGCATAAAAATCATGTAAATAAATAAAGAACAAAGAAAAAGAAAAGAAGGCGGATTGGAAATATGTATATATGTACAAGATGACTTATAAATATAAATATAACTGCAAGGTATATTTATAACCTAACTCCCGAGACCAAGTCAGCATGGATTGGTCGACAAACCAATAAGTAGGGGGAGATAGGGAAAGAAAACCCCTAAAAATAAATTAAGACACACCTCAAGTACCTTTCCACTATTTATCAAATAAATACAAAACTTCAATGATTATTAATTAGTTCATATGTACATATTTTTCACCAAACTCTTTTCCTAATTATTTCCATGTATATAAAAATATAAAAATAAGATAAAAAAATATTACCCTGTATATATGCCAATAAATCTAGTTTTTAAATTGTCGAAATCTCAACTTCCAAACATCATAACTTCTTCGTACGAACTCCGATTTTACTTTACTCACCTTTAAAGTTCATAAAATAATATTCTCTAATTAATAAAGGTAGTTTCATCGAATTCAGAGTCCGTTTGCAAAAAGTCGATTTTGTGACCAAATGACAACGGGTTTCTAGGCTATTTATTTTATGTAGAACACATTATTTATAGTTTTATTAATTTTATAATTTCTAATTCATTTCATGATCTTGTAATTTAACCTTGATTTATTTCATATTTTTTGGAGCTTATTGATTATTTTAATAAAATCAAAAACCCTAAATTATAAGTAAAAATGAACTGGATAACTTATATCTATATTTATTAATATATGTAAATTAATGTATTAAAATCCCTAAAAATTCACACAATCCTTACTTATTGTCTAATAATTAAAAAATATAAAATTAATTTTTAATTATTTATTTATTAAATTTAAAATCCAAAACCTATTTATCTATACATATTTATTAATATAATATTTATAATTCGAATAATATTTATTATTTATAATAAGTAATTATTCTATAATTTAGATAATTTAATTATTTACATTTCTTGTTTTTATACCTATTTAAGATAACATTATTTACTATTTAATATAGAATTTATAAAGAATTTAACTCATCTGGCCAACCAAGTGCTGACACTTGTCAGCACCTGGTTCATCTTCCTCAAGAAGACAGTACGCCAGTCTGTTCTGACTGACCTTCTTCTACCAATTACCCCGTGCATTTCATAACTCTTCCAGGAAACCTAAACCCTTGGATCAATCCTCCTAACTACCAGGATTCTCGCCAACCATCGGATCTAGCTTGAAGCCCACGAAATCTCCTTATATAAACCTTCAAAGTTGCCTGATCCAAACTAACTCTCCTTCAACCACCCAAAGCTCAAACTGCCATAGGCTGACTCCCATCTCCTCCACCTCGCTCCGCTTCACTCCGGTGGTGACAGCACCCGAAGGCTACCCTGCGTGGAAGAGGGATCGTCGGGGAGAAGTTCCAAGGTGAAGCTCCGCCTTGCAGCGTCGCCACGCGCGCGTACAACTCCGGCGAAGATCGGTCGTCGCAACAGTTACCAGAGGTAAATACACCTCTCTATCCCAGATCTACTCCTCCACCTCTATCGAATTTTATCTCGATTCTCGTGCCACGATTAGCATGGCTAATCACACCATTAGCTAGCCTAGTCAGCCATCTAAAACTCACAATCAAATCTTTCATCTCCTTTGTTTCACGTTTGAATCAAATCGCATTTCTAATCTTGTGGTTTCTCACGCCGACTAGCATTTATTCTGGAAACAACTTTTCGATCTTGCAAAACCATAGACATTCGGCCGATTCCTTGTGAATCGAGCACATATACTTGTTCTTTGCAGATCTATCTTGCATCAGGAGCGAATTCAAGTCAGTTGGAGTCTTCTTCATCAAGAAAATCATCTTCAAAGAAGCAACAACAACCTGGAAACCAGCTCCAGCTCAACGAGACCGCCACCTTCATCGAGCTTCCACCGTCGCTCGGAGCCATATCTACCTGACGTCCATCGCGATCGAGCTCGAGGGTTAGAGGAGCTAACCCTCTAGCCCTGCTGGAGATCCCAGTTCGTCGTCAATTGCCGGTGAAAAGTCAGCGAAGAAGCATCTTTCGTCAGCTGCCCAACCGCCCAAGAACAGTTGAAGAACACGCGGGCTACAGGCTTGCGACGCGTGTCATCATCAGACGGCTACGATTGCGCTTCATGATATAATCTCAGCCGTCCATCTGAACCGGTAGAACTTTTGCATAAAGAGCCCAGAAGACTTCCAGATATTCCAAAGCGCTCCAAAGTTTTCTAGAATTACAATTAGGTCCCCAAGCAGGGACCTAAATGCAAACATTTATATTTTTCTTTCAGAACAGTCCCTATTGAGGACCTTTTTGCATTAATTTCTGTTTCTTTTTATTGCACTTATACCCCTGGCCTGTAGGGGAGTTTTGGACCTATTTTTGGCACATTTTTTTGTAGTTCTTTTTAGGGTAGTTACGCAACTACCCCAGGAAGTTTTTCATTAATTTTTTGTGTATTTTGGTCGTGTTTTGACCGTGTTTTGATTCGTTGCAAATCGTCTCCGTTTTGATTTGTTATCGTGTGACCTTCGAGCCCGTTGCTCGACCGTTTCACCTACTATATAATATCATCTATATCTCTTCTATATTCCATCTATTATATAGTAAATAAATTGTGTGAAAAATACCACTTTGACAAAAAAATAAAAATTGGAAAAGAATAAAATCAAATAAGAAATTAAAACAAAAAATCCCATAAAAATTGTAGTGTTTCCTTTACCTCTTTAAGAAGAGATAAAATAATCACAAAAGATTTTTTCTCTTAAAAAAAACCAAAGTACTCTATTCTGCCTCCTTGTGTTCGACCCAGGAACACTTCCCTGGTTAAATAATTAGTGTAATATTTTTTTCCTAATACCGATTTTTATTTGATCGACTAGGAACCTTTTGCGGCTTTTCTACACTGACAACCTCTTCTTCTAAAAAGCCATAAACTGATTTTCGTCGCATCAGCTACTATAGAGATCCTCACTGGGGAACGACTAACCCAAGATAGTTGTCTAAAAAGAGTTCGGGCGTGGTTCTATCCTAGTGTATGGGTCGCTCTCTCGCTACATACAAACCAAACAATGAGGGGTTACTCTCCCCAAAACAATGATTTTTCCTTATGTTTATTTTAGGGCTGAGTTTTCTTTAGCAGTCCCATATTTTAGGTAGTTGTCACTTGGTTAAAATATTTTCAAAGAATCTCCTACCAAGTGTCCAATTTCCTTTTTAACTTATGTGAGTGAAAACAAGGAAGGAGATCGAAAATGCAAATGCGCGATTAAACATAATGATGCATGTAGGGGTTAGAGATGCGTACCTTGTCGCCAGCACTCTACATGCAAGTGACTTGCACAGAATTGAAATACAGAAAAAGAAACTAACCTATATGCAAATGCAAGTGAACCATCCTAACAATAGCTTCTATTAACGGTCAAGAACAAGTTAATTTGACTAAGTCCAATTGCATTCTATTCTATAGGTACAGAAATTCTTGTTTAGGGTATTTGGACCTAACTATTTACCAGGATCAAGCAAATTAATTAAAGCAATCAATAGGTATCTTACGAAATCCGTAGGAAACAACGAAAAATAAGGCAATGAAAACAAAACTGGTGAGGTCCCCCACGTGCACCGTCACTTGGCGAAATAAACCCACAACAAATGAATGTCCCTTTACAAGGGTTCAAATGCTAGAAAAGAAAACCTCTCTCTTTCTCTCTCTTGGTCTCCTTCAATTCTTCTTCTCCTCTTCTCATGCTATCCTACGACTCAGTGAAGAATCAAGCCGCTTCCACTTCGCTTCGGTGCTTTGGCTCTCCTAGGGTCGCCTCCTTCGCTCCGCGGGCCCTCACAAGAAAAAGATAAGAGAATGTGTAAGAAACACAATTATCAAATATAAGTAGAAAAAAAAGAAATGAAACAATGCATATGAACAATGGAGTGAATGTGGAAAAATATACACAAATATATACAACCAAGAATAGCAGGTCAAAAGAGAAACCTAACTACCTTCGCCGTGCCTCCCCGACAATGGCCCCATTTTGTTGCTACACTTTTCTGGGGTTTTAAGAACAAGTCATTGCAACCTAATCAAGCGTCAGCAGACAAACAAATTTTATTTTCTTCTCTTGCTGCAAAATGATTACAAAGAATAATGTGGAGCAATAGAAATGTTTTTGCAACTTATTTATCTATATAGCAGACATGATCGAACTCAGGGAGGCTACAATTCCCGAGGGTTATTCAAATCATCGACGAAAAATCAATTAAGAAAAAAAGAAGGAATCTCAAAGGCAAACTATCCTTGGTTTTTGTGGAATTTTTCTCTTTTTAAATTTATTATTATTTTTTATTTTCTGATTTTCAAATTTTTAGTGATTTTAATTTTGCATTTTTTTAATTTCAAATAAAGAACGATATGGACAAGATAAGAACCATGCACACCAAACTCTGTTTGTATTTTTTAATTATATCAAAAATGCTCAAAAAAATCCAGAGAAAATATTTTGGGTTTCAAAAACTTTGAAATATTTTTGGAAATTTTTGTAGAATTTTCAGATGTTTTTATATTTTTCTAAAAATCAAACAGTGGCAAAAATGAGAAATAGTGCATAGCCTGGAGTAATTTGCAACTTAAAAATATTTTAATTGCCCAAAACTCCTGATGATTATTTTTATGATGAGATATATTCAAATATCTAAAGGGAACTAAAATCATGATTTTTGGAATTTTGTGGAATTATTTGTGATTTTTATAAGTTTTTTGACGTTTTTTATTTTTTTAGGGTTTGAAAAGAATTAATGCGTGAAATTTGGGAAGAAATTAAAGGGTTTTTTTTAAATAATTATTAAAAAATCATAATTTATTAAATAAGCATGGAGGAATTTTTTTTAAAAAATAGGTATCGATCAACACCTGAGGTGCCGATTTGGGGCGCCCCCTCCAAATCGGCACCTGAGGTGCCGATTTGGACAGAGGCTCCAAATCGGCACCTGAGGTGCCGACTTGAAGATGGCCATTTTACAAACCACACCCCATTAATACTTTAATTCTATTTCAATACTACCGGATACTACAAATTATTATTATGTTCATTAGATGTGAATGAGGACATTCGAGGAATTTTGTAAATAATTTTAAAAAATAAAATAAATTTAATAGACTTTCAATATTTTCCTTCATCACAATTTTTTGATCTATCAGTAGAGCTTCGTGCTCTCATCTTCTTCCCGATAACGTTATTGTAAAATGTGAAGTATATCTCTATTTTTAATTATATTCTTCATTATTGATACATACTTAGAATATTTATAATTGACATATCAACAATATTATTGTAAATATAAAGAAATTGAGAGTGTGCTCAACATCATTTACCATTGACATATGTGAACTCAACAACGTACAACTTGACATGAATTAATTTAAAAAAATTACAAGTATTTTATTAAAATCATAAGAGAAGAAAGATGAGTTTACAAATAATAAGAAAATTTTTTACAATAACTTAAACTTTCCATATCTTCAGACATCCCTTCAGACCTCCTCCTCCACCTCCTACACCTCCTCCTTTGTCGTTTCCTTTCCCTCCATCTCCCAATTTTTTGTGAGTCTCCTCATGTGTTGTCTTCTTCTTCTTCTTCTTCTTCTGCTTGGCCATTTGTTCTGAATGCGTTGGAACGTGCCCTGGAGGATGCGGTCTAGATGACAACTTCCGTGGCGGTTCGATTGTTTGGGTTCCTGATTTCTTGACGTTCGTACACTTGTTGAATGGCAAGGCGGCTCTGATGGAGGAGGCTCAGTGATCCTTACTCCGGGAGAAGGTCTTCGAGGCAGCTCCGGACGTTGTTGTGGTATTGTCGTGGATATGCTAAACAACTGTCTATCGAAATCAGTTGCCTCCATTTGCCAAACACTATCAAATATCTGCGACTGCAAATCTCTTGAACTATAGAGTAGACGGTATGAGCTGAGAGGGTCCAGAGTCAAATTGACTCGAAGGTCCAACAAGCGATGGTCCTACAAGGTTGAGACATTTTCATTGTTATAAGTATCACAAAATTTAAACATAACGTATTGAAATGAGTTCGTATATTCTATAATATATTTATACCTGAACCTCTAAATCCAGCTTCACCGATTTGAGACCCTCTAAAGCCATACTCGATATAGCTCATACATGAAAGATGTTAATTACATTATATGTCACATTAATTAAATAATAAGTAATATAGAAATGCAATGTAATAAATTAACTACAATTTTACCTATAGATACGAATCTTGCTTGAATTGGTGGAACTTCCTGCCCGCTGTATCCCTGACTCGAAGGACCAGCAAATGATGATCCTGCAAATTGCGATTGACTGAAAGCTTCTCCATATCCTGCAAGAATTAGATATTCATCTTTTAGAAAATACTACATAAGATAAAAATTAGTTATTTTATTTAGTCAATTTATTACATGAAGCTCCAAATCTGGTTTGGTCATATTGAGATGCGAGTCCTTGATGACCTGATGAGTACCCTTGCCCGCCATATCCCGCAGACGTCATTCCTGAGGTGCCAAATATTGACTCCTCCATTGTCTGACCCTGGGAAAATGCCTGCTCACCGAATCTTGCTATATTTTATGAGTAACTGTGTTTATATGTCTAAAAATTGATATATGAATAAGAGTATACTATACATAAACAAATAACTAAAACCTGAACTACCAAACATCGACGGTGGTTGCGTCCCCTCCCCACCATATTCCGTGTACTCCCTTCCTGTACAATTTACAACATATAATTTTATAAATTCACGATTCCAAGAGAAAAACTTAGTTTACATTTGTAAGAAAGAAATCACAAAACCTGATGCTCCCGAAGTATGATGCTCCTGTGATGACATGAACTGTTGCTGCTCATATTGATGGAAGGGATACATCAAGGAGAACATGTCGAGTGTTTCATCGAACATGCTAATTGTATTTTCGACCATTTTCATCATGTTGGTAGGTAAGTCCGTTGATCGTCTAAGTTGTTCCATACTGTTTCTTCCTTGTACAATCATATCCACCTAGTCCATTTACAAATATAATAAGAATAATTTAATAGAATCTAAGTAGAATAAGTAGACTTTTTAAACATACCAGACGTCTTTCCATTGGTCCGTGTGGTCGGTAAGCTACTGTAGGAGGAGGAATCTGTGTTTGGATCCATCTTCTGGTTATATTCGAATACCATTGCATATAAATATCAGTATTGGAATCCGGGCGCTCATGAACAACTGCGGCTTCCCTGTCCTCCCAAAGATCTACGTACTGTCGATGTATAGTAGCCCAGTTTAGGATGTCCCCACTTTGGGATTTCCTCTCTGATGCATGCAAACGCCATCCACAATTTTCATAAATAGAAATAGCAGTGAAAATCTGCTTGTTTGATGCCTTGGGTTTATATTGCACATGATTTTCCATGCTCCATTTCTGTAAATCGTATTGTAGATCCCTTTTCGACTTATAACTCCTACCTAACCAATAACTTAGTCCGGAATCATCAGTGGGTTCTGATTGTCTCTCTAGGAAGACAACATCTTCTACTTCTGCAATTTCATGATCAAACACGTGGGGTAACTCCTCTATCGGTTCTTCTTCAGCATCATCATTATTAGCAGAATATGAGTTCCCCCTTTCCTCGTTACCTACAGCTAGAACTAGTGAACCATATCCAAAATCATGACAACTATTACCACCTATGTTTTCTTCTAATGTTTCAGAATCATTTTCTGAATCCTCATTTTTTGACTCCTCATTTTCGGACTCCTCATTTTCTGACTCTTCATTTTCGGACTCCTCATTTTCTTGTTCGGATATTTCTGTCAATAATTCATCTTCTACATTTACTTGTGAGGGCTTCTCGATAACCTCAAAATTGGTTTCATTTGTTGGCCTGATTAATTTACTTCTTTGTCAGTTTAAATAAAATAATATAACATTATTCCGTAATTTAAATGTGATTAATTTTACCTCGATGACGACGACATATTTTCCATATCAAAGGGAGTAGCTTCTACGAAAAGATGAATAAATTTCACACCGATGAATGATCTCAACATTGCTAATGTGGATTCATCATCGTGAATCGGTACTGCAAAGAAAGTTGATCCCTCGTACAACCACTTACACGTTAATGTAAGTATATACTTGTCGAGGGAGATCAGTGACTTCAGACACTCGAGACAGTAAACTAATGTATGTTAATTGGCATGGTAATATAACCATCCGTTTCTTTCCTCCAATATATTCTACGTGGTCATCAGAGACATCAAACGATCCTCCCCAATATAATAAGACATGAGCGGTGTTGGAAGCCATCTATACGAATAAAATACATGATTTAATTAGTTTATTTAAATGTAACAATTGTTAACATTTCAGTCGGATATTATCTCTATTAAACGATTATTTAAATGATATACTAATCACTCAGATATGGAATCCAAAAGTCCGGTCTCGGGGAATCATCGGTGCTCACCACAGTGAGTCCTGACAGTGCTGTATAGAGACCCTCTCGGCACTCGATTCCAAATCTTAATGAGAAGTAATTTTAACATGACTATATATACTTTTAAATCTAGATTAATGCAAAGATAATAAGGTGTTTAACCTTAATGTAATTGACATTAAAAAATTTCATATTACAACATTGTAGGGTACTTGATACAAATTTTATTACACAAATGATTTCCATTCAAATATATACAAGAATTATTTAAAAAATATTCTAATTAAGTATCAATTATGGACATCTAATTACCAATTAAAACCTCGAAAAATTTAATACAAGTAAAATTACCTAAAAGACACGTGTCTTCAAAAAGAAATGTTATCCAATAAGATAAGAATATAATCCGGTATCCGAAGGTATATATCACCTTCACTAATAAAAACCTACAAAGAAATCACAAAAATATATCTAAAAAAATCTTATTCTTACTTGAATAAGATTAGTTGATCGAGAGAAGAAATCGCTTTTCAGAACACCGAATAAGTGACTTAAGAGAGGAGGAGTAAGGGGAGAAGATGAAGAAGGAGAGGGGATACAAATGTGTGGAGAAGAGAATGAGGGGGGGAGTTTATATAAGAAGGGGAGAGGAGGGGACCATTGGTTATTTTCCAACGGCCCTCTCCCAAATCGGCACCTCGCCCCTCTCCAAATCGGCACCTCAGGTGCCGATTTGGAGCGGGGTCCAACGTCTCTCTCCAAATCGGCACCTGAGGTGCCGATTTGGGCTGGGCGCCCCAAATCGGCACCTCAGGTGCCGATCAATGCCTATTTTTTTAAATTTTTTTATCCGTGCCTATTTAATTAATTCCGATTTTTTAATAATTATTTTAAAAAAAGTCAAAAAATTAAAAGATAATGAAATAAAACTATTCTTTTTTTGGAATTTTTAGAGAAATATTCGATTTTTTTATGAATTTTTAACTTTCAGAAAGAGAAAAAAGACACTATTTTTGATTTTTAATAATAAGAAATAATGACAAAATGCAATGAAAAGTTTATGCAAGAAAGGTCAACACATCATGATCATAGCATGATTTTTTTTGGAGATTTATTGACCAATAAAAATATTTATTTTAATGTAGAGAACATGCAAGATAAATAATCTGGAAATGAAGGACTGGAATGTAAATACTTAATGTTTTTGCATTAAATAAATAACAGAAATAAACAGAGGTTGTAGAGTGCAATTTACCTAAGAATAACATGCAAACCACGTGAATTGGAGCTGGAGGGGGGATTGTGCATAGTTTTGGAAACCTCTAGGGGTGACTTTGTAAATTTTCCAATTTTTTTATTTTAAAAATTTCCCCCACCTAGGGTTTTCTGTGCTGTTCTCTTTTGTTTCAAGATCACAAAGCACCAAAGGGGAACAAAGGGAGCCCCCACCACCTTCGTTCTTCTTCTTGCCAAGGGGTAGTGATCCGACGCCTCTTCTTGTATATCGGCGGTCGAAGCGCGGGGGCGAGGCCGTAGATGTCGAGCCTCAGGTGATTGACAGACTGAGAAGAGGAGGACTATGGTGATCGAGCTGAGCTTCACAATCAGATCTAGTGGTCGGCATAGGGGGATGATGTCGGCGCACGCTCCCGGCGGCGCTGCGTTTGCCGGACGTGACGACTCCTTCGCGTAGGCAACAAGAGTGGCGGGCTGATGGTGGAGCTTCTGCAGTGGCTGGTCGGTCTGCTATTGGACCTCGTGAGGCAGAACATGCCCCTATGAACGAGAAAGTGGTCATGCGATGGCCAAGATGCTGGGCGTGGATTGCTCCAGATGGTGAAGATGGAGCTGCACGAGGGTGGGCTTCTCCAGGCGGTGGATCGACAGTGCATGTGTCGGGGAAGGGCGACGTGAGTGGCGCAGGCTGGTTGACGGTGGAGACGGACACAGGTAGAGGACGCCGCTCCAGGTGACGATGGATCAGGATAGGTGGCGACCCCGCTCTGCGACGGGCGGTGGGCCGCTGGTGGTGATGCGGCTCCCAGGCAGAGGCTCTAACATTCACACCAATGAAATGTTTTTTTAAAAGAAATTGTAAACACAGAAACAATAAATAAGTAATTTTTTTATATTTTATTTTTTTGAACTAAACAGAAATGGCAATTTTTTGTTTTTATTTATTTAGTTTTTTTTGTATTTTTTTAATTTTAACCTGCAAAACAAATGTTAAAAGAAAACACATTTTTTATTTTTTTATCTTTTTATTTATAGACAAATTAGTACGCGACCACGATGACTTGATCTCAAAATCAAAGCGGAATGTGTGAGCGGGGATTCGACGAAAAATGAGGAATGGATTCGAGTCTTCGGCCACATTGTATGGCCAGAGTTGAGAGATCGTAGGAGGTAGAAAAGAATGCGATTAGATCGATATGTGAAATGAAAAATCGAGTCGGTGACGGATCAGATCATGATGGATTCTATTAACTAGATAAAAAAATGAGGATGAAATAAAGATACGAGAAAAATAAAACTAAGGTTAATCTAGATGAAAAATAAGAAGAAAACGTGGATCTCACCTTAGGAGCTGAAAAGACCTTGATCACCTCGATGACGGTCGACTCGCTGTCACCAGACGGCTCGGAGGCTAGGCACCAATCTGTGACAAGAAGACTCTCGAAGATCAGGCTCCTCTCACCAAGGATTAATCAAGTTGGAATGAGGGAGAAGGAGCCATATAAATAGAAAAGATAATGGAGTTTGATTTTTTTTGAAATTTTGAATGAAGATAAGAGATAAGAGAGAAAAACAAATGAGATAAAGATAAAGAGAGATATTAGTGTTAAAAATATTTACAAAAATTAACTAATTTTATCGTATTTTCGTCACTTTATTTATATGAAAAACAATTGTTAATTTTTTTATTTTTTGTGGTAGTTAGTTAAGAAAATTAACTATATACATATGCTATATATATGACATTATATACATGGGTAAATAAGCAAATTAGTTTTTTTTGTTTCAAAATTTTTGTTCTTTTATTTTTATTTTAAATAATTAGTAGAATATTTACAATTATATACAAATACAATATGTACAAAATACATGGGAAAATTGCACAAACCACCCTAGAAAATCAAATTTTTACCCATAACTCCAAAAATTATGAAATCACAACCATTTTAAAGATAATTTAATTTAGAATACAACGGAAGTGAGTTTGGTTCAATTTGATCTTCATATGTAGCCAGAATTGGTCTTTCAATTATCGCTTAGTGGCTTTTTCTAAGTGTGGTTGCTTTTATTCTGTATGTGATTTGATTGTGCAATTATTTTTATTAATTAGGAAACATTTTTGTTTACAACTTTTGTTTTGAAAATTATTTTGTTTGAGGTTAATTTATGTACAAATAAAATAGTGTAGTATACAAATATACATAACACACATTTTTTTGGATTTTCTGATTAAGGACCCTATCTCCCCCTACTTTATTCCTGGTCAATCAGGTCAAGTCTTAACCTTCTCTCGGGGTTCGGATCAGCCTGTATCTATTACAAATATACAGTCTTCTTTTCTTTATTTTTCCTTTCTTTCTTTCTTTATTTATTTTAGGTTAAACTACTATACAAATATACAATATTTACACACAGATGCAAGTTAGTAAGAATATGGAGTTAGTATTATATATAGGTGATTTATAAGAGATTTTAAGCTAAAATAAATGAAAAAAGATGACGAATCGTAGATTCATCAGTGAGATCATGTCTTCGGTTCAGTAATGAACCAATACGATCCCTTTGAGATATCATATTTACTCATATGCCTTTCTATGCACACCAGCTTGCCGGTGTATAGACCTTGAATAGGTCTTCAACCTATCAGTCTGCCAAATGTACATACTCAGACATATAATAACATATCTATCTCCGATCAGAGGATGCATGCCTATATCGTGATAGTATACGACATAGGTCTTAGTTAATATCGTTAAGTCAACTTTCACTTAACTTATCTAACACCTCTAAATCTCTATTCCTATGTAGAGGATCTGCATCAAGAGATCAGTCAGATATCAGCCTTCAAAGAAAGGATTTCCATCTCTTTTTTAAGGTGGAGACTCTCTTAACAATCATTTGATGGTGTTTGATGAGTCTTTAATCTAACTCTTTAGATATCATCCAAGCACTAGCCTCTATGATTCAACATTTGAATCAACAGTTGTATGATCATTAAAATAGACATGGTACATAACCCTAATAGTACTATGGGACTTATAATGCAAATTGGTTATTCTTTATTATAGATTAGGGAATGATTTGCAATAACATTTATTGCAAAATGGCTCGATGTGGGCTTGCATGTCCAACAATCTCACACTAGCCCAAAGGGCCATTAATGGGCTAATCCTTTTAAATCCAAACTCAAGCTGTCATGACCCGTCACGCTAACCGGGACGTGCCGCAGCAGAGATCTTTCTTTCTTTGTCTCCTCAAAGTACACATGTGGCAAATCTCATCAAATACATCATCATTGTATTTAAAGTTCACTTTACAAAGAAGTGTCTTACACAAGTTCTATTACATCTCCTTACAAAACAACAGACAATACTAAAAAAAAAACGAGACCACCTCCTACTAGTGTATATACAGTCCTTCCTCCTTCTAGTCGTGATTCGGTTGATCTGTACATAATAATAATATAGAGGGATGAGTCTAAACCCATTTATGAGCTTAGACCCAGTGAATGGATCTCAAGATTTTTACATATGTAGCCAAATGTTGAAATAACTTGCATAGAATGCTTTAACATACTTGTATGTTAAATATGAGTATCATGCTAGAATTTATGCTGAATGCTTTAAAATAACTTGAAAGAGAATTTATGATAGTAATAATATAAAAATGTGCTAGTTTGCAATCAAACATTGAAATCACTTCAAAAGAAGTAAACTGAAACATAATTATCTCTATTAAGCTGTTTGAATTAATCACCACTGTGGCTAAGTTATCAACTCATTAACGCTAAAACAAAGCTGAGTCATACGTGCAGATGGTCCCAAAGACCAAAGACACCCTACATACAACCTAAATCCTATATGTATATAGAATGCAGACCCAAATTCCTCTTGAAACCATATCTAATGGTTTGCCATATCTAATGGCCGTTTGAGGTTCATATCTAATGACATCAACATATCTAATGGCTAGTTCATGAATTCTACAAAATAGCTACTGTGGTGCTTATTTTTTTGATTCTGATTCTTTTCTTGCCACTAATAATCCGTATTAGCTAACTCATGCTCATAATAACAAATTCATGAACTGAAAAAATGGGATTTTTACACTCATAACCCTGTGTAATTTTGCAATTACAATCATAACACTGCATAATAGCAAATTACACGAGAAACCCTCGATAGTCACTCCGTCTCACACTCATGACCCTTCGTAAATTTTCCCCTTAGCCCAATCATATCATTGAGTTAATACAACCCTTAGTCAATCCAACGACTGCTAAAAAATGTAAAAAAAATGAAAAATATCTTCATCCTTCATCTACTTACAGCGTAGCGACCCCCTCCCCTTCCTCCTCCTCTATCCCTCCACTTGTAGCCACTCCCTCTACCGCCTCTTCGCCCACAGCCACACCCTCCTCCCCTCCTCCGGCAGGCATCCCCTCCCCTCTCTGCCACTTGTAGGGCCCCCAAGGCTTGCCCTTTTCTCATCGTCTCGTATGCATCCTCGACCTCTAGCCTGCCTGTGAGCCCCCTCCTTCCCAATCCTCGACAGGAACCCTGCGCGAGTTTGCGAGCTCTTTCTTCTTAAAGCCTCGACAATCCCAAGAGCCACCCGCCTGCCTCCCAAAGCTCCCGAAGCCTTGATGACCCCAGGAGACCTGCGTGCCCCATCTTCCCCAAGCCCCCTTCTCCCGAAGCCCTGATGACCCTAGGAGCCCCGTACACCCCCTGTTGGAAATGCGAGCCCACAGCGAGCCATTATGCAATAAATGTTGTTGCAATTCACTCCTTGATCTGAAATGAAGAATACATAATTTGCATAATAGGTCCCTTAGTGCAATTAGGGTTATGTACCATGGCCATCTTAATTACCATACAGCTGTTGATTCAATTATTGAATCATAGAGGCTGGTGCTTAGATGAATATCTAATGAGTTAGATTGAGGACTCATCAAGCACCGTCAAATGATTATTAAGAGATGATCTCCAGCCTGAGTAGGAGATGGCAATCCTATCTCATTTAGGTTGATATCTGACCGACCTCTTGATGCAGGTCCTCTGCATAGGAATAGAGATTCGGAGGTGTCGGATGAGTTAGGTCAAAGAGTTGACTTAACGAGATCGAGATAACCAAAGTCCTATATCATATGCTGTCATGATATAGGCACACATCCTCTGACCGGAGACAGATGTGTTACTATATGTCTGAGTATGTACATTTGGCAGACCAATAGGTTGATGGCCTAATCAAGGTCTAGACACCGGCGCGCTGGTGTGCATATAAGGGCATATGAGTAATACGATCTCTCAAAGGGATCATACAGGTTCACTACTGAACCGGAAGACATGAGCTCACTCATGAAATATTGGGAAGAATCAAATTCCGTGCGCACGGTCGTCTCGCTTTGGAAGCTTGACTGAATTTGTTGGTTTGATATATACTTTTGGAAAGTATATGATCAAGACCTAGGTATGATATATGCTTTTGGAAAGTATATGATCAATACCGACTCCCAATGATCGAATGAGAAACTTACTGATAAAACCCTGAAGTAGACAGTATAAAGTTGATCTAATACTTCGGGTTTAATCTGAGTCTTCAAGTATGCAGGATGTACAGGTATTAGGAATACCTGAGGGTGATGTGATCATAAACGATTGTATAACCATGACGCTTCCATTCCTAGGGAGTGATGAAACGGGTCTGGATTTTAGTGACTCCTCTCAGTAGAGAAGTAATCTGATCTTAGTCCAAATGTTGGACATTGATCTGAATGTGATTCAGATTCAATGAGAAGATTAGATTTACAGTCTTGATTTAATCAAGAATCTATGGGAGGACCGAGATCTGGATTTGAGATGTGATCTCAATATCCATGTCACTATACATGGAACAATACAATCGCTCTGTCCTTATCTCCAAGTATTCGCGGAGAAAGCGCATTATCCTTGAAAGAGTTCATGGATAATTCTATTGTTGATATATGTATCCGAGCATTGAGAAAATGGATAATTAAATGTGATTTAATTATCATGAATAATATGAATTTGATTCATATTATAAGGAGAGTTATCTTAGATAATTAAATGTGATTTGATTATCAAAGATGTAAATAATATGAATGTGATTCATATTATTTGAGCACATGAGAATAAGTTATCCAATATAATTAAATGTGATTTAATTATTATGGATAAGAATAATGTGGATAGTAATATCCAATTATTCATAATATATTATAAATGTGATTTATAATGTATTAGAGAGAGTTAAATATAATTTATATTAGTAGATTAATTATTAATGTGTATTGGATACACATTGTCTAATTAATTGAAAATGTAAATTACATTTTGTTTTGGGTTGTGAATATAATTCACAATATTCCAATGTCAAGATTGCAATATTCCCAAATTTAATTGAGAATTATTTTGGTGAATAAAAATCCCAACAAATAGTTGTTGGAAAATAAGTAGAGAGAAAATCAAGGAGATATGCAATCTCATGGGAATCCATGAGATTGCCCTCTAAAGGGGAAGGTTGATCTCCTTTGTATTTTCTCTCCTTATTTGATTGATTTAATTTGGTATTAATATTTATTTGATTTATCAAATATATTTTATCAAAATTAAATCACAAGTTGTTGGTTTTTACCAACAATAATCTTGACCATTGGATTGACATAAATCAATCTCATCCATTGATTTTATATGTCAAATGGATTGAGATCCATGGATCCCAAAACCCTATAAATAGAGAGGCATACCATGCTCTCTATTTAACACACAATGCTTGAGAAGCATCTCTCTCTCTCTCTCTCTCTCTTTCTCTCTAGAGGTCAGCCCTCTCTCTCTCTCTCATGGCCGTCCACCATGGATGCCATGGAGAGGTTCTCCATCGCCGCGGCATCGTCGTTATGCTGCCCGTTCTTCTGCTCGTGGATCTCCGTCTCCTTTGGTGCGCCTCGCTCGTGAAGAAGACGTCGGATCTCGTGTGTCGAGATCAGGAGATCCGCCGCTTGGATCATCAACATGGATTGCGAGAAGCACGCGGTTCATCCCCGCGCTCGCAAGCGTCTCCTCCGTCGGATCGGACTTGAGACAGGAGGTCTCTTCGTTTAGAGACTTGATCGCAACCACGCTTCAAGAGGTAATCCTATTACTTGTTTGTGGTTTAGACGAAACGATCCGAGAAGTGTTCTTGGATCATGTGGTTTCGTCGTAAGAAATTTTTTTAAATTCCGCTGCATCGAGCAACTAGTCCGACTAGTCGCTTCTCGTCGTATTCGATACGACGCTCACGCTTCCGTGATGCGCTTGAGGATCTAACCATATCCTTCACCCCCTTATCTCGAAGCTCCCTTCTCCCGAAGTTCTGATGACCCTCCCGAAGCCCTGATGACCCCAGGAGCCCCGCGCGCCCCCTTCTCTCGAAGCCTCCTTCTCCTGAAGTCCATGACCCCTTCTCCCGAAGCCCTGATGACCCCAGGAGCCCCGTACACCCCATCTTCCCCAAGCCTCAATGACACCAGGAGCCATCCTCCTACCTCCCCAAGCTCTATGACCCCAGAAGCCACCCCCCACCCATGGTGTGCTTGCAAGCCCCCTCCTCCCAATCCTCGACTACCCTAGGAGCCCCACACGAGTTTGCGAGCTCCCTCTTCCCCAAGCCTCGATGATCCCAGGGTCCACCCGCCTACCAGAGTGGTAGATGGGGGTCCGAAGGTTGACAGAGGGGTGGGGGTATTGATTGCAGAGGTGCGGGCTAGCGGGAGGAGGGGTCGGAAACTTGCAGAGGCTGATGACGATCCGGGGGGGGGGGAGGGGCTTGCAAGGTCGACGGTAACCACAGGAGGGGGGGTGGGGTGGGGAACTTGTAGAGGTTGGCGACAACTACAGGAGGGGGGCTTGCAGAGGTGAGGAGGTGGGTCCTGGAGGTCGACTTCCGCCAGCTCCTCCAAAGTGGTGGAGAGAGAACACAATGGCATGATTTGCAAATAAGAATAAGAATCAGCGGTAACCTTGTCTTTTTCTAACAGAAATCGTCAAGTATAACAGACATCTCAAACGGAACATAACACATGGTTATGTCATGCAAGAGTTAAGCATTAATCAAGGTTTCTTATGTAATTCACGATTATGTAGGGTTATAAATGTTATTACAAAATTACTCAAGGTTATGGGTGTAAAAATCCCAAAAAATCTGACATAGCATGCATATTCTTGCAACTGAAAACTATTACAAGCTTGAAAACCGATACATAATGCATAGTTACTGTCCAAAATATATTTCTTTGTATAAAGCTAAAATCTGAATAATGAAACTTATGCTTTGTGTTTCGAAAAGAATTATATGCTTGAAAACATGCTATCTAGATAAAACACTTGAAATGGCATTTGAAATACTTTCTAAAAACCTGATTGCATATCTACTATATAATACTTGCAATTCATACGTAAAAGCTTTAGAAAACATGATTGCATACTTGTTATGTAATACTTGTCAAAACCACGCATAAAAACTAAAGATTATTGCTTAAAGTTGCACTTGAGAATCCCTCACTTAATCGTTATCTAACTCGAGTAGAGATCACCTCCTTTAGTGAATATATCCTATATCTGTCTCAAATTGAACTCTATCGCTTGATGGCAGATAGAACTTTGTTACGGATTCTATCTGGATCTAGTAACCGACAGAGCTTCACCGCAACTTTTACCGTGCTCCTCCAACACCCTTTACATCTCTCTGTCTCTGAGGTGGTGAGTGTGTGGTGTGTGGTCGAATGGGAAGGAATGAGGTAGTTTTGGGGTATATAGGCCTCCAACCCCCTTACATCTGTGACATGTGTCACCACTCAAGGGAGGCTATAGGACACATGTCACCTATCTCTCCCGCATAAAGACACATGGCAATACTTGCCATCCATGTACCATGACACATAGTTCTCATGCATGAGGGCACATGCCTTACTAGGACACATGTTATTCTTAAATGATGACACATGGTACTCTTGTGTATTGACACATGTCCTGTATGTATAACGACGCGTGTCCCATGATTTGCCCTCCATGTGTCCTTCTTTTGCTAATGATACTTAATTATTGCTAATCACTATAATTTGTGTTAATAACGCTTAATTAGTCTTTGACATGATTATGGTCTAATGAGCACAATTATGTGAAACCCCAAGCCCTAGACCGGTCCTTTATTGGGGATTATTCGCCCGTTCAACATGTTGGGCTTGGGCTGAACTAGAGCCCTCAATCACAACCCAAAATTCTTAAGCCCCAGTTCACTAGTAGTAGCTTCTACTATTTATAAGTTGCTACCACACTTCCAAATTACTAGATGTTGTACTATGTTTGACGTGCTACAAAATCAAGAGAACTTTTAAAAGTCATAACAATTCAAGATGGTCTCTGATTTACACGAAATAAGTTTCATTGTAATCGCTTCATCAAGGTGAATCTATTGATTGTGTCAAACGTAATGTGTGAATACTATCAATCCAATATTTCTTTGAAATAACACTTCTTAAATTTAGAGATATAATATATATAGTACAATTCTACAAAACTCACAAACTACTTAAAACGCGCATTACAATTTCTCCCCTACTTGAAATAAATTTCATCCTTGAAATTGAAGTACCTTTGCTAGATTGAGAATAAGTGGGGATATTGAGATCTCATTTCTTCCTCTCATTCCCATGTGGCTTCTTCTCTTGCATGATTCCTCTATAAAACCTTGACTAAGGGAATCCTCTCTACGAAGCTCTTGTACCTTATAATCTAAAATTTCTGCAGGAACCTCCTTGTATGATATATCTTCTTTCAATTGAATTTCTTGGGGTTGTATCACATCGGATGGATCTGGAATATACTTCCGAAGTGTGGAGACATGAAAGACATCATGTATCCTTTCTAGTTCAGATGGAAGTTGAAGGCAATAGGCCACACTTCCAATTCTCTCTGTGATCTCATAAGGGCCAATGTATCTAGGGCTTAGTTTCCCTTTCTTCCCGAATCTGATTAGGCCTTTCCATGGAGATACTTTCAGAAACACATGGTCTTCCACTTGAAATTCTAAGCCTCTTCTTCATTTATCTGCATAACTTTTTTGTCTGCTTTGCGCTGCCTTCAAGCATCTCTTGATTTCCTCAACTTTTTCTATTGTGCTTTGTATTAAATTCAGGTTGAACCAATTTTCGTTCTCCATCCTCACTCCAATAGAAAAGTTTTCTACATGGTATACCATTTAAGGCTTCATAAGGTTCCATCCCACTACTAGCATGATAGATGTTATTGTATGCAAACTCTATAAGCAAGAGATGTTCATCCCAGCTTTCTTTAAAGATCAATGCACAAGCTCTAAGCATCTCTTCTAGAGTCTGGATGGTCTGTTCTGATTGGCCATCTATTTGAGGATGAAAGGCTATATTAAATGCTAATTTTGTTCCCATAGCCTTATGTAAGCTTGGCCAAAGCTTGGAAGTGAATCGTAGATCTCTATCGGATACAACTGACACAGGTGCCCCATGAAGGCTAACTATCTCATTAACAAAGGTCTTTCCCAAATGGTCTATACTGTATGCCATGTTAATGGCTAAGAAATGTGCAGATTTAGTTAATCTGACTATTATTACCGATATTGCATCATGGCCTCGACAGGTCCTTGGAAATCCCGTAACAAAATCCATAGTGATGTGTTCCCATTTCCATTCTGGTATAGGAAGTGGCTATAATGTACCCACATGTCTTAAATGCTCCGATTTAGTCTGTTGGCATATACGACATCTAGGAACATATTCTGCAATCTCTTTCTTCATGCCAGACCACCAATAGTATGTCTTAAGTGTTCAATACATCTTAGTACTTCCTGGGTGCATAACATACATGGAGTTATGTGCCTCTTCCAGAATCTCAGTCTTTATATCAAATTTCCTCGAAACACACAATCTTCCTTTAAACGACAAGACCCCTTGACCATCTATTGTATATCCTACTTGATCACCTCCCTTAATCTTCTCAATTGTTCTAATGATTTCAGGATCATGGAATTGTTTTTCCTTAATTTTATCATATAATATGGGTCTCACTTGTAAGGATGCTAATAAGGCTCCACAATTATTTATGGTTAAACTTGCACGTAACCCTTTCAACTATAAATACTCTACTCTTAAGTGAGATAACTTACCCTTAGAATTTCGACTGAGGGCATCAGCCACGACATTGGATTTCCTCAGGTGATACTCTATGGAACAATCATAATCTTTGATTAGATCTTATCATCTTCTTTTCCTTAAATTCAACTCTTTCTAAGAGAAAATATATTTCAAACTCTTATGATCCGTAAAGATTTGATAAGTTTCACCATATAGGTAGTGTCTCCAGATCTTTAAGGAAACCACTATAGCTTCTAATTCAAGGTCATGAGTTGGGTAATTTAACTCATGTTGTTTTAGCTATCTAGAAGCATAAGAAATCACCTTATCATTCTGCATCAGGACGCATCCCAACCCTTGTCTTGAGGCATCACTATAGATTAAAAAATTACCTTGTCCCGAGGAAGGCTAAGTGTAGGTGATGAGGTAAGATGATTCTTGAGTTCCTTAAAATTCTTCTCACATTCTTCATCCCAATTATACTTCACATCCTTCCTAGTTAATCTTGTCAATGGTGCTGCAATTCTAGAGAAGTTTTCAACAAATCTTCGATAATGACCGGCTAATCCAAGGAAACTTCAGATTTTTGATGCATTTATCGATCGTTCCCATCTAAGAACTGCTTCTATATTTGATGGATCTACCGCTATTCCTTCTCCAAATATGACATGGCCTAGAAATGCAACCTTCTTGAACCAAAACTCACATTTGTTAAACTTTGCATATAATCAGTGTTCCTTCAAGTTTGCATCACAATGCTCAAGCGTTCTCTATGTTCTTCCTCTACTTGAGAATATACTAGAATATCATCAATAAATATAATCACAAACTTATTTAGATATGGACGAAAAACCCTATTCATCAAGTCCATAAATGCAGCTGGGGCATTTGTCAATCCAAAAGGCATTACCAGGAATTCGTAATGTCCATAGCGAGTTCTAAAGGCAGTCTTAGGAAAATCTTCGACTCTAATTTTTAGCTGATGATACCCTGATCTCAAATCTATCTTTGAAAACACAGAAGCCTCTTACAACTGATCTATTCTTGGCAGAGGATAGTTATTGCGTACAGTCACTCTGTTAAGTCTTCTATAATCTATACAAAGTCTCATGGAACTATCTTCTTCTTGACAAAGAGAACAGGAGCACCCTAAGGAGACATACTAGATTGTATAAATCCCTTACCTGTCAACTCCTGCAACTAGGTTTTGAGTTCTTTAAGTTCATCTGGGGTCATTCTGTAAGGAGCTAAGGAAATTGGATTGGTACCTGGAATGAGGTTAATAGTGAATTCAATTTCCCAATCAGGAGGGACTCCTGACAATTTGTTTGGAAACACTTCTGGAAACTCCTTCACCATAGAGATATTTTCTAAACTGATTTCTTCTGTTTTTGTATTAAACACATAACATAAGAGGAACATCCCTTCCTTAATAACTTCTGGGCTAAGAGACATGAGATAAAATGGGTAAGATATATCCTTCTTTCTCCATAGAAAGTGAATTCGACATCACCTATTTTTCTAAAAGCAACATGTTTCTTATGACAGTCTAGAAGAGCGTGATATGTACTTAAGTAATCCATTCCTATGATAGCATCAAATTCCCTTATCTCCATAGGAATCAGGTCTACTATCTTAACCAAACAATCTTGGAGGACATCCCTAATGATTTATGGTTCTCCCTTAGGCAAAAAATTGCTAAAGCGTGCTTGAGAGTACTCGTTACTTTATAAGCATATATGGAGAATCTTTGTGAAATAAATGAATGGCTTGCACCAGAATCAATAAGAATATGTGCATTTCTACCACAAATAATAGTGGTACTTGATACAACATCATCTGCAGATATGGCCTCCTCTAAGATCATAGCAAAAGCTTTTCCCTCTCTGGTTTGATCTTTTCCGTGCATTGTCTTTATCTTGTTCTCTTGCAACGTGAGGATGGCGTATAACGATATCACGATTTTCATTTTGTGCTGGTCTTCCCATGACCCTATGGCCTTGGATAAGTGTGGGACAATTGTGACGTATGTTGCCTATATCACCACATTGACAACACCCAGTGGTCCCCTTGCAGTAAATCCCCGGATGATACTTTCCACATGTAGTACATTTTGGAAAAGAAAGTGTTCTATTTTCAGAAGTCCCAACTGTAAATCTATTTGTTTGATTCTCTTGAACTCTATGGGCTGACATATTATATTGCCTTGAATTCCCAACTATTCTCGGTTCTTTGTTCATGGTTTCTCTCCATTGTGGTCTATCTGTAAACCTTTTCTTCCCATGATCATTGCATTTCCTTCTTTCTATCACTACTCGTTCAGCCCTACGAGCAGTGCCCATCAATTTTGCATAATAAGTAAATCCCATGGCTGAAACCATTTTCTTTAAGTCAATATGTATACCATATTCTAAACGTCTACATTTTTCTTCCTCCGTTGCTACCAGAGAAGCAATAAACTTTGAAAGTTCTGTGAAGTTCTTCTCATATTCATCAGATAATTTTCTCCCCTGAGTAAGGAATAGGAACTCCTTACGTCTCTCCTCCTGATATACCCTTGGGTAATATTTTTCATTGAACTCTTTCTCAAAGATCTCCCATGTAATGTGGGATGGGTTTGGATATTTCATTTCATCGATGTCTACCAATCATCCCCGTTATCTTTCAGTAGAAATATTGTATATTTCAACTTCTGTTCATCCGTACAATCCATTCGAGAAAATATTTTCTCCATACGCTTGAACCATTCCCTAGCTTTCTTTGGATCAGTGTCTCCAACAAATGGTTCTGCTCCCAACTTCTTTACTTGTTCAAATGGCAACTGGTGCTCAAATTCACGTCTTTTAACGGACTGTGCAGCCATGCCTCCTAGTGTTTGAGCTATCAAGGTCAACGTATCATACATGTTGTTGTTATTGTTGTTATCATTCTCTTGACTAGGGCATTGGATGGTCGCATGTGGCTGCTCTGCTGCCATTGATTCCTATAAAAAAACCTCAATTAGATCCTTCATCAACATAAATCCTCCAATAACAATTTCAATTATCCTCAAGACTACAACTTCAATTTTCTTCTAAGTTCAAATCAAATTATGATAACTAAATTATCTTCCAAAATTAATAGATCAACTCCTAATATTATTCTTGCTTAATATCCATAACCTTTACTCTGATACCACAAGTTATCATGACCTATCCTGCTAATTGAGACGTGCCACGACAGAGATCTTTTTTTCTTTGTCTCCTCAAAGTACACATGTGACAAATCTCATCAAATGCATCATCATTGTATTTAAAGTTTACTTTACAAAGAAATGTATTACACAAGTTTATTACATCTCCTTACAAAATAATATACAGTACAAGAAAAAAAACAAAACGAGACCACCTCCTACTAGTGTATATACAGTCCTTCCTCCTTCTGGTCGTGATTCGGTTGATCTATACATAATAATACTATAGAAGGATGAGTCTAAACCCACTTATGAACTTAGACCCAGTGAATGGATCTCAAGCTTTTTACATATATAGCCAAATGTTGAAATAACTTGCATAGAATGCTTTAACATACTTGTAAGTTAAATATGAGTATCATGCTGGAATTTATGCTGAATTCTTTAAAATAACTTGAAAGAGACTTTATGATAGTAATAATATAAAAACATGTTAATTTGCAATCAAACACTGAAATTACTTCAAAAGAAGTAAACTGAAACATAATTATCACTATTAAGATATTTGCATTAATCACCAGTGTTGCTAAGTTATCGGCTCATCAATGCTGAAACAAAGCTGAGTCATACGCGTAGACGGTCCCAAAGACCAAAGACACCCTGCATACGACCCAAAGCCTATATGTATACAGAATGTGGGCCCAAAGTCCCCTTGATACCATATCTAATGGTTTGCCATATCTAATGGCTGTTTCATGGTCATTTCTAATAACATCACCATATCTAATGGCTAGTTCATGATTTCTATAAAATAGCTACAATGGTGCTTATTTTTTTGAGTCTAATTCTTTTCTTGCCACTAATAATCCGTATTAGCTAACTCATGCTCATAATAGCTAATTCATGAACTGAAAAAAATCTAACATAGCATGGATATTCTTGCAACTGGAAACTACTAAGAGCTTGAAAATCGATACATATTGCATAGTAACTGTCCAAAACATATTTCTTTATATAAAGCTCAAATCTGAGTAGTGAAACTTATGCTTTGTGTTCCGAAAGGAGTTATATGCTTGAAAACATGCTATCTAGATAAAACACTTGAAACGATGTTTTTAATACTTTCTAAAAACCCGATTGCATATCTACTATATAATACTTGCAATTCATATGTAAAATATTTAGAAAACACGATTGCATACTTGTATGTAATACTTGTCAAAACCATGCATAAAAGCTAAAGAATATTGCTTAAAGTATCACTTGAGAATCCCTCACCTGATCGCTATCTAACTCGAGTCGGGATCGCCTTCGTTAGTGAATACCTCCTATGTCCGTCTCAGATTGAACTCTACCACTTGATGGTTGATAGAACTTTGTTACAGCTTCTATCGTGCACCTGGTAACTGACAAAGTTTCGTCGCAACTTATACTGTGCTCCTCCAACACCCTCTACGTCTCTTTGGCTCTGAGGTGGTGAGTGTGTGGTGTGGGGTTGAATGGGTAGGAATGATGATGTTTTGGGGTATATATAGGCCTCCATCCCCCATACATCTGTGACATGTGTCACTACTCAAGGGAGGCTCTTAAACACATGTCACCTCTCTTTCCCACATAAAGACACATGGTAATACTTGCCATTCATGTACCGTGACACATAGTTCTCATGCATGAGGGCACATGCCTTACTAGGTGGTGGCGTCAGTACCACCCTCTGCATCTAAAGAAACGACAGCCTCAGTACCGTCGGCTGGATCAACGTCCTTGGTGGCTTTAGTACCAGGATCGAACACAAGGAGCACATAAATGTGTGAAGTAGTCGGAAATCAGATAACTAAAAATATATCTTTATGGTTTTTAATTTGCAAATTTTTGTATATTTTCAAAATGAGAAAAAAAATAAAAAGAATAAGGTAAAAATAAGCTTTAACAATTTTTATTAAGACTAAAAATACTCAAAAATTAGAAATAAAAATGTTTTTATGTTTTTCAAATATTCAGATGTTTTTGGTAAATTTATGGGGGTTTTCCAATTTTTATATGATTTTATAAAAATCGAATAAGAGCAAAACAATGAAACAGTGCACAACCAAGACAATATTGCAAGTTAAAAATACCTAAAATACCCTAATGTCTTGGGGTGTAATTTTATGAAAAAGTAAATAAAAATATCTAACTACAACAACTAGAAACCTTTTTTTTTGATTGTAGTCTATATCTGAATCCGGGGACCTGAATCAGAATCACAAGATATATATTCTGCCTCGCTATCCTGAACACGATCGTCAACCTCGAAAGTGTCCTCGGCCAAGAGTGTCCTCTCCGAACTCTCCTTTGCTGGGAACTACAAATCTACGACATCTGAAGGTGAGAAAAGGGCTCGTGAAATGGGATCGGACCAAGCGGCTTCATGATCAGTGATCACAAAGTCTTAATCCTGGTGGACGTCTCGCTCTGCCTTTGTCGTCTGCTCTGCATCGCTGAACTGCTCTGAGCAAGCTGAGTCTTGCACTCTAGTCTCATCGATCATCTCTATTTGTATATTCTCACCCTCGACGTGAAAGTATACCTTCCCGCTATCATGGTCGGACACCTCCTTGGTTGTGGCCAAGAATGGACGTCCTAGAATGATGGAGGTATCGATCATAGATTCAAGGATCTCCATGTCCAACACAACGAAGTCAACGGGAATTTCAGGCCTAGAATTGTGATGACCACGTCTTTTAACAACCCCTTCGGCCTCTTGACAGATCTATCATCAAACGGAAGGACTGTCCTGCTCTGTCGAAGAGGGCCAAGCTCGAACCGATCGAGTAAGGCTGCCAGAAGGAGGTTGATGGAGGAGCCGCTGTCTAATAGAGTATGGTCGAATCTCTGCTCATGAATGTGGCATCTGACATAGGGAGCTCCTGCATCTGGCCTCTTGACTGGAAGATTGTTCTCAATAGTGAAGCAGGTGGCATGGGTTGGCACATGGATTTCTGCCCGGTGGTTCCTTTTCTTCTAACAGATGGTGGTCTTCTCTCTCAAGTTATTCTGGAAGAGAGGGATGTGCTCAAGTTCCTCCTATAGAGTCAGCTGGATATGGAATCTATCAATCATCTGCTGGCTGAACTCTAACTGCTGATCTTTTTTTGGATTTTCTTTTTTATTCCCCTTTGTCAAGCGGAGTGCTTGAGGAAAGGGGATGGCTGGGCTCTCCACAGAAGAGGGATAGGAAGAGGTTCCTGCTGCTGAGAAGGAATGGAATCCATACAAGTATCATTAAGCATCACATATGGACTCGAAGATGAAGAAACCTTTCCTTTATTACTTTTTTGGTATTTTTCGTAATGTCCTGAGATACAAAACTGGAGGTGACACAACTGGAATAGAAATGGTGGCATCAATACCTCCCATGACATCCGTCTTCGCGGCATCAGCACAGTGCTCTGGCTCAACATCATCTGGTATGGTGGCGTCAGTACCACCATCTACATCTGAAGAAACGACAGCCTCAGTACCGTCGGGTGGATCAACGTCCTAGGTGGCTTCAGCACCACCGTCATCAACACCGTCATTAGCAGCATCAGCACCGCTATCCTCCTCGTCTGGCGCTCCTAAATCCTCGTGGTGTCATCTCTCAGACGAGGCACCATCGGCTGGATTCCTACCACTCCTAAGTGTAACAAAGTCATCATCAAATGTATATGAAGCAATGTCACCCAATAAATCACTAGGAGTGGTGGTCTCTGTAAACTGTACCTGCTCAGATTTTCTCTTGAGGTTATTCATGTTGGGCTCAATCTGCGCAGGTATGGCGGCCTTGCCCTTAATTATCTCCTCATTTCCTAGCGAAACTCGTCCATCTCCTGCCTAAGGGATGCCTACTGGTCAAAGATGAGGCAGGCCAGATCATCAAGAGCTGGGTTCTCATAGGCTAGCCCATGAGAACGAGACGGGTTGCCTCGCTGAAAATGAGGCTGCTACTGGAACTGGTGAGGGGGAGGCTGAGAATACTGCTACTGAGGCTACTGTTGGTGAAATCTCCACTGCTGTCCTTGTTGGTAGGGATGATGACCCGACTGAAAGTGCTGCTGTTGTGGCTGATGGGAGAACTAGGGATGCTGGTATTGTTGGCCGAACTATCCACCCTGAACTGGAGGCTGCTGCTGGATGAGGTACCTCCGGTTGACCACTTGAATCTGAGGTGATCGGCGGATTCCGGGCTGCTATCGGTCATACCAAATCCCGTTGACTTCCATCAACAGCTCCTGCTCATAGGGGGATGGAGGTAGAACTTCCAGTGGCTGATCCTGCTGATACACCACCATCTGGGTGTCCTAAGATGGTGGTGGCTGAGAGTACTGATGCTGCAACTACTGGACCGGCTCCACCTGGATGTGATGAACCTGTCGGTACTGGGCGGAGGGCTGGGACGAGTCACTGCTGCTAGGATCATCTCGTGACCTGAGACGGGGCTGATAAGCCGTCTGTGCCTCCTGGAGACACATGATTTGGGTCTTCAAGTCACTCAGGGTCTGTGCCAATTGATCTATCTAAGTCATGCCTTGGCACTGCTTCTTCTCGATTATATCGATGTGGTCCAACTTCTCGTTGATAATGCCCATATCAGCGCCCGACAACTATGCTTGTTCTACAATCGAGGATGGACCTGCATCAACTCGAGCTATCCTCTGATAGGACACGACATGGGGTGGGGGCTTCCCCTGAGTGTAGAGCCGGGTCTGGGACATAACTGTGTAATTCTCGGCCATTTTGTCATATATGGCCTAGACCTGATCTTCGTCCTTGGCAAAATAGGAACCCCCATAAGAAGCATTCACAAGCCCATGCAGCTCCGGTGTCAGCCCACAGAAGAAACTCTGTACTAGATTGGGCTTGTAGATGTAAGGGTGTGGATGATGAATCTCAGATTTATCACTCTAAAAGTCACGAATTAAGCTCAAATCCCTAAAAATCATTGGCATTTCTTCATTTATTCTGCATAATTAGCATTCATGCATGTTTTGATAAGAATTGCATTTTATCACTTATTTTCACACAAAATAAGAAGCCAAAAATTCCCAACTAAATAGACCTGTAAATAGCCTAACTTCCTCGATTTTTAACTAATTCATGCTAAATCCAAATAATCTGAAGCTACCTCCGTTGTGTACATATCACTAACAAGAATAAATGAAAAATGACATCTTCCTCATCCAGTGTCCATTTTGATTCTACTCACTTTTGAACTAATGTACATTCAATTACCTTCAAAACAAGATCAAGTTTAAGTGAATCGGAGTTCATATGTGAAAGTTGGGTTTTGGGCCTCTTTTGTACATTTTGTATTTTAGCGGTTTTTGACCTAATACTTTATGTACATAATTAATCTATTTTATTTTATTTCTTTTTCATTTGTCTTCTTTGATAAAAGTTTTATTGAAATGCATAAAAATCCAAATCGAAACTGAGCTTGAAATCAAAGAAACTAACTGAGTCCAAGTCTTCACTAACCGTTTCTATAAAAATTGTCTTTTCTGTATTTTATTTTATTTATTATTTTTCTTACTTAATAAAAATACAAAAAATATATTAATGTGTAAATATTTATCTTTGATTTTATAATATTTTTTCCGTATTTTTATCCAGTTTAAAAATGACAAAAATTTATAAAACCTAAAAATCAAGGTGTTCTATGTACTTGGGAGACCCCCAAAATATCACTTTGCAGAAATGATCGATTTTGGTTGGATATTTTCATAAAAGTTGTATATCTCATTGAGACGAACAACTTTTGTGAAGAAAATTTTTCGATCCAAGGTCATTTACTATTTTTTACGTATTTATTGTGGTATTTATTTTTCGATTTTTGTGGGGCTGACATGTGGCAGCTCCTGGAGCCGCCTTGTGTCATCCATTTTATCATTTATTTTCGTTTATTTTTATTAAAAACTATAAAAAAATTAAAATAAAAAATTTATTAAAAGACTCTAACCACGTGGCGCTCCGCCGCATACTCTTTCCCCTTTTGCAAGCTCCGTCGCCGCTCAATCTCGCAGCCGCCGCCATCCTTCCATCTACGACCGCGTCCCTTCCGCTAGCATATCTCGCGACCACTGCCATACAAATGATCTCACAGCCCCCATCTTTCCATCTACAGCGATGCCTCCACCCGCGAAAGCCCTAGAAATCACACCCAATCTCCATCTCCGATTTGCAATCACAATCAGTCACCGTCGCCTTCCTTGTTTGAGGCGGTCGCCAAATCCAATCGCCGCTCCTCTTCAATCCTCTTCCATAGCCGGCCCTGCCCTCAACCTATTTAACCCCAAGCACAGCCCCTCCTTCAAAATCATCCGCCGGTAGCACTACATTCACGAAGGAGGTCGGTAGTGACAGCCCAACCCCGTTCCCTTTTCCCGACGAGTTCCGAGGGTTTAACCCTCGTTGCATAATGGCCTCCGTGCCTGCTACTCGTCGCTCCGACCTACCGTAGAGCATACGACTTCATCGCCTCCAGAAGCTTCTCCAACACCCCCATCGACTTCATCATTATCGACAACACTCCAGCAGACCATGCATAATCTTCGACTCGATCCATCATCTCCAACGACGTCCTTAGGAGCTACGTATCTCCTCCGCTCTTGCTCCATCGACAACCGCAATGCCTTCACTCCAGTTGATGGTGCCTCCAAGCGGATCAACTCCACCGTTGAAGCCACAACATCTCCAGTTGCCGGTACCTTCAAGAGGATCAACTCCACTATCGAAGCACAACATCTCCGCCGCAGTCTTCACCTCAGTTATTTACTGATGACCGCCCCCCAATGACTGAGCTCTTCCTTCTCTCCACCGACTGAAAGAATAGGGGAGCACGAGAAATGCACATGCTTTCTATGGCATATTACAGAGACACCCCTGAGGGTCCCTCGTTTTGCAATAAGATCCATCCCACGTGATTAATACGTGGGATTGGAAGATTTACAACAGAGGCCCCTGAGAAGAAAGATTATTCACAGATAGTCCCCGCACTCAAGGGTCACGTGCCTGGCACGTGACCACTTGGGTTTTTTCGTAGAAAACCCCTCCGAGGTGTAGGTAATTTCCATTTAGCCCCCTTCTTGCATTTCCTTTATTACTTATTTATTGTAATTCATAGTGATACACCTGTATTCCCCTTTCATTTTGAAACTCTACATTGTAGTATTTTTATTATTCAAAAATAGCATGATGTTCTTCAATTAGTTCTATACATTTTGGTATAATTGTGATATTTTTGTGATATGTGGTTCATTAATGATTAAATATTTTGTGGAACATTTCATATTTTGCCCACTCAGTGCGTGGAAATTCATAAGTAATTATTCGTTGCTCTAAAAATTGCTGAAAAATCTTTGACTCAAGGATTAATTGTGTTTAACATCCTGCCTAAAAAGAATTGCATTTTCCCTGTAACAATCATTTTGCTTATTTCGATCTTTAATTTTTAATAGGTATTAAATCTTTTATTTTTGAGGTTTAGGATTTTTCTTAGACCCATCACCTAGTGATCGATCTTGGATAACTTTATCTCTTGAAAATATTTAGGTTTGATATTTATTATAATTAGTTATTTAAATTCATTGTGTTTGCGTTCATAAATCATAAAATATCATCTTGCACCCAAAAATTCCAAAAATATTATAGTACATTCATTTCATCATAATTGTCATCTTCACCAAGTTTCATATTCTTTGGACATTGTTTGATTGATATTCTTTTTCTAGTCCTTAAAATTGGCCTAATTTGCATTTTGCACCCCAAACTTGCATTAAAAAATACAAAAAGGACCACCTCGAAAACCGTTTACAAAATTTGATAGACAAATTGCTAGGTTGTTCCTTTGTCTCCTTGAGTTCGACCTTAGTACTTGTCTAAGTAAAATAAACATTAAACCACTTCAAATATAATTGAATAAAATTTTGTCATTATTTCTTGACCGATTCCGATTGCCCGCCTACAACAAAATGACATTAATTAAATGCTCGATAATTCACGCAAATTAAGCAGGGAGATTTCAGACTCATCAGATGGCACCATTGTCGAGGAGACAAATGGCTTAGTTTTTGTCTAAAAAAAATTTTGTTCGATTTTCTTCATTCGGGTAGTATGACCCCCCCGAATCTTCACTGTGAAAATTCCATTTTTCGTGCATTTATTTTATTATTCGTATTTTTTCGCATTTATATTTGGTCTTTATTTTTTTATACATTTTTGAGTCACTCTCTTACATTCTCTCTTATTTTTCTTGTGAGGTACCCGACTTATGTGGAGCGTTTTCTCACAAAACCGACGCATCTTCACTAATTTCTGAAAAGCCACATTAAAAATTAAGATCGATTCGAGTCGTGAGAGAGCGTAGAGTCTAGGATTTATTTTTCTGCAATTTTAATTTTTGTAATTAATTGCTCACTTATAGCGATGTCCGTTTGGACTCTCGCGTGTATAAAAAAGATCTTAAACTCTTTTTGTGGTGTGTCGTGGCATGTTTCACTCTCTGGTGAGGGTGGGGCCCGACTTGAGTGGTGCTTAGGATAGACCTACACATACGATTATTAGAGCTCTTAAATTTTTGATTGTGCTCGTAGAACCTAGGACCACATTGCACGCTAATCGAGACACATATTAGATCGTTGAATTTAGTCAATAATTTAACTCATTTCTTCCCGACTAATATAACTTTCTGCTAGGTGCAGGTTTTCATCGGCATGCACTCATATAGAGTAATTTTTCAATTCTTATATTGCATTCAACATGGAGACTGCGAGGAATCACTGTAAGTCTTCTAACTGAGCATACATCATCGTTTTTCACGGGCATCGGCTTTTCCTGAATTTTTCCCTCTGTTTTGTCACATAATTTTAAAGGAAATTAGGACTAGACAATAGACATGTATTTATGCTCACCTTAAATTTTCAGTGATCACCTAATTAAAATTGGGATTGCTAAATATAGCTGACTTTAATTAACCCATAAAATCGAGAATTTTTGCGGGAGAGCAACCTCGACCTTGGATTGTTTTATTTATCTGAGTGAGCAAGAGATGACACATAAGGATAGAGCTCAATCTGAATTTTTGTATTGACTACTAAATCTATAAAAACGATTAGCTACTTCTTAGTGAGGATCTACGGGTAGCCAGTAAACGGTCCGGATTTCCTTAGCAGAGTGGTTGGTTTAAAGGACACTGCGTAAGGCTCTATCCTTACGTAATACGGGTAGACATTTTACGGTCCATACTTACACCTATATTGGCTGAAAGTAGGTGCAACTAGTCGTAAGAATTCGGGCCAGTCTTTAAGAAAAGCTTTAGCACCTAACAACTCGCTAATTATTTTCCAAGATTGTCTTATCACCAATTAAAATTGAAAAGATAATTGCCGAACTCTTGCGGCTTCATTGTGTGAGTCGGTGAACCTGGGGTTTTGATTTGTGTTTGCATTGGTGTGCGTGAACTGATTTCGAAGATCAAAAACCACACATTGGTGCCATCAATCTCCTTAATAAAAATTTCTTTTGAATATCTAGTGCACTTGCACCGAGATCAACCATGTCGATTCATCATCACCTCCTTTGATAAAAATAGGACAATGGTCCGAGTACCCAGCTGATGTATATTATGAAAATGAGTTTGTCTCGGTCAGGCCCAAATCAAGTAAACCCTCTTCTTTCCAGATCCTCCAACATTTGTGGAAGACTTTCACTTCGGATGAATATGGCTCCCTCGATAATTTCCAAGCCACTCTACTCGAATCATCCAATCAAAGTCACCACAGCCTCATATTTTTTACCTCGACCACCTAAGCAACGACCATCCTGGACTGAACAATCTTATTCCTAGTTTCTCGCTGAAACTAATGAACCATTTCAAGAACAAATCACTTTTGAGACTCATGATTGGCCGGGAGACCAGATCCACCCACCTTCATCATTTCCTTACAATCTTGTTGGGATAAGTCCAAAATTCATAGAAATACAATCGGACTGGAGCTTAGGGAATAATGTGATGGCTCGATCAAACCACAAGGAGAGGTCCGCACCTAATGATCAATGAGGTTGGATTGACCATAATGACCAGATCCCTATTGATCCATCCGAATACCACTCCTTCAATCATCCTACACATACAAAGGACCATACTAATGATATCAACACATATGCACCCTGTATGACTCCATTGTTCAGGGATACAATCAATCATGACCATGGAAGTAGACTCTACTCGAACCAGCATTGCATGCCTGAGTCACAGCATGCTGAGTACGAGACCTATAGATTCTCATAAAATCCTTCCACTGAGCGGACTCGTTCCATAATTTTTGAGGAGAAATTTTCAGAAAATAATAACCATATGTTGGATATTTCAAGAGAATCTCCTCTCTGATCATACAGGAAAATGGAAGATGAAATTACTACATCTCAAATTCAAAAACAAGAACACACACCGACTGCTCCCATGATTGATCATGAATAGATTTTTAAGGATGATATTTGGAGGATAAATAAGAAATTTGATTTAATGAAGGATAAATTTAGAAAGTTTGCCGACCAATTAATTTCACTCTCTGGTAGCTCGGATATAAAAATGGACGAGGAAAAGATTGGATCTAATTATGAGGATATTCAGAAAACTAGAGACTATGTTCACCCTAGGGATAACTCTGACAATGACACTTCTGCATACTACTACCCTAGAGATGGCTCCGATTCTGACCCTAACTCTTATCCCTCATCATCTACGAAAAACACCGCATCACCACACCACATCGAAAACACCAAATAAATTGAAAAACCAGAAAATTTCATAAAAATTGAAATTGAAGAAGATCTAAAGAATTTGGATCCTGCTTTACGGGAAGCACTAAAGAAAAGATTGATTTTTGAACTTCCCTTTATACATGCCATTGAACACTTCCCCAACCTTAAAGTATTTATAATAGACAAATTAATGATGAAAAAGTCAAGCAGGACAAGAACAAAGACTGAAAGACATATTTGTGAATGGCCACCTCCTTGGTGTTGAGGAGAAAAACCAAGAGTCGCATAGTGAAGCGGCTGCCCATATTTGACTGTAGAATCAAAGACATATATTTACCCATGCTTGAATTGATGACAATTCACCATTCAATCCACCTGACCTCTGTATTTAATGAGCTCAAACTCGGACCTATTAGGAAGATACGAGAGATCGTTCAATTGGCTGATCGATCGATAAAGCGGCCGAGAGGAACCATTTCGATCATCATTACATTCCAAGGTGCTCCGCTCAAAGTAGACTTTGCGATCATTGATATTAAGCATTAAGGAGAATTCACTCAATCCCTAATTATTCTCAGAAAGCCATTCATAGCATTGGCTAAGGCAATTATTGAGTGTGAGACTCGGGAAATCATCTTTACAGCATTGGAAACACTTCGATCTCACCCAGTCTTTGAGGAACCACGATTTTCTAAGGCAACCCATGAAGTCCTCGATAGTTGTAACCATCAAGCGGTAGAAGAGCCGTACCCCGTTGCTACACCCGAGATAACGGTTGTTGATGAGAGTATTGGTTTCGAGACTCTCCCCTCTGTTCCAATCCCAGCTGCTCTCACCATGGAAAATCGAATATATGACTCATATGATCCTGAGACTTATGCATGGGTGCACCTTGAGTCGACCGAAACCTTCTCTAACTACCTTGATCAAATCAACCCGACACAGGAATGCTCCAACATCAAGTCAATTGAGAACGAACATGCAGAGACTCTCCCCACTGTTCCATTTCATGCGGATCTTACCATAGAATAGTGTTTCTTATATGATCCTGAGACATATGCGTGGGCTCACCTTGAGTCAACCTACTCTGACTACCTTGACCAAATCATTCCAACTTAGGAGTGCACCAACATTAAGAAAATTAAGAACAAATACGCGGGACGAACAATGACCAAGGAGAAAAATTTCAATGGTTATTCATTTTGAGACTCAAGTGTTAACATCTCACTCCCAGGACCAACATCTTCACGAAACAAAAGGTCTGCTCCTGCATCTAAAAAGAAAGTCGCCTTTGACCTTCAGGAAGAGGAATCGTCTGATGATCCCTCATCAGGTCCGGAAAACATTATCTACATGAGTGAGGTCTGTTCGGTAGTCTTAAAACGTTATCTTTGCAAGGATCCAAACTTCAATTCCCGTTGGATGACTCTCGTTCCTCACTATTATTCATCTAAAGCCGATTCTCCTGGTCTCATTAAATATACTAGAATAATTTCTTATGACCTGACTGAGACTGGTGCTTCAGAGTATTCATCCGAGGATAAATCGCTTGATCCCAAGAAGGAACGAATTCTGAGAAGACAACTGAAGAAACTAAAAAACAAGAATATCTGGAGTGCCTCCACTTTCAAATACTATTCCACTAAGGATAACTCCGATGATGGTTATCTTTCATCCGATTCACATGCTTCATCTACTCTCCAACATGATTTCTCTAAAGAGAACAATGATAATGTTTGGGAATCATATACTTCATCTCCTTCTTATCATTATGATCTTCCACCATAGGCTCACAAAATGATTGGTCGAAAACCGCCTTAATCATCGGCTACCCACCCTCCCTCCCATCCACATCGCTCTCCTTGTACATATTCTTCCTCTACTTAGACCAAGGCCTAAGTATAGGGGGGGACCGATGCCATGTGTACATACCATTCTCCCCATCTCACGATCGCCTCATTTCCACCATTCTTCCGTACTTAGGTTGACCAGAGCCTAAGTATAGGGGGAACCTATGCTCATCTGTATATACTCTCCTCATTCACACAACTCGATCACATCATTTTTTCTCTGCTTCTATAATTAGGCTGTTAACAGCCTAAGTATAGAGTGGGGGGGGGCTATCTATCTTTTTCTTTTTCTTTTTCACTCTCTTACGCTTAGCTCGAGATATATCTTCTTTACGCTTTTTGTGCTCTAAGGACACAATAGGGTGGGGGTGTATATATACTGTGTATATATTTTACCCATATCTCGTACTTTTGCGTAAATCTATATGTATTTACAGGGTGGGTAACTAACTGAAAAAAACAAAAAAAAGTTTTTCTACTAACACTAACTGTATCCAACCCAAAAATTTTGAAAAAAGGTTTCTTATTCATTTTGTATTAAAAAATAAAAAAAAGTGTCTCACGGACCTGCACTTCATCCAGCATTACATGCATTTGCATTTGTGAAAAGTCCTTGGTTCTGAACTAAGTTATGAGCAGAAAAGAGTGGTCCGGACTTAACCTTAATCCACCTAATTTTCAGAGGAACTTCACCGAGAAATAGGATTTTAGAAACTTCAGGTCTTTGACCTAATTCTTTGAGTTCCACATGACAATGTACAACGTTTGACTCTTAGTGTCTAACCTGGTCTTTTCATTCTGGGTACGACTCTGGAATAGGGAATTAATTTGTACTCTCGCACTATGCACTTAGCTCAACTCAGACAGGATGTTGGAAGATTGTGTGAGTTTCTTTTCTTGTAGCGTGGAAATCTAAAGACCAGAGTACTGGTTGAAATAAAGCTTCAAAAAAGGGATGGGCGACTAGGCACAATTTTTTCTAAGACCCCAAAACATGTACGAAAAAAAGATTCTATATCCGTAGGGGCACAATAAGATCCAAGCAGAGCTACCAAAAATCCAGAAACAAAGAAGCCACTACCAAATAAACATTTGACCGAAAAGGTCCAAGCTTCAAGAAAAACTACAGATCTTGGTGGAGACTTGGCTAGCTGGTCGGCTTCACAAGGAGAGGTGACTACACTGGCCACCCTCCAGTTCTTTTCTCCTTCTTCTAACTTCTCGCTATATTCAATTGTGAACACAACACGACAGACCTTAGAAGTAAATACCTGACTCCCCGAGAACGAGTTATTGGAGAGGAGGTTTGCATGGTAGTTAGGCATTCTAGATAGGAAGAGCTAAATCCTTTCACACACATGAGTCAATTGTTCAGTGTTTATAGGGTATGCTTTGGGAGGAAGATTGATCTAAGATGACTTTGAAACTGTGATAATGATGTGTAGAACTTGAAGGTTGTAGATTTTGAAATTCTAAGTCTCACAGAAGTTCCACCAAACTAATAATCCAAAGGTCAGGTCTTATTTCATTTTCATTTTCAGTTCATGGTCTTGGTATGGAACCCAATCTCATTTCACCTCATGGCATTTCTTTTGATGCTCAGGGGCGAGCACAGTTTAAGTATAGGGGGATGATGAATCTCTGATTCATCACTCTAAAAGTCATGAATTAAGTTCAAATCCCTAAAAATCATTACCATTTATTCATTTATTCTGCATAATTAGCATTCATGCATGTTTTGATAAGAATGTCCTTTTATCACTTATTTTTGCACAAAATAAGAAGCCAAAAATTCCCAACAAAATTGACCTGTAAATAGCCTAACTTCCTCGATTTTTAACTAAATAATGCTAACTCCAAATGACCTGAAACTACCTCCACTGTGTACATATCACTAACAAGAATAAATGAAAAATACAAAAAAATCACTAACCTAAATTTGTGGACCAAAAACCAAAATCTTATTTCTAGGATTTCCAGACTAAAACCTTGATATATTCCTCATCCAGTGTCCATTTTGATCCTACTCACTTTTGAACTAATGTACATTCAATTAACTTTAAAACAAGACCAAGTTCAAGTGAATTGGAGTTCATATGTGAAAGTTGGGTTTTGAGCCTCTTTTGTACATTTTGTATTTTAGTGGTTTTTGACCTAATATTTTATGTACATAATTAATCCATTTTATTTTTTTCTTATTTTTTTCTTTTTCATTTGTCTTCTTTGATTAAAGTTTTATTGAAATGCACAAAAATCCAAATCCAAACTGAGCTTGAAATTAAATAAACTAACCGAGTCCGAGTCTTCACTAACTGTTTATACAAAAAATTGTCTTTTCCCTATTTGATTTTATTTCTTATATTTCTTACTTAATAAAAATCCAAAAAATTATATTAATGTGTAAATATGTATCTTTGATTTTATCATATTTTTTCTGGATTTTTATCTGGATTAAAAATGACAAAAAAAAATATAAAACCTAAAAATCAAGGTATTCTATTAATCATTCATAAATCAAAAGATTGATATGATTTGAAATAAAAATCGTTGTTATTGAAGAAAGAACAAAACCCATTTTTATTTCTGTAAGTGTTATTTTTTTATTATTCTTTTTAGTAATTTACTTGTTGAACAGAACTACAATAAAAAATATAACTACAATCAAAATAAAATAAAAACAATAAAAAAACTCAATCTCAGTCTAATAAAAGAATTAATATATTTATATATAAGAATAAGAAATATATATAATTAATTTGATAATTATCATAATTATAACTTAATTCATTTACTTGTTCAATTTTGGAGACTTGGGATACCCCAAAATATCACTTTGCAAAAATGATCGATTTTGGTTTTGGTCTCTTTATAAAAGTTGTAGATCTCGTCTAGACGAATAACTTTATGAAGAAAATTTTTCGATACGAGGTCAATTACTATTTTTTACATATTTATTATGGTATTTATTTTTCGATTTTTGTGGGGTTGACACGTGGCGGCTCTTGGAGCTGCCACATGTCACTCATTTTTAGCAACTATTTTCGTGTATTTTTATTAAAAAAATAAAATAAAAATTATTAAAAGACTCCAGCAACGTGGCGCTCATCTGGCCGTCGATCTCGGCCGATCGGACGACCACTATTCATCTTATTCAGCCGTACACTTTTTCCCCTTTTGCAAGCTCCACCACCACTTAATCTCGCCACCGCCACCATCCTTCCATCTACGACCGCGTCCCTTCTGCCTGCGTATCTTGCGACCACCGCCATCCGCTCGATCTCGCTGCCCCCATCATTCCATCTATGGAGGGGCCTTCACCTGCGAAAGCCTCGGAAATCACATCCATTCTCCATCTCCGATTTCCAATCACTAGCAGTCACTGTCGCTTTCCTTGTTTGGGGTCGCCGCCAAATCCAATCACCGCTCCTCTTCGATCCTCTTCCATAGCCGGCCCCGCCCTCGTCTTATTTAACCCCAAGCACCGCCCCTCCTTCAAAATCATCCGCCGGTAGCACTACATTCACGGGAGGAGGTTGGTGGTGACAGCCCGACCCCCTTCCCCTTTTCCTGGCGAGGTTCGAGGGTTTAACCCTCATTGCAGAACGGCCTCCATGCCTGCTGCTCGTCGCTCCGGCCTGCCGTAGATCATACGACTTCATCGCCTCTAGAAGCTTCTCCAACACCCCCCGTCGACGTCATCGTTATGGACAACACTCCAGCAGACCACGTATCATCTTCGACTCGAGCCATCATCTCCAATGACTTCCCCAGGAACTACACATCTCCTTCGCCCTTGCTCCATTGATAGCCACAACGCCACCGCTCCAGTCACCGGTGCCTCCAAGAGGATCAATTCCACAATCGAAGCCACAACATCTCTAGTCGCCGGTACCTCCAAGAGGATCAACTCGACCATCTAAGCACATCATCTCTGTTGTAGTCTTCACCTCAGTTATTTACCGCTGATCGCCCCCAGCGATTGAGCTTTGCCTTCTCTCCGTCGGCTGAAGAACATAGGAGAACGAGCGACGTGCGTGCTTTCCAGGGCATATTATGGAGACACCCCTGAGGGTCCCTCATTTCGCCATAAGATCCATCCCATGTGATCAGCACGTGGGAGTGAAATATTTGCAGTAGAGGCCCCTGAGAAGAAAGATTATTCACAGTCAGTCCTCACACTCAAGGTTCACGTACCTGGCACATGACCACTTGGTTTTTTGCAGAAAACCTCTCCAAGGTGTAGGTAATTTCCATTTAGCGATACACTTGTGTTCCCCTTTCATTTTGAAACTCTACATGCAGTATTTTTATTATTCAAAAATAACATGATGTTCTTCAATTAATTCTCTACATTTTGGCATAATTGTGATATTTTTATGATCTGTGGTTAATTATTGATTAAATATTTTGTGTAAAATTGCATATTTTGCCCACTCAATGCGTGGAAATTCATAAGTAATTAACCGTTGCTCTAAAAATTGCCGAAAAATCATTGACTCAAGGATTAATTGTGTTTAACATCTAGCCCAAAAAAATTGCATTTGCATTTATAGTTTGCCCTGTAAAAATCATTTTGCCTATTTCGATCTTTAATTTTTAATAGGTATTAATCTTGTATTTTTGATGTTTAGGATTTTTCTGAGTCCATCACCTAGTGATAGATCTTGGATAATTTTATCTCTTAAAAATAGTTAGGTTTAATATTTATTATAATTCATTATTGAAATTCGATGGGTTTGCATTAATTAATTCATAAAATATTTATCTTGCATCCAAAAATTCCAAAAAAATTACAGTGCATTCATTTCATCATAATTGTCATCTTGGCCAAGTTTCATATTTTCTAGACATCGTTTGATTGATATTCATTTTCTAGTCCTTAAAATTTGCCAAAGTTTCATTTTACACCGCAAACTTGCATTAGAAAATACAAAAAATGATCGCCTCGAAAACCGTGCATGAACTTTGATAGACAAATTGCTAGGTTGTTCCTTTGCCTCCTTGAGTTCGACCTTGGGACTTGCCAAAAGTAAAATAAACATTAAACCACTTCGAATATAATTGAAAATTTTGTGGTTATTTCTTGACCGATTCCGATTGCCCGCCTACAACGAAATGACATTAATTTAAATGCTCGATAATTCATGCAAATTAACTAGGGCGATCTTTGGACTCGTTAGTGGACACCGATCGATGAGCTCACAAAAATGATCCCACGTCTCATGGAACTGCTCGTTGGGGATCATGGAGAAATTATTGATCAGAGCTCATGCTACGTTCGTCCGGCCGAATGGATAGTACTTGTTCAAGTACTCGGTCCGGAGTTGTTCCGACGAAGTCATATATCTCCTTAAATGCTTCAGCCAGTTGGTTGCTCTATTGGTCAGGAAGAAAGGGAATGCCATCATCTTGATGGTTTCCTCAACCACATATCTGTCATGGATAGTGCTGCAGATCATCTCGAACTCCTACAGATGTAAATGCGGCTCCTCCGTGGCAAGCCCATGGAACTTAAGCAAGAGCTGAATGGTCTGGGGAGGGAGCTTGAAGTCCCCCAAAATCGTAGGAAGCTGTATCCATTGGTGTGTAAGGGTTGCACCAGGGTTGTGCAACTCCCTCATTGGCATGGATGGTAGGACTGGCTCCTGTGGCTCCTCTATTTGTCCTCTATCTCCTCCTCCAACCTCTGGAATCTCTCCACTGCCTGCTCGGTGCGTCTCTCCTCTGTCAGCTCGCAACTGTACCATCTCTCTACGCACCTCTGCCATGAAGGCTCCCTGGTCTCTAATATGCCTATGCATCATCTCCAGGGATGATAATACGATGTTGTTGATGGTGCCCTGGTCTAGAACATATGTGGTACTCTGGGCCTGTCCATCGGTGCGCTCCTCGCTGCTGGCCATCTCGTGGGTCTCTACAAAGGCAAAAGACCCCAACTCAGGTGCCGCAAATGAATGAATATCTGTGCTGGTCTCTGCTCGGGCACTTCGGGACTGGAAGAAGGGTGATCGAGGGGGAACATGGTGGAATCGAACTCAGGTTTGGAGATCGGGTCTAGGCTCTCTCGAACCTGCCTAGATAAATGGAGCGGAGTGCTCGAAAGCGGTGCTGCCAAAGGTTGCCTAAGGGACCTCCGACCCATCATCGTGATGTGGAAGAAGAGGTGGATGGGATATGGAAACAAACAAGGTCAGAAGTCAAACCCCAATTTCACCTACGCAACGTGAAGCTGATGACCGTGAAGGTTCAATCGTTTATCTTGTCAATTTTATTTAGGTGATAAGTTAGTCTTACAGAGCAATTAAGCGAGCTATTGGGAACCCGATGCTCTCGAGAGACTGGCCCAATCCTAAAGCTAGATCTTTCCCAAGCAGTACAAGTTGCGGACCGTTTACCGACTACCCGATCAACTCGCTCTGTTAAGGATATCACGACCCACTTTATCGGAGACCGGAGCGATCCTAACTGGAGAACGACTAACTCCAAGACCAGTAGTCTAATGAGAGTTCAGGTATGGCTCTAGCCTAGTGCGTGTGTCACTCTCTCGCGTAAGCAAACTAAACAATGAGGGGATGACTCTCCAAGACAGATTTTTAAGTGAGAAGTCTTTTAGGATCAGGTTTGATTAGCAGTCCTAATTTTATGATTATCTCTTTTTATGGTATTTTTCAATAATCAAACAAATGCCTAACAAAATTTTCGATCTCCTGATTATTTTAAGTCCAAAAATGGGGGGAGAAGTTAAAAAAGCCGATGCGCGATCAAAACTTATGATGCATGCAAAGTAAGAAAGGCGTACCTGACTCCACCACTCTACATGCAGGGTGATCCATGCATAAATTAAAGACATAATTTAAACTAGTCTAAATTATGCAAGAAGAAAACGACCTTAGATGAGCAATTTCTAATCACGAAGAACAATAGTTAACTGACTAGAGAGAAATCGATGTCCGGTGCCGGATACCAATCGGTGTCCACCACAACGGATCCTACATGCGCTGTATACGGCCTCTAGCGGCACGCGATCTCTCACTTAATTAGATTAACTTTTTATTAATGATTTTTATTAAGGTCCAATTACGAACTATAGGTGCAGTCAAGATATTTGGGATTGGGCCTTAATTATTTACGCCGCAATCAAAGAAATTCTTAAATCTAGGGGCCAAATTCTTCGAGAATCAAAGGAAGGAAAATGCGAAGAAAACAAAACCGACAAAAAACTACGGTGAGGTCCCCCGAGCACACCGTGCTTGGCGAAACAGACCCTGATATGTGATCAAGTCCAAGTATCCAAAAGGCTTTGTATTATTACAACAATAATAGAGAGTTTGCTGAAAAGAAACTAACTATGCTAATCTATCAATTATAACTATCTCTGCTCCAGCTCCTGCTCCTTCTCGGATGTGGTTCTCCTCCATAGTGTCCTCAGGCAGTTCCTCGCACAAAAAGAGAAACAAAAATGGGTCAGAACACAGTTATAAAAGATAGGTATCAAAATAAATCAAAAGGCTGAAAATCGACTACTAAGCCGTGCTCCCCGGCAATGACGTCATTCTGATGACTCGCCTCGTGACTCAGGTTAAGATATTAGATAAATCTCAAGAGGTCATTGTAGCCCAAATTACGAAGCGCAATCAACAAGAAAAATAGAAACCACTCAAAATAAATCAATAAAAACACACAAGGGAATATCAACGGTCTTCGCTATTTATTTACCTGGTATAATGACTATGGTCGAACACAAGGAGCACGGAAATGTACAAAGTAGTCAAAAATCAGATAACTAAAAATATATCTTTGTGGTTTTAAATTGCAATTTTTTTATTTTCAAAATGAGAAAACAAATAAAAAGAACAAGGTAAAAACATGCTTTAATAATTTTTATTAAGACTAAAAATACTCAAAAATTAGAAACAAAAATGTTTTTATGTTTTTCAAATATTCAGATGTTTCCGGCAATTTTATGGGGGTTTTCCAATTTTTATATAATTTTATAAAAATCGAATAAGAGCAAAACAGTGAAGTAGTGCACAACCAAGACAATATTGCAAGTTAAAAAATATCTAAAATGCCCTAATGCCTTGGAGTGCAATTTTATGAAAAAGTAAATAAAAATATCTAACTACAGCAACTAGAAACCTATTTTTTTTATTTTTCTAGATATTTTAATGATTTTTATATGATTTTTAGGGTTTTTAGCTTTTTAGGGTTTTTATAAAAGCTAATGCAACAAAAATGGTACTGAAAAGAAATCATATCAAAACAAGCACATATGATTTTTTTTGTATTTTTTAAAATAATTTTTATATTTTTTTAGTATTTTATAAGGGTTTTTGATTTTATTTAAATACCAAATAAAACTAAATTAATTCATAAAAATTACCATAAATATTACATGTTAGCAATAGCAAACTATAATATTTATGGAAATTTTGGAGTTGATTTAGTAACTATTTGATTAAAAATGACACACACAACATACAAGGACGTACTTGCAATTATCCAAAAGTTACAGGCCAAAATACAACATATACAAAAAACTTAGATCTGACCTTGCAATTTGCCCACTTAATTCACCACATGCTAAAAAATACGCACATGGGTATATATATCGATAATCAGAAAGTTTTCACTCAAAACATAACATCTATAAAGCTTAGGGATAAGTCATGCAAATAACCCACAATTCACGTGTACATGCACGTGTCTCAAGTTCAGGAGGACTAAAATGCAAATACTGAAAACAAGAGGTCCAAACTGAAAAATGTTTACGCTACAATATTTATTTTCTGGACTTGATAATAAAGCACATAAACACGGGATAAAAGATGCAAAATACCCTTGCATGGTATGTGCGGACCACGTGAGGATGTATGGCAGTCTTTGGAGGAGGCACGAACGTATGGTTCTAATAATTGGCACCCTCAGATCTGACCGTCTAGAGAATGCCCGCTACGTGTGGTCAGATGCGCCAGGGGGCGTCAGATCTAAGGGCTCAAAAGCTGCAACGGTCGGTGTCTGGGATGATGTCTGGAGCGAGGGAGGAGATCCGACGGCGGGAAGAGGATCTGGAAGAACACCTCCTCGCCGGACTTCGCTCGAGCAGCGAAGGAGATCCACTGACCCGATTAAAGAGTGAGGAGGTCCACCAGTTTCGTGGAGTCGTGGCCCGTCAGGCTGGGGGTCTAATCGAGCTGGCGACGGTCGGATGGTGGTGGCGATGGTTGGTCAACTTGGGGAACTCCGCCTGAGCTACTGGGAGCTCGGAAGTGGTTCCTTGCACACAGAGACCTGCAAAGGGGAAAGTGACTGGGGGGCTTTGCTCCGGTCAGGCAATTGCTTGATAAGGAAGGGAGAAGCGTGGGGGAATGGGGGTCGATCTCCGGCGAAGATGGTAGAGGGAGATCCTAGCCTTAATCTTGACCTGATGGTCGAGCTTAAGGACGATTATGCTGCAATGTGAAATGGAGCGTTCGTAGCGGATTCGATTGATAAGGATATGAGGGTGAGATGAGGATCCGACGATCGGGGTGGAGCAGATGAACGTGCGACGGTGCAAAATGGAATGAGGGAATCGAACAGGGAAATGAATGGGATATAAGGGATACCTGAAGGTTGGAACGAGTTCCTGAGCTCCAGGCAAAGATGGTCGGCTAGGTTGTGGCCTCGACCAAGCTGTGGAAGGCCAAGAGGCTAGACGCGACGGTGCTCGCCGGCCACGTGAGTGAACTGCATGAACCACACGACCAAACTCCACTCCAAGGGTGGCCTCCAGTAGGTGTCACTCAACCAAAGGTGCCTGGGGGTGGAAGAAAGGGCGAGGAACGAGCTAGGGCTGTCGGTAGGCGGAAGAGATACTATATAGGATGCTCGAGGGTCTAGAAGGATCGGCAAAAAGCATGAAACCCGAGAGTGATCCGGATCATCCAAGGGACACGCGAAGATGTCAGATGTACGAGGTTTATCGGGTCCAAATTTCGAGGCAAACAGAGCTTGGAGTGAGCTGGAGAAAGTCGAGAAGTGGGTCCGGCGAACAAGGTTGGGTCAGGTCAAGGCTGGAAGAGGGCGTTGACCCGCGGTCAACATCTGATCCCGACCAATCAGAAAAAGGAATTTACAAAATATTTATAAAATCAATGAAAAGTAGTAAATGACTTCAAAATAAAAAGTGTATAAAATAAAAAATGTTTATTATTTGTCAAACTATTTTTCCGTGATTTGTGATCATTTTTATGAAAATAAGTTAATCTATATACAACATATAATATTATATACATGTATAATATACCTATGTATTTTATACAGTTATTTTTATTTTGTTATTTTTACACAATACCCCAATTTTGTATTTAATTTATTTACAACATAATTTTTGGAGTATAAAATAATTTTTATTTTAGTTTTATTATTTATTTACATGTATGGAATAAATAGGGAAAGAGACCTATATACATGCATTTTGTACAAGTGAGAAAGGTTTTTATTTTTATTTAATTCTTTTTATTTTTATTTTGTTTTTATTTTATTTTTAAAAATATATACAAGTAGGTAATAATAGTATTTTATTTTTGTTTTGTCAAAAATAATTATTTGCATATATAAGTACTATGTGCAACATAGAGTAGGCCCTATCTCTCTTTATTTATTTTCTTTGGCGATCAGGTCAAGGCTTGACCTTCTCTTGGGGTTCGGGTCAGTCTGTATTTATTCTAAATACCTCCTTCCCTTTTCTTTTCCTTTATTCTTTATTTTTGCACAAATACATGCTAATTATACAATGTTAACACATGCATGCTGAATGCTAACTTATTATATTTACACATATGTACATGATGATTTGCTAAGATAAATAGCTAAAATAAAAGAATAAAGAGTGAGAATCATGGATTCATCACTAGGTCATGTTATTCTTGAATGATGACACATGGTACTTTTGTGTATTGACACATGTACTGTATGTATAACGACACGTGTCCCATGATTTTCCTCCAAGTGTCCTTTTGCTAATGATACTTAATTATTGCTAATCACGATAATTTGTGTTATTCATGCTTAGTTATTTTTAATGACATGATTATGGTCTAATGAGCATAAATCTGTAACATACCAGGCCCTAGACGAGTCCTTTATTGGGGATTATTCGCCCCTTCAACATGTTGGGCTTGGGCCCAACTGGAGTCCTCATTCACAACCCAAAATTCTTAAGCCCCGGTTCACTACTAGTAGCTTCTACTATTTATAAGTTGCTTCCACACTTCCAAATTACTAGATGTGGTACTATGTTTAACGTGCTACAAATCAAGAGAACTTTTTAAAGTAATAACAGTTCAAGATGGTCTCTGATTTACACGAAACAAGTTTCATTGTAATCGTTTCATCAAGATGAATCTATTTACTGGTCAAACATAATGTGTGAATACTATCAATCCAATATTTCTTTGAAATAACACTGCTTACATTCAGAGACATATTATATATAGTGATATTCTACAAAACTCACAAACTACTTAAAACGTGCTTACACAAGTGCTAATCATTAACTATTTAAAAAATAGCTTGGTAAGCTTAAGCTAACCAGTTACTCTGTTTCTGAGAGACTACGCCATCTTTTTATGTACTTGCATATCTCCTAGTAACAATGCTCACATCCAATGTGAATGTTGCATCTTATGCAACTGATACTCAATCTTGTTAAAGCAGTTCTAGTGTCTTTGACATTACAACTCAATAATTATTATAACCAGTAGAAAGATCTATTATCCATATCAGAATACTCTTATATCTGGAGATCTTTATCTCCTTATACTAAGACAAAAACTTATGTCTTGTAAGGCATCTATAGTTAAGACCTTTTAAATAACTATCTATAAAGTCTTATGTTTTTGAAGATAAGACTTTGGAATCACTATCTCAAAAGTCTTGTCATCTTAGAAGGTGTTTTATTACTTCAATTTTAGTGTTTCATATCCATAGTAGGATTGGTGATATTTTACTACTCCAAGTACATGGCAGTCATCTAGTCTTTTGTACACATCTAGCATACACGGAGCTTCCCATAGCCGATGCACTATGGTATGTAGCTTTGGTATTCACATCCTCAACTCTTTGAGGTGCTATCCCTTTAGATAGGTCAGTACCATATCTGAAGGGAAAGAAGCTTTCCTTGGAGTTTTCCAAAAATGGAATATGCCCAAGGTGTATCACTAATGTGTTGGTCCCAATGCCCTCTTATCTTTGCTTCTGAATAACTTCAAAACTAAGATTTAAGCAGTATCCTTTAGATCTTTCATCTCAAGATACAGAACAACCAGATTAAAACACTTATTATCATCCTTATATGATTCCAAATGATTAGGATTTTATCTACATTTCGCACGATGAATACAATGGCACTCCCACTAAGATTCACACTGTTCATCAAGATTTTATAGGAAATTATAACCTTTATAACTTCAACAGATCTGATGTTCCAATTACAAGAAGCTTATCTAAGCACATAGATGGAGTTCTTCAGCTTTCACATCTTTCTTTCCTCAACTATGAAGCCTTGGGGCTACTTCATATGAATATTCTCATTGAGGTATTCATTAAGGAATGTAATCTTGACTTCCATCTCCCAGATGTCATAGTCAAGTTGTGTAGCTTTAGTTAGCAATATTTTGATGGTTTTAAGCATGGTCACTGAAGTGGAAGTTTCATCACAAGAAATTTCTTCTCTTTTTGTGTAGCTCTTAGCTACGAATCGTGTTTTGAAGGTCTCTACCTTCTCACCAGGTTCCCTCTTTCTCTTGAAGATCCATTTGCACCCAATGGGTTTGACCCCTATAGGTGGATCCTTGAGGGTCCATACATAACAATTGTATATGAAGTCTACATCAGACTTTATTGATAACATCCATCTTTCCATGCCATGATCTTCAAAAGCTTCATCATATAAAGTTTGATTATTGTCAGATTTCTCTGACATATGGAATCCATACCCTCTAGGTGGTCTTACCACCCTCAAACTTATTTGAAGAGGTATGAGTGTTTCATCTTTAATTATCCTTTTAGTTTCCGATTCTACGAACCTCATTATCTTTTTAGGATTCAACGAGTCCCTTTACTTAATTCTTATCTTAATTCTCAATAAAGTCATCCTATTAGAATCATATTCTTAAATATGAAATCTTTTAAGGATCTCAAGCTCATAAAGTAGGTATCCATTACCATCCTTTATATTCATAATGAAGTATCACTCTCAAGTGCAATATTCCAACATTCTTGCGTCCATGTTATATCACGGACCAAGTAATCCTTAAATCCTCCGGTGTATGACAGTAAGCTTGGTTCTAAACCATAGCTCACGAGGAGTTTTGGATTCATATGGAATCTTATGAAGGATATATATTGCAGTCTCTACTACATATATACCTGGAAACTAAGAGATAATTATACTAAGTGTCATCATTGATCATATCATGTTTAACATGATCTAATTGCATCTCTTTACAAATATATTGAGATGAGGTGTATTAGGAGGAGTGAGATAGGAGTGATATTCCTTTCTTCATGAGGTATTCCTTGAATTTATCTAATAGGTACTTGCTACATTGGTTAGATCAAATTCATTTCATCATCCTTCTAACTTTGGTTCTTAACCAAAATTGTGAAATCTTTGAACATTTCAAAGGTTTCTAATGTGAAAGGAAGAAATCTCATGACACAAAAATCTTTAATAGATATCACATACCATTACTTTTTATTATGATACAGATGGTCCACATACATCAATATGTATGAGAACTAGAATACCTATGAATCGTATATCGTTCCCAGAGAAGGGTGTATCAGACATTTTACTTTGAATAACTATTCATAACTATGTAAAATTTGAACCTTCAGACAATCTAAAGTTCAATATCTTACTAGTCTATTTATCTTTTCTATAGACATATGTCCAAGGCTTGATGCTAGATCATTGTCAAATGATATTTATCCTCTTTTTGATCCTCTATGTTTTAATTTTTCAATATTTATAAGGTTAATGAACCATTCATTAATTTTGTAATTTAATAGAGTCCTCTAGATGTTAGATTACTATCTGAAATATATCCATCATAGCTTTTTATGATATGTCTATTCTAGAATGCATGTTTATTTCCAACATTTAGAAATAAACAATGAATGTATTCTAATATCTTGGTCATAGAGACATTCTTTAAGGATCATGGCTCTCCCACTGAAAATATGTAGTCTATCTATCCAATGGAGATTGTTGCAACAATTGCATCAACGTCCATGTGGATGACTATTAAACCTTAAGATCAAATTTTCTAGTCTTCTAAAAGCATATGCAACCAATTACAAGTGTTATTAGAAGAATGAGGTACAATTAATAGACTTTGACATTATCAAATAAGCAAGTCAATTTCAATGATTACATGCAGACATATAATATGCCTATGCACTATCCGAGTCCTTCTCTAAGGATGCTAGGTAGTCTAGATAGTCATACCATCAATACATCAGCTAGTTGCAATATTGGCATTCATCCAAATCTTTGGATGTCATATGTTTGGAAATTACAGAAGTACAATCAACTCTTTGACTTTTCTTCTCACTTGGGTCAGACCCATGCTTCCACTACACTTCATCTATAAATAACCATTACTTAAGACAAAGGATTTCTTATGTTGAACTCAAAAGATTTCAATATAAGAGTATTTCGACATTATATATTCTTCATTCAATTCATACAATATGAATATTATGAAGCTTCATGAAAGACTAGGGTATAGATAGTACAATGATGACACTCATCACATCTACATCCATCTTAACTCTTAAAGACTTCGATTCAGGTAGGTACTCAAAAACTTTGAGTACATAATCTCTTATCGAGCCACCATTATGCATACTGCAGTGAACCATGTCATTCAGGATTAAATGTAGAGAAAACATATGTATGTCAAAATATCTTCTTAGATTTTATAAGTATTTTCCATAATTATGATCATCATTGACATGATACTTCAAAAGCATATTCGACGAGAGATCAAGACTATAGAGACATACACACCCAATGTTTGTCTATTTAATGTCATTCCTCATTATTATGAGAAAACTTACACATTGCAACCACATGCATTTTGTGCCCAAATACTAGTACAATATCTTGATCATGGATCCAATCCATGGTGTATTATTGGTTATTATTGAGTATAGTTTTGAGTGGATTTAATGTAGGTTATATGAAATAAGATAATTTGCATAATACATATACTTTGATTAAGGATTTTATATTAAAGTTGACTTGTGTTGTCAACTCTGAAAGTTCATTCCCTTATTTACTTTCAAAGTAAGAGACATACTTACCATTATATCTCAAGCAAGATCTTGTATCTCCTTCTTACGTTTGTTACATCCCAATTATATGGGAAACTACAACTCAGATAATAAAAAATGGAAACTCATTTTGCCTTGCAAGTCTAACTTGCATCTCCCAGTTTGGTCTTTAACACCCAAGCCCACCACCATTAAGGTGATGTTGACCTATTAGTAATTGAATCAACTGTCAACATTAATAGAACTTGTTATGCACAATCCAATATCACCCCAATAATATGAGGAACCAATATTGAGGTTACTACACATATGACCTTACACTTTCAAGAAGCAAAGAGGCCATGTACGCTTGTATGTAGGAGCTTTCACTTCAGACATGTGTCTCTAGCATACAATCCATGGCGACAGAATCCTTGGCCTTGACGAAAGACCATGGATGCCATTTATATGATCCTCCGTATCACATTTAAATTTTAATTAGTTATTATGAATCATATTTACATAATTAATTCTTCCATGGGAATTACAACTCCATTACTAATAGAGTGTTTATTTTAATTGGATCTAATTAATTTAATCATATTAAATTAATTATCAATCCAATTCAACCAAAAATATGCATTATCATGTACTTTAATAATTATAGTACAGGTCGCCTTACTCATATTATTCTTTCCTCAAAAATGGATCCGGCCAACACACTCGAGTTATGATGGGAGGGAGAATTTCCTTGACTTGCAAGGCGCTAATTAAGAAACCAAGCTAGCATACTCAAACTAGAGACCTTCACCATTCCAATTGAGAACAACACAAAATAATGTCATTGTATTTGTGGTTTTATTTATCAACTTTGATGACCGACATTATACCATATATAGTAATCGCTCAGAAATATTAGGCATCTTAAAACACTTTTCAGATTCTAAATTTCTAAGCATATCAAGCAACCATGCTCTTGGTTTTGCGTGTAAATGTTGTCGTACAACTATTGTTGAATAAACTAGGGTTTTGTCATGAAACATAAATTCAATGGCCATTGATTTTTAATAAATTATTTTCACAAATATTAAGCATCAATTTAAGCTGGGAATTCATAATTTCAATGATTTACATTGAATGATAAACACATTACACAAGAAGACTTGATGATCTAATTATCATCCAACCCATCGCCACTAAATATGGAATATCTAGAGCAAACGGAGTTAGAATCGCATGAAATAACTTTGAGTGGTTTGCTGGTTTGATTATGTACTTAATTAAAGTATTTAATGTTTCATGATGGAAAAATAGTAAGCCGAAATCATTTTCTTACAAATCCATGCATACATGCAAAAACAATTTCGTAGCGAGAACTCTTTGAATTTTCATTGGACTTTTGGTGACAACAATAGGCTACTAGAGTAACTAGTCACACTAGTTGCTCGGGGCAACAGAAATTAAAACTTTCAAATGGATGAAGCCACAAGATTCAAAAACACATCTCGAATTGTTTCATCAAGATCATAAATTGGTTCAAAGGAATACTTCTTGAAGTGCGGTTGCGATCATTAATATCTAAAGTAAGAGATTTTACTATCTCAAGTCCGATCCAATAAAGGTCGCACTTGCGGGTGCGTGGTGATAAATCTCAGATTTGTCGCTCTAAATCTCATTAATTAAGCTCAAATCCCTCAAAATCATCAGCATTTCTGCATCTATCGACATAATTAGCATTCATGCATGTTTTCATAAGAATTGCATTTTTTCTCTTATTTTTGCACAAATAAGAAGCCAAAAATCCCAAATAAAATTGACTTATAAATAGCCTAACTTCCCTGATTTTTAACTAATTCATGCTAACTCTGAATTGCCCAAAACCACCTCCACTGTGTACATATCACTAAAAGAATAAAGAAAAAATATAAAAAAATCACTAACCCAAATAAATGGACCAAAAAACCAAAACCTAGTTTCAGGATTTCCGGACTAAAACCCTCATATTTTCCTTATCCAGTGTCCTTTTAATCTTACTCACTTTTGAACTAATGTACATTCAATGACCTTAAAAACAAGACCATGTTCAAGTAAATCAGAGCTCATATGTGAAAGTAGGGTTTTGGGCCTCTTTTGTACATTTTGTATTTTTGCTGATTTTGACCTATTATTTTATGTATATAATTAACCTATTTTAGTTTATTTCTTTTTCATTTGTCTTCTTTGATGAAAGTTTTATTAAAACGCACAAAAATCCAAATCCAAGCATGAAATCAAAGAAACAAATTAGGTCCGAGTCTTTACTAAATACCTGTACAAATTTGGTCTTTTTCATGTTTTATTTTATTTCTTCTTTTTCTTAATTAATAAAAATAAAAAAATAGATTAATGTGTAAATATTTATTTTTGATTTTATCATATTTTTTCCGGATTTTTATATGGTTTAAAAATGACAAAAAATTATAAAACACAAAATCAAGGTATTCTATGTACATGAGATACCACAAAATATCACTTTGTGCAATTGATCGATTTTGGTTTTGATGTCTTTATGAAAGTTGTAGATCTCATCGAGACGAGCAATTCTCGTAAAGAAACATTTTCGATCTGAGGCTGTTTTCTATTTATTTTGGATTTTACAAAGTTTTTATTTGTTAATTTTTGTGGTGCAGACACGTGGCAGCACTTGGAGCTGCCCGTGTCAACATTTTTTCGAATTTCATTAATTCATTTTTACTAAAAAAAATTAAAACGACCCCGCACGTGCGGAGCACGTGCCTTCCGCGCACGTGCCTAGCACGTGCCATGCCTCTTCCCCCAAATCGCCGCACGCGTCAACCATCTGGGCCATCCGATCTTTGGGCGATCGGATGGCCCAGGGACCATCTTCATCCTCCGATTCCTTCGCCACCCACGATCCCCGAAATCCTCGCCATCGATCTTACCTCGCCATGACCACCTTTGAATCCCAGCGATTTCGTCGCAATCTTGCACCGTCGGCCGCATCTCAGATCTCCAGATCAATCCCCCCAAATCTCGCTCCACCGCCTCTCAATCCGATCTCTTCAAATCTCCAATCGTCGCTGACCTACTACCTTCCATCGCCGGCCATCTCCATCATCCTATAAAACCTACGCCGCCCCGACCAAAGACCCCATCTGCCGTTTATCCTCTTCCGGTAGTGAAAGCCAAGGTCGGCATGATCCGAGGGCCCCAAGCCCCTCGTCGCAGCAACGCCCAGGCAACTGCTCTGCTCCAGCTGTACACCGCCGTCAAGCCCCTCCACGTACCCCTCCTCCTCCTCCGCTTCGCCTCGCATCTCCCGAACATTGTCCCTCCCCCGATCGACATCTCCCAACTGCCACAATCGATCTCCATCTATTTATCTTCTCCATAAACAATCCAACACTCACCTTCAACTACGTCGAGCCCTTCATAAACATCAACACCTATCGCCTCCGACAACTAGAAGTGTCATCGTCAGAGCCCCTATCCTCCAGACACTTCAAGCTACGACACCACACCTGCTCCTTCCGACCTTTCTCTGTTTCACCATGCGTCTCCGGTGGAGCCGGCCCTCTGCAGCATCACCTCCGTCTCCGCTCCTCCGGCTCTCCTCCACCTTGGCCAGCGACATCCAACTACTCCGCCTCTCCTCCGACGACCCTCGGTCGTGTGTCGGCCAACGCCCGCCGTCCGATCACAAAGGCTCAAGATCCGACCGTCCAGAGACGCCAAGACCTCCATCATCGGATCGACTGTCATCAACGGTGCAGATCGAGTCACCAGCCTCGGATCCAGTCCTGAGCCTCAGAGCAAGGCCGAGGCATGATATATCGACACGTGGAGGCTCACGCTAACCCTCTTGCCCGAGCCTGCCACCGTACGTGATCTGCACGTGCGCCACATAAGAATTGTAGAAGCGCCCCTGGAGAATCCCCAATTCACGCAGAAGACGCCCACCGACTAGAGGGCACGTGCCATGCATGTTCCCCTCTGGCAAAATTGCAACAGACCCCACAAATCTTCTGGTAATTGCACCTAGGTCCATCTACTGCATTTTATATTTACATTATTTATTGTAATTGCAGTCATACCCCTATCTTATCCCTTGGTTTTGAATAGCTATATGACATTATTTTTATTATCCAAAAATAGCATGATTTTCGTCAATTAATTCTCTACTATTTGACATATTATGGACATTTCTGTGATCATTGATTAATTAATAATTAATTATTCTGTGGAAAACTGCATACTTTGCCCAGTTTGTGCTTTAATTTTCATAATTGATTATTCGTTGCGCTAAAAATTCCTGAAAAATCGTAGATTGTAGAAGTAATTGCGGTTAACATTGTTTCCAAAAAAAATTGCATTTGAATGCATAGTTTGCTATATAAAAATCATTTTGCATATTTCAATTTTTGATTTTTAATAGGTATTAAATCTCACATTTTCGAAGTTTAGGTTTTTATTAAATCCGTTACCTAGTGATAGATTAGATAATTTTATTATTTGAAAATAATTTGGTTTAATATTTATTATAATTAAATATTGAAATTCACTCTTTTTGCATTTAAAATTTCATAAGAAATTCATCTTGCATCCAAAAACTCCAAAAAAATTACAATACATTCATTTCATCATAGTTTGCATCGTGGCCATGTTTCATATTTTTCGGACATTGTTTGATTGACATTTACATTTTAGTCCCTAAAATAGGTTGAATTTGCATTTTGCATCCTTTATTGCATTAAAATTTACACAAAAAGATCGCCTTGAAAATCGCACATGAACTTTGATAGACATAGTTCTAGGTTCTTCCTTTGCCTCCTTGTATTCGACCTTGGGACTTGCCCAAGTAAAATAAACATAAAACCACGTGAATAAAAAATGAATAAACATTTGTGGTTATTTTCTTGACCGATTCCGATTGCTGCTTACAACGAAATGACACATTAATTTCTAAGCGAACGATAATTCAAGCTTCTTAACACACACAATTTTTGAATCGTCAGATGGCGCCGTTGCCAGGGAGGCAAACGTCTTAGTTTTGTGTTTTGAAAATTTTCGTTTGGTTTTCCGCATTCGGGTAGTCTGACCCCCGAATTGTTCATTGTAAATTCCATTTTTTCCTACATTTATTTTATTTTATTTTTCAACATTTATTTCTATTATTTTATTTTTGATTTATTTTTTTAGTCACTCTCTTACATTCTTTCTCTTATTTTTTTGTGAGGTACCCAGCGTACATGGAGCGGTTTTTCATGAATCAACGCATCTTCACCGACTTCCAAAAAAGCCACAATTAATTTAAGATCGAGTCTAGTCATGAGAAAGCGTAGAGTCTAGGATTTTAATTTCTGCAAATTTTAAATTTCTGTAATTAATTTATCATTTATAGCGGTGTCCGTTTGGACTCTCACGTGTGTAAAAGACTTTGAACTCTTTCTGTGGTGTGTTGTGGCCTGTTTCACTCTCCGATGAGGGTGGGGCTCGACTTGAGTGGCGCTTAGGATAGACCTGCACATACAGCTTTTAAAGCATTTTAAATTTTTGATTGTGCTCGTAGGATCTAAGGCCACACTGCACTTTAATTGAGACGCATATTAAATCGTTCAATTTAACCAAATTTAACCAAATTCTTTCTCGCTAATAGAACTTTCTGATTAGGTACTGTTTTTATCAGCTTGCATCCATATAGACTAATCTTTCAATTCTATATTGCATCCCACATGAAGATTGCGAGAATTCACTGTAAGTCTTCTAACTGAGCATACATCATTGTTTTTCGCGTGCATCGACTTTTCCCGAACTTATCCTTCTTGTTTTATCACATAATTCTAAAGGAAATTGGGACTGGACGGTAGACGTGCATTTGTGCTCATATAAATTCTTCAGTGATCACTTAATTAAAATTGGGACTGCTAAATATAGCCGATCTTAATAACCCATAAAATCAAGAATTCTTGCAGGAGAGCAACCCCAACATTGTATGCTTTATATTGCAGCGAGGAGAGAGAGGCACACTAGGATAGAGCCAAGCTTGGATTTTCATATTGACTACTGATTCTAGCAAAAACGATTAGCTACTTCTCAGTGAGGATCTAACGGGTAGCTGGTAAACGGTCCGAATTTCCTTAGCAGAGTGGGTGGTTTAGAGGACACTGCGTAAGGCCCCGTCCTCAAGTAAAGGGTAGCCGTTCCACAATCCTTACTTACTCCCATACTGGCTGAAAGTAGGTGCAACTAGTCGTAAGAATTCGGGACAGTCGGTAGGGAAATACAGACACCTAATAGCTCGTTTAAACGGCTTGCAAGATTTGTATTCTCACAAATTAAAACAGACAAGTAATTGGTCGAACCCTCACGACTTTCACTGAGTGAGTTGGTGAAACAAACCTTTGTATTGTGTTTGAATTGTGCGTAGAAATTAGATAATCAACGAATACCGCACACTTGTACCTAGATCATGAACCTTAAACCTCTTGTTGATCTGTTGAAATCGAGAATGAAAGATTGTGGTAATTCACGTTCAGATTCTGCGAACCCTTCTCTGACCACCACAAACTTTCCAATCTTAAAGGTTCGGAGTCACTCTTACTCAGGACCACCTTGGGTTCATGGACACCTTTCTCGTGAATCCTCCTCTTATGATTCTTTCATCTTCTTGGAAGGAGGTCCATCCCATACTCTTTCTTTATCTCCTGATCACATCGAGGAAGACTCTCACCTCGATAACTCTGATTCTGATTCTTTCAAATCTATTGACCCCGATTTCTCACATTTTGAAGGTGAAAAGAAGAAGTCAAAGAAGATGCCTCCCAAGTTGCCTCCCAGAAAAGACCATGAAGAAGAACCCGATGAAGATCCAATACAGATGATTTTTGCAATATTAGCTACATCTGAGCAACAACAACTTTTACTGAGAGAGCAGCTAGAGTAGTTGAATGCTGGGGTAGAACCGCCAATGGAAGCCGCATACAGTCCTGGGCAGTACAGAGTGAGGAATTATTTGCAACCACCTCAGCCAGAGATTAACTATGAACTGAAGCCACATTTCCTAAGTCAATTACCACAATTCCATGGTAATGCGACTGAAGAGCCATATGAATTTTTGCGAGACTTGGAGCTAATATGTTCTAATCTGAGGCACCCACAAGTCAGCCAGGACTACTTTCCTCTCACTGCACTACCTTTCACCTTGAAAGGGAAGAAAGATTACTGGGTGAAGAACTTAGGAGTGACTGTAACCACTTATGACTAGTTCAATAACCTATTCTTGAAGAAATTCTACCCTTTGAGTCAGACCAACCAAATGAAGACCTGCATCATCAGTTTCTCTCAGCTGCCTCATGAACCACTCTGTGATGCTTGGGATAGATTTAAAGATTTGCTATAGAAGTGTCCCTGCCATGACCTAGATAACAACATCTTAGTTCAGTCACTCTACTCTGGCCTCAACTACGAGACTCAAGGGTTAGTCAGTGCTGCCTGCAGAGGCAATTACACATTGCGAGGAGCTGAGATCATCTGGAAAGTATTGGAGAAGATGACAAAGACAAGCCGCTCACAGATCGTCAGTAGAGCATATAATGATTCCCTGTATACCTTTCAAGCCAAAGGAGGAAAGCAAACTGTTGCAGAGATAGCAGAGGATTTGATTCTGAACATGAACATCATCGCCGATAAATTGACAGTTGTGGATCAAATTCATAAGAGGATGAACAACATCGACAACATGATTTCCCAATTTCCGAAGCTAATGGAGGAGCTCACTAAGAAGGTATCCAAGATGGGGATGCCTACTGCACCTATGTTTTCGATCTATCGTGTACATCATGTCCAGGAGCAGCCAGGATCAGGATAACATCAACCATGGGTTCAGGACCAATCCTACGCCCAACCTTCCAGCAGTCACCTCCACCAGCCGAGACTGTTGAAGAAGCCCCACCTCTGACATTCGAAGTGAACATCATTTGGTACACTCAAGACACTACTCGACTAGGTAATATGGGGGACCGTCAGCCTTACCAACATCCGCCCACTTTCTATAATGGCGCATTTCCATCAGCTTCGTAGCACACTCAGAACACTACATCATTCCAACATCCGAAGCAGCAGCAGCATCCATATAACTGCCAGAACCAACCACAGCAATACCGTCAGCAATATCAAGCTCCAAAACAATCAACTCAACCATCCAACCCTCCAGAAGAACCAGTAGATATCCAGAGATAGAAGCTCGAGGAAATTCGCAACTTTCGAAATGAGCTACAAGATCTACGGGTTGATGTCAATCGCCTGTCCCGTTGGAATGATGAACAGATAGCCCTGGCTATAACCATTCCCAACCAAGTTCAAGATAACCCTAATAGCTTGAACAAATCTCAATCTTCCCAAAACAATGGCCAGGTATACTATTCAGATTTTTCCACATCTGAACATGAGATCCTTTCATTTGATAATATCAATGTTATGTCACTTAGGAGCGGAAGGACCGTGGTCGTACCTGATCGGGCACAAGAATTAGATCATGAAGACTCGAAAGATCAATCGGAGGATGATTCCGAGAATGAAAAAGAAGGATGCCTGAAGATCCCAGCATGCGAGAAGGTAAAAGCATCTATGGAGTCTGCAGAGGACCTTGAACCTCTCGTTGCTACAAAAATACCTTTGTCACCTTTTCAGCAACCTGATTTTGATTATTATCAGAAAACTAATGATTGTAATAAGAACTCCATTTCTAATAAAGATGCTCTTATTTATGATTCTGGCTCTCTTTCTCCTGTCTCAAATACTTCCATTACTTTCCCCATGCTCTTAAGAAAGAAAAATAAAAGAAAAACATTCCAGATGACCCAGAAATGGAACGGTTCTGCCAGCAAAATATCATAGTCAAAGTACCCTTTGATCAATATGTGGCCAGCAATCTAGCATTTCAGAAGTACTTGAAGGTGAAATGCACTCCCACCAGGACTCGTACAAAGAAACCAAGTCAAATTACGGAGACTCATATCTTGACAGTTGCCACTACTAAATGTGTCAAAAATCAGCATTTACCAAGAAAGAAAAGGGATCTGGGTGCTCATTATGTGGAGAGTCGTGTTGGCGGCATTGCATTCACACACACACACACACACACACACACTTCTCGACAATGGTTCTTCCATCAATCTTCTACCCTTATCCTTATATTACAGATTGGAGTTAGGTCCTCTTAAAAAAGCATTATCTCTACTCCAATTTGCTGAAAAATCAACTAAAAGATCTAAGGAAGAAGTGAAAAATGTAATCATCATGATTGAGGGTACAAAATACAAAGTGGACTTCACTGTCCTTGATATGGAGACCCTGAACCATTGGAAGGAATCCCAAATCATTCGTGGAATACCATTCTTAAGAACCGCTAAAGCCGTATTCGATTACGGTACCAAAATGATGAAATTCCGCTCTCCAGGCGGAGAAGTGGACTTGGAGATGAAACAAACAAAGTGGCAAAGACCAGACTCCGAATATACCACTGAATATACCGAAACATCAGAATGCAATCTCATCAACACTACTAGGCTGTGGGACCAACTGCCAGACATTCAGATTGAAAGCACCTCATCAGAAGAAGAAACAGTGCGCAGTGCAGTTTGCGAGATGTTGACAAACCTATCTAGACACCCAGATGCCTATAACCTTGATGACACAGAAATCATTTCGGATTTGTCAGTCCCATCTTCTTCGGGACAATCAAGAAATATCGATGACGAGTCGGACACGGCTTTGCCCGAATTACCGCACTACTTTAGCGATCTGACTCACTTTTCTTCAGAATTAGTAGCTAGCACATCACATAGTGATTCACCGCCAATCGAAACTGAGCCTGATGCAAAAGTCGTTCAGCCAGACTTAATTGATGATTCAGATTTACCAGAGCTAAAACCACTGCCTTCCACACTGAAATATGCATTTCTTAATGGACCCAAAGAGAAATTCGCTGTGATCATTAGCTCATCATTAACCATGGACCAAGAATCTAGATTACTCGAAGTCCTTGAGAGAAATCGAAAAGCCATCAGTTGGACTGACGGATCTCGTAGGAATCAACCCCGCTCTCTACTCGCACCAAATTTATGTTGAGGATAACGCAAGGCCTTTACGTGAATTTCAGAGAAGATTAAACCCCAATCTTCAGGAAGTAGTTAAGAAAGAGATAGAGAAATAATGCAAAGCAAGGTTTATATACCCCATTTCTGGCTCCAAGTGGGTTTCCCCCTTCATGTCATCCCGAAGAAGTCGGGAATCCAAATGGTCACCAACGAGGAAGGGGTAGAGATCGCGACCTGAGTACCAACGTCGTGGCACGTCTGTGTCACAAGGCACTTGAATGCTACGACCAAGAAAGATTACTTTCCATGGACATTTATTGATCAAATTTTGGAGAGACCTGCATGGAAAGCATTCTTCTGTTTTCTTGATGGGTACTCTGGCTACAATTAAGTAGCTATCGCTCTCGAGGATCAGGAAAAGATCACATTTACATGTCCCTTCAGTACCTATGCATTCAAGCGGATGCCATTCAGGCTTTGTAATGCCCCATGCACATTTCAGCGGTGCATGATTGCCGTATTTGCTGAAATGGTTGATGATTTCCTGGAAGTCTTCATGGATGACTTCTCGGTTCATGGTGATGCATTTGATACATGTTTAGCACACTTGGACCGAGTCCTCCAGAGATGCAGGGAGGTTAATTTGGTACTCTCTGGGGAGAAAAGTCACTTTATGATGACAGAGGGTATCGTGTTGGGGCATGTCATCTCCAAAAATGGAATGGAGGTCGACCCTGCCAAGGTGGATGTGAGCAAGAAACTTGAGCCACCAACCAACGTCAAGTCAGTGAGGTCTTTCTTAGGGCATGTTGGATTTTATAGAAGGTTTATCCTCGGTTTTTCAAAGATCGCCCACCCACTGACTGAGCTCTTAGGAAAAGATACTGAGTTTATTGTGAATCACAAATGTCTAGAGGCCTTCCAAATCCTGAAAAAGAAAATATGTGAATCGCCGATATTACAAGCTCCCGACTGGTCTCTTCCCTTTGAGATCATGACTGATGCATCGGATTTTGTTGTCGGAGCAGTACTTGGACAAAGAAGAGAGGGGATTCCTTATGCGATTCACTATGCGAGCAAAGTATTGGATCCTGCATAGAGAAATTATACGGTAACTGAAAAGGAAATGCTCGCAGTTGTTTGGGCCCTTGAAAAATTCAGATCATACATATTAGGCTCCAAGGTGACAAATTTCACTGATCATACGACAATATGATATCTTATGGATAAGAAGGACGCCAAAGCATGACTTTTGAGATGGATCATATTAATCCAGGAATTTATTTTGGAGATCAAGGATAAACCTGGAATAAAGAATGTTGTTGCTGATCACCTTTCTTGAATTGAGAAAAATGATTATCCGTACACTGGACCAATTAAGGAGACTTTTCCAGACGAATATGTTTGCACTATTGATTCAACCCCATGGTATTCCAACATCGTGGACTATCTTGTCTCCAAGAAGGTTCCCTTTAGTTGGACCAAGAGAATGATTGATTGATTGAAGTCGGATTAGAGAAAATACCATTGGGACGATCCTTTCCTTTTCTATGAAGGATCGGATTGCGTCTGGCGAAGATGTATTCCTCAGTAGGAATACCAGAGTGTCCTCACACATTATCATTCTCTCGAGGCTGGAGGACACCATTCGGGAAAGAGAACCGCACACAAGGTACTCTAATGTGGATTTTACTGGCAGACCTTATTTTGAGCTGCTAATGATTTTTTACGGTCATGCCCGATTTGTCAAAGAATGGGAGGGACTGTTGGATATAGAGATGAAATGCCCATGCAACCAATGATTTTCTGTGATGTTTTTGATTCATGGGGGATTGATTTTATGGATCCTTTTCCTAATAGCAATGGATTTGAGTACAACTTGTTAGCGGTTGATTATTTATCAAGTTGGGTAGAGGCTATTCCAACCCAAACCGTAGATAGCAAAATCGTCTGTAAGTTTATCAAGGATAATATCATTGCAAGATTCAGGATACCAAAAGTCTTGATTTCAGATGGAGGTAGCCACTTTGTGAATAAGGAAATGAGATCTTTGGCTATGGAGTATAAATTTGAGCATAGAATAGCCAACCAATATCATCCATAATCTAATGGCATGGCAGAGGTTTCTAATAGAGAGATGAAGGATATTCTTCAGAAGTTGGTTCGTCCATATAGGAAGAACTGGTCGAAACTGTTGGACCAGGTTCTGCGGGCCTATAGGACAACCTACAAGACCCCACTCGGTACTTCACCTTTTAGGATGATCTATGACAAGCCATGCCATCTACCCGCAGAGTTCATTCACAAATCAGAATGGGCGATCAAAAAGCTGAATTGGAGTTGTCACCGTGGGAAATTATGCCGAAACTTAAATCTGAATGAGCTAATTGAAATCCGAAATTGTACGTACGACAACAGTGTATTCTATAAGGACAAGGTCAAGAGATGGCATGATAGACACATTCGAGATAAAACCTTTGTCCGTGGGCAGAAAGTGTGGTTGTTTAATGCTCGGTTGAAGATATTTCATGGGAAACTAAAATCAAAATGGACGGGTACCTACATTGTCATCGATGTGTATACCAGTGGAAGTGTGGATATTGCTGAACTCAAAGATGATGCACAACCTTTCTCAATGAATGGACAATTGCTGAAGCCATATATAGAATCATCCAAAGAGCAGATAGTTCAAGTTGAGGTCATCTACTTCACGCAGAGCGAGAACATTGGATATTCATCAGATCATTCCCATCCTCCCTCCCGACCAGATCGATCTCCTTGTACAGCTTCTTCCTCTACTTAGGCCAAGGCCTAAGTATGGGGGACCGATGCCATCTGTACATACCATCCTTCTCCTATCTCCCAAACACCTCACTTCCACTCTTCATCTATACTTAGGCTGACCAGAGCCTAAGTACATGGGGAAACCGACGCTCACCTATATATATTCTCTTCATTCACATATCCCGACCGCTTCATTTTTTCCGCTCTTCTTCTATACTTAGACTGTTCAAAATCTAAGTATAGGGGGTGGACCTATGTATCTTGTTCTTTTTCTTTTCCTTTTTCACTCTCTTACGCTTAGCCCGAGCTATGTCTTCTTTACGCTTCTTGTGCTCTGAGGACACAACACTCGCTAAATATAGGGGGGTCTGTATATATATACTATGTATATATTTTAGCCATATCTCGTACTTTCATTTAAGTTTATGTGTATTTACGGGATGGGTAACTACCTGTAAAGAACACAAAAAGAAAAAAGAAAAAGAGTTTTGCTACTAACACTGACGGCGCCAAATTTTCTTTAAAAAAGGCTTCTTATTCATTTTTGCAAACAAAATCACAAAAAAATCCCTTGCATAAAAAATTCAAAAAAATATTTCTGCATTTCACACACCTGCACTCCATCCAGCATTTCATTCATTTACATCTGTGAAAAGTCGTTGGGTTCTGAACCGAGTTATGAGCAGAAACTGAGAGTGGTCTGGACATGACCTTAATCCACCTAATTTTCAGAGGAACTTCATGGAGAAATAGGATTTTAGAAGCTTCAGGTCTTTGACTTAATTCTTTAAGTTCCACATGACAATGTGTTGCATTTGACTCTTAGTGTCTAACCTGGTCTCTTCATTCTGGGTACAACTCTGGAATAGGGAATTAATTTGTACTCTCGCACTATGCACTTAACTCAACTCAGACGGGATGTTGGAAGACTGTGTGAGTTTCTTTTCTGGTAGCGTGGAAATCTAAAGATCGGAGTACGGGTTGAAATAAAGCTTCTGAAAAGGGATGGATGACTGGGTTCATTTTTTTCTAAGACCCCAAAAAATGTACGGAATCAAAAAGATTCTATATCCGTAGGGGCACAACAAGATCCAAGTAGAACCGCCAAAAATTCCAAATACAAAGAAGCTACTACCAAATAAATATCTGACTAAAAAGGTCCAAGCTTCAAAGAAAACCCACAGATCTTGGTGGAGACTTGGCTACACTGGCCAGCTTCACAAGGAGAGGTGACTACACTGGCCACCCTCCAGTTCTTTTCTCCATCTTATAACTTCTCCCCCAATTCGATTGTGAACACAACACGGCAGAGCTTAGAAGGAAATACCTGACTCCTAGAGGATGAGTTACTGGAGAGGAGATGAGCATGGTAGTCTGGTATTCTGGATGGGAAGAGCTAAAACCTTTCACACACATGAGTCGATTGTTCAATGTTCATAGGGTATGCTTTGGGAAGACGATTGATCTAAGATGACTTCTGAGCCGAAACTATGACAATGATGTGTAGAACTTGAAGGCTGTCGATTTTAAAATTCTAGTTTCATTTTCACCTTCAGCTCATGGTCTTGGTATGGAACCCAATCCCGTTCACCTCATGGCATTTCTTTTTGATGCTCAGGGACGAGCATGGTTTAAGTACAAGGGATGATGAATCTTAGATTCATCATTCTAAATCTTATTAATTAAGCTCAAACCCCTCAAAATCATCAGCATTTCTGCATCTATTCAGCATAGTTAGCATTCATGCATGTTTTCATCAGAATTGCATTTTATTTCTTATTTTTGCACAAATAAGAAGCCAAAAATCCCAAACTAAAATTGACCAGTAAATAGCCTAACTTCCCTGATTTTTAACTAATTCATGGTAACTCCGAATGACCAAAAGCCACTCCACTGTGTACATATCACTAACAAGAATAAATAAAAAATACAAAAAAATCATTAACCCAAATAAATGGACCAAAAATCCAAAACCTAGTTTCAGGATTTCCGGACTAAAAGCCTCATATCTTCCTCATCCAGTGTCCGTTTTATTCCTACTCACTTTTGAACTCATGTACATTCAATTACCTTCAAAAAAAGACCAAGTTCAAGTGAATCAGAGCTCATATGTGAAAGTTGGGTTTTGGGCCTCTTTTGAACATTTTGTATTTTAGCTGATTTTGACCTATTATTTTATGTATATAATTAAGCTATTTTAGTTTATTTCTTTTTCATTTGTCTTCTTTGATGAAAGTTTTACTAAAACACGCAAAAATCCAAATCCAAATTGAGTTTGAAATCAAAGAAACAAATTGGGTCCGAGTCTTTACTAATTTGGTCTTTTTCATGTTTTATTTTATTTCTTCTTTTTTATGAATTAATAAAAATCCAAAAAAATTAGATTAATGCGTAATTTTTTTTTGATTTTATCATGTTTTTTTCTGGATTTTTGTCTGGTTTAAAAATGACAAAAAAACTATAAAACACAAAATCAAAGTATTCTATGTACATGGGATACCACAAAAATATCACTTTGTGCAATTGATCGATTTTGGTTTTGATGTCTTCATGAAAGTTGTAGATCTCATCAAGACGAGCAATTCTTGTGAAGAAACTTTTTCGATCCGAGGCCGTTTGCTACTTATTTTGGATTTACAAAGTTTTTTTTGTCAATTTTAGTGGTGCTGACATGTGGCAGCTCCTGGAGCCACCATGTGTCAGCCTTTTTTTTTGAATTTTCATTAATTCTTTTTTATTAAAAAAATTAAAACGACCCCACACGTGCGGGGCACGTGCCTTCCGCGCACGTGCTCAACACGTGTTGCGCCTCTTCCCCCAAATTGTCGCCACTCGTCAACCATCTGGGCCATCCGATCTTCGGGCGATCGAATGGCCTAGGGACCGTCTTCCTCCTCCGATTCCTCCACCGCCTAAGATCCTCGAAATCCCTGCCAGCGATCTCGCCTCACCATCGCCACCTTCGAATCCCAGCGATTTCGCCACAATCTTACGTCATCGGCCGCATCTCAGATCTCCAGATCAACCCCCCAAATGTTAGCCATGCGAGCCCGAGGCGAACCATTCTTACAATAAATGTTATTGTAATAAATATGTTTTATCAATAAATGTTATTGGTTTTTTCACTCCCTTTCTGAAATTAAGTGAATGAATGCACTATAAGGTCCCTCTGTACAATTAGGGTTATGTACCATGGCCATCTTGATAATCATATAGCTGTCGATTCATTAGATAAATCATAGAGGCTGGTGCTTGGATGAATATCTAATGGGTTAGATAGAGGACTCATCAAGCACCGTCAAATGGTTATTAAGAGATAATCTCCAGCCTGAGTATGAGATGGCAATCCTTTCTCACATAGGCTGATATCTGACTGACCTCTTGATGTAGGTCCTCTGCATGGGAATAGTGATTCGGAGGCAGATTAGTTAGGTCAAAGAGTTGACTTAGCAAGATCGAGATAACCTAAGTCCTATGTTGAATACTGTCACATCATAGCACACATCCTCTGACCAGAGACAGATGTGTTACTATATGTCTGAGTATGTACATTTGGAAGACCATTAGGTTGATGACCTAACCAAGGTCTATACACCGATGAGCTAGTGTGCATATAAGGGCATATGAGTAATACGATCTCTCAAAGGGATCATACAGGTTCACTTATGAACCGGAAGACATGAGCTCACTCATGAGGTATTGGGACCGATCAAATTCCATGCATGGTCGTCGTGCTTCGGAAGCATGACAAGAATTTGAAGGTATGATATATGCTTTGGGAAAGCATATGATTGATACCAAATCCCAATGACCAAGATTGAGAAACTTGGTGATCAAACCCTGAAAAAGACAGTGTAAAACTGATCTTCATCTTCAGGTTGATCATTGGTCTTCCAGTATGCAGGATGTGCAGGTATTGGGAATACCTGAGGGTGACGTGATCATAAAAAAATGTATAACCATGATGCTTCCAGTCTGAGGGAGTGATGAAACAGGTCTGGATTTTAGTGACTCCTCTTAGTAGAGAAGTAACTTGATCTTAGTCCAAGTGTTGGATATTGATCTGAATGCGATTCAAATGCAATGAGAAGATTAAGTATATGGATTTGATTTAATCAAGCATCTGTGGGAGGTCCGTTAGATCTGGATTTGAGATGAGATCTCAACATCCAAGTCACTATACGTGGAACAATACAATCGCCCTGCCCTTATCTCCAAGTATCTGCGGAGAAAGCACATTATTCTTGAAGGAGTTCATGAATAATTCCTATGATGAATTTTGTATCCAAGCAAGAAGGTCTTGATGATTACATGAGATTTAATTATCAAATATAATATGAATGAGATTCATATTGTGAGAATGATTATCCAAGATAATTAAATGGGATTTAATTATCAAGGATAAGCAGATCGTGGATAGTGCTATCCATAATATCTGTGTATATTTTAAATGTGATTTATAATATATAACAGAGAGAGAGAGAATTTTTGTAAATAGCATTTGTTAATTAATAATGTGGATTGGATTCACATTAATTAATTAATTGGAAATGTAATTTACAAATTAGTTTGGGTTGTGAATATGATTCACATATTTTTCAATGGCATGATTGAAATATTCACAAATTAATTTGGAATTAATTTGGTGGATATTATTGCAATAAAAGTTATTGCAATTTTTTAAGAAATAATAGGATAAAATAAAAAGGAGACAAATCACCACCAAAAGTAGTGGCGTCACCAATGACTTAGTCATAGGTGACACCCCCTATTTTTTAGGGGTGATTTGTTGTCTCCCTTTTTGTTATCTTGTTATCTCTTAATAATTAATTTATGTTAAAATTAAATTGTGTTGATAATAATGCAACATATATTTAATTTGATATAAATTAATATTGTTGGTTTTTAACCAACAACAATCATGGTCGTTGATTGATGCATGGATCAACCTAGCCGTTGGATCAATGTATGCCATGGATTGAGATCCATTGGATCCCAAACTAATATATAAGGAGGGCAACCCTAGCCCTTGAGAGTACAACATCAACACAACACAAGAGTAGACGCCTACTCTTCCTCTCTCTCTCATTCTCGTCCTCTCTCTTCCTCTCTCTAAGGTGGCCGTCCATCTATGTGTTGAGAGAGAGAGAGAGAGAGCTTCTCGCCTTCGCCATCGACTACTCGAGGATCTCCATCTTCTCTGGGTCTGCTTGCTATAGAGGAAGACGACAGATTTCGTTGGATGAAATCAGGGGATTCGAAGCTTGGATCTTTGTCGAGGATTGCTGGAGTCACGTGTCTCATCATCGCGCTCGCAAGTGCTATCTTCGTGGATCGAACTTGAGACATGAGTCGCAACGCTTCGGGAGGTATTTCTAATACTTTGTGGTTTAATGAAACGATCCAAGAAATGTTCTTGTGATCATGTGGTTTCATCACATGTTTTAAAATTTTTAAATTCCGCTGCACCTTGCGATTAGTGCAACTAGTTGCCCTGATCGCATAAGATGTGATCGTCACGCTTCCGTGATGCACTTGAGGATTTACAATATCCTTCACCAAATCTCTCTCCGCCGCCTCTCGATCCGATCTCTTCAAATCTTTAATCATCGCCGACCTACTACCTTCCATCGTCGTCCGTCTCCATCATCCTATAAAACCTACGCCGCCCCGTCCAAAGCCCCCATCCGCCGTTTATCCCCTTCCGGTAGTGATAGCCAAGGTCGGCGTGATCCTAGGGCCCCAAGCCCCTCGTCACAGCAACGCCCAGGTAGCTGCTCTGCTCCTGCCGTACACCTCCGTCGAGCCCCTCCAGGTACCCCTCCTCCTCCTCCGCTTTGCCTCGCATCTCCGGAACATCATCCCTCCCCCGATCAACATCTCCCAATCGCCACAATCGATCTCCATCTATTGATCTTCTCCGTCAGCAATCTAACGCACACCTTCAACTATGTCGCGCACTTCATCAACGTCAACGCCTATCGCCTCTGACAACTAGCTGCGTCATCGTCAGAGCCCCTATACTCCAGATGCTTCAAGCTATGAAGCCGCACCTGCTCCTTCCGGTCTTTCTCCGTTTCACCACGCATTCCCGGTGGAGCCGTCCCTCCGCAGCATCGCCTCCGTCTCCGCTCCTCCGGCCCTCCTCCACCTTGTCCAGCGACATACGACTACTCCGCCTCTCCTCCGACGACCCTCGGTCGTGTGTCGGCCAACGCCCGTCGTTTGATCACAAAGGCTCAAGATCCGACCGTCCAGACACACCAAGACCTCCATCGTCAGATCGACTGTCATAAACGGTGCAGATCGAGTCACTATCCTCGGATCCAGTCCTGAGCCTCGAAGCAAGCCGAGGCACGATATATCAACACGTGGAGTCTTACACCAACCCTCCTGCCCGAGCCTACCACCGCACGTGATCTACACGTGCACAACAAAAGAATTGTAGAAGTGCCCCTAGAGAATCCCTATTTCGTGCAGAAGACGCCCACCGACCCCTCCGGTGAAATTGCAACAGCCCCCCCCAAAGCTCCTAGTAATCGCATCTAGGTCCCTTTATTGCATTTTATATTTACATTATTTATTGTAATTGTAGTCATACCCTTGTCTTTCCCCTTGGTTTTGAATAGCTACATGACATTATTTTTATCATCCAAAAATAGCACGATGTTCGTCGATTAATTCTCTAATGTTTGACATATTATGGACATTTCTGTGATGGTTAATTAATAATTAATTATTCTTTGGAAAATTGCATACTTTACCTAGTTTCTGCTTTAATTTTCATAATGGATTAACCGTTGCTCTAAAAATTCCCAAAAAAACACAAATTGTAGAAGTAATTGTTGTTAACATTGTACCAAAAAAGAATTGCATTTGCATGCATAATTGCCATATAAAAATCATTTTGCATTTTTTTATTTTTTTTAATAGGTATTAAAAATCACATTTTCGAAGTTTAGGATTTTTCTGAGATCCGTTACCTAGTGATAGATGTTAGATAATTTTATCCCTTGAAAATAATTAGGTTTAATATTTATTATAATTAAATATTGAAATTCACTCTATTTATATTTAAAAATTCATAAAAAAATCATCTTGCATTCAAAAATTCCAAAAAAAATACACTGTACTCATTTACCATAATTTGCATCGTGGCCAAGTTTCGTATTTTTCGGACATTGTTTGATCGGCATTTACATTTTAGTCCCTAAAATAGGCCGAATTTGCATTTTGCATCCTTAATTGCTTTAAAAATTACAAAAAAAGACCGCCTCGAAAACCGCACACGAACTTTGATGGACATAATTCTAGGTTGTTCCGTTGCCTCCTTGTGTTTGACATTGGGACTTGCCCAAGTAAAATAAACAAAAAACCACGTGATTAAAAAATGAATAAATATTTGTGGTTATTTTCTTGACCGATTCCGATTGTCGCCTACAACGAAACGACACATTAATTTCTAAGCGAACGATAATTCAAGCTTCGTAACACGTATAATTTTTGAATCGTCACGTGGATGGGACGCGTGCTTCCTGCAATCCAAGTCTAGATCTAAGCGAGGAGTCTCTTGATTTTGTATCATGAAATCCGACGCCTTCTTCATGAGCTGAGCACACCAAAGAAGATGGAGGAGATCCTTGAGCAGTCGATTCGATAACACAACTTTGTCGCAATGACTGTGGTCTTCTCCAGGTCAACAGATGGATGGCCACATCTTGAGAGAGAGAGAGAGAGTTGGCGTGTAGAGAGAGAGATAGAGAGAGAGACTTGTTGCTCTTCTTAATGTTCTTGTCTTGTGTAAAATAAAAAGGTTAGATCTACCCTTTCTTTTATACTAATTGGATGGTGGACATGCACTCCTAATTCAAATCATTGGTTGAGATTTTGTTGCAAAAATTTGCAACAATAATTAATTTAATTTAAAAGAAGACAAATATGTTGTAAAGAGTATTAAGATATTTAGTTTTAATTAAATCAAGAATCCCCCAAATGAAATAGGATTAGAGAGCCTCCTTCCATGTATGGGGAAAGGAGATATCCTCATTCCCCTTTAACATGATAGAAAACCACCTTAATTGGACAGAGAAAATCACTTTCCAATCCTTATGTAATCTTATAACATTAAGTCTTATTTCATGGAATCTTTTGTCAAAAAAATATCACCAAATAATTATTGCAAAATATTTGTGATAACTAGAAATAAAACCATTGATAATTATGAATCAAATTCAACCACCCAATAAAATGTAAATTACATTTACAATTAATTAGACAATGTGAATCCAATTCACATCAATATTTAATTTGTAAATTTTATTTACAATTAACTCTCTCTAATATACTATAAATAACATTTATAATATTTATGATTATTATGGATAGTAATATCACATCTTTGATAATTAAATCATATTTAAATATCTTAGATAACTCTTCTTATATGCCCAAATAATATGAACCACATTCATATTATTCATAATAATTAAATCACATTTTCATTTTCATTTTTCCTTTATGCTCAGATACATTATCAATAATAGAATTATTCTTGAATTCTTTCAAAAATAATGTGCTTTCTCCGTAGATAGTTGGAAATATGAACAGTGCAATTGTACGTTCCACATATAGTGACTTGGATATTGAGATCGTATCTCAAACCCAGATCTCAGGAACTTCTCAAAGATGTTTGGTTAAATCAAAGGCATAAATCTCATCTTATCATTGCATCTGTATCGTATTCAGATCAATGTCCAACATTTGGACCAAGATTAGATTACTTCTCTACAGAGAGGAGTCACAAAAATCCAAACCTGTTTCGTCACTCCCTAGGAATGGAAGCGCCGTGGTTATACAATCATCTTGATGATATCACCCTCGACTATTCCTAATTCCTGTACATCCTGTATAGTGAATGACCTAGAATAAACCCAGAGTTTTAGATCATTTTTAGACTATCTTCTTTTAGATTTTGTCATTTTGTTTCTCATTCTATCATTGGGATTTGGTATTTATCATATACTTTCCAAAAGAATATATCATACCTAGGTATTGATCATATACTTTCCAAAACCATATATCATACCTACAAATTCAGTCAAGCTTCCAAAGTGAGACGACTGTGCGTGGAATTCGATCCCAATATTTCATGAGTGAGCTATCGTCTTTCAGTTCTGTAATGAACCTGACTGGTCCCTTCGAGAGATCATATTACTCATATGCCCTTGTATGCACACCATCTTGTCAGTGTATAGAACTCGAATAGGTCATCAAACTATCGATTTTCCAAGTGCACATACTGAGACATATTGTTACACATCGGCCTCTAGTCAGAGGATGCATACCTATATCGTGATAGTATACGACATAGGTCTTGGTTATCTTGATCTTGTTAAGTCAACTCTTTGGCTTAACTTATCTAACACCTCTGAATCTCTATTCCTATTCATAGGACCTGCATCAAGAGGTCGGTCAGATATCAACCTTCATAGAAATGATTGCCTTTTTCTTCTCAAGCTGGAGATCCTCACTTAACAATTACTTGACAGTGCTTGATGAGTCCTCAATCAAACTCTTTAGATATCATCAAAACACTAACCTCTATGATTCAACATTTGAATCAACAATTGTATGATCATTAAGATGGCCATGGTACATATCCCTAATTGTACTAATGGACCTATAATGAAAATTAGTTATTCTTCATTTCAGATCAGGGAATGATTTGCAATAGCATATATTGCAAAATGGTTCGCCATGGTCTTGAATGTACAACATGGACTTAGTTCTCTGGTCTTACAGAACAACCTCCAAGGCTCCTCTGGGCATGTCCCCTATCGTCTTGTCTCTGGGAAGCCTTGCCATATGCCAATGGAACTCGTTCACAAATCTCTCTAGGTAGTTAATAAATGTAACCCCGACTATGAAAAGGTGGTTAGAATGGAAATCTATATCAGGAAAAACTCTTGGAATTCCAAGACTATGCATACGGCAATGACATAATGTACAAAGAGAAGGTTAAACACTGGCATGACCGGCACATCAAATGAAAGACCTTCGAACCTGGGAAGAAAGTGTGGTTGTTTGACATGAAGTTAAAGATATTCCTAGTCAAGTTGAAAATAAATAGGCAGGGCCATACATTGTAAAGACTGTGCGTGGTAGTGGAAACATTTTGATATCAGAATTGTCATCTGACGCACTTCCATTTATCATCAACGGTCAGTTGCTCAAGCTGTATTTAGAGCATGACACATTCTTGGTCATTATCGATTCAAATGAATTTGTATTTGATGAAGATTTCATAGCTGCAACATCAATAGAGTCAGTAAACACAGCTTAAAACTTTTTTGATTGATTTTCTTCCTTTCTTCCTTTCTTCCTTTCTTTTTTTTCTTTTTATTTCAATTTTGAAATTCTTTCATTCTTCTGTGTTGCACTCATCCCATTCATCTATGCTATGCTTAGGATAAACTTCATCCTAACTATAGGGAGGATGAGTGTATTCTAGTTATTCATTATTTATTCTCTCGCTTGTCCGTAAACTTGATGATACTCTATCTATATTTGGGGATATCTTACACTAGGTAGGGGGGGACAACTCAAGCCCAATGGTTTTGTAAATTCGTATGCTCGATCATCCTCGTTTTGTGTACAGTCTGCAATACTTAGGATTAGTCGATGCTAAGTATAGGGGGGAAAATCGACTTCTCATTCTTAAGTCATTGTAGTATAGACTTTCCTGTACTTCGCATGAGTTATGACTTCCTTTCTATCTTTTATCACTATGAGGACATAACTCAAGCTAAGTAGAGGGGGGTCCTATATACATTGTATATACTTCAACCATAACTCATACTTTCGTATTTTCAATAAATATGGTTAATATTATATGGGTTAAGGATATACAATTAATAAACTATAAAGAATATACTCAAATTATGAAATAGATTTCTTTGATATATAATCTGATTTAAAAATGTTTTGCAAAATGATTTGAAAATAGTTGGAAAATATCTTGAAAATTCTTTGGAAAGCCGTTAGGAAAACTTTTGTAAAATGTCTTCAAACCTCTGCAAAAATCTTTTGTAATTCTTTGTAAAAATTTATTTATTGGGATTTTTATCCCACGGGCCCTATAAACTTTGTAAATTACCTTCTCAACCTATGAAACGACATAATTCCCTCCTCGACCCCATAAACTTGCTAACTCTTACCCAATGAATCATGCGGTTAATCTGTTTGAAGATTGTAGGGGTTCTTGGGGTATTTTATGGGGTTAATGGGGTAATTACGTCGTGGAAAAGATCGTAGAAGAAATATAATAAGTTTTAATGTTCGTTGGGTAAAAATTATCTATTTATTTGTTTGAATAAAATTTTTGAAATTCAGTTTGCAAATGATTCAAAAAATGATTGAAAAAATATTTTTAAAAATCTACATATTTCCTTTGAAAATTCTTTGCAGAATAATTTTCAAATTTTGTAAAATGCTTGTAAAGAGTTTGTCAAATTATTTACATAATAAAGTTTTCAAAATGTTTATAAAAAAGGTTTTCAAATTATTTTGAGAACCTTGTTCATAATTATACCAAATATTTTTTTTATACTTGTGTATATAAACTTATAATTACTGAATAACCACTAACTTCTATATATATTCCCAGTATAAATTGTACAATCAACTCTTGTATTAATCACGTGCTCCCTGTAACATTCGTTACTTCTTTCACTATCCTTTTTTAAAAATCCCTTAAAAATTCAAAATTTTCAAAACTTATAAAAGTTTGCAAAAATTTTTCCAAAAAATCCATAAAAAGTTAAAAATAAGAGAATATTTTCACAAAATATTTTTCTTGCATAACGTAAGCATTATCATTTTTAGAATAATCAAGACAATTGAACAAATCTAAATTAAGTCTGAAGATTGGAGCTAGTCTAAGACTTAATCCATTTAATTTTTGAGGAACCCATTAAGGACTTTAATTAAGATGCTTCAGGTAGCCTTAAATTCATTCTTTAGATTCCATGAGACTATGTTCTTGAGTCGATTCAATGTATCTAACTAGAACCCCTTAAAACATTCGTACGACTCTTGAGAAAGTGGCTTGACTAGAAACCTTGTACTTTACACTTAACTCAACCTAGATGGATTGTTGAAAGATCTTAGAGTCTAAGTCGGGACGATACTTGGATATTTCATCAAGGGTGACTAATGAATCTTCATTTCATCATCTTTATTCTTTCATTTTGATCTTAAATCCCTAGCTAAATGCATGTATATAACATTAATTTGTACAAAATAACACTCAATAGTTCACATAAAATATTGTACAAAATACTATATCTAATTCCAAAATAAAAGAATAAAGGAATGAAAAGAAAAAGAATGAAGTGCCAAAGACACTGAGTGACCCTACACCCCGAGACCCAGTCATTATGATGACTTGCTCGATAAGGAATAAAGTAATGGGAGATAGGGTAGATCAATTGTACAGAAAAAAGTAAAAAAACCTTAATTTTATATCCTAATAATTACATTTTGGGACCCATTTTATTTTATCATTTTTGTGTCTCAAACCAATAAGCCATCAACATGAATATTATGCATAAAAAGGCAAAGCAAAATACAAAATTTATTTCAGTCAAGAATAATACACAGTGTGCCCGAGACACACAGAATAAAAAGCTGCAAAGGAAACTTTAACAGACATGTATCTTCTCCATACAGATCCAAACTTGACCAAACTCACCTTCAATGTTCATAAAATTAAATTATCTATTCAATGAATGCAGTTTCATTCAATTTCGAGTTAAGATGCACAAGTTGGCTTTTGGGCCCTCATTGTGCAATATACCTCTAAAATATTCATTATATTTATTCTTTATATTTTTAAGTTTCTTATATTTTTATATATTCGTAAATATTTTTCAAAATACATGTAAATGATAAAACTAGAGCAAAACCGTAAAGAAATGCTTTAATAAATAAAGCTTAAAATATATAGGTAAGACATCCCTATCATCTAAATATATAAGAAATATACTTAATTACTTAAGTACAAAACTAAACTCAAAAAACACAATACAAATAAGTAAATGTCTATTTAACTAAGTTATAAATATATAAAATATGTATATATAATAATAAAATATAAAATACAAAATAAAAATAAAAAAAATACCTTATACATAGGTTAACATACCTATACTTACACATGTAATATTAACATATACTAAATTAATTTGTATAAATAAATAAAAATCAGAATAAAATGCTAAAATAACCATTTTTAATATTTTAACAAAAAATAATAAAATAATTTACTATTTTTATTGATTTATAAGGGATTTTTGAATCCCATTTTCTGGTTGGTCCATGTGAACTAACCAGAGCCTGGTGTTCGTTGTCCCTGGGTCAACTGTACACCCCAAACCACCTTGCTTGTTATACCCATGATTGTCCCTTCTTCCCTCGACCTCTCCACCAGTTGACAACGCGTACGTCCCTCTCCCACGCTCTATTCTTAGACTCCACCAACCATCGTCCTTCTTCTTGCCATCTTCATTCCCTTTTTGCTCTACACCATGATTATAAAGTCTGAGCTCCGCTCCTTTTTGCAATTTGGTCCTTCTCTCTTAGTCGTAACCCCAAAAGGAGTTCTCGATTGAGCCCCTGGTGACAATAGGTGTCACTCCCCTTCCTTCACGGCGTGGACATGGTCAAGGTTGAAGAGATCCAGCTCCGTCGACCATCGCGAACGAGCTTCTCCGCTCCCTGCTTCCAAGTAGAAATGAGCTGTTAGATTAGGTTTTCTTAATTACTTTTCAGTCCAGTAGCATAATTTAGATTTTAATTTCATTGATTATGTTGTCATTTAGTTTAATTTTAAGTTTCTAAATAGCTGGAGTACTAGGCTCCAACATCAAATTCGCCATGCCCTGACTGTTTTCGCCCGCCATTGCCATCACACTTCTTTGCCCTTGTGCTTCTTCATCTTCTCTTGATCATGCATGGATTGAGAAGGAATCTAAGATATCTTCATCACCTATGCCTGATCTTCTTTACCACGATCATCCCTTTACTGTCGAGCTTCAACATTGGGTCAAGGACTCCTGCCTCGAGCCCTTCTTTCTTTTTGTGCAGGTCCGATCACTTAGCAACACCTGAGCCCCACCTTGAATTTCAAACAGGAGCTCCAGGTAGCAGTACTCTAGGATCCCTTCGATGGACCCCGAAACATTTTGAACCCACCTACATGCACGGAAGGCTTCCAGGAAGCCAAGGAGCTGGTTAGCAATGTCGGAGGAGGCCAGAATGACGAGATATCATTGATTAGAGGTCGAATGGGCAACCATTCTTTCGAGTAGGGATGGGCATGGGCCTGGCTGGGCTGAGCTCTGAAGGGCCCATGCCCAAGCCCATTAAAAAATTTAGGCCTTGGGCCGGGCCCAAGCCCACAATTTTTTTCTGTTCGGCCCAAGCCCAGGCCCAGCCCAATTCCATTGTGTCGGGCTTGGGCCGGGCCAGCCCATCTATTGTACTAGGTCCATGGAAGAATTGGATTTACTGTAAGGTTTATTCTATGTGGCCTGACCGTGTATACTATTTAAAATAAGGGTGTTCCACACGTTGAGTCTGGTAACAACGCCACAATATTTGGTGTTCTGTAAAAATTCCCCTTCATTTCATTATAAACATGAAGTGATATAATATGGTGGTCTAACAAATCCATTTACATATACAAACAAAAATTAGTAGATACCTAACGACTTGCAAAACCAAGAACACAAGAACATTACCTCAAGTTCGCCACGTTGCCACAAAGGTACTTCTTCACATTCAATTGCAGATCTTCCAATACCTCTTTCCATTGTACCTAAATGTCAGATTGTGCATGAAAATATGTAGATTGTGATGTTAGAAAGCCATCAAGATATTTGATAAGAATCTCATGCTCATTTTCGAAGCCAAAACCCAACTTGTTGAAATGCTTCATGTCATATTTCAATGTCATGGAATCAATTTCAACTTTGAGGGCTGACAGTGCGATGGAGGGACTCTGCAAGAGGGGAAGACGGTGATCGAGTGAAGAATGAGGGTGGCATGGCAGATCTGCTCCAGGCAGAGGGGTTGGATCGGCGGTTGCACGGACCCATGGTGGAGGTGGAGAAGAAGGCTCCTGGCGCATGGGTCAGTGGTGAACGGAGATGGCATGGAGGACTCCTTCACGTGGGGGCACTTAGGCCAGCGGAGTTGCTGTGCAGCGGCCGCGATGTTGGAGTCTTCTCCGACGAGGAGGGTGGCGGCCACCGCTGGCGGTTGGGGAGGGCGACACATGCTGCTTACTATTTTTATTTATTTATTTTGAGAACAACAAATGTTTTTCGCTCTCTCTTTTTTGTAATCTTTTTCTTTTTTTTTTGAAATTCATGTATCTGCAATAAAATAAAATACGACTCAAGACATGGCTCAGTCAAAAAATAAATTAAACAAGAATTAGTGGGTGAAGGGGTTCCGTCGGTGGTGATGGATTGGAACCATGTCTCCGGGCACTGTACGTAGTAGGAGGTGTGAGATCATGAGAGAGAACGTGAAGCGATGAGAAATCGGTAAATGACATGAGATCGAAAATCAGAGGCAGATCAAATCATGATCAACAATTATGAACTATTAACTAAGATTATGGATCTAAAGTAATGACTATGATATGGAGTTACAAATTACACTATGATTAACCTAGATAAATGATGGAAAATAAAGATTTGGATCTCACCTTGAGAGCGGATGAACGCCGTGATGGCCTCGACGAAGACTGACTTGCTTTCACAAGACGACTCGGAAGCTGGACACCTTTCTACCACAAGATTACTCTCCAAGATTAGGCTCCTCTCTCCAAATGATTGATCAAGTGTGAATGAGGGAGGAGGAGCCAAATAAATAGATAAAAGAATTTGAATTTAAAAATGAATTAATGGAGAGGAAAAAATGAAAGATGTCAATAGTGAAATTAAATCAATTAAAGTAATAAATAAAATAATTTTTGAAATTAAAATAATAATAAATACTAATAGCTTAATGAGCCACCTTAATGGTGGTTTAATTAAGGAATTAATTAAATTTTATACATATAGTATGTTATTTACAAAATAAATTAAATAAATTAATTATTTTAATCATTTATTAATTTAAATAATAAATTTTAGTTATTTAGTGGCGGTTATGTAAGGAAATTAATTATATACATATTATATATACATATGGTACATTATATACATAGTTAAATAAGGAAATTATGCTATTTATTTTTTTATAATTTTTTTTCAATTTAATTTTAAATAAATATTCTAAAAATATTTACAATTATTTACAAATATATTATGCATAAAAATAAATATGGATAAATATATATAATAAATAAATGATAAAATTACAAAATCACCCAAGAAAATCATCTTTCAAACCTTAACTCCAAAAATTATGAAACCACTACCATTTTAAAGATAATTTAATTTAGGATATGATGGAAGTGAGTTTTATTCAATTCGAGTGCATATAGAGCAAGAATTGGTCTTTCAATTATCTCTTTACGACTTTTTTCGAATGTGGTTATTTTTATTCTGTACATGATTTAATTTTGTATGATTTTTATTATTTAGAAAATATTTTTATTTATAACTTCCATTTAGAAGATTATTTAATTTGAGGTAAATTTATGGACAAATAAAATAGTGTAAGTTTTATACAAATATTCACAAAATAAATTCAAAATAAAGAAGAAAAGTATTTTAAAAATATGTTTTTTGGATTTTATGATTAAAGATCCTATCTCCCCCTACTTTATTCTTGGTCGATCATGTCAAGTATTGACCTTATCTCGGGGTTCGGGTCAGCCTGTATCTATTACATATATATAGTCTTTTAATTTCTTTATTTTCCCTTTATTTATTTATTTATTTATTTTAGGTCAAAATAGTAATAAATGTACAATATTTACACATGGATGCAGATTAGTAAAAATATGGATTTAGTAATATATACAAGTGTTTTATAAGTGATTTTACGCTAAAATAAATGAATAAAGATGATGAAATGCAGATTCATCAATCGGATCGATGCACGTCTGCCACATGTTGGATATGATGGTTTTCCTTGTGCACCCTTTCAATGGAAATAAACAACCTAGATTAGATATGGGTGCTGTTCTTGATTAAACAGCTCGAAAGTTTTCTCAAAGAATAGTGGAAGAACCGATGACTAACGAGCTTTGATATGCAGTTTCTCCATGCTCCAATGGTTGATCCACCTCCTGATAGCCACAACAGCTTGCTATGCCTCCTCCGCATGCAACAGGCTCCTCCAAGGACAACAGGAGTGTTCCAGACACTCAGACAACGTCTGAGCACCTGGAGGCGCTACAGGTGATCAGTAGGGCTCCAGATGCCTCCTGAGATATGTGGACCTGTACCAAACAATTCCTTGGCTCGAGAGTAGTGTTCTTGATCCAAGGGATAGGCAAAAAGATACGTAGGGTGAAATGGGGATGATGCTCCGTCGGGTGGTGGCGGGAGGAGTGGGAATTTCTAGATCCACGATTGATCTGGGGTGGACAATATGGTAGATCGATGGAGAATCGAAAGGGGATGGGAGTGAGATGAAAATCGGGGCGAGATACGGGTTGGAGAATGATTATTTCCCCTAGGGTAGGAACTCCGGAGAATTGGGGATCTTGAAATTTAATGTTAAATGCTTGATTAAACCTAGAATTAAATGCACGAAAAAAATCTAAGCTAAAGGATAACCTAAGAACCAAAGGAACATGGGCTCAATGTGACCGGAACCATGGAGCAGAACCTCACGGCGGTGCTCTGTCGGAGATGGTGGATCTCCCAATCTATTGCTCCTTGTCGCTGTATAGGGCAGCTCCACCTTCCTATCACCAAGATGAATCTCTAGGGCACACTATGAGTAGCTGGGATCGGCTAAAAAGGGATCAAACGTTCAAAAGGGGCGACAAGATGAAATTTATAGTCAAAATTTTTGGTGGTCTTCGAGGGAAGATGGCGTGAAATCAAACATGGGTCGGTGAGATCAGTATGGCTGTTGTGGATCGTGGGTTATTGGACTATACAGAGGTGGAGCAACTCGAGGGAGAAAAAGTAGGACGGAGGTGTAGAAATGAGGAAAAACTGGACGACCCGTGATTTCTGACAAGAGTCAGACGAGGGCAGGATAGTTGACCCTAGGTCAACGAAATAAGCCTCCTGGTTGGTCCACATGGACAACCTGGAAATTTCAAGGCAAAAATGCCTTGGAAAATGAAAAAGGATTAATAAATGAATTAATTATTTTTAGATTATAAAACAAAAAGTATTTCTAATTTTATATTGAATTTGATGCCTATTTTTTATTTTTATAAGGTGTTACTAAAATTTATTATTTAAAATTATAAGTATAGTATATTGACCTATGTTTGGACTATGTTAATTTTATCTTGTATTTTAGATCTTATTATTTTAATTACTTAATTTATATATTTGTATCTTATTTAGAGATGCACAAATATATTTTATTGTATTTTTCTGATATAATATGTACATTTAAATAAATAGATGTATTTATTATATATGTATAAGTATAGTATATTTATCTATGTATGTGTATATGCTATTCTATTTTAGTGTATTTTTATGGTTTTATATTTTTCTAAATATGTACATACACTATAAAGAACATTTACAAATTTAAAAATATAAAATAATAAAAAATATAAAGAATAAATACAATGAATATTTTATCCAAATATATTGTATAATGGGGGTCTAGAACCTAACTTTTGCATTTTAACTCCAAATTAAGTGAAACCACCTTCTAAATAGTTACGAAAAAGTTATATACAATTAAAGGTGATTTTGATGCATTCTGAGTTCATATATATAAGATACATGTATGTGAAGATGTGTTTTTGGATTTTTCTTTTGGGTGTAGAATGTACAATTTGCATTATTTTTGCATGAAATAAATTATATTTTTCTATGTATTTTTATCTATATCTTTCAGGTTGAGGATTTTATATTTGAAGTGTAAAAATAAGAAAATAAAATAGGTCCCAAAGGTTAATTATTGGCCTATATTTTTAGGGTTTTCAGACTGTGTGATCTGTACAATTGGCCGCCCTATCTCCCCCTACTTTATTCCTTGTCGACTAAGTCATCATGATGACTGTGTCAGGGGTCGGGGTCACTCAACACCTATGGTGTCTCACTTCCTTTTCTTTTATTCCTTTATTCTTTTGTTTTGGTTTTAAATATAATGCGTGTACAATATTTTATACAGTATTTTGTTCAAATTACCAAGCGTTTATTTTGACAAATTAATAATATATACATGCATTTATCTAGCGATTTAAGGCCAAAATGAAAGAATAAAGGTGATGAAGTGAGGATTCATTAAACCCCATTTTACCCTTATAATAAAAATTATTAATAATTACAAATACCTTATATACATATATATATATATTTAAAACGCTTAAAAATTAAAAGGGTTGTTGACACACACACACACACACACATGCACGCACATGCACACGTACACACACACACGCACACACACACACACGCACGCACACACGCACGCACACACACACACACACACCATAGGGGGCCCTTCCAATAGGACATGATCCTTCCATGTGTAAGTAGGGCCAACGATCGTAACCATTAGATTCAAATGTAATGGCATCATCAAATTTTTTTACCCAAAAGGGTAGTTTGGCCATCCTATTCAGCATTAATTAGACATACATTTAATATTTCAAAATGCTAATTTTTTCTAAATGGAATTTGGTATTTTTTGCAACACATGTTTTAAATAATATCCAATTTCATGTTGGGTGACATTACACAAGGTAGATGTTTGTATCCTCAAGTGTTTTTGTTTGTATAATTCGCGAGTCCTTTTGTAACAACTGTGTGTTTTTTATAGAATCTATGGTTCCTTCAAAAATCACCGATCATTTGTAAAATTTGTATGGTTCTTCGTAGAATACAATCCATGTTCGCAATTAGTGCATGGTTCTTTGTAACGATTATATGATTCTTTGTGAAAAAGTTTTGTATGCTTCTTTGTAAAAATATTGTAGACATTTACGCTAAATCGATAAGTATAATGCAAAACAAATGTGTATAATACAAATCCAAAATGTATAATGCACATCAAATATGTGTAACACATTAAATATGCTAGATATATAAAAATACTACAATTGTCATTTGCACAAATTTGTTATGTAAAAATACATATCAAATATGTATAAAACACATTAAAATTGTATAATACAAATGAAATATGTAAGATGTAATAGTTGCATGGGCTCCTCATACTGCCACCATCGTGCTACACATGCCACGATCTGATCTATGTGTTGTTGTCATCGTCTACGTGAAGAACTTCCTGGAAAGCGACATCGTCATCCCCCGACAACTACGCGTGCCACCCACTTTTGCCTTACCGATGAGGCAGCGCATGACGCCATGAACAACTCCATGTAGATAGTGAAGATGGAGATCAAGGTGGAGAAGAACCTAATGTCAACCATTTTGATGGTGAAGTCAGAGATGATGATGGCGAAGATGATAATAAGGCCTGTGAAGATGACGGAGACGGCAGAGACGAGGCCTGTGATGTGTGGTCGATGGAGACGAGCGATGATAGAGACGGAGACGAGCGACACCCGATGTCTTTTCCTCCTGCTTTCTGTGTATGAAAATTTTTGAAATGAGTGGAAAGATTATGAGAACGATTAATGAGGCGATATTTTAGGTGTGCATGTGAGATTTTGAAGTGAATGGAAACATTAGGAGAGAGATTAATGAGGAGATATATTTGGTATATATACTATATTCAGATAATGAATATTGACCAAAATGGGTTTTTGGTTAATAAAATAATAATATTAGCATGCTTATAGTAACAACCACCAGATTAATTATAGATGCATGGGATCGTTGGTTAATTAAATAATAATATTAACATGCCTTTAATAATATTGTGTGTTGATTGTTTGTCTGATTTGATTGTTGACTTTTTGAGCACCACGAGAGCGGTCGATACAACGATTGCCAGACCTGATTTGTCAGGAACCATAGACTCTCTGAAATCGGGTGTTAGGACCCCTCTTCAGTCGATCAACAAAATGACGCCATTGTTGGGAAGCAACATAGGATATGATTGTATATATTATCTGCATTTTATTTCTTTTTACAAATAATTGTTTATCTATTTCTGACCAATCTTTTTGTTGGATTCTTTGCGAGGACCCACTACGCAAGAATGACTTTCTAGGAGACCGATGCTGCCAATCTTGGTGAAGACTTGCTATTTCTTCATGAGCTTGTAGGAGATAGTAGGAAGAAGACAAGGAGAGCATTCATAACAACTTAACAATAGTGTAGAATTTTATTTTTTATTTGTGTGAGAGAAAAATCAATTATAATTGTAATAATACATGTATAAGGATATTCATACACTTAGGTTCTCATGAGCCTATTTTACCAAGTGTCTGTTCACTTGGAGACCCGCTCAGTTTTTCACGATTTTTCTCACCTTCTACAATTTGTCCTTCCTATTTCCTCTTATTTTTCTTTGTTTTTTTCAATTTATGTTTTCACCTTTATTTTATTTGTTTTATGTGCATGAGACCTTTGATTTTAGGAACTGCTTGATTGAGTAATCTAGGTCCAAACACCTAATATCTGTATGTATCTATAGTTTTATGCTTGGACTTAGATCTAACTTAAATTATGCTTCACGTTGATAGCAATTCCTTCTTAAGGTGATTTTACTGGCTTGCATTTACATGTAGTTTAATTTAAATTTCTTTTATTGCATCCAGCATGAAGAGAGGTGGGAAGCATTGTAATTCTTCTAACTGAGCATGCATCATTTTGATACAAGGGTGAGGTTTCCATCCTAGTATTCACTAACACATCTTTTCCGTCTTCTCTTTCAGTTTTTTATCACTTAGGAATTAAGAAAATAAAAAAATCATTAGGCGAATATTCTGAAAAATACTCAAAAAATGAACATTCAAAAATTACAAGGGGACTGTTTAATAAATTTTGACCAAAATTAAAATTCATAACGAATAATCATTGTATTGGGTTCATAAAGCCCACATTATTTTCAAGTACCATCCAGACCGAGAGTGGCACGACCATAGGAAAATAGAGGCAAAATCACAGGGGGTACTACCTTGTTATTGATTGGATTCACGAAGTATTGGCGCTTCTATCATACGTGGGCGAGTAGGGCTTCATCTGCTTGCATACTTAGTCTGAAGTATTGAGCTTAGGCCATCCCCTCACGTGGTGTCATTCTCCCAATTACATTTCTAAGTACCCTGCTAGAGGGAAATATTGGTTTCTCCTATTGTCTTCCTCCTCTATTCTTTGGCTAAGTAGTTGATCCAGACCTAGTAGAAAGGATTATCTTAAAAAGTACAAGCAACAAGTTACACAGGAAGTTGGAAGTACGAGATACTCTTCTGGTAGTACTTACTCTCCTATTAGGCTAGCCTTTAAGGACTTGTTATAAGATCGCATGCAAAACAAAATAAAATTGAAAAGATACAAATGGCCTAACTCTTACGGCTTCACATTGTATGAGTTGGTGAACACATTACTTTTTTTTTTGTTTGGATCTAGTTTTAAGTCAAGATCAGTTCCACACACTTGCACCATTTTTCATTTCATACGCTTTTCATTTCTTTTTTACTTGCTCATTTTTTATCCTTCTACTATTTACCTCTTCATTCCATCTATTATTTATCACCGTATTGCATTGCTTATATACTCAACTTCTCTCGAGATATTGATTCATGGATGGTTTAGTCGGGACCCCTCCCACACTACAACGATTCCATGAATTCGACATCTTCAATAATTCAAGGTGATTCTCGAGAACCCGGTTTGGATTTTGCAAACTGATCTTTGGATTCCTCATATTCTTCTCCAAAAAACATGGATCAATCTTGTCCAGACATTCGTCTCACATGGAAGGAGATCGACTTTAGTTCATATCAAATGCTCCATTCACACATATCTGGAATTGACCCTAATTACAGATTTATCTCTTTATCTAATGCTGAAGATTTTCAATATGAATGTGATGCATCTTTTTGTGCAAAATCGAACCTGAACCCCAATACAGATCAATTCCTTTGAGTCTGATTCAGAGATGGCTCCTCAAGGGAAGGGCAAGGGGCCACAATAGAAGAAGCAGGACTGCAACAAGATCAGAATGCTGTGAATGTCTAGTTGCTTGCTTCCATACAGTCTATCCAGTAGTAGTTGACTTATCAGGCTATTTCCTAGGTTGCCTTCTAAGACTGCTTAATGACCCAAGGAGAGAGAGAGAGATAACATAGGAGGAGGAGAAAATGATGACGACAAGGATATGGACCTCGTGGAGGACGAACAGATGAACTGATAAGAGAGGCTCCTAAGACTGCGCTCAAGGAGACGTACAGTCCTGGCTCTTGTCAGATGACTGAGTGGATACATATCCTGTAGTCTATGGAAACTTTGAGTTGAAGCCCCAATTCTTGGCTCTTCTCCCTTCTTTCCATGGAATACCAATGAAGATCCTTATATCCATTGAAGGTTATGGAAAAAACCCTTAAGCGCATCACGTAAGAGTGAATATCACATCATATGTGATAGTCATACTAGTCGCTCAGGGTAGCGGAATCCAAAAATTTTAAAGCGATGAAACCACATGATATGAGAACACTTCTCGAATCATTTCATCTTAACCACAAAGAAGATATAGGAATACCTCTTGAAGCATGGTTGCGATCAAAGTCTCTAACGTAAGAGACCACCTGTCTCAAGTCCGACCCGACGGAGGAGACGTTTGCGAGCATGTTGATGAGATGCGTCCTTCTCACAATCCAAGATGTAGATCAAAGAGACAAATCTCCTAATTTTGTCAAACAAAATCTGAGGTCTTCTTCACGTACTAGAAGCACCTAGGAAGATGAAGATCCACGAGCGATTGAAGTGGCAGTATGACGTCGTAGCGACGACGACGATCCTATCTTGGTCAAAAAGTGGATAGCCACTTTAGAGAGAGAGAGAGGAGAGTGTGCATGATGAGAGAGAAAGCTTGTGAATTCTATGAAGTAAAAAAAGAGATAGGGTTGGCTCTTATTTTATAATATTTTGGAAGTCCATGGATCACAATCCATAGACAACACACAATAAATGGTTGAGATTGTTTTGTGTTTCTTACAATGTCCATGATTTTGTTGTAAAAAATACACCAACAATTAGTTTACTTTGATTAAATATTATTGAATGTTCATCAATATAAATTAATTCAATCAAATCAATATGCCATGATGGATTAAGAAGGAGGCAAGCCTCCTTCCAATTAAGGGAGGATGACCACCTTGACTCCTAAATCAAGTGTGGCCATCCATCCTCCCATTATGGAAGGGGGCTTCCTTCTTCCTATTATATGATATCTCATATCTCATATAATCCTTCATTATGTACAACAACTTTTATTGTATATTATTTCAAAAAAATAATTCTAAATATTTTGTGATAATTTCAATCATGCCATTGGAAATTATAAATCATATTCACATAACAACATCAAAAAGTCTTTTTCCATAATTAAGTAGGGTCGGCTAAATGGATTCTTCGCCTCCATTCAGATCTATCTTGTGTCAATCTCAGGCATATATCCAAAAAACTAAGATCCCTTCGTATAGTCTCTTTCCAACACTTCTTAGGCCGTCCTCACCCTCTCTTAGCCGGTTCAATATCCCAACACTCGCATCTCCTAACTGATGCATCAACTGATCTTATTTGCAAATGATCAAACCATCTTAAGTGATTTTCTCACATCTTATCCTCGATCGGAGCTACACCAACTTTCTTTTTGATTGCCTCTTTCCTAATCCTATCTTTACACATGTATCCACACATCCACCTTAGCATTTTCATTTCTGCTACAACCATTCTCTGCACATGGCTATGGTTGACAGGACAACCTTCAGATCTATAGAGCATAGCAGGTCTCACGACTGCTTTGTAAAACTTTCCTTTAATTTTTAAAGGATTTTTCTTATCACAGAGGACAACAGAGGCTCCTCTCCACTTTAGCCAGGCTGCATTTATTCTATTAGTAACATCTCCATCAATTTCCCCATCATGTTGCAAAATAGATCCTAAATATCTAAAAGAATCTCTCTTCTGCATGTTATCGTCACCAATCTTCATCTCGATTCCTTCACCATTGCTTCCATCAAAGGTGCACTCTATATAGTCCATCTTAGCCCTACTTATACAAAATCCTTTAGTCTCAAATGCATGTCTCCAGACCTCAAGCTTCTCATTTACTCCATCTCTAGTCTCATAAATCAACACAATATCATCGACAAACAAGGTAACTCATCCTGAATGTGACTTGTCTACTCATCCATAATCAAAGTAAAAAGAAATGGACTCAACACTGAAACTTGATGTAAACCAATATTGATGTCAAAATAGTCAGTCTTCCCAGATGGGGTCCTCACACAAGATAAAACCCTATCATACATATCCTTTATGAGTTAATGTATAGGACAAGTACTTGTCTCTTCTCCAAAACTCTCCACAATATCTCTCGTGGGACATAATCATAAGCCTTCTCCAAATCAATAAAGATCATATGGAGGTTCTTCCTTTTAACTCTATAAATCTCCATTGTTCTCCTCAGCAAATGGATGGCTTCAATAGTTGAGCGACATGTTGTGAATCTGAATTGGATTTCTTTTACTTTGGAAACTTGCCTCAATCTTCTTTTGATCACACATTCCTAAATTTTTATAGTGTGACTCATAAGCTTGATACCTCTGTAATTTGAACAATTTTGAATGTCTCCTTTATTCTTATAAAGAGGCACCATGATACTCCTTCAATCTTCAGACATTTTCTTACTTCGTCAAATAACATTGAATAGATTTGTAAGCCAAGTCAAACTGCATTCACCTAAAACTCTCCATACTTCTACAGGGATGTCATCCGATTCTATACCTTTCCCAGGTCTCATAACCTTCGAAGCCTCCTCTACTTTCTTTCTTTGTATTCATCTATAGCTTGCACAATTCAAGTAACTTTCACTACTAGCTAGATCACCCAAAGTGATCTCTCTATTTCCTTCCCCAGTGAAAAGGTTATGGAAGTACTTCTCCCATCTAGTCTCTATATCCTTCTGAGTAACAAGCACACAACCTTCCTCGTCCTTAATGCATCTCACTTGAGAATGGTCTTTAGTCTTTCTTTCTCTTGCTTTGGCTAACCTAAATATATCCTTCCGGCCCTCCTTAGAGTCAAGATTTTTAGACAAAACTTCATAATTTTTTGACTTAGCTTTGCCTACGGCTTACAACCTTCTTTACTTCCTTCTTTGCTATTTTGTAGTTTGTGACAGTTTCCTCTGTTCTATCCTTAGACATAGATTTAAACCATGCTCTTTTAATTTTTAGCTTCTAGCTTTAAAGCATGCTCTTTTAAGTTTTAGCTTCTCTTGCACCCCTTCACTCCACCACCAAGCCTCCTTTTGACTTGGATCTCCTCTCTTTGACTCACCTAGCATCTCTTTGTCTACCTTTCAGATACAAGATGCTACTGCCTCCCACATCTCATTTGCACTTTCGCTACAATCCCAAGATAAGTCTTATAAAATCTTCTCCCTGAAGCTTGATTGCTTCAGTGGAAGATTCCACTATCTAGTTCTAGTGATCTTAGGAACCCTCCTTTTCTTTACCATCCCTTTTGTTTGCACATCCAAGACCAACAAGCGATGTTTGGTAATCAAACTCTCTCATGGGATTACTTTGCAGTCTTTACAACACAATCAATCTCTTATCCTCAACGCAAAGTAATCTATCTGTGTTCTAGTTGGGCCACTCTTATAAGTAATTAAATGCTCCTCCCTCTTCTTGAAGAGAGTGTTTGCTATGAAAAGATCATATGCCGTTATAAAATCCAGAATGACTTTTCCCTCTTTATTTCTATCCCCAAAACCATGTCCTCAATGAATACTAGCATACCTTGAAGCATCTTTTCCAACATGTCCATTAAGATCTCCACCTATGGAAATCATATCTCTTTGTAGGATTCCTTGTATAATCTTATCCAGATCCTCCCAAAAAGCTTGTTTAGTCCTTTCATCTAAACCAATTTGTGGTGCATAAACTGAGATGATATTCATAATTTCTTCTTCAAGCACTAATTTTAGCAAAATATTCCGATCCTCGAATCTTTGCACCTCAACCACACAATCCTTCAAATCCTTATGAACAATCACTCAAACATCATTTCTTCCCTTATCTTTACTTGAATACAAAAGTTTAAAGTATGTCTTCTCGATCTCCCTTGCTTTCTCTCCAACCCATTTAGTCTCTTGAAGACATAGTATATGAATCTTCCTTCTTTCCATCGTATCCACTATCTCCATCAATTTTCCTGTTAAAGTGCCAATATTCCAACTACCAATCCACTACTTTCTTTGCAATCTCTTTTGGACTAACTTCTTTACTCGCATGCGTCCATTATGCGAGAACCCTTGCAAATTTTGGACTGCATCCGGGCGGTGATGCATCAGAAATAGCTTATTTACTTGCATGCGTTCCTCATGTGAGAACCCTCACAAATTTTGAACTACATCCAGGCTGCGATGTAGCGACCCTTGCCAATTTTTCATTGCATTCAGGCGATACAACGCGTCGCAAGTAGGGAACACCCCAACGAAATCTACATGTTTTCTTAAATCCATGTTGAAAAGATCCGACTGTCATGAAGCAGCTTCCTAAATAATTTTTTTAAAAATACTATTCAGGATGTTGTCTCTGACTATTTTACGCTGGTTGTTGGCTACCTAACACAACCCTCCTCATTTACCCGGGCTTGGTACCGACCATGGCTGAGTTGTGAGTCATATTCACATATCCAAACTTTTCAATTAATTGTCTAATGTGAATCCAATTTACATAAACATTTAATTTGTAAATATTATTTACAAATAGCTCTCTCAAATATATTATAAATCACATATAAATGATTAATATGGATAGTACTATTCATATAGATGATAAATAAATCATATTTAATTATCTTAGATCATCATTCTCATGCATCTACATAATATGAATCACATACGCATTATTCATGATAATTAAATCACAATTAATTATCAATTTCTCAATGCTCAGATATACAATACATCAATGGATTTTTCTTGAACTCTGTCAAGAATAATGCACTTTCTCGGCGGATACTTGGAGATAAGAATATGGCGATTGTACTTTCCCGTATAGTAACTCGGATATAGAGATCACATCTCAAATCCAGATCTCGAAGACCTCTCAAAGATATTAATCTTCTCGTTGCATATGAATCACATTTAGATCAATGTCCAATACTTGGACTATGATCGAATTTCTCTACTGAGAGGAGTCAATAAAATCCTGACCTGTTTCATCACTCCCTCAGAATGGAAATGTCATGGTTATACAATCATTTATGATTAGATCACTCTCGAGTATTCCTAATATGATATCTTTTAGAGATCGTATTACTCATATGCCCTTGCATGCACACCAGCTCACTGATGTATAGACCTTGATTAGGCCATGAACCTATTGGTCCATCAAATGTACATACTTAGACATATAATAATATATCTATCTTTTTAGATGATGCATTCCTATATCATGACAGTATACAACAAAGGTCTTGGTTATCTTGATATAGTTAAGTCAAATCTTTGAACTAACTTATCTGACACATTCGAATCTCTATTCCCATGCAGAGGACATGCATCAAGAGGTCGGTCAGATATCAACCTTTAGAGAAGGATTTCCATTTCCCTCTCAGGCTGGAGATCATCTCTTAATAATCATTTGGCGGTGCTTGGTGAATCCTCAATCTAGCTCTTTAGATATTCATCCAAGCACCAACCTCTATGATTCAACCATTGAATCTGCAATTGTATGATCATTAAGATGGCCATGGTACATAACACTAATTGTACTGAGGGACTTTATAGTGCATTCAATTATTTAATCTCAGATAAGAGTGAAATAAATCAATAACGTTTATTGATATATCAAAGATTAAAACATCAATTATTGTAGAAAGGGTTATCCTCGGGCTCACATGGCTAACAATCTCCCACTAGCCCTAGAACCATTCGCTTACAATCCTTAAACCCATACTCATTACCTGCTGGTCGAAAAACTTCTGTGTCAAAGGTTTGGTAAGAAGATATGCAACGTTATCGGTAGAGGCCACCTTGGTGATGATGATGTCACCACACGTTTGTATCTCCTGAATGATGTGGTATTTCCATTCCACGTGCTTGCTCTTTTGATGACACCTAGGTTCCTTTTCCTGAGCTATGGCTTCCATGTTATTGTTGAATAGCAGGATGTGAGTATCAGAGGAAACTACACCAAGCTCTAAGATGAACTTGCACTACCACATCGCCTCCTCTGTAGCATCTGATGCAGCAATGCATTCATATTCTTGATGAATCTCCATTTCATCACCTTTATTCTTTCATTTTGGCTTTTAAGCCCTAGCTAAATGCATGTATATAACATTATTTTGCATGAACTAACATTCTGTATTTATTGTATAAATATTGTGTAGTACTTTGTTTAAAGCCAAAATAAAAGAATAAAGAAAAGAAAAGAAAAAGAAATAAAATACCAAAGGTATTTTATGACCCTAAACCCCGAGACCTAGGAATCACGATGACTAGGTCAACAAGGAATAAAGTAGGGGGAGACAAGGGTCTAATACACAATAAAAACTCTAATTTATAGCTTCAATATTACATTTTGGGACCCATTTTATTCATTATTATTTATTCATCAAATAAGAAACTTCGTACATGAATGTTGTAGATAAAATTATATAGAAAAACACAAAATTTACTTTACACAAAAATAATACAAATTGTAATTCTACACTCAAAAGAAAAAGCCAAAACCTAAACTTCCAGACCAATATCTTCCTCATATGAACTCAAAATGCATCAAAATTCACTTTGAATGTATATAACTTTTTATTAGCTATTTAATGAAGGTGGTTTCATTTAATTTGGAGTTAAGATGCAAAAGTTAGGTTTTGGACCACTATTATTCTATATACCTGAATAAAATAGTCATTTATTTATTCTTTATATTTTTCATTATTTTATATTTTTACTCTTTTGTAAATATTCTTTATAATATATGTACATATTTATAATAAAATAAAACCATAAAATACAATAAAATAAAATAAAATACAAAAAGACATGGATGAATATACTATACTTATACCTATGTAATTAATACCCCTATTTATTTAAGTGTACATATTATATCATAAAAATATAAGAAAAATATATTTATGTGTATTAAAAAAACTATAAATATATAAATTAAGTATATATAATAAAAATAAAATATAAACAACATATACAATTATCTCTATAAATGAATCTCCAAAAAGTATTCTGTAATAAATAAACTCATAAAAATAAATAAAAATCAGATTAAAGTACTACATACAATAATAAATAATTTTATTTTTTTAAAATTAATTAAATTTATTTTTTTAGTTATCTTTTTCAGCCGATTTTGTCTTCTAGTGGCCAATCTGGACCATTGGGAGGCCTTTGTCTGTTGACCGCAAGTCAACTCCTCTTCCCCTTTTCTTGTAGCGTCAGACCTCGCTGCACCCTCTCTTTCTCGAAGTTCTACACCATGATACACTTCCCTATGACCTTCGACTTCTTCATGAAATGTCTTATCGACACACCCCTCCATCCCGCAGACTCCTCCTCTTCCTCATATACTTCTTGTTCCTCATGAAACCCTAGTCAAACATCCCTCATCCGTTACCTGTACATAAGCTCCTCCTCCTCCTTCCTCGTGTTTTGGTTCCCCTTTGCTCCATTTCTTCCACTCCTTGTGTTCTCTATGGCTCGAGCGAGGTGTCAGCGAGCTCGCCTAGCATTTATAGGGTCGAGGAAGCGGTGTAGAGGCGACTCCCAATTCATCTTTGCCGCTCGTCGACGTGACGTCCATGTCGTAGCTCTGGCTGCTTGAGGTTTGCTTTCTTCTGCTTTCTAGGTAATCTCTAATCTTAGGTTTCATTTTTGTGTTTATTTCATGCTTTAATTATGTATATTAGATTATATTAGATCTTTAGCCTTCCCGGAGCTCTTAAGCTCCGACCACCTCTGTCTCACCATCACACACTGCTCCGCCTCTCATTGCCCATACTACTTCCTTACCCCTTTGCTTCTCCACCAGACATGCCTCACCACCCACCCTGATCTCTTTGTATCAGGTCACCCGAGGTTCAACTCCATCGCCCACTAGACCTCACCACCTTCACCATTCTACCTTAACTCGCCACCAATAACAGCCAGGGACCTCCACAGAGCATCGTTGTTCCCTCTCTTTTTCTTGCAGGCCTTGAAGAGACCTTCTGAGGGCTATTTGATTCTAGAAGAATCCCAAGGTCCTTTGCTAGTGACCTCAACCTCCAGGGCTTGCTTCTTGAGCTCTCAACCTTCTTGAAGGGCTGGGGAGACACGCCGAGGCAGCATGAGCCTAAGGAGCATCTTAGAGAAATTCTAGGAGGTCGGAGGAGAGAGATGTGCCCTATCGAAACTCGCTAAGGGCTTGTTCTTCACTTGTTCCTTCAACATCTTCGAGCGTCATCCTATCATCATCCTTCGCCTAGATTGAACAACAAGCATCAGATCATAGTGAGCCTTCACCGTCTGGTCTTGTTGGAGTTCTAATCTAGGTCGTTGCTGCGAAGCATCATCGAGCCCTCCCATGCCACCACATGTCCATGTCATCGATCGAGGCCCACACAAGTAATTTATTTAGCACATTTTCTATTGTTGTAATATCTGCAAGTGAACCCCTGTACTTTCTTTATATTACCAATTGGTCCTTGCTAGGTTGCCTTACGTGCTGTCCCACGAGAGGTGGTCATTCTGTATGTAACCCCTTAAAGGTTTTTGTCTTTACGTTTAGTCTTTAAATTTTTAGTTTTCGATGTAAAACTTTGGGATATTTGCATGTAGACCGTGCTCTTTATTTTTAATTGTAAATATATCCTTATCAGTTCAATATTTTTTATGTTTGCTTTCTATTTATTAAAAATATCATCCATGCTCCAAAAATTATGAAAAAATAGGGTTAAGTGTCTGCTTGCATGCTCATTCACGTTATATTTTTAGTTTTTGCATTTTAGCACTTTTGCTATTTATTAAAAATCAAAATAGAACAATTTTATCCTTATTTGAATTAAAATTCCAAAAAAATTATAAAATTGTATATACAAATTCCAAACAAAATTATTATTCATTTAATATTGTATTTTGAACTTCCATACCAAAAATCCCTTAAAAATAGAAAAAGAAAATCACAAAAAATTAAAATGCTCCAAAATCCTTATAGAAATTATACAAAATCTTTTGAAATACAAAAATTTTTATTTATATCTCTGAAATTTCTTTTTATTATATATTAAAAATATTTTTGGAAAATTTTGACTTTATTTAGTATTTTTAAATTCCAAAATCATTTTGGGATATTTTCGACTTTAAAGATACCTAAAAATTACAAAAATCCTTACAAATCACAAAAAAAGTAGAAAAAGATAAAAAATACCTAAACATTTTATTTTGCACTTTTTTATTATTTTTAGTTGTATTTATAACTATATTATCTTACGTTGTATATATATTATATATAAACCTATACATTTTATTAAAAGGAAAATGAAATAAAAAATCAGAAAATATAAAAAGAAAATTTAAAAAATATATAATTAAAACACGATTTAAAAACATAAAAACAAAAATCTGTAAAAATTATATAATTAAAAACCCACACAGAAATACAAAATAAATGGCAAGAGAGAAGGATGAAATTTTTACATTCACTTGCTCAGTCTATCACGTTTTCTCCCTGTGTTCGACACTATACATACTTACACCTATACACACATTTTGTAGATTTATAATAATTTTTAACTCCACATTTTATTTTTAATTGCTTGATCTATATTGTGGGTTAATTATTGAATTCGGTTGCTTCGACAATTGTTGATCGATCTTGTTGATAGACAAGACCCTCACAAAACTCGATTTTTCACTTCTATTGCTGAATCAGTTGTAATGTCTTGCTTCTTGCTTCTCTATCTCACATCACCACCGTTCAACAGGAACACAAAACATGATGTCGACTTTTGATTATCAATATCAGACTGGAAATCTGAATCTGTGTATCCTAAGACTTGAGATCATCATCTCCATAGACCAAGATATAATATTACGTCCATCTTAGATACTTGAAGATGTTCTTCACTGCATTCCAGTGTTGCTCTCCATAGCAGGATTGTTAATTGCTTACCACTCCCACAACATATCAGATATCTGACCTTGTGAACATCATGGAGTACATTAGGCTTCTCACAGCTGATGCGTAGGGGCATCCAGCTATGACTTTCTTATCCTCAACACTTTGAGGAGCCATCCCTTTAGAAAGATGGCTACCTTTTCTTAAGGGAAGGAAACCTTTCTTGAAATTCTCCATATGGAAACATTCCAATATTTTCTTAATGTACCCATGTTGTGACAATCCCAAAATCCTCTTTTCTCTATTTCTGAACAACTTCAGTCCCAAGATGTAAGAGGCTTCTCCAATATCTTTCATCTCGATGGTGTGGTACAACCAAATCTTAACAGTGGTCATCATACCTGTATCATTCCCAATGATAAGGATGCCATATACGTAAAGCACGATGAACACAATGGCGCTACCACTAAGCTTATTGTACACACTCAGATCATCAGGATTCTGAATAAAATCAGAACTCCTTATGGTTTTGTCGAATCTAATGTTCCAGCTACAAGAACCTTGTTTGAGCCCATAGATGGATTTCTTCAGCTTGCATACTTTTCCTTCCTTGGTTATGAAGCCCTGGGGCTGCTCCATATAGATATCCTCCTTGAGGTATCCATTTAGGAAAGCCGTCTTGACATCCTTCTACAAGATGCCATAGTCAAGATATGCAACAATAGATAGCAGTGTCCAGATGAACTTAAGCATAGCCTCAGGAGAGAATGTCTCATTATAGTCAATGCCTTTTCTCTGTATGTTTCCCTTGGCTACGAGCCGTTCTTTGAAGGTCTCTACCTTTCCATAAGGTCCCCTTTTTCTACACCCAATGGGTTTTACCCCTCTTGGTGGATCCTCTAAGGTCCATACACCATTCTTATGCATGGAGTTATTTCAGACTTCATTGCTTGCATCCATCGAACCATGTCATTATCTGCAAGTGCTTCATCAAATGAAGCTGGATCATTGTCAGTTTCACCTGACACATGGAATCCATACCTTTCAGGTTGTGCAACCACACTCAAACTCCTTTGAAGATGTACATGTGTTACATCTTCATTTACTTCTTTATTTTCTGGTTCAAGAAGCTTAGTATCCTTAGGGGATTGAATGAGTTCTTTTACTTCATTTTTGTCTTGACTCTTAAGGAAGTCATCATCTAGAAATTTTACATCTCTAAAGATGAATACCTTCTGAATCTCAGAGTCATAAAGTTGGTATCCAATGCCATCCGTTACATACACAATGAAGTAGCACTCTCGAGTGCAAGATTCTAGCTTACTTGCATCCACGTTCTTCGCATGGACCAAGAAACCCCAAATCCTTAACTGTCTAACACTACGTTTGGTACCATACCAAAGCTCATGAGGAGTCTTAGGTACAGATCTGCTAGGAATCTTATTTGGGATATATATTGTAGTCTCAATTGCATATCCCCAAAAACTAAGTGGTAAATGTACTTTACTCATCATTGAACAGACCATGTCCATGATCTTGCTGTTGTGTCTTTCAGCGACACCATTAAGTTGGGGATTTTCAGAGGGGTGAGATTGAAGACAATTCTTCTCTCTTTGAGGTATTATTTGAATTCATCTGAGAGATACTCACCACCTCGGTTATATCGAATCCATTTAATTTTCCTATCATTTTGGTTCTTAACCAAGGTCGTGAACTCTTTGAACTTTTCAAAGGTTTCAGATTTATGACGTAGTAGGAAGATTAACCCGTATCACGAATGGTTATCAATATATGTATAATATCGATATCCATCTTTGATCGCAGTACTGAAGGGACCACATACATCAGTATTTATTAGATCAAGAATAACTTCACATCTTATAACCTTGTTACGAAAGGCGTCCTAGTCAGTTCACCTCGAATACAATATTCACAAGCAGGTAAAGTTTGGACATGTAGAAAATCTAAGGGTCCATCCTTTATAAATAAATCGATCCTATCAATAGATAAATGACTAAATCTTTGATTCCAAATCATGTTTGAATGATTTCCATCCTCTCTAGTTCTTTTACTATTTTTATTAGTGGTAGTAACATTCATGACAGATTCATCAATGCACAATTTATAGAGTCCACCAGAAGTTAGAACACCATCCACAATATATTTATCATAGTGATTTATGATAAGTTTATTACAGAATAGAAATGAATATCCATTTCTAACTAACTTAGATATGGATGTAAGGTTTCTTCTAAAATCTGGAACATAAAGACACTCTTTAAGTACTATGACTCTTCCACTAGATAATGATAGTCTGCAGGTCCTGATAACTGCTGCAATAGTTGCATCAAATCCCATCTGGATGACTATCCCCCCTTCATCAAGATTCTTGGTTCCTAAAATAGATGCAACAAATTGCATACATGAATAGAAGTACTAGAATCGATGATCCAACAAACTTCTCGTCCTACAAGAAAATTTATTTCAATGATGAAAGAAGATTTTATACCTGCTGGGGCTATACCTTTCTTTGCAGATTTAAGGTACTCCGGGTAGTTACGCTTCCAATGTCTAGGCTTCTTAAATGATGACATACATCGGTCTTCTTCGATGTTATCAGTGTGTAAGCATTAGAAGATGAGCCAACACCTTGACTCTTCTTCTTCTTCTTCTTCTTCTTCTGGGCCGGACCCTTCTGAGACCCTTGCTTGCGACTACGCACCCCCTTGACCTGTGCAACCATTGCATTAACACTGGGACTCTCTTTCTTCATTATGCCTTCTGCAAACTTTAATGAAGCCATGAGTTTAGTGTTTGTCAAGTTTAATTATTCATGTGGTACGTTACCACAAAGTTATTGAAATACTTGGTGAGAGACATCAGAATGAAGTCATACTGCATGTCTGCATCCATCTCAGCTTCGAGAGTTTCCAGTTCCGACTAGTAACCAAACATTTTGATCATGTGTTCACGAATGGATGTCCCTTCCTGCATTTTACATCGAATAAGTTCTTTTATAACATTATAACACTGTGTGCAGTTGACATCACCGAATATTTCTTTGAGATTCAGCATCATATCCAGGCAATTATTTACTTCCACATGCTGCTTCTGAAGCACATTAGAGAGGGATCCCAGAATATAATATTTACCCAATGAAAGATCATCATATTTTTCATCAAACTTGATTTCTTTCGGTGTCTTAGGGCTTGTGTACTAGTTCTTGGATATCACATAAGAGATGCAATCCGTAGAGAGAAAAGGATCCAAATTATGGGTCCAATCTGAGTATTTTGGTTTAGTCAACTGATTGACTTCCACGAGCCTACTGAGTGCGTTCATGGACTTCATTGTCTAAAATTAAGAATGCACTATATTAGAACATATAAAGAATTATATATTCAAATATTAAATTTTTTAGTAAGGATTTATAATCAAATTAGTCTTGCCTTTTAAACCCTTAAAGTTCATTCCCTTAATCACTTTCAAAGCAAAAGATATACTTACTGCTATATCTCTAGCAAGAACTGTGATCTTCTTTTTACCTTTGTTACATCCCAATAATATGAGAAACGGTAACTCGGATAAAAAGAAGCGGGAATGCATTTTGTCTTGCAAGTCCAACTTGCATTTTCCAATTCGATCACACCTGGGCCCACCACCCCTAAGGCGATGTTGATCCATTGTTAATTTAATCAACCATCAACATGATTAGAACTCGCTATGCACAATCCAATATCACCCCAATAATATGAGGAACTAATATTGGTGTCACTGTGCATACAATCTTACTCTTTCGAGAAGCAAAGAGCCCGATCCATGTGCGCTTGTATGCAAGAGATGTCACTTCAGATAGACGTCTCCTACATACAATCCATGGCGACAGAACCCTTCCCCTTGACGAGATACCATGTATGCCACTTATGTAATCCTCCATATCATGTTCAAATTTTAATTTATTATTACAAATCATATACACATAATTAGTTCTTCCAAGGAAAATACAACTGTATTCATAATTGATTGTTTATTTTAATCAGATTTAATTAATTTAATTATATTAAATTAACTATCAATCCAATTCAATCAATAAACAAACAATTCGGGTTTGCTTGATATTACTATATAGTATACACCCTTACAAGTACGGATTATTTTGTATTTTAAAAATTAGAGTACAACTTGTCTTACTCATATTATTCTTTACTCAAAAATGGATGCGACCAGTACACTCGAGTTATGCTAGGCACGAGCATTTCCTTGACATGCAAGGCACTAACTAACAAACCAAGCCAGCATACCCGGACTAGATACCTTCACCATTCTGATTGAGAACAATACAAAATAATGCCAGTGTATTTGTGGTTTTAACGATCAACTTTGATGACCATTATTATACTATATAATAGTAAATCAGAAATATTAGGCACTTAAAACATTTTTGAGATCCTACAATTTCTAAGCATATAAAGCAACCGTGTTTTGCATGTAAATATTGTCCTGAGACTACTGTAGGATTAACTAGGATTTTCATGAAACATACATTCAATGACCAATGATGATTAATCAATTATTTCATAATTATTAGGCATCATAATTAATCAAGGTAAATTCATAATTTTCATGATTTCCATTAAATAATAAACACATTAAGCAAAGAGATTTGATGATCTAATCATCATTCGACCCATCTCCACTAAATATGGAATATAAAGGGCAAATGGAGTCGAAATCGCGTGAAATAAATTTGAGAGGTTTGATGGTTTGATTCTCTGTTTATTCCATGTATTTATTTCATGTTTTATGATGGGAAAATAGTAAGCAAAAATCATTTTCTTTTAGATCTATGAATACATGGAAAGACAATATTGCGACGACAACTTTTCGAATTTCATTCATGCAGTTTTGGTATTAATAAATGGCTACTATTTTTGAGACATATTTAGAATTTTTAAATATATTTTAATAACCAAAAAACACATCTAAACAATGCACAATTATTAGGTTTTTATTTTAATAAAAAACCAATTCAAATCTTGCATCCAATGCAAAAAAGTCCCCACACATTTGATTCACAAAACCTCATTCGCCTAGGATTTTAGATCATTTCTAAGACCTCAACCTGGCTCTGATACCACTTCAAGGTTATGAAAAAAACCTTAAGAGCATAACATAAGAATGAAGGTCATATCATATGCGATATGGAGTGACTAGTCGGGGCAACAGAATTTAATGTTTCTAAGCGATGAAACCACATGATTCGAGAACACTTCTCGAATTATTTCATATAAAACACATAGAATAAATATGAATACTTATTGAAGAATGGTTGTGATCTAAGTTTCTAACGTAAGAGACCACTTGTCTCAAGTCCGACTCGGCGGAGGAGACACTTGCGAGCACGTTGATGAGATGCGTCCTTCTCGCAGTCCACGTACATACAAGTGACGGATCTCCATATTTCATCACAAAAAATCCGAGGTCTTCTTTGCATACTAGAAGCACCAAGGAAAAAGAATATCCCCAGGCAGTCGAAGTGGCAGCACGCCGATGTAGCGACGATGGCGATCCTCTATAGGTTAGAAAATGGACTGACACTTTAGAGAGAGAGATGGGGTGTGTAGGATGATGAGAGAGAGATTGTGAATTATATGATGTAAAAGAAGATCTAGGGATGCCTCTTCTTTTATAATATTTTGGGAGTCCATGGATCATAATCCATGAACAACACAAAATCAATGGTTGAGATTGTTTTGTGTTTCTTTCAATGGACATGATTTTGTTGTAAAAATACAACAACAATTAAATTAATTTATTTAAATATATATCAAATAATCATCAATATAAATTAATTGAATCAAATCAATATGCCATAACATATTAGGAAGGAGGCAAGCCTCCCAATTAAGGGGGGACATCCACCTTGACTCCTAAATCAAGTGTGGTCGTCCACCCTCGCATTATGGAAGGAGGCTTTCATCTTCCTATTATATGAGATCTCATATCTCATATAATCCTTTATTATACACAACAACTATTATTGTATATTATATCATAAAAATAATTCCAAATTATTTTTGACAATTTCAATCATGCCATTGGAAATTACGAATCATATTCACACACCCAAATTAAAATGTAAATTGTATTTTCAATTAACCATAAAATGTTAATTCGATGCACACCAACATTTAATTTGTAAATACTATTTACAAATATTTCTCTCTAATATATTATAAATCACATTTATAATATATACGATCAATATGGATAGTATTATCCAAATTATTCATATACGTGATAATTAAATAAAATTTAGCTATCTTAGATCATCATTCTTATGCATCCAAATAATATGAATCACATTCAGACTATTCATGATAATTAAATCACATTGATTATAAATTTCTCAATGCTCATATATACAATACATCAATGGAATTATTCTTGAACTTTTTCAAGAATAATGCGCTTTCTCCGCGGATACTTGGAGATAAAGACAGGACGATTGTACGTTCCACATATAGTGACTTGGATATTGAGATCACATATCAAATCCAAATCTCGAGGACCTCTCAAAGATACTAATCTTCTCATTGCATCTGAATCACATTCAGATCAATGCTCAACACTTGGACTTAGATTAGATTTCTCTATTAAGAGGAGTCACTAAAATACATATCTATTTCATTACTCCCTTAGAATGGAGACGTCATGGTTATATAATTGTTTATGATCACATCACCCTCGAGTATTCCTAATACCTGTACATCCTTCATAGTGGAAGACCGAGAATAAACCCAGAAATTTAGATCAATTTTATATTGTCTACTTCAGGGTTTTATCATTAAGTTTCTTGTTCGGTCATTAGGAGTGGGTATCGATCACATGCTTTCCAAAAACATATACCATACTTACAAATTCTTGTCCTTCTTCCAAAGCAATATGACCATGCATGGAATTGGATCGTTCCCAATACCTCGTGAGTGAGCTCACGCCTTATGATTCACAAATGAACTTGTATGATCCCTTTTAGTGATCATATTATTTATATCTACTTCTATGCACACCGACTCGCCAGTGTATAGACCTTGATTAGGCCATCAACCTATTGATCCACCAAATGTACATACTCATACGTATAACAATACATCTGTCTCCGATCAAAGGATGCATGCCTATATCGTGATAGTATACGACATAGGTCTTGGTTATCTCGATCTTGTTAAGTCAACTCTTTGACCTAACTTATCTAACACCTCCGAATCTCTCTTCCATGTAGAGGACCTGCATCAAGAGGTCGGTCAGATGTCAACCTTTAGAGAAGGACTTACGTTTCCTTCTCAGGTTGGAGATCATCTCTTAATAATCATTTGACAGTGCTTGATGAGTCCTCAATCTAACTCTTTAGATATTCATCCAACTGTATGATCATTAAGATGACCATGATACATAACTCTAAATGTACTAAGGGAGTTTATAGTGCATTAAATCATTTAATCTCAGACAGGGAGTGAAACAAACCATAACTTTTATTGATATATTAAAATTTTACAATAGCATTTATTGTTGAAATGGTTTGCTATGCTCACATGGATAACATCCATCTCCAATAGTTTTCTCGCATTTGCCACACCACTCACTACCCTAACATCCCATTACGTGCAGTCAAAATGATTGCATTCTCCTTCAGCCTTCAAGACGTGGTTCTAAACTAGATAAATCATTTGGGGAAGGTCGTGACGATTTGGAGGAACTGAAGTTCGCGTTCCTCCACTAAATCTACCCTCTTGGTTGTCCCGACCAAATGCAGGCAAGGATTTCCAATTTCTCCCAACAGCCGCACGAGTCCATTCATGAAGCCTGATAGAGGTTCAAAGATTTATAGGAGAAGTGCCCCCGCCATGATATTCCTCGGACTGGCTTAGTCAAACACTTCTTTGAGGGCTTCATGCAAGAAAGACAAAGGCTTGTTGATGCTGCATGTGGTGGATCCCACTTCAACAAGGACAAAGATGTTGTCTGGCATATCTTTGAAGGAATGACCGAATGAGAGGCCACCTTGTCTTCATCTCGTGCATATCAACGCCGACCACATATCCACCACAAGCCTGTCAATATGGCGACATCACATGAAGCGGACAGGGATGAGAGATTCAACCTCAGCATCATAGGGAGCCACATGTCCAAGGTAGATATTGTTGAGAAAATATATGTGATCGAACAAAGAATCTAACATCTGGACAAGATGGATAAGATCACCAAGCTGTTGGAGATGTTGGCACAATAAATGCCATGCACTCTACAAGTCTGGCAGCCGCAATTCTTGCTGAGCCGAAGGAGCTTTCATTGCCACAATAGCCTCAGCTGAGTTCAGGACAGCCCCAGGTCCAACACGTATACTACGTGCAAGCACCTGATTAGGCAAAACCACAATCGTCGCATCAGCTTGTTGTCTACCAGCCTGAGCTCTAGCCCCCATCTTATGATCCATTTTCCCACCACCACCCTAAATCCAAGTAGTGAATGGTATCTAGAATAATGACGCACTATAGGCCCGTCCAGGAGGACAACAACAAGGCCAATCCACTGCAATTCGACTGTATCATCAATCTTCCGGTTTGAGGTTTGTCTAGTAGAACCGACATCTACATAACTAGTCTACACCATATCAGAATACATGGAGACAAAATCAGAAGTACCAACATCCCAACTACGTCCAATACAAGCCACATCACCAATACACGGCTGCTCATAAGAATAAATACCTCCCTCATCCTCAAATTTATCAACAACAACCTCCTCCTAACTACAATTCTCAGTTTTCCCATCAACAACATCCTCAGTATCACCCCCAATGTGGTCAACATGCTGAATCATTTGAGGTAGCTCCTGTGAACCCCATTCTCGACTTCTTGGCCTAATTAGTCAAAGGACTAGTAGAGATGAACCAGAAGCTTGATGACCTCACTACCACAAAGACTCCCATTCCATTGTAGGTCGAGGTTATGATTATATGATTCATCACTCTAAAAGATGAAAATAGAGCTTTGTTCCTGAGTAATTAGCTGCATTTCTTCATCTATTTTGCATTATTATCATTCATGCACTTAGAAATAATCTTTATATTTTAGCATACATAATTGCATTAAATAAGAATCCTAAGTTCTTTTGTACAATATCACCCGTGTAATACCCGATTTTCTCTTATTTTTATTTATTTTTCACTAATTGAAAAAAAATAAAATCAACTCTCTAGTGTATACATTACTAACACAAATAAATGAAAAATACAAAAAATACTAACTTGTAAATTTGCCTAATAAAACCCAAACCCTAATTCGAGGTAAAGAGCTTTAAAATGTAAATACCTCTGGTACATTGTCCTATGGACCCTACCCACTTTTGAATTAATGTACATTCAATTATCTAAAGAACAAGACCAAAATTAAAAGAATCAGAGTTCATATATGAAACTTGGGTTTTGGAGCCTCACTGTACGTTGTACATATTGACTATTTTAACCCTATTATTTTATGTAAAAAAATAATCCTTTTTTATTTATTTCTTTTGTATTTTTCTTTGATTTATGTTTTAATAAAACATTCTAGAATCCAAATAAAAATTGAGTCAAAAGTCAAAGAAAATAAATCAACCTGAGTCTATATATATAATCTGTACATATGTAACCTTTATTATTTTATTTTGTTTTCTTAATTATTAAAAATCCCAAAATTATATTATTGTGTAAATACTATTTTATATTTTATCTGACTTTATTTTGTTTTTTTACCTTAATTTAAAATAACAAAAAATTTGTAAAATAAATAAAATTGGTATTTTATATCTATAGAGTGCCGCTAAAACACTTTTTGTATATGTGACCTCTTTTGGTTTTTGGATCATTCACAAAAGTTGTAGATCTCGTTAAGATGAGCAACTTTTATGTAGATCACTTTTTGATTTGGATTTGTTTGCTATTTATTTTTGATTTCTCTTTTATTTAATTTTTGATTTTTATGATAGTGACACGTGGTAGCTACCGGAGCCGCCATGTATCACCCCCTTTTATTTATTTATTTATTTATAAATCTAATTATTATTATTATCATTATTTATTTAGTTATTATTTATTTATTAATAATTTTATTTCTTGGTACCATGTGGCAGCCCCAATGCTTGCCATGTGGCCTCCGGCCCTTACTCCTTCTCCGATCGCTTCCCCGCACCCGTCGTTCCCCCTTCTGTGGTAGGGCACCTCCACGTCACTTTCTCTTCCTCTGTGCAACCCCTTCCTTCTACAACCGCATTCGCTTCCCACAGTGCCTGCCAGCGTCGTACGGCTACCTCCCATCTCACCCGAACCTCCGTGAAACCTGCAACCGCCTAACCCGCACATCCTCCTGCGCATGATACCATGACTGCTCCACCCCCCGCTTTCCCAACTACCCATAAGATCCATCGCTCCACCACTCCCACAACACGTCCACCAATATGAGATATCTCCAACCATCTTGGTGATAACAAGTCTGTTACCGAGCAGCGACCTTCAACGAGATCCGAAGGCCCCCAACCTTCACCGCTCCTCCTTGAAAGAGATTTAGCTTCTAGATGCCTCGTCGGGCATTGATTGAGGTCATAACAAGGAGCAGTGACCCTAGTGCTCCAAACCCTTTCTGCAAACCCTCTTCGTCTTCCTCCTTTTTTCCTCAGTTTATTCTTTTCCTTTTCATCTTTGAGCTATCACCACTGAATCTTTGAGCTATCACCACTGACATCGAGGTCCACCAACTTGGCTGCATCGCCTTCGGGTCGTAAGCCTTTGCTTCTTCTCCGCTTCACGCTTCGCCCCATCACCATCAACTTCACAACTCTACCTGATCGCCAACACCTAACTTCACTGCTTGCCATCGATCGCTTGCCATAGATGATCCACTGCTTCCACACTCCATTGTCATCTCCAGTAGATCCCCCTTGGGCTTTGCGCTCTACGGAGCCCTACACCCTTGCCATCACCCATTTCGCCTTGGTCGATAGCAAGATTCTACACCTTCTACTAGAGCTACAACCGCCATCGATGACCACTCCTTAGCCTTTGCATTTCACCCTTGCCGGTTGCACTTATACCCATCATCGCCTTCGGTCTCTCAACTTCGACCATCCATGCCTCATACAGAGCTATGCCCTGCACTCGACATCATCATTGCCTCGATCAGATCCCCCACTCCTTTGCCCCTTCGTCATTCGCCACCGTAGAAGCACCGTCAACAATGCGCCTCCATCCGCCTCGATTAGTGTGCCCACCTTGATCGACACACCCACCGTCCTCATCCACCCTCGACTGACCGATGCTCTAGCTTTCCCCCTTACGTGTAACACATGTGAGGTGGGGCAGAAATTACACTACAGCTTTCCATTCCAGTGAATTCCACAAATGCCCCTGCCAATCAGAAGGCAAATGTTCAACACATGCCCGTGGAAATTTGCAGAGTAACCTTGAGGGGTATGAGTAATTGTAGTTCAGTCCTCACCAACAACTTATTTTTTTATTTTCTATTTTCTATATTACATTCAACACCCTCATTTTGCTTGTTAATTTGAACATCATTTTGTCATCATTTTTAATTCTAAAAATTACACTTTGTAGAATAATTTATTCTCTAACTTGAGGATGATGATTGGATTATTTTGTGAAATGTTGATTTAGTAAAATTATTTTAGTGGAAAATTGCACATTTTGCCCATTGCGTGCTATAAAATCGATATTAAATTGATTATTGCACCTAAAATTTCCAAAAAAATCGTAGAAGGTAGAATTAAGTGTGTTTTAAATTATGCCCAAAGATCAATCCATTTGCATATATAATGAGACCAAAAGATATTAAGTGGTGATTTAAGTAATTAATTTTTAATTGCTTGTAGACCCAATAGTTTGAAGACCTATTATTTTCCCTAGATTCCTCCCACATGCTAGGATAATTTCATTTCTGAGAAATAAATATGTTTGCTAATTATTATAATTAATTTTTGAGAAATTACCTTTCCTGCATTTTTAGTTCATAATAAAGTCATTTTGCATCTGAAAATTCCAAAAATATTATAGTGCATTAATTTTGCATATTTTCACATTTTGGCCAAGTTTTAGGATTTTTGGACTTCATTTGATTAAAAATTATATTTTTGTCCCTAAACTTGCATGAAATTACATTTTCCCATTAACTACATAAAAAATATAAAAAGCACTTCTTTGAAAATTAGCTTCTAAATCATCTATTAACTAACCTAAGGAGATAGTGGCCTCCCTGAGTTTGACCTTGGGCTTGCCCAAGTAAAAAAATATGCCCGCTCGTATTTAAATGTAAAATCAATTATGTGGTCTTTTTTATTAATCCGAAGTGCCCGACTACTATATAAAATCGATAAAATTAATCAAGGGTATTTCAGGATTCATAAGATGGTATTTATCGGGAAGGCATAGCTTATGTTTATTTTTAGAAAATTTAGATATTAGGTTTTCCTTCTCTCGGGTAGTCTGACCACCATCCTTATTCTTGTAATTATTACTCTGTTTATTTTCATGCATTTTTTGTCGCTTTATTTTATTTTATTTCGTAAATCTCTCTCTTACAACCATATTATTTTTATGCGAGGGTCATGACATGAGGATGGAATGCTTAGGTGGCTGAGCAGGTTAGAGCATTGGAGGTCGATTTTTCAGGGAATAAGCCGACTGAAGGAATCATATAAAAATTAAGATCGAGTCGAGTCATGAGAGAGTGTAGAGTCCTTAGAATTTTATTTCTGCATTTTATTTGATTTTTATAATTATAAATTGTAGTAGTTTAGGTAACTGCATTTCCCAATAGATTCTGTTTGGAATCTCGCGTGTGTACCTGGACATTGGATATTTATATTTGTGGTGTGTTGAGACCTGTTTCACCATTGTGTAGAGGGTGGGTCTCAACTTGAGTGGCTCATAGGTTAGTCCTGCACATGTGGCTCTTAGAGCTTTTCATAGGTCAAATAACATTTGCTTGTGCTCGTATAACTTAGGACCACACTTTCACATTTAATAATACACACTATAGATCGTTCTACTTAGTCAAACTAAAATCAGTTATTTCTCGCTAACAGAACTTTCTGCTAGGTGCGATTTCATTTAACTTGCACTCATTTTGAGTAAAAATTTCTCAATTCGGTTGTGCATCTAGCATTATAGAGCTGGAGGCACTGTAAGTATTTCTACTCAAGCATTCATCACTGTTTCCATCAATTGCATCAGCTTTCCTTAATTCCCTCTCACAGTTTTTTCTTACGTAGGATAAAGGAATTGAGACTGGACGATATATGTGATTGCTTGTGTTGGATTAATTACCAGTGACAACTAATCTCTAAAATCAGGGCTGCTAATCGAATTGGACCAAAAAAATTGACTAAAATTAACCTTTGTTTTTGAAAGAGCAACCCCGTCATTGTACGTAGGTACCTACCTCCAGATAGAGTGGGTGAGGAGGTACACACTAAGGCCAGAGCCAAATCCTTGAACTTTCTCCCTAAATCTCCATTTCTGACTCTTACGGATTTGGAACCTACAAGGGCTTGCCTTCGACCTTAGTATACATTTTGGTTGTGTAAGCATGTGCGTCTCCTTTGGGGGGTGATATTGAGCCCGACAACTCGTGCAGATCACCTCATTGATTAGGAGCATACAGGAGCACTACTTGGGCATAAGGTCACTCACCATATGTGCTTATGTAAAAAGATTGTTTTATCACTTAATTAAAACCAAAAAGATAATGGTCAGATATTTGCGACCATCACAATGTTAAGTTGGTGAAACTAGGGTTTTCTTTTGTGTTTATTTTTGTGTCTGTCCCTATGTGTTATCCTTATGTGTAATTGCACGTTTTCACCTTAATCCCCTTGCATTTCTTCTTGAAGATGTCGACTTATCGATATTCGTATCCAAACTCTGCACGTCATATCTCCTTGAATGATTATTGACCATCGTCACCACCTCCCTCTTCCATGTACCCTCCACCCCATTCCAGCTACAAAGTCGACCTCTGATCGACTTTCGAGCCTCCTCTTCCTTTCAACAGAAGCCTCTCTTTGAGACAGTTTCTCTGCAGCCACATTTCTTCTTTGTGGCTTACTCCACATTCTAACACTTTGGATCCACTTCCATCTTGGGCTGACCCACCATATTCATATTTCTTACCTGAAAACAAAGAAACATTCGAAGTGAAAGCCACTACTGAGACAAATATTTGATAGAGCTATTTTCCCCAACAGACCTCATTCACTCCTCATATGAATGTTGGGACAAGTCAATGAATCACATATACGCATCCTGATTTGACCTTAGGATATAACATGATAGAAAGAATAAACCAAATGAAGAGGCCTGCACATTATGATTTTCCACATTTGATTGACTTTAGTAATCAAGCTTACATTGACCAGCCCTCATACCATACATTTGGAGAGACTTCACAGACAAGGGATTGGACTCATGAGCTCTATCTACAAACCTCCTGTATATTGACTCCATTATATGAGGCTCTGACCAATATCTTCCATACAAATGGTCCATACTAAACTCAACACTACATGCTTGAGTCAAGATATGTTGAATATGAACTTCAAATTCTCAATAGTATCCTTTAATTGAGCAAACTTCTCCCATTATCTGTCATGAAGACTTTTTGGAGGATGACATTTCTAGACTTGTCAAGAGACATGAATCAATTGAGGATAGGTTGAAATATGTAAAGAAACATATTGAATTCATTTTATGCCATCTTAGGTATGAAAGTGGAGAACGACAGTAGCTGATTTGATGTGGAAAACCTTGATTGGGGAACCCACACACTCTATACAGATGGAGTCCATTCTACCTCCCTCTTCTACTAACCACTTGCTTTCTAATGCATATTCAACACATTCTCTTACTCATCGTTCACATATCAAAAGCCCACAAAAAATTGAAAACTCCATAAAGACCAAAAAAATTGAAAAATAAAAAAAAAACTTATAAAAAATGGAAATGAAAGTGATTTTCAAAAATGGATATCGCCCTTAGGGAAGTCATTACAAAGGAATTGATTCTTAAGCTTTCCTTAATAAAGCCCATAGAACACTTTCATGACCTTAAGAGATTCATAAGGAGTCGATTGATGCCCAAGAGGTTGGGCAATAAGAGAACAAGGATAGAGAGACATCTAATGTCTATGGCCACCTCCTTGGTGATGAGGAGAAAGACAAAGAGACACAAAGTAAAGCAGTTGCCTAGGGTTAAATATGGTATCCAAGACATCATCTTTACCCATGCTAGAATCGATGACGAATCATATGTGAACATCCTCCTGACCTCCGTGTTTAACAAGCTCAAACTCAGACTACTTAGGAATCGAGAGTGATCATTCAACTAGCTAATTGATCTATAAAATAGTCAAGAGGAATTGTTCCAGTCATCATTACCGTCAAAGGTGCTCCACTTAGAGTGGATTTTATAGTCATTGATATTGAGAATCAAGGAGTGTTCATCCAATCTCCAATTATTTTGGGAAGCCGTTCTTAGTATTGGCTAAGGAGACTATAGATTGTGAGACTCGGGAAATCGATTTTCCAGCATTGGGGACATACTAATAACACATGACCTTTGATGAAAAACTCCATCCAAATGCGACCCATAGAGCCACTGACAGTTGTGACCATCGAGAGATAGATGAGTCCTACCTCTCTACTACACCTAAGATACTAGTTGTCGAGCCGACCCTTGGTTTAGAGACTCCTCATGCATCCACATTTCCCACTGCTAGCATGACCACCACTGTGACAACTTCTATATAGGGCTCACAAGTAGAAGCTCTCTCCAAGCCAGAAACTTCTTCTTTGATTGCCGTTAGCATTTCAGTGATCCGACTCTTGTAACTTCATTATTACAACCTCCAACCAGAGAGACGACAAATATTTCACAAAATCACTCCAAAAGGAAGCCATTTTTTCTAGTCGATCTTCTAGTGAGAAGATGAAGAGCATTGATTCTTAGAGGCGTTCTCCTTAACCCCTCAAGGCGCGCCACTCTCATCATCCTCTCCATACTTTAGATTCTAAAAAATCGATTATGATGGTCTCCTTTGAGGATTCCTCTTCAGATTCCAGCAATGCGATCATCATAAATGGGTATGGCAAGGCTATCATTCAACCATATGCGAGCAAGCAACCCTATATTGATCGTCGATGGACATTTCATCCTCCTCACTACTATTCTACTGGGGATGAATCCCAAAATGACTTAGGTCCACACTTCAACTTCCCTCTCCGTTCACGCAAGAAGGTCCATCGCAATCCTTCTCGAGACTTGTACATTCTTATTCCATCTTATATAGTTTTCTTCTTTTTGATCCCTCCCTCTCCAGTGATTCGTATCACTCACCCCAATTACATATCATTGTCATTTTGGCTGTACTTAGGATGACTACATCCTAAGTATAGGGAGGAGAGTGATCCAAGTTACTCCTTTTCTTTTTCATTTTTTCTGTACATTTTCCAACCCCATCGGTTCCCACACTGACTCCTTTCTTATGCTTAGGTTGACTAGAGCCTAATATAGGGGGACCGATTGAAAAACTTGAATTCAACCTCGCTAATTATGTGGAATTAACGTTAATTTTCATTGCAGGCGGCTAATTCAGATTAATCAGAAACCGCTAAATTAATGATCCAATTAAATTGAGTGATTAATTGTTTTTACTTGGACAAGCCTAATGTCAACTCAGGGAGTGAACTGTCTCCTTAGGTTGATTTATAGATGATTCAAAACTTAGGTTTTCAAGAAAGCATTTTTTTATATTTTTTAATGCAATAAAAATGCCAATGCACAAATGCGATTGAACTACGTTATTAAGAAATCAAGCAAATTAGCTAAATAAATTTTAATATGAAATTAATCCAATTTATATAAAATATATTTTTCCTCGAGACCTAATCCAATGATGAATGTAAAATGGATTTTTTTGGGTTTAAAATGCAACAATGAAAATACACACTTTTTATGGGGTTTTATGCAATTTTTTTCACGTAAATAGAATGCAAAATTAATGAAAATTTTACTGGAAGTTAAATTTGATGAAATAAAACTAACAAATAATTTTTGGATTTTTTTGAGGACATATCATTTTTTTTAATGAAAATAGGGTGACTGTGAGTATTTAATTTCTAACAAATCCATGAAATCAAATTATCCAGAAACCAATTTATCTAAGAAGATATTTTAATAAGAAATCCAAGAGAGTTAAAATTTCGTATAAATATTATTCATGGATTTAGTTAAAAATTGTTTACTGAAAGCACTCAATAATTTATTGCGACCTCGATAATCCTATACGTATGACGATTTTTGGGCATAATGTTGAACACAATAAAAACTGTGCACTATGAATTTTCACAAATTTTTAGAGAAGCGAATATTTTAATAGATGTTTCAGAGAATAAAATGGATAAACTGTTCAAGTTTCCACCAAATTTATTTTATTAAATAAATTGCAGCTCAAAAAATTTGAATTAAATATTCACATAATAAGAAAAAATTATTCCACACAATGCAATTTTTAGAGTGATAAAAAGATGCCAAATGAATGTTTAAATAAATATGCAAACACATGGGTCTATATACATATACAGACGGGACTTAGATGCAATTACCTAGACTCAGGGGTATGTTGTGCAATTTCCCCACAGATCACGTGCCACACAAGTTATATGATCAGCATGGACTCTGGCGTGACTTGTTGGAGATGCAGGGGTTGTGCGAAATTTGCACACTTAGGTACGCGCACGACACGTGACTGCTGAATATAGGATCTCTATGTGAATATGGGAGCTTGTGGGGATCCCTATGTAAATGCCCCTTTGCCTCACGTGCCTAGCACGTGTTGTATGAATAAGGTTTGGGTGGCATACGACCCAAGGAGGGCCGCACAGGTGAGATGACGACGAAGTGGATGCAGGCTGGTGGTGGAGCAATCTGCGATGGAGCCTTGGTCGACACATGATTGAGAAAGCAGAGGGTGCAGTGGAGAGCTACGATGTCGGTGGAGTGGCACGGTGGTGCGCAGGCGGTTCGTCGATGGCCGACTCCACCTCCATCGACACACGACTAGAGGCGGGGCTTCTAGCGAGGATGTACGCGGGCGATGCCTGATGCGAAATCGGTGGCATGACCTTGGCAAGGCTCGCAGGCTTTGGGGCAAGATGGTGAAGGTGCGGGATGGTGGCGAGGCTGGTGGTGTTGGCAGGTGAGGCTAGTGCTCCATCTTGAAGGGGGTAGCGGAATAATGGTCAGTCGCGACGGTGGACCCGTGCATAAGCAAAAAGCATAGCTGTTTTTGATCGAGGCCGCAGTCAGTGCGGTGGATGGAGCTAGGTGGAATAGAGTGGTCGGATCTCTCCCTCCTTCCTTTGTGAAGATGGTGGATGATCTCAAACGTCAGCGATGAAGGCCTTTTTAGTGATAGTTGGAGGAGCTGATGAAGATGGGGATACGGGCGATCGTGGAGATAGAGAGGGGACTAGCCGTGAGATGCGGGGTTTTGTGAGGTCACGATGAGAGGTGGTTGCGATGGTAGTTGCATAAGGTCATGGAGAGAGAAAAAGGGCACATGTGGTTTGTAGGGTGGTTGTCGTAGGGGGACTGGGTTACAGAGGGAGAAGACGCATGCGGGCGCGGGCGGTTGCATGCCACCACAAGAAGCCAGTGGAGGGCGCGGGTTGCAGGTGCATGCGAGGGGTTCTGCACACAGGGTAGAGGCGACGCCGTACAGGAGCGGGTCCTGCAGGGAGACGGACATAAGAGGAAGGAGAGGGGTGGCCACATGGCACGTGCGGGCATGGCCACGTGGAATGCAAAAAATATAAAATAAAATAAATCAAGTAAATAATCTAAAATAACTAAAATAAAATAAATAATTAAAATAAATACATAATAAGTAATAATAATAAATATAATAAAATAAAAAAATAAAGAAAAGAAAAGGGGTGACATGTGGCAACTTCAGGAGCTGCCACTTGTCGCTCCCAGAAAAATCAAAAAGTAAATGTAAAGAAAAATAAAAAAGAAATAACAAAAGGAGTCAAATCAAAAAGTAGTCAACATGAATGTTGCTCGTATCGAAGAGATCTACAATTTCTTAAAGGATAAAATCAAAATCATCCATTTGTACAAAAAATATTTTCGGGTGATATCCTATAGATATAAAATACTGAATTTTTGTATTTTGTCATTTTTTTGTTTTTTTAAAATAAGATAAAAATCAAAATAAAATTAGAAAATTATGAAAGAAATATTTACAACTTATCTTTTTTTTGGTTTTTTAATAATTTAGACAAATAAAGAAATAAAATAAATAAATAAATAAAAGGAAAATATGTAGAATATATAAAGGGTTCCAAAACCTAAGTTTCACATACATATTCCAATTCTTTTGAATCTGGTCTTGTTTGAAGGTAATTGAGCGCATATTAATTCAAAATGAGTAGGGGTCCACTAGAGACTGTATGAGAAATATATTCGCTTTTTAAAGTTCTTAGTCTCAAATCAATGTTTGGGTTTTATTGGTTAATTTTATGAGTTGGTATTTTTTTGATATTTTTTCTTTATTAGTGTTAGTAATATATACACTATAGAGTAAATTATATTTAATTCTGAGTTAGAGAAAAATAAACAAAAAAGGAAAATACGGTGAATATATAGGTGATATTTACAAGTGAATTTGGCTTCTTATTTAATGCAAAAATGCATGCTAAAATTCATATATTAATTCTAAGTGCATGAATGGTAAAAATGCAAAATAAATGGAGAAATGCAGCTAACTACTCAGAAGTAGCTCTATTTTCAACTTTTAGAGTGATGAATAACAGATTCATCAACCTCATATACTGAAATCTTGCCCGTCCCCGAGCAACTAAATTGGAATGCAAAAGTGAAATGATTTTGGGTTCCATACCAAGGTCATGAACAAAAGTGAAAATAGAGCTCGACTCGACCTTTGGATTAATAATGTGGCAGAACCTTACTGGGAATTGAATTTAAGACCTAACAACCATTAAGTTCCATAAGTCTCTATTCACGTCGCCTCAACAATCAGGTCAGAACGAATCCTTATACGCAAATTCTGATGACTATGAATCTTACTTGTACTATATAAGTGAAATAAAGTTCTCCACATGAGAAATGGGAAAGTAGTAGCCTCCTCTAACAAGGTAACCCTTTTTCTCCGATCTAGCAACTATTTCCTCAAGGAGTGGGGTATTCCCTTCCAACTTCAAATGCAACCTTCTTAAGAAAAAGGGGTGGAGAAGAGAATAGATTCTGACCAGTGTAGTCACATATCCACGGAGCTTGGCCAGTGTAGCCAAGTCTCTAGCTGCATGCTCAAATATCTGACTTTGAAGCTCAAGCTTGCTTATTTTACTATACAAATATACACTATTCCGACAGACATTTTATTTTCAATCAGGCTATACCTTATTTTTGGAGTTCTTCTTTCTTTCTTTTTTTAGCATATATACAAGGTGCAACATGTACATAAGGAGTTTTTCTTCTTGAGCATATAGACTATCCCACTTTTGAAGCTTTATTACAACCTACAACATCCCATCGTTAGACGTCGACACCACTAGACTAGGTTGTGATGCACTACCCTCCCTAGAGGAGGGCGGATGTTTCCACCCGTGTGCTACTTTAAGCTAAAGGACTCTACCTCCTCACCACCTCATCAATGAAGAGCTACGTGCACGATGCTTGTCAAAGTTAGGTCACTGTCTAAAAGATTGGTGCATGTGTATGAAATATTTTACTTAGACTAATCAAGATGACAGGTGGACATAGTTTGTGGACTCAAAGAATTAAGTCACTCAACCTGAAAAATCTTAACTCTAGTTCCTAGAAGGTTCCTCCGAAATTAGGTAGATTAAGGTCAAATCAAATACGTCCTCAACTTCTATTCATACTTGGTTTAGAACCACTAACTTTTCACTTTTCATATGACAGATATACAAATGAAATGCAGGTGACATGCAATGTATATGAATGAAGTGCAAGACATTTTTTTGAATGCAAGGATGATATGAAGAGTAAATAAGATGCCCTTTTTTGGTATACCTCTTATTGTATAACAAATTTTACAAAAGTATTATTATTTTATTATTTTTTTACAAGAATTTTATATAAATATACAAATATTATACAAATTATACAATATACATACTATACAAGTATACATGTATTTTACAAAAGGTTTTTAACCAATTTTACCCACCTCATAATTATTACCTAATATCTACAAAATACGTGAAAGTACGAGCTATGGGTAAAGTATATATGTAATATAAACACACCCCCTATACTTAGCATGTGCTATGCCCTCAGAGCATGAGAAGTGAGGAGAAGACATAGCTCGTTATAAGCATATGAGAGCTAAAATAACAAAAAGTATAGAAGTAGATCCTCCCCCTATACTTGGGCTCTGTTCAACCTAAGTGTAGAAGAAGAGAAAAAATGGGGCGGACGAGGTCAAGAGGGGAAATGGATGAGTATATACACATGATGGGCATCAGTCCCCCCTATACTTAGGCTATGGTCAACCTAAGTTTCGGACAGGAGTGTGTGTGAGAACCAGCGAGATCTGGGGAAAATACAAAGAGACCGTAATCTGAATCTTTTTAATGTTGCTGATGTCTAGAGATCAATGGTGCAAGGCATCAAGCGCGACTCTATGTGTGCCTTCTGAATCTTCCTTGTGCATGAAAACAATATCCTCAACGCGGACATATTGTTCATTTGGTTCGACAAAGTGTTTCAGCAGTTGTCCATTCATTAGGGATGTTTGTGCTCCACATGTAAGATTTTAGATCTCTACACATCCACTGTCATGCACAACACAGACTATAAACATACCCGTCCAATTGGAATTGAGTCTCCCACTGGAAAACCTCCAGCCTCGCATTGAACAATCAAACCTTTTGTCCAGGAACAAAGGTCTTTCATATGATAAATCTATTACGTTAATGCTTAACCTTGTCCTTGTACACCAAACTGTTATTGTATTCTCGGTTTCTGATTTCCACAAGTTCATCCAGATCCATCTCTCTCTCTTTTTGCACTAGGTGTGTGTTACAGTTGACCTTCTTAATTGCCCCATCTGATTTATGTACTAAATCTGCAGGCAAATGTCCCAAATACAATCCAGAATGGAGAGGTTCCTAATGGTGTCTTGTAAGAATAGTGGTAAGTATTCCCGCCTGTCATGCGGGTGACATAGGTTCGATCCCCGACAACGATGCCATTTGACAAACTCATATTCAACCTCACTAATTATGTTGTATTAGAGTTAATTTTTATTGCAGGCAGGTAATTTAGATTAATCACAAATTGCTAAATTAATTATGTAATTAAAACGAGCAGTCAAATTTTTAGTTTACTTGGGCAAGCCCAAGGTCGAACTCAAGGAGGCAACTGCCTCCTTAAGTTGATTTATAGATGATTCAGAACTTAGGTTTACAAGAAAGCATTTTTTATATGTTTTTAATGCAATAAAAATGCCAATGCACAAATGCGGTTGAACTAGGTTATTATGAAATCAAGCTACTATGCTAAATAAATTTTAATGCGAAATTAATCCAATTTATTCAAGTTATATTTTTCCTAGAAACCTAACCCAATGATGAATGCAAAATGGATTTTTTGGAATGTTTGAGTTTAAAATGCAACAATAAAAAATGCACACTTTTTGTCGGTTTTTATGAAGTTTTTTCTACGCAAACAGAATGCAAAATTAATGAAAATTTTACTAGAAGTTAAATAAGATGAAATGAAGCAACACTATTTTTTTTTGGATTTTTTCGAGAACATATGATTTTAATGAATTTTTTAATGAAAACAAAGTGATTATGAGTATTTAATTTCTAATAAATCCATGAAATCAAATTATCCAGAAGCCAATTTATCTAAAAAAGATATTTTAATAAGCAATCCAAAAGAGTTAAAATGTTGCAAAAATATTATTCATGAATTTAATTAAAAATCATTTATTGAAATCACTCAATAATTTATTGTAACCTCGATATGCGTGCAAATAAGATGGTTTTTGGGCATAATGTAGAACACAATTAAATATGAATAATCTGAATTTTTGAGAATTTTAGAGCTGCGAATACATTAATAGCTATTTTAGAGCATAAAATTGGCAAACCATGCATGTTTTCACCAAATTAATTTTGTTAAATAAATCTCAAGTCATAAAATTTGAATTAAATACTCACATAATAAAGAAATAATTGTTCTACACAATGTAATTTTAGATTGATAAAAAGATGCTTAATGAAGGTTCGAATAAATATGCAAACATAGGGGTCTATATGCAAATATGGAAATAAAATTGATAAAAAATGTTAATGGGACTTAGATGTAATTACCTAGACTCTGGGGTAGGTTTGTGTAATTTCCCCATAGATCATGTGTTGCACACGTGATATGGTCAGTGGGGACTCTAACGTGACTCGTTGGAGATGCCGGGGGTTGCGTGAAATTTGCCCATTTTGGCATGTGCACAACACGTGACTGTTGGATCTAAGACCTCTACGTGAATACGAGAGCTTGCGGGGTTCCCTGTGCAAATACCCCTTTGCCTCACGTGCCTTGCATGTGAGGTACGAGTAAGATCCGAGTGGCATGCAACTCGAGGAGGGTCGCGCAGGCGGGGCGACGATGAAGCGGATGCAGGCTGATGGTGGAGCGGTCTATGGCGGAGCCTCGGCCGGCACACGATAGAGAAAGCGGAGGGCATGGTAGAGGGCTGCAATGTCGGTGGAGTTGTGCGGTGGCGCACAACTGGTTCATCGATTACCGACTCCACCTCCGTCGACACACGATTGGAGGTGGGGCTTCTAGTGGGGATGCACGTGGATGGCGCTTGATGTGATGTCGGTGATGGGACCTTGGCAAGGCTCATGGGCTTCAGGGCGAGCTGATGCAGGCGGAGGACGATGGTTTTGGCAGGCGGAGCTAGGGCTCCACCTTGAAGGGGGTAGCGGAATGACGGTCGGTTGTAAGCAGTGGACCAGTGCAAAAGCAAAAGGCATAACTCGTTTCAGTTGAGGCCCCCAATCAGTACGATGAATTAAGCAAGGTGGAATTGAGTGGACGAAGTGCACATCGTGAAGAGGGTGGTGGTTGACATGAACGATGTGGCGATCAAGCAGTGGAAGGTGGGTTGCATAGGATAGAAAAGAGGAAGATATTGGGGAAGACGAAGGAAGAAGTAGGAAGGTAAAGAAGAAGGAAGAAGGAGGATTACCTAGAGGAATGGTGTTGCGAAGCCTGGTTGAAGAGGAGCCTATTCCTCTCCGATCATTGCCTAAGAGTTCGATAGGACTCGAGCTAGGAAGTTGCAACAGAGCAGCTGCTACAAGAGGACGTTCTCCTCTTGGACCTCGTTGAGAAATGAAGGTGTCATCGCTCAATGGAGGATCACCAAAACTATCACCTACGGGTGGTCGGAGCTCTCCCTCCTTCCTTTGTGAAGGCAACGGATGATCTCAGACGTCGACGAAGAAGGCCTTTTTAATGACAGTTAGAGGAGCCGAGGAAGAGGGGGATGCAGGCAATCATGGAGATATAGAGGGAACTGGTCCTGAGACGTGAGGTTGGGTGAGGTCACGATGAGAAGTTGTTGCGATGGCAATTGGAGGAGGTTGTGGAGAGAGAAAAAGGGCATAGGCGGTTTGCAAGGACGTTGCGGTAGGGGGACTGGGTCATGGGGCGGAAGACGCGCGTAAGGGCGGGTGGTTGCACGCAGCCGCAAGAAGCGGGTGAAGGGCGCTTGCTAAAGGTGCGGGCGGCGAGTTCCACACACAAGGTGGAGGTGACGCTGCGCGAGAGCAGGTCCTGCAGGGAGACGGGTGTAGGAGGAAGGAGAGGGAGTGGCCACGTGCCAATTGAAAAAAATATATAATAAAATAAATAAAACAAATAATAAATAATAATAATTAAAATAAGACAAATAATTGAAATAAATACGTAATAATAAGTAATAATAGTAAATATAATAAAATAAAAAAGAAAAGAAAAGGGGTGACACGTGGTGACTCCGGGAGCTGCCATGTGTCACTCACAAAAAAATCAAAAAGTAAATGTAAAGAAAAATAAAAAAGAAAGAACAAAAGGAGTCAAATAAAAAAGTGTCCAACAAAAAAGTTGTTCGTCTCAGTAAGATCTACAACTTTTGTGAAGGACTGAAAACAAAATAAACCATCTGTATTGGGTGATATCCTATAGATATAAAATACCAAATTTTTACGTTTTGTCAGTTTTTTGTCATTGTAAAATAAGATAAAAATCAAAATTAAATTAGAGAAAATATGAAATAAATATTTACAACTTAATCTATTTTTTGGATATTTAATAATTAAGAAAAATAAAGAAATAAAATTAATAAATAAAAGGAACATATGTACAATATACAAAGGGGTCCAAAATCCAGGTTTCACATATGGATTCCAATTCCTTTGAATTTGGTCATGTTATGAAGGTTATTGAATGCACATTAATTTAAAAGTGAGTAGGGGTCCATAGGAGATTGTATGAGAGAGATATTCACGCTTTAACGCTTACTCTCAAACAAAGGTTTGGGTTTTATTGGTCAATTTTATGTGTTAGTATTTTTCTGATATTTTTTCTTTATTAGTGTTAGTAATATACACACTATAGAATTGATTTTATTCAATTCAGAGTTAGAGAAAAATAAATAAAAATAAGGAAAACATGTGAATATACATGTGATATTTACAAGTGAATTTCGATTCTTATTTAATACAAAATGCATCATGAATGGTAAAAATGCTAAATAAATGGAGAAATGCAGCTAATTACTTGGGAACGAAGCTCTATTTTCAACTTTTAGAGTGATGAATTACATATTCATCACCAATGCCCACCTTGCATATTTATTCATCCATTTCTTCTCCTCTTGACCTCGACCGCCCTATTTTTTCTCTTATTCTACACTTAGGCTGACTAGAGCCTAAGTATATGGGGTCAGGTCGACTTCTATACTTTCATTCTTTTTCTCTCTTCTACGCTTAGCACGTGCTATGTCTTTTCCCCTCTTTTCGTGCTCTGAGGACATAACACCTACTAAGTATAGGGGGCCTGTATATATTACATATATACTGTACATATATACTTTACCCAAAGCTCATACATAGCTTGTACTTTACACCAATAATTCCAATCGTAAGGAGCATGTAGTTTGTGATGTGTTGCCACTCGCACAGAGTCATGTAGGTATTATGTTTTATCTAATGTAGTTTGTGTTGTGACATCAGGAGCGGTAGGATGTTGTGGCCGTCTACCGCACAAAAGGGAAGAATAGAGCATCTTCTGCGAGTCGTCTTCTGCATCAGTCGGTCCAATAGTAGAACTGGGTGAGGAAGAAAATGATGGAGGAGTAGCACCAACCATCCACTACCACCCTCATCAAAAAAATAAAAAAAAGCAAAATGAAAGTCTTCAAAAAGAAAAGAAGTGTCGAAGCCAAGTCTCACCAGCCCATGTGGATCCAACAGAAGCAGCAACTCCAGAGCCAGCCGACAAAGCCAAAGCTCATGTAGATTCATTTTTGCCTCTTTTGAATGACTGCTCTTCTTCTAGCCAGTCATTTGTAAATGATAATGTAAATAAGAATAATGCATTTCTTTCTTTGAATATTCTGTTTCCAGAAGTAATCAAAAAAATCAAAAAATTCAGAAAAATAAAAATGCTTTATCAGACCCAGTATTGTAGAGATTATTAGAAATCTTGTTTTAAATATGCCGTTGACGAAGGACATGGAATACATGTATGTAAAGCCTTGATCTTGGTGTTTCTCGGATCCTATATCATAAGATCTGACTCGTCAAGTGGAAATCAACAGAATTTGTTTCATGCGAATTGGACTTTGTTTCGATTTGTTATGATTCTCAAAAGGAAGAGAAGTAAGGAGGCTTAAGATGTATTAACCCGTAATAATCATCATTAAGACTAATTAAACACGATTAAAGAAACTAATGATAATTTGAGGATCACTAATGACCATTAACTTAGCAAAAGTTAAGCGTTAGAACTGAAAGATAAATCGTGATTAGTGAAGGTTAATCACGATTAGCGTTAATTAAGCGTCATTAGTAAATACTAGAATCCTCTGGAAAGTTCTAACTTAAGCCCTAAGTTTTGGATAAGAATTACCCAAAACCATGGGCCAAAACCAAAGGCCGCTAACTGCGGTTAAGGTGTAAACAATGGTTTACTAACCATGGTTAGTGGTTTTCTGGAGCCTATAAATACCCTCCTACCCATTCATTATCTACGATTTCCACTACTAACACTACCCCGAGGGCTAGGGTCGAGATGTTGGGAGGAGGAGAGGGAGGCGAGGAAGGAGTTCTAGCGAAGCGCTACCGGGAGAACGATGAGGAGGAAGGTACGATCCTCCCTTAGTTTGTTTCGTAAGCTAGGTTTTTGAATCATCTTCTTTTTTCCAGCTTTGTTTTCAATTCATCTTTCTTTCCGATTCGTTTTCTGTTGTGGTTCGAGGAGAAATCTATGTAACACCCTACTTAGGTGTGGGCGGCTATGCACGTTAGTGAACCCTATGATTCGTCACACTTTCACTCAACTAAGATGTATCGTCTCTACCGATTCTCCAGTGCTTGTGGTTCTATTCTTTCTTTTCTGCTTTTATAGATATTTTGATGGAGAAATCTGTGTAGTACCCTACTTAAGTGTGGATGGCTATGCACGTTAGTGAACCCTGTGATTCGTCACACCATCACTCACCTATGATGCATGGTGTCTACCGATTCTTCATCTATTACAGTTTGGTTATATTCTTTCATATTCGCTGTTGTTTCCCTATCGGTGAAATTATAGAGGAAACTGTTTCCAATTTTCTTTTATATTATATCATGATATAAGGGGAAACTCTGCCGAAATTTTTATAGAAATATGTCCCAATATAAGGGAAAACTCTGCTGAAATTTTCCTAGAAATATCACCCCATTTAAGGGGAAAGTCTGCTAAAAATTCAAGAGAAAATATGTTCTTCACGTTCTTCGTGTTCTTCGTGTGTTCTTCGTGTTCTTCGTCTGTTCTTCACGTTCTTGGCATGTTGTTAGTGTTTTTTATCCGAAAATGAAATTCGACCATTTCTGGAGCAATAAATCATCCTTTTTGGAAACGAATCACGATAAAGCACTGAATACGAGAGAGAGCGATTAGGTAACGAAATCCTTTCTTTTTCTGTTGAATCATTGAGATTTTTGTATTTATGCTCCTTGCTATGAAGAATCCTAATTGCCTATTTTTGAGAAAATATGATAAGTTGCTTTGTGATTAAAACTAAAATAAGGTCTAAACATCAAATTGATGCAATGGCATGTAAAGTTAGGGTTGGAAGCTAAAAGGAGCATAAATATGAGTATATAAATATATGAATTAATATATATGTGAGGCTATACTCAATGTTGACGATTATGCAAATTGAAGACTTAATGAAAGAATTACATCATGTCAATTGATGTGTATTTAAGTTGGATCCTGAAAAGGATCGTGTGTTACGTTAAGAAATGACTGGGAGTAGAACTACAGGTAGGGCATGCAACCTGTAGGTTTGTTGGAAGGAACCTGTATTGGTGTGACCCTACCTAGGTGGTACACGATTGCCTTGTTTTGATAAGTGCGCATGAAATGAATGATTTGCAATGCCTGGTAACGGGTGCCAATATATTCCGGTTAAACGACAGAAGTCGTTGTCGTGCCATGTGGAGGCACGGGTGGTTTGATAGCAGATGTGTTACGATAACATGTTCTTAAAGGCGCTGGCTTATGTGATTAAAGGTAGCCTGATATTTTAAGCTACCGAGTCCTCGAGGATGGTGTGGTTCTTTGTTTGCCATACCGAGGGTTACCCTGGATAATAAAAGAAAAAGAATTTGTCCGGATAGTATTGGAGGATTGGTTGAGGCGACATGCGATGGCACAAGCTCACCAGATCTATGCAATCTCCAATCCTGAAGAGTCCACAGCTTCAGAGTCCATATAGTGGTGATGTAATTCCCCGGACTAATCTAACGTGGAATAGAAATGAATATGACTTAAACTAATGATAATGAATGAAACTTTTTGTGATAACAAGTTTAGAAAAATTACACATTTGTTTGCTTTTCTCTTCTTCGTTACTTTGCACTCGTTAATTGTTATCCTATGATTTAAGGAAAACCCACAGGTGTCGGTGAGCCATCACAAGGACTTTAATAATGCAACCAGCAAATATAGCCACCGTAGATTTACTCTGTAAGGTAGTTAGCAATCTTGTTGTTTATTTCCTTTCGAGCTGATGTAAATGTAAATTGTTATAGTGGGACAATGTATCATGTGAACTTTATTTCATGAATGGAAAAGTATTGAAATACTTTCTTCTGAGTAATTTTAATTGTTATATATTTCTGAAAGTTAGTTGTGATTACTGAATAAATTATTACTTAGTCACCAGATCCGGATTTGGGAGGATCCGACGACCTGGAATTGGGGTCGTGATAGTTTGATATCAGAGCCCGGTTACTCTAGTAATTTACTCAATAGTTGATAATTATGAGCGGTATTCAGAAACTAAGGTTGTCTTAAGATCCGTTGATCTTAATAAGTGAATGCAGTACCATTCACAAGTCATTGTCCCTTATATACATCATGCTAAAATGTATAGGGCCTAACCTTTGGCTTGACTCATCCCAGGATCATGGAAGACCAAGACACGTCTAGGCAGTTATCGGCTCTGATGACAATGCTGCAAGAAATGAGGCAAAAGCTGCAAGAATTAGAGGAGAGGCTCAATGCACAAGCTGAGAGACCTGAGGCATCTAGACCTGTGGATGCTAGGATTGAATGTTCTGTCCATCTTTATGAGGAAGAATCTAGTTACCATTCTTCTACTGAGTCTGCTCCTACTCTAGCTGAAGGAGCGATGGAGAAGGCCCTTCCTAGACACCAAAAATTACTAGACAATTACCGAAAGGGAACGATTCCTTGATTCAAAGGCATAGAGACACCTGCTGAGCAGAACTATGGCTTGATGATGTCAACAATATGTTGAGAATAATACACGCACCAGCATAAACTTGGGTGCACTTTGCTGATTACTCCCTAGCAGACTCAAGACAATGGTGGAGAGGGATGAAAACCGCCAAAGAATAACACATGCACCACCACTATAGATGAAGATATGGACATCACCTCTCGTATTGAGATGGAAAGGGATGAAAACTGCCAAAGAAGAAGCTTACAATTTATTGGTGGACCATCTAAATGTAAGGAAAACTATAACTGTAGAGATCATCATTATCATCCAGTTGGGACTACTATAAGCTCGCCACATGGGGTTAGGAATTACCAGGAAGAGGGGGTTTCTCTAGACCTCCACTATACCCCATTCACTCAACAACATGAGCTAGTACTGCTATGTTGGATTTTCAGCACGGATAGGAACACGTGTGTTAAAACTGTCATCAGGAAGGCCACATAAGGAAAAATTGTTCAAAGTTGAGAAGTTTGGGGTCTAAATCAACCCCAATTAATAGTATAACATCCACCCCAAGCAATGGAGCAACACATGGAGGATGACTGGGTAGAGGTCATGGCTCACAAGGGGCGTCTCCTACACAACAACCACCACAAAGTGTTGTGGGTTCTAGCTTGCCTATTCCTAATGGCTAGCTCAATGCAATCACTGAAGAACAAGCCTATAATTCAAGCACGGTTGTACGAGGCACCGTTACTATTCATGGCTTTTCAGTACATGCCTTTTTAGATTCTGGTGCTTCACATTTATTTATTGCTCGACGATTAGTCCCCACTTTGGGTAAGGTACTAGTAGAAGTACACCAATCCAATCTGAATAAGGGACTAGGAGGACTAGTATTTATAATCCGAGAAGTCCTGTATAATTGTGCAGTATTGATAGCATGACATCAATTACATGTTTCCCTATTACTAATTGAAATGGATGACTTTGATCTCATCCTGAGGATGGACTAGCTAGAAAGGCCTCATGCATGCCTTGACTGTTTTCAGAAGGCAGTTATTTTTCACCTTCTTAACTTGATAGAGTTACAGTTCATTGGAAAGATATCCAATGATAATGTCAAATACATCTCGACCCTGAAGGTGTAACAGTTGTTAGAGAGAGGATGCCAAGGCTATTTAGCCTATGTAACCACTACATCAGGGTTAGACAAAATGATAGAAGATGTACCTATAGTGTGCGAGTTCCTAATGTATTTGCATAGGAACTACCTATATTACCACATGAGCGAGAGATTGAATTTGAAATCCCTCTCACACCTGAAACTTAGCCTATCTCTATCCCTCCATACAAGATGGCACCAGCTGAGTTGCAAAAGTTAAAAGTACAGTTACAAGAATTGCTAGATAAAGGATTCATTCATCCTAGTACTTAACCATGGGGTGCACCTATCTTGTTTGTGAGGAAAAAGGATGGGTCAATGCGGTTGTGCATTGATTATAGACAGTTAAACAAGAAGACAGTAAGAAACAAGTATCCTCTTCCAAGAATAGATGATCTCTTTGACCAGCTGCAAGGTTCAACTGTGTATTCCAAGATTGACTTAAGATAAGGATACCATTCAGTTGAAGATTAAAGATGCGGATATCCCCAAGACAACCTTTCGAACTAGATATGTACATTATGGATTTTTAGTTATGCCTTTTAGACTAACAAATACCCCAGCAGCTTTCATGGATCTCATGAATAGATTATTTAAGGAGTTCCTAGACCACTTTGTAGTAGTCTTTAATGATGACATTCTTATTTACTCCAAGGATAAGTACCGACATGAACACCGTCTCCGACAAGAACTTGAAATACTAAGGAAGAACAAACTGTATGCTAAATAAAGCAAATGTGACTTCTGCTTGTCTGAAGTATCCTTCTTAGGCCATGTTATTTCTGGGGAAGGTAGATCAGTTGATCCTATAAAGGTTAGTGCAATAATGAGTTGGGAACACCCAAAGACTATCACCGAAATACGATCTTTTCTAGGTTTAGCTGGGTATTATAAAAGATTTGTGAAAGACTTTTCACGAATAGCATTGCCAATGACTAGGCTGACTCAGAAGGAAGTTCCATTCATATGGTCTGACGCATGCGAAGCTAGTTTTCAGATACTGAAAGAATGCCTAACATCTGCACCTATCCTTACTCTACTCTCTGAGAGTGAAGGGTTTACAGTGTATACTAATGCATCTAAAGGACTTGGAGCAGTTATTACACAACACGGTAAGGTAGTTGCTTATGCATCACAACAACTCAGAACACATGAATGAAACTACCCGACACATGACCTTGAATTAGCTGCCATAGTCTTCACTTTAAAGATATTGAGACACTATCTTTATGGTATTACTTTTGAAATCTTCATTGATCATAAAAGCTTGAAATATTTGTTAGATCAGAAGGAGCTCAATATGAGACAGAGAAAGTGGCTAGAGCTGTTGAAGGGCTATGATTGCACCATCTTCTACCACCCCGGTAAGGGGAACATCGTAGCAGATTCCCTTAGTAGAAAAACATATTCACATGGTTTAGTGAGTACTATCCACTTCTGGGATGTACTATCAACATTAAGTGAATGGAAACCATTTGATAGTAGTGCCGATACAATAACTATTCCTCACCAATACAAACCAGAGATCTGAGATAGACTAAAAAAGGACAAAAGGATGATCTAGTCCTTAAAGACTTGAGACAACAACTTGAGAAGAATGTGATAGAGGGATTCCATATACAAGATGGATTACTATATAACCATCATAGAGTTTGTGTACCAAACACACCTGAACTGAGGAAAGACATCTTAAGTGAAGCGCATTGCTCTAGATTATCTATTTATCCAGGAATTAGGAAGATGTATAAAGATCATCACTCGTACTTTTAGTGGTTGGGAATGAAGAAAGATGTTGCTGAGTTTGTAAATACATGTCTCACTTCCCAACAGGTTTAAGCTTCACACATAAAGCCACCTGGATTGTTACAACCCCTCCCTATACCTGAGTGGAAATGGGAAAGCATTTCCATGGACTTCATTACTGGCTTACCTCAGATGACAGGTGGTAAAGATAGTATATGGGTTATAATATATCGCTTGACCAAGGTAGCACACTTTATTCCAATAAGCCTATCTTCCACTCCAGACCAGCTTGCTAAGTTATATATTACGCATGTGATCCGTCTCCATGGTTAACCAAAAGAGGTAGTTTCCGATCGAGATTCACGATTGACCTCACACTATTGGGATATCTTCATGAAAGACTTAGGCATACAGTAATGCTTGAGCACAACATACCATCCGCAAACAAATGGTCAATCAGAACGTACGATTCAGACGTTAGAGGATATGCTACGAGCATGTGCCTTAGAATGGAAAGGATCATGGGTGAAACATTTGCCTCTTGCAGAATTCACCTACAACAATAGTTACCATGCAAGAATTGGCATGGCACCATTTGAAGCATTATATGGTTGAAGGTGTACTACTCCTTTGTGTTGGCAGGAGGTCAGGATAACGAACCTTTATGATTCTGATAGACTCCAGGAGACACAGGAATCTATAGAGCTTTCTCGAAAAAGAGTAATAACAGCTCAGAGTCTCCAGAAAAGTTATAGTGATACTAGGCGAAGAGACCTTGAGTTTGAGGTAGGTAACTTTGTATTTCTCAAAGTATTGCCTATGAAGGGAGTTCAAAGGTTTGGCTTGCGTGGGAAGTTGTCACCCATGTTTGTGGGTCCCTTTGAAATTATTCAAAGGATTGGAAAAGTCACCTATAGACTTGCACTTCCTCCACATCTTTCGAAAATACATGATGTTTTTCATGTATCAAATCTGAGAAAGTATATTAAGGATCCTAAGCATAAGATAAGCTATGATGATCTGCATGTTGATCCAGACTTGACATACCTAGAAATACCTGTGCAAATACTAGACAGGGACATCGAGAAGTTGATAAATAAAGAGGTACCTCTAGTTAAAGTGTTGTGGCGCAACCAAGAGTTTGAAGAAGCCACATGAGAACCTGAGGCAGAAATGAGAGAAAAATACACGTACATGTTTGAATGATAACATTATGTACTGTGTATATCTTTATTATTAATGAAATGACGTTCATTATCTTTAAGGTTGTTATGCCTGCATTTCTAGTCCTGAGGACGAGACTTTCTTTAGGTTGTTATAAATATAAAGCCTTGAACTTGGCATCTCTCGAATCCTATATCATAAGATCCGGCTCATCAAGGGAAACCAACAGAATTTGTTTCGTGTGAGTCGAACTTTGTTTTGATTTGTTATGATTTTCAGAAGAAATAGAAGTAAGGAGGCTTAAGATGTTATTAACCTGTAATGTTCATCATTAAGACTAGTTAAACAAATTAAAGAAACTAATGATAATTTGAGGATCGCTAATGACCATTAGCAAACATTAATCAGTTGTTGGCAAAACTTAAGCGTGAATTGCAAAAGATAAATCGTGATTTATGAAAGTTAATCACAATTATCATTAATTATGAATCATTAGTGAATCTAGAATCCTCTGGAAAGATCTAACTTAAGACCTAAGTTTTGGATAAGAATTTCCCAAAACCATGAGCCAAAACCATGGGGTGCTAACTACAGTTAATGTATAAACCATGGTTTGCTAACCATTGTTAGTGGTTTTCCGGAGCCTATAAATACCCCCAATCTATTCATTCTCTACGATTTCCACTACCACCACTACCTCGAGGGCTAGGATCGAGAGGTTGGGAGGAGGAGAGGGAGGCGAGGAAGGAGCGCTAGCGAAGTGCTGCTGGGAGAATGATGAGGAGGAAGGTATGATCCTCTCTTAGTTTTCTTCGTTAGCTACGTTTTCAATTCATCTTTTTTTCCCACCTTTGTTTTCGATTCATCTTTCTTTCCGATTCATTTTCAGTTGTAGTTGGAGGAGAAATCTGTGTAACATCCTACTTAGGTGCGAGCGGCTAAGCACATCAGTGAACCTTGTGATTCGTCACACTTTCACTCATCTAAGACGCGTGGTGTCTACCGATTCTCCATTTCTTATGGTTCTATTCTTTCTTTTCCGAATTTATAGCTATTTTGATGTAGAAATCTGTGTGATACCCTACTTAGGTGTGGGCGGGTATGTATGTCAGTGATCCCTGTGATTTGTCACACCTTTACTCACCTAAGATGTGTGGTGTCTACTGGTTTTTCATCTCTTGCAGTTTGATTATATTCTTTCATATGCATTGTTGTTCCCCTCTCGGTGATTTTATAGAGGAAACTATTTCTGTTTTTCTTTTAAATAAAATCCCAAAAGGGGAAACTCTGCCGAAATTTTTATAGAAATATGTCCCAATATAATGGGAAACTCTATCGAAATTTTCCAAGAAATATCACCCCGTTTAAGGGGAAACTCTGTTGAAATTTCAAGAGAAAATATGTTCTTCACGTTCTTCGTATTCTTCGTGTGTTCTTCATGTTTTTCATGTTCTTCGCTCGTTCTTTACGTTCTTGGCACGCTCTTAGCGTTTTTGATACGAAAATAAATTCGACCGTTTCAGGAGCTATGAGTCATCCTTTTTGAAAAAGAATTACAATAAAGCACTGCATATGAGAGAGAGAGCTTGATTAGGTAATGAAATCCTTCCTTTTCTGTTTGGTTTTCATATGAGATCATTGAGATTTCTGTATTTATGCTTCTTGCTACGAAGAACCCTAATTTGACTATTTTTGAGAAAATATGAAAAGTTGCTTTGTGATTTCAACTAAAATAAGGTCGAAGCATCGAATTGATGCAATGGCTTGAAAAGTTAGGGTTTGGAAGTTAAAATGAGCATAAATATGAGTATATAAATATATGAATTAATATATATGTGAGGCTATAATCAATGTTGATGATTATGCAAATCAAAGACTTAATGAAGGAATTACATCATGGGAGTTGATGTGTATTAAAGTTGAATTTTGAAAAGGATCTTGTGTTACGTTAACAAATAACTGGGAACAGAACTACAGGTCGGGTATGCAACCTGTAGGTTTGTCGGAAGGAACCTGTATTGGTGTGACCCTATCTAGGTGGTACACGGTTGCCTTGCTTTGATAAATGCACACGAAATGAATGATTTGCAATGCGTGGTACCGGGTGCCAATATATTTGGGTTGAACGACAGAAGATGTTATCATGCCATGTGGAGCCATGGGTGGTTTGATTGCGGCTGGGTTACGATAACATGTTCTTAAAGCCGTTGGTTTATGTGATTAAAGGTAGCTTGAGGTTTTTAGCTACTATGTCCTCGAAGTGGGTGTGCTTCTTTGTTTTCCAGGTTGAGGGTTTGAGACCCTGAATATTAAAAGAAAAAGAAATTGTCAGCATAGTATTGGAGGATTGGATGAGGCGATGTACGACGGCATAAGCTCACCAGATCAATGCAATCTCCAATCCCGAAGTGTCCACAGCTTTGGAACCCATATAGTGGTGATGTAATTCCCTGGACTAATCCCTGACGTGGAATAGAAAGGAACATGACTTAAGCTAATGATAATGAATGAAACTTTTTGTGATAACAAGTTTTGAAAATTACACATTTGTTTGGTCTTCTCTTCTTTGTTACTTAGCACTCGCTAATTGTTATCCTATGATTTATGGAAAATCCAACAGGTGTCGGTGAGCCATCACAAGGACTTTAACAATCTAGCCAGCTAACAAAGTCATCCTGCCAGCCACGGTAGATTTACTCTATAAGGTAGTTAGTAATCTTGTTGTGTATTTCCTTTCGAGCTGATGTACATGTAAGTTGTTATAGTGGGATAATGTATCATGTAAACTTTATTTCATGAATGGATAGTATTGAAATACTTTCTTCTGAGTATTTTTAATTGTCTATTTCTGAATGTTAGTTGTGATTACAGAATAAATTATTGCTGAGTAACCAGATCCATATTTGGGAGGATCCGACGATCCGAAATCGGGGTCGTGACAATGCCAACTGTGAAGAAAGGTTTGAAAGAGGCATGTACTTCTAAGCATCAGAGTCATAAAATAGAAGCAACAGAAAAGAAAAACACATTCTAACCAAGTCCACCATCAACACCATCAGTGACCTCCCACAAAAAAAGAAAGATAAGGGAGTACCTCTCATCAGATGTCATATTTTTGATCAAGTCTTTGAGCGAACCTTGCTTGATAGCAGTTCCTCCATAAACCTCACGCCCTCCTCATTTCTTGCAAAATTTGGGCTAGGACTGCTTAAAACCACTCTTATGATCCTATAGTTCATAGATCAAGCCAGTAAGCGGCCCAGGGGTTTACAAGAGGATGTTATCGCGACTGTGCAAGACATGTGCTTCCTAGTAGGTTTTGTCATCTTGGATATGGACTCATGCACCGTTTCTTCAGACTCTAATTATTCTTGGTCGATCGTTCCTTTGAACTGCCAAAGTAGTCGTTGACTATAGGTACAGAAAGATTACATTTCACTCCTACAATGATCAAGTCACAATGGACATGATAGCCGAGCCAAAAGCCATATTTGATGAAGGCCAGCCGGAAGCAGCAACGGAAAACTGTGACATTGTTGACCTTAGTGATCAATAAATTTCTTTGAATGATATTCTGATATAAGAAATCCTCCCTTCAGAGGAGAACTTGGACAACGTAGTCGATCCATGCTCAATTATCAATTGGGAGACGGTTTCTGAATCACCGATTAGCTTGTTTGAAGTGAATTCATGCCAAACTGAACATGAAGAATTCATTGCAGATATGTTTTGTACATTCTTATTAAAGCCAGTAGCAAAACATTCACTAACTAGCATAGTATCTGAAGTGTCCAAAGAGTAGACTCTATAATTACCTGAATTAAAATAGCTCCCAACAGGTCTGAAGTATGATTTCCTTACAGGTGGAGAAAACATGTATCTGGTCATCATCAACATTATGATGACCCCAAATCAATAATCTCGACTGCTTGAGATTTTAGAGAAAAACCACAAGGTACTTGGTTGAAAAGTATCAGATCTTCGAGGGATAAACCCAAATTTGTGTTCACACCACATCTATCTTGAAGATGATTGTAATATGTCCTGAGAATTCTAGAGAAGATTGAACCCTAATCTATGAGACGCAGTAATGAAGCAAATCATGAAGTGGTATAAAGTAGGCTTCATTTATCCAATCTTCGACTCAAAATGGGTGAGTCCACTGGATGCCAAAGAAATCGTGGATCAACGTGGTTACAAATGACCAAGGAGAGGAGATTTGTACCTGAGTGCCAATGTCTTGACACGTATGTGTTGATTATCACAACCTTAATACAACAACGAAGAAGGATCACTTTCCACTATCGTTTATTGATCAAGTTCTTGAAAGATTGGTCGGGAAGGTGTTTTTCTGTTTCTTAGATGGGTACTCTAGGTACAACCAGTATGCGATCGCCCCAGAGGACCAAGAAAAAACAACATTCACCTGCCCATTCAGCCCATAGACCTTTCGAAGAATACCCTCTATATTGTACAATGCTCCAGTAACATTCCAAAGCCGTATGCTTGCCATATTTGGCGATAAAATTGGGAGTTTTTTAAAGTTTTCACGGATGATTTCTTAGTCAATGGTGATATTTTCGATTCATGCTTTATGCACCTAGACAGAGTACTACAGAAGTGTTGTGAAGTGAATTTGGTCTTAACATGGGAAGAGAGACACTTCATGGTCACTGACGGGATTGTGTTATGCCACATCATTTCCAAGCTAGGCAAGGCAGTTGACTCAATGAAGGGGGAATGTCATTGCCAAACTTGAGCCACCTCGATCAACGAAGAATGTGAGGTCATTCCTTGGGCATGTTGGATTCTATCACAGATTTATCAAGGACTTCAATAGAATTGTTCGACCTCTTACATAATTCTTATGCAAGGAGATTTATTTCATTATTGATTAGCCATCTCTCCAATCATTTCATCAGTTGAAAGATCCCGTCACTTAGGCACCAATCCTACATCCACCCGATTGGTCTCTCACATTTGAGATCATGACAGATGCATCAGACTTCGTAGTTGGGGCAGTATTAGGATAAAGAAGAGAGAAACTGCCCTATGCCATTCACTATGCCAATAAGGCACTTGATGAAGCACAAAGAAATTATACAGTTACAAAGAAAGAATTACTGACAGTTGTTATTGCATTGGAGAAGTTCAGGTCCTATCTTCTAGAATCTAAAATAATTGTTTTCACTGACCACTCTACTATTAGATACCTATAGCAGAAGAAGGATGCAAATCACGCTTATTCAGTTGGATCCTTATCCTACAGGAATTCGATTTGAAAATTAGAGATAAGCCATGAGTTCAGAATGTGGTAGCAGATCATTTATCCATAATTGAATGCCAAGATACTAGGCATATCAGTGCACTAATCACAGAGACTTTCTCTGATGAATCGATCCTCAACGTTGGATCTCTCCCTTGGTATATCGATATTGTAAACAACCTCATCTCTGGCATTGTCCCACAAGATTGGACTACAGTAAAGAAGTACCAATGTGGAGATCCATAGCTTTTCAGGGAAGGAGAAGATTGCATATGGCATCAGTGTATTCCTCAAGAAGAGTACACAAGTGTCCTCGAGTACTGCCATAAGCTCGAATATAGTGGTCACCACTCTGGAAGTTGAATGGCAGCGAAGATACTGAAGTATGGCCTCTGGTGTACCACACTATTCAAAGATGCTACAACATATGTCAAAGCCCGCACAAATTGTTAGAAGATGGGAAAAACCCTTGGTGTTAAATATTCTACACCCCACAAATTTATTCAGATATTTGATGTGTTCGATTCATGTGGCATTTATTTTATGGGTCCACTTCTTAACGGTCAGGGATATGAATACTCCCTACTTGTCGTGGACTATGTAAGTTGATGGGTAGAAGCTATCCATGCTCGAGCCGCCGATAGCCGCATAGTGTGCTGGTTTCTGAAAGATAACATCATCTCATGGTATGGGATATCAAAGATTCTGATCTCAAACGGGGGTATCCACTTCATCAATAAAGAGTTCAAAAAATTAGTAAAGGAGTACCATATCGATCACCGAGTTGCTTTTCCTTATCATCCCTAATACAATGGCCTGATTGAATTACCAAACCAAGAAATCAAGATGATCCTGCAGAAACTTGTGAGGCTGGATAGAAAGAACTGGTCCCAACTTCTGGACAGAAAGAAATGGTCAGAAAGAACAGAAGTGTGAAGATCGTATCATATGCGATCAAGAGCGACTAGTCATACTAGTTGCTCGGGGCAACAAGAAATAAATTTTTCAAATGGATGAAACCACATGATTCGAGAACACTTCTCGAGTCATTTCATCGTGATCACAAACATGTTGAAAGGAATACCTCTTTAAACGTGGTTGTGATCATTAATCTCTAAAGTAAGAGATTCTCTTATCTCAAGTCCGATCCAACGAAACTCGCACTTGCTGGCACATGGATGAGATGTGTGCTTCCCACAATCCAAGTTGATGATCCGAGCAAGGAGTCTCCTGATTTTGTCTCACGAAATCCAAAACCTTCTTCATGAGCTAAGCATACCAAAGAATATGGAGGAGATCCACGAGCATTCGATCCGGCAACACAATGTCATCACGATGACTGTGGGCTTCTCTAGGTTAACATATGGACATCTACATGTTACGCCAGAGAGAGAGAGAGAGAGTTGGCCTATAGAGAGAGAGCCTTGTTTCTTTTCTTAATGTTGTTGTCTCGTGTAAAAGAAAAGGCTAGGTCTACGCTTTCTTTTATACTAAATTAGATGATGGAGATGCACTCCTAATTCAAATCAATGTTGAGATTTTGTTGAAAAATTTGCAACAACAATTAATTTAAGTTAAAAGAAAATAATAAGTTGTAAATAATCTCGACATATTTAGTTTTTCTATTAAATCAAGAATCTCTCAAATGAAATAGAACTAGAGAGCCTCCTTCCATGTAAGGGGAAAGGAGATAACCTCCTTCCCCTTAAACACGGTGGACGACTATCTTGAATGTAATCTTATTACATTAAGTCTTATCTCATGGAATCTTTTGTCAACAAAATATCACGAAATAATTATTGCAAATTATTTGTAATAATTATAAACAAAACCATTGACAATTATGAGTCAAATTCAACCACCCAATAGAATGTAAATTACATTTACAATTAATTGTACAATGTGAATCCAATTTACATCAACATTTAATTCATAAATTATATTTACAATTAACTCTCTCTAATATATTATAAATCAAATTTATAATTTTTATTATTATTATGGATAGTAATATCCACATTAATCACATATTTGATAATTAAATCATTTTTAGTTATCTTAGATAACTCTTCTCATATGAACCAATAATATGAATCACATTCACATTATTCATAATAATTAAATCACATTTAATTATCAATTTTCCTCAATGCTCAAATACATTATCAATAATGGAATTATTCTTTAACACTTTCAAGAATAACACACTTTCTCCATTGATACTTGGAAATAAGGACATGACAATTGTGCGTTCCATGTATTGTGACTCAGATATTGAGATCATATCTCAAATCCAGATATCAGGAACATATCAAAGATTTTTGATTAAATCAAAAGACGTAAATCTAATCTTCTCATTGCATCTGAATTGTATTAAGATAAATGTCCACCATTTGGACTAAGATCAGATTACTTCTCTACTTAGAGGAGTCACTAATATCCAAACCTGTTTCATCACTCCCTCAAAATGGAAGCGTCATGGTTATACACATGTTTATGGTCACATCTCCCTCGAATATTCCTAATGCCCGTACATCCTGCATACTGGAAGATCTAGAATAAATATGAAGTTTTAGATTAGTTTTAGACTATAATCTTTAGGGTGTTATCATTAAGTTTCTCATTTGATCATTGGGATTTGGTATCAATCATATACTTTCCAAAAGCATATATCATACAGAGATTTTTATCATATACTTTCCAAAAGCAGATATCATACCTACAAATTCAGACAAGCTTCCAAAGCGAGACGACCGTGCACGGAATTTGATCCCAATATATCATGAGTGAATTTCGCTATGCTTTTCTGGGGTTTTAAAAATTTGTATTATGAACAAGTTGTTGTAACCCAATCAAGCGTCAGTAGACAAATAAATTTTATTTTCTTCTCTCACTATAAAATGATTACAAAGAATAATGTGGAGCAAGAGGAATGTTTTTGCTACTTATTTACCTGTATAGCGGACATGATCGAACTCAGGGAGGCTACAATTCCCGAGAGTTCTTCAAATAATCGACGGAAAATCAATTAAGAGAAAAAATAGGAATCTCAAAGGAAAACTATCCTTGGTTTTTATGGAATTTTTGTCTTTTTTAAATTTTTAATTATTTTATTATTTTTTGATTTTAAAATTTTAGTGATTTTAATTTTGCATTTTTTTAATTTCAAATAAAGAACGATATGGACAATATAAGAACTGCGCACACCAAACTCTTTTTGTATTTTTTAATTATATAAAAAATGCTCAAAAAATTCAGAGAAAATATTTTTGGTTTTTGATGACTTTGAAATATTTTTGAAAATAATTGTTGAATTTTCAGATGTTTTTGTTTTTTATAAAAATTAAACAGTGGTAAAAATGAGAAACAGTGCACAGCCTGGAGTAATTTGCAACTTAAAAATATTTAGTACCCAAAACTCCTACCGGTTATTGTTATTATGAGATATATTCAAATACCTACAAACAGTAACTGAAATCATGATTTTGGAATTTTGTGGATTTTTTGTGATTTTTATTAGATTTTTTATGTTTTTCAGATTTTTTGGGTTTGAAAAGAATTAATGCGTGAAATTTGAGTAGATTTTACTAGATAATTAAATAAAATATTCTATTTTTTGGACTTTTTAGAGAAATATTCGATTTTTTATGAAATTTTAAATTTTAGAAAGAGAAAAAGACACTGTTTTTGATTTTTTAAGAATAAGAAATAATGACAAAATGCGATAAAAGTTTATGCTAGAAAGATAAACACATCAGGAGCATAGCGTGATTTTTTTGGAGATTTACTTACCAACAAAAAGATTTATTTCAATGAAGAGAACATGCACGATTAATAGTCTGGAAATGAAGGACTAGAATGTAAATACTTAATTTCTGGCATTAAATAAATAATAAAAATAAACAGAGGGTGTAGAGTGCAATTTACCCAAGAATAACGTGTGAACCACGTGCAGTGGAGCTGGAGGGGGGATTGTGCAGTTTTGGAAACCTCTAGGGTCGACTTTACAAATTTTCCAATTTTTTTTATTTTAAAACTTTCCCCCACCTAGGGTTTTCTGTGCTGTTGTATTTGATTTTAAGACCACAAAGCACCAAAGGGGAAGAAAGGGAGCCCCCGCCGCCTTCGTTCTTCTTCTTGCCAAGGAGCAGTGATCCGCTGCCTCTTCTTGTAGATCTACGGTCGAAGCGCGGGGGTGAGGCCGTAGATGTCGAGCCTCAGGCGTTTAGCAGGCTGAGAAGAGGAGGACTATGGTGATCGAGCTGAACTTCGCAATTAGATCTAGTGGTTGGCAGAGGGGAATGATGTCGGCACACGCTCTTGGCGGCGCTGGCGTTCGCTGGACGCGACGACTCCTTCACGCAGGCAACATGAGGGTAGGCTGATGGTGGAGCTTCTACAACAGCTGGTCGGTCTGTTGTTGGGCCTTGCGAGGCAGAACACACCCCTACAAACAAGAAGGTGGTCGTGCGGTGGCCAAGATGCCGGGCATGGCTCGCTCCAGATGGTGAATATGGAACTGCGCGAGGGGTGGGATTCTCCAAGCGGCGTGAGTTGTTCGATGGTGGAGACGGCCACAAGCGGAGGACGTCGCTAAAGGTAGCGATGGATCAAGATAGGTGGTGACCCCGCACTGCGATGGGTGGTGGGCCTTTGGTGGTGATGCAGCTCCCAGGCGGAGGCGCTAGCGTTTACGCGAACTATTTTTTTTTAAAAAAATGTAAACACAGAAAGAATAAATAAGTATGAAAAATCTTTTTTTATATTTTTTTGAACTAAACATAAATGACAAATTTTTTGTTCTTATTTATTTAGTTATTTGTATTTTTTATATTTTAACCTGCAAAACAAATTCGAAAAGAAAACATTTTTTTATTTTTTTATTTATAGACAAATTAGGACGCGACCACGATAACTTGGTCCCAAAATCAAAGCAGAATGTATGAGCGGGGATCTAACAAAAAGTGAGGAATGGATCCGAGTCTCCAGCCACCGTGTATGGCCGGAGTTGAGAGATCGTGGGTGGCAGAAAAGAGCGTGATTAGACCGAGATGCGAAATGAAAAATCAAGACAGTGACAGATCAATTCGTGGTGGATTCTATTAACTAGATAAAAAATTATGATGAAATAAAGATGCGAGAAAAATAAAACTAAGGTTAATGTAGATGAAAAATAAGAAGAAAAACGTGGATCTCACCTTAGGAGTGGAAAAGGCCTTGATCACCTCGACAACGACCGAGTCGCTGTCACCGTACGGCTCGAAGTCTAGGCACCCTTCTTGCGATAAGAAGACTCTTAGAGATCAGGCTCCTCTCACCAAAGATTGATCAAGTTGGAATGAGGGAGAAGGAGCCATATAAATAGAAAAGATAACAGCGTTTGATTTTTTTTGAAATTTTGAATGAAAATAATAGATAAGAGAGAAGAACAAATGAGATAAAGATAAAGAGAGATATTAGTGTTAAAAATTTTTTAAAAAAATTAACTAATTTTTTGTATTTTCGTCACTTTATTCATTTGAAAAATAAATGTTAATTTTTTATTTGTTGTGGTAGTTAGTTAAGAAAATTAACAATATACATATGCTATATACATATATGACATTATATACATGGGTAAATAAGCAAATTAGTTTTTTTTATTTTTTTATTTTTATTCTTTTATTTTTAATTTAAATAATTAGTAAAAAAATTTATGAATATCTACAAATACAATATGTACAAAATACATGGGAAAATTGCACAAACCACCACAGAAAAATCAACTTTTCACCCGTAAACTCCAAAAATTATGAAATCACAGTCATTTTAAAGATAATTTAATTTAGAATACAATGGAAGTGAGTTAGGTTCAATTTGAGTTCATATGGAGCCGGAATTAGTCTTTCAATCATCGCTTAGTGGCTTCTTTCCAAGTGTGGTTGCTTTTATTCTGTACATGATTTGATAATGCAATTATTTTTATTAATTAGGGAACAATTTTATTTACAACTTTTGTTTTGAAAATTATTTATTTGAGGTCATTTTATGTATAAATAAAATAGTTTAGTATAAAAATATACACCACACATTTTTTAAAATTTCTGATTAAGTATCCTATCTCCCCCTACTTTATTCCGGGTCGATCAGGTCAAGTCTTGACCTTCTCGTGGAGTTCGTGTCAGCCTGTATCTATTACATATATACAGTCTTCTTTTCTTTTTTTATTTTTCCTTTCTTTCTTCCTTTATTTATTTTAGGTTAAAATAATATACAAATATACAATATTTACATACAGATGCAAGTTAGTAAGAATATGGAGTTAGTATTATATACATGTATTTATAAGGGATTTTAAGCTAAAATAAATGAATAAATATGACAAATCACAGATTCATCATCCCCCTATGCTTTACCTTTGCTAGTCCCTTAGCAGACACTTATTTGAAAGAATAAGTGAATAGAAGAAAAAAATGTAGGAAAAATAAAGAAGTTAGGGCAATATTGAGTTTTAAACTTTTCTTCATAAAATTATAGTTTGGATCTATGTCAGATCTTTGTATTATGAGGGTGTCGGAACCTTAATGGGAGATGGATTTAAAACCTAACAACCCCTAAGTTCCACAGGGCTCCTATTTAGGTCACCTCAATAGTCTGGTCATAACAAGTCTACATATACAAATTCTTGTGACTATGAATCTTTACTTGTATAGTGTAAGTGAGATATAGCTCCCCATCTCAAAAGTAGCAAAGAAACAACCTCCCTCAACAAGGTAACTCTAGTTCCCCGGTCTTGCAACTCTTTCCTTGAGGAGCGGAGATATTCCCTTCTAAGTTCAAGTACAACAAACTTAAGAAGAGGGGATGGAGAAAAGAATGGACGATAACCAGTGTAGCTACCTATCCTTGGATGCATGACCAGTGTAGCCAAGTCATCCAGCTACAAGCTTACAAATATTTGACTTTGAAGCTCTTATTGATTTCTCTCTCTTTTTTTAATCCTCATATATACACTCCAACATACATTTTACTTTTCAATCAGGCCTGTCCACTTTTGGAGATTCTTCATTTGAAAATATATACAAGGTGCAACATGTACATAAGGAGTTTTTCCTCTTGAGCTAGTAGACTATCCCTCTTTTGAAGCATTATTGCAACCCCACAGCATCCTGTCTTTAGACCTCAACATCGCTAGACCAGGTTGAGACGCACTTCATTCCCTAGAGGAAGATAAGAGGTTCTGCCTAGATGTACTACCCTCGTATGCTACCCCAAGTCAAAAGATTCTTCCTCCTCACTTCCTCATCCATGAAGAGCTACATGTAGAGTGCTTATCCAAGATAAGCCACAGTATGAAAGAATCATGCGTGTGTTGTTAAATATTCTACTTAGATTACTCAAGATGACATGTGAACATAGTCTTATGGACTCAAAGAACTAAGTCACTAGGACCTGGAAAGTCTTAACTCCAGTTCTTATAAGCTCCATTCTTCAATTTTATTCCAGACTTAGTTTAAATGGCAATACTATCCAGAAAAATGCAAATGCAAGAAATATGCAAAAAGCATTTTTTTGAAACAATTTTCCAATTTTGAACTTTTTATGGTTTTTGGAAAAGAAAGGAAAATGATGCTCATAAAAAAGAGTTTTTTATGCAACTTTTTATAGATTTTTGGTTTTGTAATTTTTTTTTTCAAAAGAAGAAAAAAAGGGTTAGTAAAATATGTACAAGTATATACACGATTTTGTTTGGGTTTTTTGGTTGTTGTTGTTGTTTTTGTTGTTTTTGTTTTTTTGTTATTTTTTGTTATTTTTTTGATTTGATTGATTTTTTTGTTTTTTTGATTTTTTTGAAAAATGCACATGCAAATGCAAGGAATATGCAAAAAGCAATTTTTTATTTGTTTTTTGATTTGATTGATATTTTTTAATTTTTTTGATTTTTTTTCAAGGTGATCAAAGTCTATACACACACGTGAATTTTACGAATTTATATATATATACCCCACAAATAAACATTAAAAGTACGAGTTATATCTAAAGTATATATACAATAATACGAAATCCCCTATACTTAGCTCGAACTATGTCCCCGTAGTGATCAGAGAGCGGCAAAGGAAGACATAACTCGTGCTAAGTATAGAAAAGTGAAAAGACTCCTATGCTACAACAACTCAAAGAGAAAATGAAAAGAATAGAGGTCGGTGATCCCCCCTATACTTAGGATCAAGTAATCCTAAGTATAGAAGATATACAAAAGGGGAAAACCAATGCAGAGAATGTACGTACTCAAAAATAAAAAAGTCGATACGAACAACATCACCCCCTATACTTAGGGTAGAGTATCCCTAAGAATATGCACATCAAGAATGATGAGCATGATGAATATGAACAACACAAATCATTCACCCCCTATACTTAGGATAAAGCACATCCTAAGTATAGCATATATACACACACGGAAAGGGGTGAATGATAAAACAGAAGAAGAAAGAGTAAAACGAAAGGATATACAAAAGGAGTGGAAGTACAAAGGTCAAGAAGGTCGAAAAAGAACCTTCTTGCGAAACCTGTTGAGGTATGGATCTAACAAGGTGTAGGTCGATATTGGTGTCATCATTAGACATAAACTGACCAGGATCGACCAAGAATGTATCCTCAGCAGTCTCAGAATGTGCAGACAAGAATAAGTTAGTGGAAGTAGTGTAGTCATGTCCTGCCTGGAAGTCTTGCAAACATCAAAGTAAAAAGGCTCGAAATCATTATCAGAAAAAGTAGGATCAATTTCAGCCTGGCGAGCCTCTACTGATCGTCATCTTCATTATAAGGCCCAAATTCCTATATAAAGCAATCAAATCAAATTTGGCGTTATCGGTCTCATCTGAATCAGGGTGAATATGAATGTACTCATCAATGAAAGTAGTCGAATCATGTCCGCCCTGTCTAGTCTCAGATTCTGCCTTCTGCTCTAGGGTGTCTATCGTGTAAATTCCGTGGATGTCATCAATGCATTACCACGTACTAGAAGGGGGAACTCCAAGGTCTATGCTTTCCGAGTCTTCCTCCTTGAGGAGAAACACTTGGGTCTCAATATCATCCAACATAGAAGAGTTTCTGATATTATCATCGAGGTCAAAATTCCTTGGGTTCGTCTAACATGGGCACACTCTCATGGGATGCAGATTTCTGATCAGTAATGGGTGTAGTGATCAACACATATCTCCCTACATCAGAACGGAAGCGAATCTCTCCTAATCCATAATCAATAACGGCTCCCGTAGAGGCGAGGAAAGGCCGTTTCATGATGATGGGAGGGTGCTCCATAAGGGTGTAGGTCTCCATGGGCAATATGACAAAGTCAGAAGTGAAGTTCACGCCCTGAATAAGAATGACATCATTTTCCAGAATACCCTTCGACCTCTTGATAGATCCATCAACAAATTAAACTATCATCTTAGCTTTCTTGAGAGTCCCAAAATTAAGAGATTGTACCATAGAGAAGGGTATTATATTGATTGAAGAACCACCGTCAAGGAAAGTGTTATCACAAGAATAGTCAGAGATGGAGCAACTCACAAGAGGTGTGATAGTGTTCCCTGTCTTAAAATGTGGACGGTGAGAGATGATGTAGGCAATGGCCATGGTCAAGATGTGACGCTCAGATCTGCTCCTCTACTTTATTCTTCTTGTGTTGAGGAGCAGATAAATGGGTCATGGCCTGGTGAAGTGGGGCTTTAATGATCTTGTGAATGGCGGCCATTACTTCAAGTTCAGTCAACATTTTTTTGAATTTTTGGACCTCCTCCATACAAGGGAGGAGATCGGAATCAACATATACACAAGGATTGCCAAGAGTAGTTTGTCCAGTGGCATCCTCGGTGTCTAGGTTGGGACATGGCTGTGTGGGAAAATATTTGGCATAGGTGCACTCTCCTCACAAAATGAATCAACAATTTGTCTCCCGAATTCTTTTTGGATTTTTGAATTTTTCTCATTTTTTTGTATTTTGGGTGATTGTATGCTCTCATAACTATCATCAAGTGAATCCATATCCTCAAATAGTGGAGCAGCATTCTTGCTCTTATTGATGTTAAATAGATTTGGTAATCTTCGCATTCATATGCTCCATCATCTTGTTCAAGGTCTCAAGTGTGGACAACATGAAAGGTGACTACAAAATCCAAGGATCGGGTGAGCGGGATGAGGGTGGGTGAGAATCAAAGTCCTCCATCTCCTGAAATAATGGGTTAGGCGGATATGCATAAAAATTAGGAGGAAGGTCCTCTTGAAAAAAAGAAGGTGGATCGGTTGGAGGGTACGAGGGATCCACGAAGATCGGATTAAAATAACTCCAGTCGGCCATCTCTGAAACAAGAGAAAATGATTGGGAGAGCATGAGGATCAAGTCAAAAGATGTGAAGAAAAAGGCACAGATACATAGAAGGATCTAGTATACACACAAGCAATCAAACATAATACAAACCCCCAGTTCACCAACTCAGCTCAATGTGAAGACCGTGAAGGTTCAGTCAATTATCTTGTCAATTTTTAGAGTTTTGTAAGAATACAATCTATTAGAGCGGTTAAAGCGAGGTGTTAGGAACCCAATGCTCTCAGGAGACTGGCCTAATCCCAAAGTTAGATCTTTCCCATCCCGTATGAATTGCGTACCGTTTACCAGCTACCCAATCAATTCAATTTGTTAAGGACGTCGCGTGCCGCTTTACCGGCTACTGATGAATCCATGATTTATTAACTTTTATGTCGTATTTTGTCTTAAAACCCTTAACAAATGCATGTAAATATTCATTAATTCCCATCTTTTATAAAAACTTCATTCATGAATAAATATTCACTCTTAAGCATAAAAATCATGTAAATAAATAAAGAACAAAGAAAAAGAAAAGAAGGCAGATTGGAAATATGTATATATGTACAAGATGACTTATAAATATAAATATAACTACAAGGTATATTTATAACCTAACCCCTGAGACCAAGTCAGCATGGATTGGTCGACAAACCAATAAGTAGGGGGAGATAAGGAAAGAAAACCCAAAAAATAAATTAAGACACACCTCATGTACCTTTCCACTATTTATCAAATAAATACAAAACTTCAATAATTTTTAATTAATTCATATGTACATATTTTTCACCAAACTCTTTTCCTAATTATTTATAAAAATGTATATAAAAATATAAAAATAAGATTAAAAATATTACCCCTTTCTATATGCTAAGAAATCCAGTTTTTAAATTATCAAAATCTCAACATCCGAAAATCATAACTTCTTCATACGAACTCAAATTTCACTCTACTCACTTTTAAAGTTCATAAAATAATTTTCTCTAATTAATAAAGTTGGTTTCATCGAATTCGGAGTCTGTTTGCAAAAAGTCAGTTTTGGGACCAAATGACAACGGGGTTTCTGGGCTATTTATTTTATGTAGAACACATTATTTATAGTTTTATTAATTTTATAATTTCTAATTATTTTCATGATCTTGTAATTTAACCTTGATTTATTTCATTTTTTTGGAGCTTATTTATTATTTTAATAAAATAAAAAACCCTAAATTATATGCAAAAATGAACTGGATAACTTATATCTATATTTATTAGTATATGTAAATTAATTTATTAAAATCCCTAAAAATTCACACAATCCTTACTTATTGTTCTAATAATTAAGAAAATATAAAATTAATTTTTAACTATTTATTTATTAAATTAAAAATACAAAACCTATTTATCTATACATATTTATTAATATAATATTTATAATTCGAATAATATTTATTATTTATAAAAAGTAATTACTCTATAATTTATATAATTTAATTATTTACATTTCTTGTTTTAATACCTATTGAAGATAACATTATTTACTATTTAATATTGAATTTATAAAGAATTTAACTCATCTGGCAAACCAGGTGCTGACACTTGTTAGCACCTGGTTCATCTTCCTCAAGAAGACAGTACGCCAGTCTGTTCTGACCGACCTTCTTCTACCAATTACCCCGCGCATTTCATAACTCTTCCAGGCAACCTAAACCATTAGATCAATCCTCCTAACTACCGGGATTCTCGCCAACCATTGGATCTAGCTTGAAGCCCACAAAATCTCCTTATATAAACCTTCAAAGTTGGCCGATCCAAACTAACTCTCCTTCAACCACCCAAAGCTCAAACTGCGAGTGGCCGACTCCCATCTCCTCCACCTCGCTCCGCCTCACTCCGGTGGTGACAGCACCCGAAGGCTACCCCGCGTGGAAGAGGGATCGTCGGAGAGAAGTTCCAAGGCGAAGCTCCGCCTTGCAGCACCGCCACGCGCACGTAAAGCTCCGGTGAAGATCGGCCGTCGCAGCAGCTACCAGAGGTAAATATACCTCTCCGTCCCAGATCTACTCCTCCACCTCTATAGAATTTTATCTCAATTCTCGTGCCACGATTAGCGTAGCTAATCACACCACTAGCTAGCCTAATCAGCCATCTAAAATGCACAATCAAATCTTTCATCTCCTTTGTTTCACATTTGAATCAAATCGCATTTCTTATCTTGTGGTTTCTCACGCCGACTAGCATTTATTCTGGAAACACCTTTTCGATCTTGCAAAACCATAAACATTCGACCGATTCCTTGTGAATCGAGCACATATACTTGTTCTTTGCAGATCTATCTTGCATCAGGAGCGAATTCAAGTCAGTTGGAGTCTTCTTCATCAAGAAAATCATCTTCAAAGAAGCCGCAACAACCTGGAAACCAGCTCCAGCTCAACGAGACCGCCACCTTCATCGAGCTTCCACCGCCGCTCGGAGCCATCTCCGCCTGACGTCCATCGCGGGCGAGCTCGAGGGTTAGAGGAGCTAACCCTGAGGAGCTAACTCTCTGGCCCCGCTGGAGATCCCAGTTCGTCGTCAATCGTCGATGAAAAGTCGGCGAAGAAGTATCTTTTGTCAGCTGCCCAACCGTCCAAGAACAGTTGAAGAACACGCGGGCTACAGTCTTGCGAAGCGTGTCATCATCATATGACTACAATAGTGCTTCACGATATAATCTCAGCCTCCATCTGAACAGGTAGAACTTTTGCATAAAGAGCACAGAAGACTTCCAGAAATTCCAAAGTGCTCCAACATTTTCCAGAATTACATTTAGGTCACCACGCAGGGACCTAAATGTAAACATTCTTATTTTCTTTCAGAACAGTCCCTGCCAAGGACATTTTTGCATTAATTTATGTTTCTTTTTATTGCACTTATACCCCTGGCCTGTAGGGGAGTTTTGGACCTATTTTTGGCACATTTTTTGTAGTTCTTTTTAGGGTAGTTATGCAACTACCCCAACAAGTTTTTTCATTAATTTTTCATGTATTTTGGTCGTGTTTTCACCATGTTTTGATTCGTTGCAAATCGTCTCCGTTTTGATTTATTTTCGTGTGACCTTCGAGCCCATTGCTCAGCCGTTTCACCTACTATATAATATCATCTATATCTCTTCTATATTCCACCTATTATATAGTAAATAAATTGTGTGAAAAATACCACTTTAAAAAATAAAAAAATTGGAAAAGAATAAAATCAAATAAAAAAATTAAAACTAAAAAATCCCATAAAAATTGTAGTGTTTCCTTGACCGCTTTAAGAAGAGATAAAATAATCACAAAAAATATACTCTTAAAAAAATCAAAGTATCCTATTCTGCCTCCTTATGTTCGACCTAGGAACACTTCCCTGGTTAAATAATTTGAGTAAGGTTTTTTTTCCTAAAACAGATTTTTGTTTGATCGACTAGGATCCGTTTACGGCTTTTCTACACTGACAACCTCTTCGTCTAAAAAGCCGTAAATCGATTTTTCGTCTTATCAAAATGATGCCATTGCCGGGGAGGCGTTAGAGTATTTTGATTTTTTACATATTTTGTGATTTTATTTTCTGTCTTCTTTTTGTTTCGTTTTTTGTAGTTTTTCTACGGTTTTTCGTACGGCTTTTCTCGACTCGTCTCTCATTTTTCTTTAGCCGTTAATTAGTTTTTGCAGGGCCTGCATAATCAGCCGATTTCTTAGGAAGCCGAGTCAGTTGAAAGAGCAGAGGCCGATTCTTTCTTTACGAGTCAGCTGTAGAGGGCAGAAATTTATTAGTGTAACTTTGTAAAAAAAGATAGAAAGAGAGAGAGAGAGAGAGAGAGAGAGAGAAGTTGTATTGAACTCTAGTAGAAGGGGTCTACTAAGGACATCCCGACTTGTAATTCCCCCCCCTCCATTTTTAGGGGTCTGATTCACCAAGTACCGTGTATTCGGGGGATCAGGGCACCCACTGCGGTTTTCTCGCCTCGTCGGTTTTTCCGCGGCTTTTCCGATAGATGCTTGCTTAGGTTTTTTTATTCTATCTGATTGTGCTTACGTGGTTAGTCTTAGGACTTGCAACCTAGGTGCATGATTTTTGGATTCTTATAAAAAGTAGACGTTTGTTTGAAAAAACTCAAAAAATTATAAAATCCAAAATAAAAATCAGGACTGCTAAAGATATCTGACCTAAAAACCATAAAGATTCATCTGATTTGGGAGAGTAATCCCCGCACATCTTCTCAGAGTGCGCGAGCGAGAGACGACCCATAAGGCTAGAGCCAAAACCACATATTTCTCGTGAAATACTACTTAGTCTATACCCCTAATCACTGTTCCTCAGTGGGTACGCTCGGGTAGCCGAAAACGGTCTGGGTTTACTTAGCAGAGTGGGAGGTTTAGAGGACACTACGTAAGGTTCCGTCCTCAAGTAACACGGGTAGCCGGAAACAGTCCGTACTTACTCCCATACTGGCTGAGTGCGAGTGATTTTCTGTAAAGACTCGGGCTAGTGTTTTGGAGAAACTATCGGGCATCTATCATCTCGCATCAGCTCGCGATAACCGATTACACTTGTTTGCTAAGTACAACCCCAAAACCGACAAGATAAGAGACCGAACTCTTACGGTCTTCATCGAGTTGTGTTGGTAAAAGCGGGGTTTGCTTTGTGTTTGCTTGTGAGGCGTGAGTTACCGCGGCTTTACGCATTTTCCCTCTCCTTTGAATCGCAAATCGTGCTCTCCCGATCATTCTCTTGATATCGAAGATGACGTCTCGACGACTTTTCTGCTCAGACTCCGTGAGCTTTCGAACCTCCACCGTCGATCGTACATCTTCACAAGCTTAGGATGACTCTCTTCGCAAGCTGGTCCCATCTGATCTCGAGGAGAGTCAGACCTAGACTCCCTCGCCTCCTGGCCAGAATATTGAGGCAGATCCTTGCCTCAATACATCTAGATCTCCAGCCGATTTTTCGCTGAGTTCTTACGAGAGCTTATCTTTCACAGATGATTTGAATCAGATGGCTCGCGGTAAAGGAACGACAGATGAGAGGCCACCAGCTGAGGAACATTACGAAGGAAGACCAAACTCTACAGATAATACGACCGGGATTCTCGACACGCTCCAACAGATGAACATCCAGATTCAAGAACAATTCATAACTCAGAATGAGTTGCGGGCTGAGATAGCCGTGCTGCGAGCAGGGGCCGGAACCAGTTACCACATGCAGTGGTTTCTGCTACTTTACGGGAAGAGTATGACCCGAGCGTGAGAATGCTCCATCACTGGATTCGGCTACCGCCGATCCAAGGGTCATACGAGTTAAGATCGCCACAAGTTCTACGGGAATGCCACAGAGGAGCCATTTACCTTTTTACAACAATTCGAGATGATATGTCGTACGACTAGTTATCCAAGAGTTATGCAGGAGGCTGTACGTCTCAATGCCTTTTCCTTTGCCTTAGCCGACACTTTACTGGCTGAGTCACCTGGGAAGGGAAATTTCTACATGGGAAGATCTGAAGTCCACATTCCTGCGTAAATATTTTCCTCTGGGGAGGACGAACATTATGAGGAGTCAGATCTACAATTTCACGCAGTTTCCGCATGAGTCTTTCCATGAGGCATGAGATAGATTCAAAGACCTTACGGAGAGATGCCTGCATCATGAAATACCGATGAAGGTGCTAGTTCAGAATTATTTTGGAGGACTCCAACAGGACATCCAGGGGCTAGTAAGTGCTGCATGTGGCAGCAACTATTTGAACAAGGATGCCGAGTCAGTCTAGGCCATCTTCAAAGGGATGGGTGAGAACACGAGAGTCGTTGACTCTACTTGGGCATTTGAGAAAGCCCCTCAGCCACCACATCACCGAGAGCATCAGAAGGTGGCTAATATCTCAGAATCTGAATCAAACACCAACATGGGATTCATTAGCGAGAAATTAACGTTGGTGGATGTGATTTATTAGCAAGTCCAGGACATACAACCGCTGCAAGAGTTGGAGAAACTCTCATCTTTACCTCAGCATGTGAGTGATCTTTCGAAGAAGGTTTCTGAGCTTCAGCTTCGGTACCAGCAGAGCCAATCTTCTTCGACCGCACAACCAGCACGGAGGATCTTACCCGCTCCACCCACCCATCAGATTCACTATGTGCAGAGTGAGCCAGAGACTCTACAGATTGATTGGCATGAGGATCAGTCTCATTCCAATCCCTGCCAGATCATTAGTGCTGCAGAGATGGAGGTTGAGCCGCAAGCCACTCTCGAGATTAACGAGATTTGGTATACTCTGATTCAGCAACCGAGTATACCGCATCATCAGCAGCAGTCGTACGGTCATCCGCAGCATGGACGTCCACATTTCCAGCACCGCCAGAACTTCACGCAGCAGCAGTCTCGCCAGAATGTTTATCAGAGACCACAATCATACCAATATCCTGGTCATCATTATTCACAGACATATCCTTATCAGCAGCCGCAACAATCTTCCTCCACACCACAGAGATTCTCCCAGCCTTCCACTTCTCAGCAATACACGCCAAGGCAGGATAGAGGAGCAAGCCAGGGCCACCACACCGAACCGGAGACGTCTTCACAGGCCCATGCACTAAATCAGATCATGGATATGCTGAGTACGCTCCAGATTGCGAATAAAACTAAGTTGGAGCAGGTTAACCGTCGTCTGGACGAGTTAACCGCACCGAAGACCACTCTTCCAGCCCAGCCTCAGATGAAGCCGAACAACAAGAGGAGGAATCCAGACCATGTAGACAACACTACATGTAAGATCTCGTTTCCTGAATTTTTATCTAACTTCATTCGTCTCAGGAGCGGTAGATCACCACAGGCACCTGCTGGAGTAGAGGAGAGGGCACTAGAGGAGCAGCAGGAAATCCATGAGCAGCAAGATTCTGATGCCGAGGAGGAGAACCAACACGTTGATGAGGACCACTTTGCATATCCAAGAGAAGGGAGTGATGTCGATACAGTTGACATGGACACTGGCGAATCAGACGATGACATCATGCCAGACCATGCAGATACTCCCGAGAAAAAACATTTCTTTCTCTGTTTTAGAGAGTTTTGTACATAATTCTGAAACTCTTGATGTACAAGCTGATTCCAAAATGAATAAAAAGTCTGATTTTCTGATTCCTGCCATTGTTCCTTTTCCCGATGCTTTGTTTGGAAAAGGAAAGAAAAATAACAAAAATTATGATGTGACTCCAGATACCGAGCGTTTACTTAAAGATCACATCTTTTTAAAGATCCCACTTCATGATGCCTTAGATCATTTTCCTACGCTTAAGAATTAATTGAAAAACCGATGCACTATGCAAAGGAAAAAGAGATCCCATACAGAGAAACATGTTTTGACTAAGGCTACATCTTGTGCTATTCAGAATAAGTTACCAAAGAAGAAGAAGGAATCATGTGCACATTATGTTAGATGCGAGATCGCAAAAGCCGAATTCGATCGCACTCTCTTAGATAACGGTTCCTCGATCAATCTGATACCCTCTTCTTTACTCGATAAGCTCGAGTTAGGTCCTCTTTACAAATCCCGCACGATCCTTCAGTTTGCTGATAGATCTATATAGAGACCTAAGGGTATATTAGGAACGTTATCGTAACCGTGCAGAGTCTGCAATTCCCAGTGGACTTTACGGTCCTGGACATGGATTGCCCTACATAGTATACCCCGATTATTCTCGGGAGACTTTTCTTAGAGACCGCAAAGGCTCTCTTCGATTATGATACAGGGAAGGTATCTTTTTGCATCGAGGGCGAGAAGATACATATAGAGATGGCGAGAGATTCCAAGAGTGCTTAACAGAGGACGGGTCCGACACTACAGGGGGTGATTCTTCAGCTTTATATTTTAGTATGGATGATAAGAAGCAAAGGGATCAGATTTCCGAGGATTTTATTGCATACCTTTCAGATTCAGAGATTTTACACAATTCCTCCAGTTCAGATGATCTAGAGACCGAATTTCATTTAGTTGTGTTGTTTACCTCTGATCAGTCTGAGGATGAGAATAGTCGCAAGTTCGATGATGTCTTGAACATCTTTTTGTAGTCCGACTATAGAGCATATTGAGATGGTGGATAACCAAATCGCAGACAAATCCACAACACAATACAAGTCCCCGTACATAGATGGATGAGGTATCAGCAGATCCAGAATCTACCTTACCAGAATTAAAGACTTCTCCACCAAATATGAAGTACGCCTTCCTTGCGGGTCCACATCGACAGTTTCCGGTCATTATCAGTTCATCTTTGACCGACGAACAATAATCTCGTTTGATGGAGGTTCTAGAAAGAAACCACAAGACTATTGGGTGGACTGTATCCGATCTCCGCAGGATTAGTCCTGCTTTGTGTTTGCATCATATATATCTCGATCATGACAGCAAACCCTCCAAAGACTTTCAGCATAGGCTGAATCCGGTTTTACGAGAAGTTGTCAAGAAAGAGATTACAAAATGATGCGATGCAGGCTTCATTTATCCCATCTCCAACTCTGAATGGGTTAGCCCATTACATGTTGTCCCAAAGAAGTCAGGAATTCAGATGGTTAAGAATGAGAGTGGAGAGGAGATTCCAAATAGAGCAACCACGTCGTGGCGGGTGTGCATTGATTACAGAAAATTGAACGCCGCGACAAAGAAGGACCACTTCCCTTTGCCTTTTATAGACCAGGTCATAGAACGGTTGGCAAAGAAGGAGTACTTCTGTTTCCTTGACGGTTACTCCAGATACAACCAGGTATCAATTGCTCCTGAAGACCAGGAGAAAACCACCTTCACATGTCTGTTCGGCACGTATGGCTTTATACGGATGCCCTTTGGATTGTGCAACACTCCTGCTACTTTCCAGAGGTGTATGCTTGCTATTTTTGCGGACATGGTCGGTAATTTTCTAGAGGTTTTTATGGATGATTTTTCAGTCTATGGTGAGTTCTTTGACGATTTTTTAGCGCACCTAGACCAGGTTCTACAAAAGTGTTGTGAGGTAGATCTCATTATGTCCTGGGAAAAGAGCCGATTTATGGTTACACACGGGATCGTGTTGGGGCACGTCATCTCCCAGTGAGGCATGGAGGTTGACCCTGCCAAGGTGGATGTCATCAAGCGACTCGAACCATTATCAACATCAAATAGTTACGGTCATTTCTCGGGCATGTCGGCTTTTACCGACGGTTTATCCAAAACTTCTCCAAGATCGCCAGGCCCGTTAACTGAATTATTAGGCAAAGACATCGAGTTCTTGTTAAATGATAAATGTCTTAATGCCTTCCTCACATTGAAAGAAAAGATTATCAGTGCTCCTGTCCTACAACTACCCGATTGGTCTCTACCCTTCGAGATCATGACGGATGCTTTAGATTTTGCGGTCGGGGCTGTACTAGGACAGAGGAGGAATGGACTTCTCATCGCTATCCACTATGCCGGCAAAACATTAGATGATGCTCAACGCAATTACACAGTGACAGAAAAGGAAATGTTGGCAGTGGTATTCGCTCTAGATAAATTCCGATCCTATCTTCTTGGCTCGAAAATCACAATCTACACAGATCACTCAGCTATCTGGTTTCTGATGTTAAAGAAGGATGCTAAGGCATGCCTTCTTAGATGGATTCTATTACTTCAGGAATTCGATTTCGACATTAAAGATAAACCAGGGGTAAAGAATGTGGTAGCTGATTGCCTCTCCCAATTACAGACAGATCAGCCTTCAGATGAGTACACGCAAGAGATTGCAGAGAGATTTCTTGACGAGAGCATCTTTGCAGTTACCGAACTTCCATGGTATGCCGATATAGTTAATTTTCTGGTCACACAGAAAAGTCCTCAAGGTTGGCCAAAGAATCGAGTTGATAAACTAGTTTCTGAGGCACGATACTACCACTAGGAGGATCCGATTCTTTTTCATGAAGGACCGGATTGTCTTTACAAGCGTTGTATTCCTCAGGAGGAATATAATAGTGTCCTCACTTTGTGTCAATATTTAGAGGCAGGGGGACATCACTCAGGGAAGAGAATAGCGCAGAAGGTACTTCAGAGCGGATTATGGTGGCCGACTCTTACTAGAGATGCCTCCACATTTGTGAAGAGTTGCCTAGATTGTCAGAAAGTAGTAGGGACATTCAGTGCTAGAGATGCAATGCCGATGCTACCCGTTATTATTTGCGAGATCTTTGACGCATGGGGCATAGATTTCATGGGATCTTTCCCTTCTAGCAGCGGCTTTGAGTACATTCTTCTCGCTGTAGACTATGTTAGTAGATGGGTGGAGGCTATACCCGCACGAACCGCAAACAGTAAGATAGTTTACAAGTGCCTAAGGGAACACATTATTTCACGGTTCGGGATTCCACATATTCTTATTACAGATGGGGGTAGCCATTTCCATTGATAAGGAGGTGAAAAAGCTATTGAAGCAATATGGCATTGATCACAGAGTAGCTTCTCCTTACCACCCACAGATGAACGGCATGGCTGAAGTTTCAAATAGGGAGGTGAAATCAATTCTCTAGAAATTAGTACGACCGGATAGGAAGAACTGGTCACAACTTCTAGATCAAGTTCTTTGGGCATATCGTACTGCATACAAAACTCCCATAGGTACTTCACCAATTATATTGGTTTATGGAAAGCCGTGCCATTTGCCCGTAGAGATCATGCACAAATCTGAATGGCTATTCAAGAAATTTTACTGGATACACAGAAGCAGGAGCTAAGAGAAAAATAGATTTGAATGAGCTTGTAGAGATTCGAAATCAAGCATACGAGAACACGCTCATTTATAAGGACAAAGTGAAGAAATGGCACGACAGACATATTTGGCACAAGATCTTTGTCCCCTGGGCAGAAAGTCTGGTTGTTCAATGCGAGATTGAGAATTTTTCCTGGCAAATTAAAAAGCAAGTGGGATGGACCTTACATAGTCAGAACGGTGCACGATAATGGAAGTATAGCAATATAAGATGTATCACCTGGTGTAGAGCCATTCGTGGTTAACGGGCAGATGCTGAAGCACTTCGTCGAGACTACTAATCATCTGGCCTGTATTGAAGTGATCTATTTTGTACAGGATTTATGATCATTCTTTCACTTCATCTCATCCTATACAAATTTCTTTTGAGCCATTCGATTTCTGGAGATCCGCAACACTTGTATATTCTTCGTAGACCACAATCGTCCCCATTTTTGCTCGTCTTCTATGCTTAGGATACTGGATCCTAAATATAGGGGGGACCCGATTGTTCGCTGATTCACGTTTTATATTTTGTTCTGATTCTTTTGTATATCCTTTCTTTTTCACAAATCACCGGTCTCTGATTTTTGGCTACACTTTTCTATACTTAGGATGCCTTATCCTAAGTATAGGGGGGACCGAGTGATTTCGATGTTTTCATTTTCTTTATTACTTTTGTGCCTTCATTGTATATTATTTTTACTCAGTCACCTCATTTTTGTTCTTCCATATACTTACGATGACTTGGTCGTAAGTATAGGGGTTGACTGACTTGTACTCTCTATTCTTTTTCACCCACTTTTACTTAGCACGAATTATGTCATTCTTTTTCTCTTTTGACACTATGAGGACATAGCACAAGCTAAGTATAGGGGGGTGCATATATATTGTATATATACTTTTTTCTGTAACTCGTACTTTTATGTATTTTCTATATCTATAAAATCCATAAAAAGTGGGTAAGGGTTAATTTAAAATCCATTTATATATTTATTTATTACTTATAAAATCCTTGTAAATAAGTAAAATATGTCTAAAACTTGTTTCTAAAATTTGTATTTAAAATTGTATAATACTTATTTAAAATCCTATTTATTAAAACATGTGTAAAAATCATTTAATCCTTGTAAAATCCTTTGTAGATAAAATCCGTAAAATACATTAGATATTTAACTCAAATAAAATATATCTTGTAAAATTCATGTAAAAAAACTTGTTTATAAAAATCAGGAAATCCATAAAAAATCACAAAGTCCTAAAAGTCATAAAAATGGCAAAAGCCTTAAAATTCATAACAATGAGTAAAATTAAGAAAATATACTTCACAAAACCATGGTTGCATTTGCGTTCACATTTTTCAGAATAAGTTTGATTTCTGGAACTAAGGATTGAGTCTAGTCTAAAGGATGGAGCTTAATTACGGCCTTTAACTTTTGTTGTAAGGAGCCTAGTTAGGATTTGGAATTTAGACTCTTCTGGTTTGTGACTTAAAATCTTTGGGTTCCATAAGACCATATTCGGGAAATCATGTCATATGTGCTTAAGTAGACCATTTGGTGTCATCCGTACAACACTACACTAGTGAACCAATCTTGAACACATGCACTCTGCACTTAGCTCGACTCGCATGGAGTTACGAAGGGCAGTACATCTTGGTAGTGCGTTCCTATCCTTATCTTTGCGGCATTGACGTCTAAAGATGGGAGAGATTGGGGTTGCGATAGTTGCTTTGGATGAGGGAAGGATCTGCTAACACAATTTTTCTAAGACCTCAAAAAAAGGACGGAATAAAAAGATGCTATATCCGTCGAGGCACAAAAAGATGAATGCAGTTCAAGCAAATTACAAAGTCAAATCAAAGAAGAAGCCACCAAATACGACCACAATGGTTCAAGCTTCCACCAAAAATGCCTGCACATCTTAGTGGAGACTCAGCTACACCGGTTGAGCTTCACAAGGAGATGCGTCTACACTGGTCGCACTCCACTTCTTTTCTCATTCTTCTACTTTCTCTCTATACTCGATTGTGGACATAGCACGAATTGACCTCAGAAGGGAATACCTCCCTCCCCGAAGAAAGAGTAGCGGGATGAGGAAGCAATAGAAGTGTATAGCTGGGATGGACGGTTTCTTCGTCTCTCTAAGCAGGAAGAGCTAAATCAATTCACACACTGTGCAGATTGACTTCAAGGAAGATAGAGTTTGCGATATGAATAAATGAGTCTGAAATAGATGATGAAGTGATCTTGAATAAGGATTTGTGGAACTTGAGGAATGTTGAGGATAAAATCCTAATCCTAGTTAAGGTTCCGACAAAATGATTGTTTCAGGCCCGATCGAGCTCTGTCCTTTGTCTGTTCTCATGAATTGGTTTAGGAAAACAAATTCATTCTAACTTTCTTTCTTTTTCACTTACTTTTTCAAATAAGTGTTTGCTAAGGGACTAGCAAAATTAAGTATAGGGGGTTGATGAATCCATGATTCATTAACTTTTCTGTCGCATTTTATCTTAAAACCCTTAACAAATGCATGTAAATCATTAATTCCCATCTTTTCTAAAAAAACTTCATTCATGAATATATATTCAATTTTAAGCATAAAAATCATGTAAATAATTAAAGAACAAAGAAAAAGAAAAGGAGGTGGATTGGAAAATATGTATATATGTACAAGATAACTTATAAATATAAATATAACTGCAAGATATATTTATAACCTAACTCCCGAGACCAAGTCAGCATGGATTGGTCGACAAACCAATAAGTAGGGGGAGATAAGGAAAGGAAACCCTAAAAATAAATTAAGACACACCTCATGTACCTTTCCACTATTTAACAAATAAATACAAAACTTCAATGATTATTAATAAATTCATATGTACATATTTTTCACCAAACTCTTTTCCTAATTATTTCAAAAAATGTATATTAAAATATAAAAATAAGATAAAAAAATATTACCCTGTATATATGCTAACAAATCTAGTTTTTAAATTGTTAAAATCTCAACTTCCGAACATCATAACTTCTTCATACGAACTCCAATTTCACTCTACTCACCTTTAAAGTTCATAAAATAATATTCTCTAATTAATAAAGGTAGTTTCATCGAATTCAGAGTCCGTTTGCAAAAAGTCGATTTTGGGACCAAATGACAATGGGGTTTCTGGGCTATTTATTTTATGTAGAACACATTATTTATAGTTTTATTAGCTTTATAATTTCTAATTTTTTTCATGATATTGTAATTTAACCTTGATTTATTTCATATTTTTTGGAGCTTATTGATTATTTTAATAAAATCAAAAACCCTAAATTTATAGGTAAAAATGAACTGGATAACTTATATCTATATTTATTAATATATGTAAATTAATTTATTAAAATCCCTAAAAATTCACACAATCCTTACTTATTGTTCTAATAATTAAAAAAATATAAATTTAATTTTATTTGTTTATTTATTAAATTAAAAATTCAAAACCTATTTATCTATACATATTTACTAATATAATATTTATAATTCGAATAATATTTATTATTTATAAAACGTAATTATTCTAAAATTTAGATAATTTAATTATTTACATTTCTTGTTTTATACCTATTTAAGATAACATTATTTACTATTTAATATTGAATTTATAAAGAATTTAACTCATCTAGCCAACCAGGTGCTGATACTTGTCGGCACCTGGTTCATCTTCCTCATGAAGACAGTACGCCAATCTGTTCTGACCAACCATATTATACCAATTACCCCACGCATTTCATAACTCATCTAGGTAACCTGAACCCTTGGATCAATCCTCCTAACTACCAGGATTCTCGCCAACCAATGGATCTAGCTTGAAGCCCACGAAATCTCCTTATATAAACCTTCAAAGTTGGCTCATCCAAACTAACTCTCCTTCAACCACCCAAAGCTCAAACTGCCAGTGGCCGACTCCCATCTCCTCCACCTCGCTCCACATCACTCCGGTGGTGACAGCACCAGAAGGCTACCCCGCATGGAAGAGGGATCGTCGGGAAGAAGTTCCAAGTCGAAGCTCCGCCTTGCTGCGTCGCCAAGCGTGCGTACAACTCCGGTGAAGATCGGCCGTCGCAACAGCTACCAGAGGTAAATACACCTCTCTGTCCCAGATCTACTCCTCTACCTCTATCGAATTTTATCTCGATTCTCGTGCCGCGATTAGCGCGGCTAATCACACCATTAGCTAGCCTAATCAGCCATCTAAAACGCACAATCAAATCTTTCTTCTCCTTTGTTTCACGTTTGAATCAAATCACAATTTTATCTTGTGGTTACTCACGCCCACTAGCATTTATTCTAGAAACCACTTTTCGATCTTGCAAAACCATAAACATTCGGCCTATTCCTTGTGAATCGAGCACATATACTTGTTCTTTGCAGATCTATCTTGCATCAGGAGAGAATTCAAGTCAGTTGGAGTCTTCTTCATCAAGAAAATCATCTTCAAAGAAGCAACAACAACCTGGAAACCAGCTCCAGCTCAACGAGACCGCCACCTTCATCGAGCTTCCACCGTCGCACTCGGAGCCATCTCCGCCTGACGTCCATCGCGGGCGAGCTCGAGGGTTAGAGGAGCTAACCCTCTGGCCCCGCTGGAGATCCCAGTTCGTCGTCAATTGTCGACGAAAAGTCGGCAAAGAAGCATCTTTCGTCAGCTGCCCAACCGCCCAAGAACAGTTGAAGACACGTGGGCTACAGGCTTGCGACGCGTGTCATCATCTGACGGCTACGATTGCGCTTCATGATATAATCTCAGCCGTCCATCTGAACCGGTAGAACTTTTGCATAAAGAGCCTATAAGACCTTCCAGATATTCCAAAGCGCTCCAAAGTTTTCTAGAATTACATTTAGGTCCTTGCGTAGGGACCTAAATGCAAACATTCTTATTTTTCTTTCAGAACAGTCCCTGCTGAGGACCTTTTTGCAATAATTTCTGTTTCTTTTTATTGCACTTATACCCTGTCCTGTAGGGGAGTTTTGTACCTATTTTGGCACATTTTTTCGTAGTTCTTTTTAGTAGTTACACAACTACCCCAGCAAGTTTTTCATTAATTTTTCGTGTATTTTGGTCGTGTTTTTGACCGTGTTTTGATTCGTTGCAAATCGTCTCCGTTTTGATTTGTTTTCGTGTGACCTTCGAGCCCGTTGCTCGACCGTTTCACCTACTATATAATATCATCTATATCTCTTCTATATTCCATCTATTATATAGTAAAGAAATTGTGTGAAAAATACCACTTTGAAAAATAAATAAAAATTGGAAAAGAATAACATCAAATAAAAAAATTAAAAACTAAAAAATCCCATAAAAATTGTAGTGTTTCCTTGACCTCTTTATGAAGATATAAAATAATCACAAAAGATTTTTTTTCTTTTAATAAAAATCAAAGTAGCCTATTATGCCTCCTTGTGTTCGACCCAGGAACACTTTCCTTGTTAAATAATTAGTGTAAGATTTTTTTTCCTAATACCGATTTTTGTTTGATCGACTGGTATCCTTTTGTGGCTTTTCTACACCAACAACCTCTTCTTCTAAAAATCCGTAAACTGATTTTTCGTCGCATCAACTACTAGAGAGATCCTCACTGGGGAACGACTAACCCAAGATAGTTGTCTAAAAAAGAGTTTGGGCGTGGTTCTATTCTATTGTACGGGTCACTCTCTCGGCTACATACAAACCAAACAATGAGGGGTTACTCTCCCCAAAACAATGAATTTTCCTTATGTTTATTTTAGGGTTTGAGTTTTCTTTAGTAGTCCCATATTTTAGGTAGTTGTCACTTGGTAAAATATTTTCAAAGGATCGCCTACCAAGTGTCCAATTTCCTTTTTAACTTATGTGAGTGAAAAACAAGGAAGGAGATCGAAAATGCAAATGCACGATTAAACATAATGATGCATGTAGGGTTTAGAGATGCGTACCTTGTCGCCAGCACTCTACATGCAAGTGATCTGCACAGAATTGAAATACAGAAAAAATAAACTAACCTATATGCAAATGCAAGCGAACCATCCTAACAATAGCTTCTATTAATGGGCAAGAACAAGTTAATTTGACTAAGTCCAATTGCATTCTATTCTATAGGTACAGAAATTCTTGTTTAAGGTATTTGGACCTAATTAATTACCAGGATCAAGCAAATTAATTAAAGCAATCAATAGGTATCTTACGAAATCTGTAGGAAACAACGAAAAATAAGGCGATGAAAACAAAACTGGTGAGGTCCCCCACGTGCACCGTCACTTGGCGAAATAGACCCACAACAAATGAATGTTCCTTTACAAGGGTTCAAATGCTAGAAAAGAAAATCTCTCTCTTTCTCTCTCTTGGTCTCCTTCAATTCTTCTTCTCCTCTTCTCATGCTATCCTACGACTCGGTGAAGAATCAAGCTGCTTCCGCTTCGCTTCGGTGCTTCGGCTCTCCTAGGGTCGCCTCCTTCGCTCCACGGGCCCTCGCAAGAAAAAGATAAGAGAATGTGTAAGAAACACAATTATCAAATATAAGTAGAAAAAAAAGAAATGAAACAATGCATACGAACAATGGAGTGAATGTGGAAAAATATACACAAATATATACAACCAAGAATAGCAGGTCAAAAGAGAAACCTAACTACCTTCGTCGTGCCTCCCCGACAATGGCCCCATTTTGTTGCTACGCTTTTCTGGGGTTTTAATTATTTGAATTATGAACAAGTCATTGCAACCTAATCAAGCGTTAGCAGACAAACAAATTTTATTTTCTTCTCTCGCTGCAAAATGATTACAAAGAATAATGTGGAGCAATAGAAATGTTTTTGCAACTTATTTATCTATATAGCAGACATGATCGAACTCAGGGAGGCTACAACTCCCGAGGGTTATTCAAAACATCGACGAAAAATCAGATAAGAGAAAAAGCAGGAATCTCAAAGGCAAACTATCCTTGATTTTTTTGGAATTTTTCTCTTTTTAAATTAATTAATATTTTTTATTTTCTGATTTTCAAATTTTTAGTGATTTTAATTTTGCATTTTTTAATTTCAAATAAAGAATGATATGGACAAGATAAGAACCACGCACACCAAACTCTGTTTGTATTTTTTAATTATATCAAAAATGCTCAGAAAAATCCAAAGAAAATATTTTTGGGTTTTAAAGACTTTGAAATATTTTTGAAAATTTTTGTAGAATTTTCAGATGTTTTTGTATTTTTTTTAAAATCAAACAATGGCAAAAATAAGAAATAGTGCATAGCCTGGAGTAATTTACAACTTAAAAATATTTTAATTGCCCAAAACTCCTGATGATTATTTTTATGATGAGATATATTCAAATACCTAAAGGGAACTAAAATCGTGATTTTTGGAATTTTTGTGGAATTTTCTGTGATTTTTATAATTTTTTTGATGTTTTTTATTTTTTTGAGGTTTGAAAAGAATTAATGCGTGGAATTTGGGAAGAAATAAAAGATAATGAAATAAAACTATTTTTTTTGGAAATTTTGGAGAAATATTCGAATTTTTATGAATTTTTAACTTTCAGAATGAGAAAAAAGACACTATTTTTTATTTTTAATAATAAGAAATAATGACAAAATGCGATGAAAAGTTTATGCAAGAAAGATCAACACATCAGGATCATAACATGATTTTTTTGGAGATTTATTGACCAACAAAAATATTTATTTTAATGTAGAGAACATGCAAGATAATTAGTCTGGAAATGAAGGACTGGAATGTAAATACTTAATGTTTTCGAATTAAATAAATAACAGAAATAAACAGAGGTTGTGAAGTGCAATTTACTTAAGAATAACATGCAAACCACTTGAATTGGAGCTGGAGGGGGGATTGTGTGCAGTTTTGGAAACCTCTAGGGGTGACTTTGCAAATTTTCGAATTTTTTATTTTAAAAATTCCACCCACCTAGGGTTTTCTGTGTTGTTCTCTTTCGTTTCAAGATCACAAAGCACCAAAGGGGAACAAAGGGAGCCCCCGCCACCTTCGTTCTTATTCTTGCCAAGGGGTAGTGATCCGACGCCTCTTCTTGTATATCGGCGGTCGAAGCGTGGGGGCGAGGCCGTAGATGTCGAGCCTCAGGTGATTGACAGACTGAGAAGAGGAGGACTATGGTGATTGAGCTGAGCTTCACAATCAGATCTAATGGTCAGCATAGGGGGATGATGTCGGCGCGCGCTCCCGGCGGTGCTGCGTTCGCCAGACGTGACGACTCCTTCACGTAGGTAACAGGAGCGGCAGGCTGATGGTGGAGCTTCTGCAGTGGCTAGTCGGTCTGCTATTGGACCTCACGAGGCGGAACATGCCCCTATGAATGAGAAGGTGGTCATGCGATGGCCAAGATGCCGGGCGTGGCTCGCTCTAGATGGTGAAGATGGAGCTGCACGAGGGGTGGGCTTCTCCAGGTGTTGGATCGACGGTGCATGCGTCGGGGAAGGGCAACGTGAGTGGCGTAGGCTGGTCGACGGTGGAGATGGACGTAGGCAGAGGACGCCGCTCCAGGTGACGACGGATCAGGATAGGTGGCAACCCTGCTCTGCGACGGGCGGTGGGCCGATGGTGGTGATGCGGCTCCCAGGCAGAGGCGCTAACATTCACACCAATGAAATGTTTTTTTAAAAGAAATTGTAAATACATAAATAATAAATAAGTAATTTTTTTTAAATTTTATTTTTTTGAACTAAACAGAAATGGCAAATTTTTTGTTTTTATTTATTTAGTTTTTTGTATTATTTTAATTTTAACCTGCAAAACAAATGTTAAAAGAAAACACATTTATTATTTTTTTATTATTTTTATTGATAGACAAATTAGGACGTGACCACGACGACTTGATCTCAAAATCAAAGCGGAATGTGTGAGCGAGGATCCGACGAAAAATGAGGAATGGGTTCGAGTCTTCGGCCACAGTGTATGGCCAGAGTTGAGAGATCGTGGGAGGTAGAAAAGAATGCGATTAGATCGAGATGTGAAATGAAAAATCGAGTCGGTGGCGGATCAATTCATGATGGATTCTATTAACTAGATAAAAAAATGAGGATGAAATAAATATACGAGAAAAATAAAACTAAGGTTAATCTAGATGAAAAATAAGAAGAAAATATGGATCTCACCTTAGGAGCTGAAAAGACGTTGATCACCTCGATGACGGTTGAGTCGCTGTCACCGGACGGCTCGGAGGCTAGGCACCAATCTACGATAAGAAGACTCTCGAAGATCAGACTCCTCTTACCAAGGATTGATCAAGTTGGAATGAGGGAGAAGGAGCCATATAAATAGAAAAGATAATGGAGTTTGATTTTTTTTGAAATTTTGAATGAAGATAAGAGATAAGAGAGAAAAACAAATGAGATAAAGATAAAGAGAGATATTAGTGTTAAAAATATTTACAAAAATTAACTAATTTTTTCGTATTTTCTTCACTTTATTTATTTGAAAAACAATTGTTAATTTTTTATTTTTTGTGGTAGTTAGTTAAGAAAATTAACTAAATACATATGCTATATATATGACATTATATACATGGGTAAATAAGCAAATTAGTTTTTTGTTTTAAAATTTTTGTTCTTTTTTTATTTTAAATAATTAGTAAAATATTTACAATTATATACAAATACAATATGTACAAAATACATGGGAAAATTGCACAAACCACCCTAGAAAATCAAATTTTCACCCATAACTCCAAAAATTATGAAATCAAAACAAATTTTAAGATAATTTAATTTAGAATACAACGGAAGTGAGTTTGGTTCAATTTGATCTTCATATGGAGCCGGAATTGGTCTTTCAATTACCGCTTAGTGGCTTTTTCTAAGTGTGGTTGCTTTTATTCTGTATGTGATTTGATTGTGCAATTATTTTTATTAATTAGGAAACATTTTTATTTACAGCTTTTGTTTTGAAAATTATTTTGTTTGAGGTCAATTTATGTACAAATAAAATAGTGTAGTATACAAATATACATAGCACGCATTTTTTTGGATTTTCTGATTAAGGACCCAATCGCCCCCTACTTTATTCCTGGTCAATCAGGTCAAGTCTTGACCTTCTCTCGGGGTTCGGGTCAGCCTGTATCTATTACAAATATACAGTCTTCTTTTCTTTATTTTTCCTTCCTTTCTTTCTTTATTTATTTAAGGTTAAACTAATATACAAATATACAATATTTATACACAGATGCAAGTTAGTAAGAATATGGAGTTAGTATTATATATAGGTGATTTATTAGAGATTTTAAGCTAAAATAAATGAAGAAAGATGACGAATCGTAGATTCATCAGTGAGATCATGTCTTCGGTTCAGTAATGAACCAATACGATCCCTTTGAGATATCATATTTACTCATATGCCTTTCTATGCACACCAGCTTGCCGATGTATAGACCTTGAATAGGTCTTCAACCTATCAGTCTGCCAAATGTACATACTCAGACATATAATAACATATCTATCTCCGATCAGAGGATGCATGCCTATATCGTGATAGTATACGACATAGGTCTTAGTTATCTCGATATCGTTAAGTCAACTTTCACTTAACTTATCTAACACCTCTAAATCTCTATTCCTATGTAGAGGATCTGCATCAAGAGATCAGTCAGATATCAGCCTTCAGAGAAAGGATTTCCATCTCTTTTTTAAGGTGGAGACTCTCTTAACAATCATTTGATGGTGTTTGATGAGTCTTCAATCTAACTCTTTAGATATCATCCAAGCACTAGCCTCTATGATTCAACATTTGAATCAACAGTTGTATGATCATTAAAATAGACATGGTACATAACCCTAATAGTACTATGGGACTTATAATGCAAATTGGTTATTCTTTATTATAGATCATGGAATGATTTGCAATAACATTTATTGCAAAATGGCTCGATGTGGGCTTGCATGTCCAACAATCTCACACTAGCCCAAAGGGCCATTAATGGGCTAATCCTTTTAAACCCAAACTCAAGCTGTCATGACCCGTCACGCTAACCGGGACGTGCCGCGACAGAGATCTTTATTTCTTTGTCTCCTCAAAGTACACATGTGGCAAATCTCATCAAATACATCATCATTGTATTTAAAGTTCACTTTACAAAGAAGTGTCTTACACAAGTTCTATTACATCTCCTTACAAAACAACAGACAATACAAAAAAACAAAACGAGACCACCTCCTACTAGTGTATATACAGTCCTTTCTCCTTCCAGTCGTGATTCGGTTGATCTGTACATAATAATAATATAGAGGGATGAGTCTAAACACATTTATGAGCTTAGACCCAGTGAATGGATCTCAAGATTTTTACATATAGAGCCAAATATTGAAATAACTTGCATAGAATGCTTTAACATACTTGTATGTTAAATATGAGTATCATGCTAGAATTTATGATGAATGCTTTAAAATAACTTGAAAGAGAAATTATGATAGTAATAATATAAAAATATGCTAGTTTGCAATCAAACACTGAAATCACTTCAAAAGAAGTAAACTGAAACATAATTATCTCTATTAAGCTATTTGAATTAATCACCACTATGGCTAAGTTATCAGCTCATTAACGCTGAAACAAAGCTCAGTCAAACGTGCAGATGGTCCCAAAGACCAAAGACACCCTACATACAACCCAAATCCTATATGTATATAGAATGCAGACCCGAAGTCCTCTTGATACCATATCTAATGGTTTGCCATATCTAATGGCCGTTTCAGGTTCATATCTAATGACATCAACATATCTAATGGCTAGTTCATGAATTCTATAAAATAGCTACTGTGGTGCTTATTTTTTTGATTTTGATTCTTTTCTTGCCACTAATAATCCGTATTAGCTAACTCATGCTCATAATAGCAAATTCATGAACTGAAAAAATGGGATTTTTACACTCATAACCCTGAGTAATTTTGCAATTACAATCATAACCCTGCATAATAGCGAATTACACGAGAAACCCTCGATAGTCACTCCGTCTCACACTCATGACCCTTGTAAATTTTCCCCTTAGCCCAATCATATCATTGAGTTAAACCCTTAGTCAATCCAACGGCTGCTAAAAAATGTAAAAAAAATAAAAAAATCTTCATCCTTCATCTACTTACAGCGTAGCGACCCCCTCCCCTTCTTCCTCCGCTGTCCCTCCACTTGTAGCCACCCCCTCTACCACCTCTCCGCCCACAGCCACACCCTCCTCCCCTCCGCCGACAGGCACCCCCTCACCTCTCTGCCACTTGTAAGGCCCCCAAGACTTGCCCTTCTCCTCCTCACCGTCCCGTATGCATCCTCGAACTCTAGCCTTCCTGTGATCCCCCTCCTTCCCAATCCTCGACAGGAACCCTGTGCGAGTTTGCGAGCTCTTTCTTCTTCAAGCCTCAACAATCCCAAGAGCCACACGCCTGCCTCCCCAAGCTCCCGAAGCCTTGATGACCCCAGGAGCCCTGCATGCCCCATCTTCCCCAAGCCCCCTTCTCCTGAAGCCCTGATGACCCCAGGAGCTCCGCACACCCCCTTCTCTCGAAACTCCATTCTCCTGAAGTTTTGATGACCCTCCCGAAGCCCTGATGACCCCAGGAGCCTCGCGCGCCCCCTTCTCTCGAAGCCTCCTTCTCCCGAAGTCCATGACCCCTTCTCCTGAAGACCTGATGACCCCAGGAGCCCCGTACACCCCATCTTCCCCCAAGACTCAAGGACATCAGGAGCCATCCTCCTACCTCCCCAAGCTCTATGACCCTAGAAGCCACCCCCCACCCCCGGTGTGCCTGCAAGCCCCCTCCTCCCAATCCTCGACTACCCTAGGAGCCCCACACGAGTTTGTGAGCTCCCTCTCCCCCAAGCCTCGATGATCCCAGGGTCCACCCGCCTACCAGAGTGGTCGATGGGGGTTCGAAGGTCGACGGAGGGCCGGGGGTATTGATTGCAGAGGTGCGGGCTAGCGGGAGGAGGGTTTGGAAACTTGCAGAGGCTGATGACAATCCGGGTGGGGGGGGCTTGCAAGGTCGACGGTGACCACAGGAGGGGGGCTGGGGTGGGGAACTTGTAGAGGTTGACGACAATTGCATGAGGGGGGCTTGCAGAGGTGAGGAGGTGGGTCCCGGAGGTCGAAGACCACCAGCTCCTCCAAAGTGGTGGAGAGAGAACACGATGGCATGATTTGCAAATAAGAATAAGAATCAGTGGTAACCTTGTCTTTTTCTAACAGAAACCGTCAAGTATAATAGACATCTCAAATGGAACATAACACATGGTTATGTCATGCAAGAGTTAAGCATTACTCGAGGTTTCTCATGTAATTCACGATTATGGAGGGTTATGAATGTTATTACAAAATTACTCAAGGTTATGGGTGTAAAAATCCCAAAAAAATCTGACAAAGCATGCATATTCTTGCAACTGGAAACTATTACAATCTTGAAAACCGATACATAATGCATAGTTACTGTCCAAAATATATTTCTTTATATAAAGCTAAAATCTGAATAGTGAAACTTATGCTTTGTGTTTCGAAAAGAATTATATGCTTGAAAACATGCTATCTAGATAAAACACTTGAAACAACATTTGAAATACTTTCTAAAAACCTGATTGCATATCTACTATATAATACTTGCAATTCATGCATAAACGCTTTAGAAAACATGATTTCATACTTGTTATGTAATACTTGTCAAAACCACGCATAAAAGCTAAAGATTATTGCTTAAAGTTGCACTTGAGAATCCCTCACTTGATCATTATCTAACTCGAGTAGAGATCACCTCCTTTAGTGAATATATCCTATATCTATCTCAAATTGAACTCTATCGCTTGATGGCAGATAGAACTTTGTTACGGCTTCTATCTGGATCTGGTAACCGGCAGAGCTTCATCGCAACTTTTACTGTGCTCCTCCAACACCCTTTACATCTCTTTGTCTCTGAGGTGGTGAGTGTGTGGTGTGTGGTCGAATGGGAAGGAATGAGGAGGTTTTGGGGTATATAGGCCTCCAACCCCCTTACATCCGTGACATGTGTCACCACTCAAGGGAGGCTATTGGACACATATCACCTATCTTTCCCGCATAAAGACACATGGTAATCCTTGCCATCCATGTACCATGACACATAGTTCTCATGCATGAGGGCACATGCCTTACTAGGACACATGTTATTCTTAAATGATGACACATGGTACTCTTGTGTATTGACACATGTCCTGTATGTATAACGACACATGTCCCATGATTTGCCCTCCATGTGTCCTTTTTTGCTAATGATACTTAATTATTGCTAATCACTATAATTTGTGTTAATCATGCTTAATTAGTCTTAATGACATGATTATGGTTTAATGAGCACAATTATGTGACACCCCAGGCCCTAGACCGGTCCTTTATTGGGGATTATTCGCCTATTCAACATGTTGGGCTTGGGCCGAACTAGAGCCCTCAATCACAACCCAAAATTCTTAAGCCCTAGTTCACTAGTAGTAGCTTCTACTATTTATAAGTTGCTACCACACTTCCAAATTACTAGATGTTGTACTATGTTTGACGTGCTACAAAATCAAGAGAACTTTTAAAAGTCATAACAATTCAAGATGGTCTCTGATTTACACGAAATAAGTTTCATTGTAATCGTTTCATCAAGGCGAATCTATTGATTGTGTCAAACGTAATGTGTGAATACTATAAATCCAATATTTCTTTGAAATAACACTTCTTAAATTTAGAGACATAATATATATAGTAAAATTCTACAAAACTCACAAACTACTTAAAACGCGCATTACAATTTCTCCCCTACTTGAAATAAATTTCATCCTCGAAATTGAAGTACCTTTGCTAGATTGAGAATAAGTGGGGATATTGAGATCTCATTTCTTCCTCTCATTCCCATGTGGCTTCTTCTCTTGCATGATTCCTCTATAATACCTTGACTAAGGGAATCCTCTGTACGAAGCTCTTGTACCTTATAATCTAAAATTTCTATAGGAACCTCCTTGTATGATATATCTTATTTCAATTGAATTTCTTGAGGTTGTATCACATGGGATGGATCTAGAATATACTTCCGAAGTGTGGAGACATGAAAGACATCATGTATCCTTGCTAGTTCAGATGGAAGTTGAAGGCGATAGGCCACACTTCCAATTCTCTCTGTGATCTCATAAGGGCCAATGTATCTGGGCTTAGTTTCCCTTTCTTCCCGAATCTGATTAGGCCTTTCCATGGAGATACTTTCAGAAACACATGGTCTTCCACTTGAAATTCTAAGCCTCTTCTTCATTTATCTGCATAACTTTTCTGTCTGCTTTGCGCTGCCTTCAAGCATCTCTTGATTTCCTCAACTTTTTCTATTGTACTTTGTATTAAATTCAGGTTGAACCAATTTTCGTTCTCCATCCTCACTCCAATAGACAAGTTTTCTACATGGTCTACCATATAAGTCTTCATAAGGTTCCATCCCAATACTAGCATGATAGATGTTATTGTATGCAAACTCTATAAGCAAGAGATGTTCATCCCAGCTTTCTTTAAAGATCAATGCACAAGCTCTAAGCATCTCTTCTAGAGTCTGGATGGTCCGTTCTGATTGGCCATCTGTTTGAGGATGAAAGGCTATATTAAATGCTAATTTTGTTCCCATAGATATATGTAAGCTTGGCCAACGCTTGGAAGTGAATCGTAGATCTCTATCGGATACAATTGACACAGGTGCCCCATGAAGGCTAACTATCTCATTAACAAAGATCTTTCCCAAACGGCATATATTGTATGCCATGTTAATGGCTAAGAAATGTGCAGATTTAGTTAATCTGTCTTTTATTACCAATATTGCATCATGGCCTCGACAGGTCCTTGGAAATCCCGTAACAAAATCCATAGTGATGTGTTCCCATTTCCATTCTGGTATAGGAAGTGGCTATAATGTACCCACAGGTCTTAAATGCTCCGATTTAGTCTGTTGGCATATACGACATCTAGAAACATATTCTGCAATCTCTTTCTTTATGCCAGACCACCAATAGTATGTCTTAAGTGTTCAATACATCTTAGTACTTCGTGGGTGCATAACTTACATGGAGTTATGTGCCTCTTCCAGAATCTCAGTCTTTATATTAAATTTCCTCGAAACACACAATCTTCCTTTAAATGACAAGACCCCTTAACCATCTATTGTATATCCTGCTTGATCACGTCCCTTAATCTTCTCAATTGTTCTAATACTTTCAGCATCATGGAATTGTGTTTCCTTAATTTTATCATATAATATGGGTCTCACTTGTAAGGATGCTAACAAGGCTCCACAATTATTTATGGTTAAACTTGCACGTAAACCTTTCAACTGTAAATACTCTACTCTTAAGTGAGATAGCTAACCCTTAGACTTTCGACTGAGGGCATCAACCGCGACATTGGATTTCCTCAGGTGATACTCTATGGAACAATCATAATCTTTGATTAGATCTAACCATCTTCTTTGCCTTAAATTCAACTTTTTCCGAGAGAAAATATATTTCAAACTCTTATGATCCGTAAAGATTTGATAAGTTTCACCATATATGTAGTGTCTCTAGATCTTTAAGGCAAACACTATAGCTTCTAATTCATGGTCATGAGTTGGGTAATTTAACTCATGTTGTTTTAGCTATCTAGAAGCATAAGAAATCACCTTATCATTCTGCATTAGGACGCATCCCAACCCTTGTCTTGAGGCATCACTATAGATTAAAAAATTACCTTGTCCTGAGGAAGGCTAAGGGTAGGTGATGCGGTAAGATGATTCTTGAGTTCCTTAAAATTCTTCTCACATTCTTCGTCCCAATCATACTTCACATCCTTCCTAGTTAATCTTGTCAATGGTGCTGCAATTCTAGAGAAGTTTTCAACAAATCTTCGATAATAACCGGCTAATCCAAGGAAACTTCAGATTTTTGATGCATTTATCGATAGTTCCCATCTAAGAACAGCTTCTATATTTGATGGATCTACCGTTATTACTTCTCCAAATATGACATGGCCTAGAAATGCAACCTTCTTGAACCAAAACTCACATTTGTTAAACTTTGCATATAATCAGTGTTCCTTCAAAGTTTGCATCACAATGCTCAAGCGTTCTCTATGTTCTTCCTCTACTTGAGAATATACTAGAATATCATCAATAAATATAATCACAAACTTATTCAGATATGGACGGAAAACCCTATTCATCAAGTCCATAAATGCAGCTGGGGCATTTGTCAATCCAAAAGGCATTACCAGGAATTCGTAATGTCCATAACGAGTTCGAAAAGCAGTCTTAGGAAAATCTTCGACTCTAATTTTTAGCTGATGATACTTTGATCTCAAATCTATATTTGAAAACACAGAAGCCTCTTACAACTGATCTATTCTTGGCAGAGGATAGTTATTGCGGACAGTCACTCTGTTAAGTCTTCTATAATCTATATAAAGTCTCATGGAACTATCTTCTTCTTGACAAAGAGAACAGGAGCACCCTAAGGAGACATACTAGATTGTATAAATCCCTTACCTATCAACTCCTGCAACTGGGTTTAGAGTTCTTTAAGTCCATCTGGGGTCATTCTGTAAGGAGCTAAGGCAATTGGATTGGTACCTGGAATGAGGTTAATAGTGAATTCAATTTCCCAATCAGGAGGGACTCCTGACAGTTCGTTTGGAAACACTTCTAGAAACTCCTTCACCATAGAGATATTTTCTCAATTGATTTCTTCTGTTTTTGTATTAAACACATAAGCAACATAAGAGGAACATCCCTTCCTTAATAACTTATGGGCTAAGAGACAGGAGATAAAATTGGTAGGATATATCCTTCTTTCTCCATAGAATGTAATTCGACATCACCTGTTTTTCTAAAGCAACATGTTTCTTATGACAGTCTAGAAGAGCATGATATGTACTTAAGTAATCTATTCCTATGATAGCATCGAATTCCCTTATCTCCATAGGAATCAGGTCTACTATCTTAACCAAACAATCTTGGAGGACATCCCTTATGATTTCTGGTTCTCCCTTAGGAAAAAAATTGCTAAAGCGTTCTTGAGAGTACTCGTTATGTTATAAGCATATATGGAGAATCTTTGTGAAATAAATGAATGGCTTGCACCAGAATCAATAAGAGTATGTGCACTTTTACCACAAATAATAGTGGTACCTGATACAACATCATATGCAGATATGGCCTCCTCTAAGGTCATAGGAAAAGCTTTTCCCTCTCTGGTATGATCTTTTCCGTGCATTGTCTTTATCTTGTTCTCTTGCATCGTGAGGATGACGTATAACGATATCACGATTTTCATTTTGTGCTGGTCTTCCCATAACCCTACGGCCTTGGACAAGTGTGGGACAATTCTGACGTATGTTGCCTATATCACCACATTGACAACACCCAGTGGTCCCCTTGCGGTAAATCCCCGGATGATACTTTCCACAGGTAATACATTGTGGATAAGAAAGTGTTCTGTTTTCAGAAGTCCCAACTGTAAATCTATTTGTTTGATTCTCTTGAACTCTACGGGCTGACATATTATATTGCCTTGAATTCCCAACTATTCTCGGTTCTTTGTTCACGGTTCCTCTCCATTGTGGTCTTTCCGTAAACCTTTTCTTCCCATGATCATTGCATTTCCTTCTTTCTATCACTACTCGTTCAGCCCTACGAGCAACCTCCACCAATTTTGCATAATAAGTAAATCCCATGGCTGAAACCATTTCCTTTAAGTCAATATGTATACCATATTCTAAACATCTACATTTTTCTTCCTCCGTTGCCACCAGAGAAGCAGTAAACTTTGAAAGTTTTGTGAATTTCTTCTCATATTCATCAAATAATTTTCTCTGAGTAAGGAATAGGAACTCCTTACGTCTCTCCTCCTGATATACCCTTGGGTAATATTTTTCATTGAACTCTTTCTCAAAGATCTCCCATGTAATGTGGGATGGGTTTGGATATTTCATTTCATCGATGTCTACCAATCATCCGCGTTATCTTTTAGTAGAAATATTGTATATTTCAACTTCTGTTCATCCGTACAATCCATTAGACAAAATATTTTCTCCATATGCTTGAACCATTCCCTAGCTTTCTTTGGATCAGTGTCTCCAACAAATGGTTCTGCTCCCAACTTCTTTACTTGTTCAAATGGCAACTGGTGCTCAAATTCACGTCTTTTAACGGATTGTGCAGCCATGCCTCCTAGTGTTTGAGCCATCAAGGTCAACGTGTCATACACGTTGTTTTTATTGTTGTTATCATTCTCTTGACAAGGGCATTGGATGGTCGCATGTGGCTGCTCTGCTGCCATTGATTCCTATAAAAAAACCTCAATTAGATCCTTCATCAACATAAATCCTCCAATAACAATTTCAATTATCCTCACGACTACAACTTCAATTTTCTTCTAAGTTCAAATCAAATTATGATAACTAAATTATCTTCCAAAATTAATAGATCAACTCTTAATATTATTCTTGCTTAATATCCATAACCTTTGCTCCGATACCACAAGTTATCATGACCTATCTTGCTAATCGAGACGTGCCGTGACAGAGATCTTTCTTTCTTTATCTCCTCAAAGTACACATGTCGCAAATCTCATCAAATGCATCGTCATTGTATTTAAAGTTTACTTTATAAAGAAGTGTATTATACAAGTTCTATTACATCTCCTTACAAAACAATATACAGTACAAGAAAAAAAACAAAACGAGACCACCTCCTACTAGTGTATATACAGTCCTTCCTCCTTCTGGTCGTGATTCGGTTGATCTGTACATAATAATACTATAGAAGGATGAGTCTAAACCCATTTATGAACTTAGACCCAGTGAATGGATCTCAAGCTTTTTACATATATAGCCAAATGTTGAAATAACTTGCATAGAATGCTTTAACATACTTGTAAGTTAAATATGAGTATTATGTCGGAATTTATGATGAATGCTTTAAAATAACTTGAAAGAGACTTTATGATAGTAATAATATAAAAACATGTTAGTTTGCAATCAAACACTGAAATCACTTCAAAAACAATAAACTGAAACATAATTATCACTATTAAGATATTTGCATTAATCACCAGTGTTTCTAAGTTATCGGCTCATCAATGCTGAAACAAAGCTGAGTCATACGCGTAGACGGTCCCAAAGACCAAAGACACCGTGCATACAACCCAAAGCCTATATGTATACAGAATGTGGGCCAAAAGTTCTCTTGATACCATATCTAATGGTTTGCCATATCTAATGGCTTTTTCAGGGTCATTTCTAATAACATCACCATATCTAATCGCTAGTTCTTGATTTCTATAAAATAGCTGCAGTGGTGCTTATTTTTTTGAGTCTAATTCTTTTCTTGCCACTAATAATCCGTATTATCTAACTCATGCTCATAATAGCTAATTCGTGAACTGAAAAAAATCTGACATAGCATGGATATTCTTGCAACTGGAAACTACTAAGAGCTTGAAAATCGATACATATTGCATAGTAACTGTACAAAACATATTTCTTTATATAAAGCTCAAATCTGAGTAGTGAAACTTATGCTTTGTGTTCTGAAAAGTGTTATATGCTTGAAAACATGCTATCTAGATAAAACACTTGAAACGATGTTTTTAATACTTTCTAAAAACCCGATTGCATATCTATTATATAATACTTGCAATTCATATGTAAAATATTTAGAAAACACGATTGCATACTTGTGTGTAATACTTGTCAAAACCATGCATAAAAGCTAAAGATTATTGCTTAAAGTAGCACTTGAGAATCACTCACCTGATCGCTATCTAACTCGAGTCGGGATCGCCTCCGTTAGTGAATACCTCATATATCCGTCTCAGATTGAACTCTACCACTTGATGGTTGATAGAACTTTGTTACAGCTTCTATCATGCTCCTGGTAACCGACAGAGTTTCGTCGCAACTTATATTGTGCTCCTCCAACACCCTCTACGTCTCTTTGGCTCTGAGGTGGTGAGTGTGCGGTGTGGGGTTGAATGGGTAGGAATGATGATGTTTTGGGGTATATATAGGCCTCCATCCCCTTTACATCTGTGACATGTGTCACTACTCAAGGGAGGCTCTTAGACACATTACACCTCTCTTTCCCGCATAAAGACACATGGTAATACTTGCCATCCATGTACCATGACACATAGTTCTCATGCATGAGGGCACATGCCTTACTAGGTGATGGCGTCAGTACCACCCTCTTCATCTAAAGAAACGATAGCCACAGTACCGTCAGCTGGATCAACGTCCTTGGTGGCTTCAGTACCAGGATCGAACACAAGGAGCACAGAAATATGCGAAGTAGTCGGAAATCAGATAACTAAAAATATATCTTTATGGTTTTTAATTTGCAAATTTTTGTATATTTTCAAAATGAGAAAAAAATAAAAAGAACAAGGTAAAAATAAGCTTTAACAATTTTTATTAAGACTAAAAATACTCAAAAATTAGAAATAAAATTTTTTTTATGTTTTTCAAATATTCAGATATTTTTGGTAATTTTATGGGGGTTTTCCAATTTTTATATGATTTTATAAAAATCGAATAAGAGCAAAACAATGAACCAGTGCACAGCCAAGACAATATTGCAAGTTAAAAATACCTAAAATACCCTAATGCCTTAGGGTGTAATTTTATGAAAAATAAATAAAAATATCTAACTACAACAACTAGAAGCCTTTTTTTTATTGTAGTCTATATCTGAATCCAGGAGACCTGAATCAGAATCACAAGATATATATTCCGCCTCGTTATCCTGAACACGATCATCAACCTCGAAAGTGTCCTCATCTAAGAGTGTCCTCTCTGAACTCTCCTTTGGTGGGAACTGCAAATTTACGGCATCTGAAGGTGAGAAAAGGGCTCGTGAAATGGGATCGGACCAAGCGGCTTCCTGATCAGTGATCACAAAGTCTTACTCCTGGTGGACGTCTCGCTCTGCCTTTGTCGTCTGCTCTGCATCGCTGAACTGCTCTGAGCAAGCTTAGTCTTGCACTTTGGTCACATCGATCGTCTCTATTTGTATACTCTCTCCCTCGACGTGAAAGTATACCTTCCCGCTATCATGGTCGGACACCTCCTTGGTTGTGGCCAAGAATGGACGTCCTAGAATGATGGGAGTATCGATCATAGATTCAGGGATCTCCATGTCCAACACAACGAAGTCAACGGGAATTTCAGGCCCAGAATTGTGACGACCACGTCTTTCAATAACCCCTTCGGCCTCTTGACAGATCTATCATAAAACGGAAGGACTGTCCTGCTCTGTCGAAGAGGGCCAAGCTCGAACTGATCGAGTAAGGCTGCCAGAAGGAGGTTGATGGAGGAGCCGCTGTCTAATAGAGTATGGTTGAATCTCTGCTCATGAATGTGGAATCTGACATAGGGAGCTCCTGCATCTGGCCTCTTGATTGGAAGATGGTTCTCAATAGCGAAGCAGGTGGCACGGGTTGGCACATGGATTTCTGCCCGATGGTTCCTTTTCTTCCGACAGATGGTGGTCTTCTCTCTCAAGTTCTTCTAGAAGAGAGAGATGTGCTCATGTTCTTCCTGTAGAGTCAGTTGGATATGGAATCTATCAATCATTTGCTGGCTGAACTCTAACTGCTGATCTTTTTTTGGATTTTCTTTTTTTATTCCCCTTTACCAAGCGGAGTGCTTGAGGAAGGGGGATGGCTGGGCTCTCCTCAGATAGAGGGATAGGAAGAGGTTCCTGCTGCTGAGAAGGAATGGAATCCATACAAGTATCATCAAGCATTACATATGGACTCAAAGATGAAGAGACCTTTCTTTTATTACTTTTTTGGTATTTTTCATAATGTCCTAAGATACAAAACTGGAGGTGACACAGCTGGAATAGAAATGGTGGCATCAATACCACCCATGACATCTGTCTTCGCGGCATCAGCACAGTGCTCTGGCCCAGCATCATCTGGTATGGTGGCGTCAGTACCACCCTATACATTTGGAGAAACGACAGCCTCAGTACCGTCGGGTGGATCAACGTCCTAGGTGGATTCAGCACCACCGTCATCAACATCGTCATTAGTAGCATCAGCACCGCTATCCTCCTCGTCTGGCACTCCTGAGTCCTTTTGGTGTCGTCTCTCAGACGAGGCACCACCGGCTGGCATCCTACCACTCCTATGTGTAACAAAGTAAGCATCAAATGTATATGAAGCAATGTCACCCAATAAATCACTAGGAGTGGTGGTCTCTGTAAACTGTACCTGCTCAGATTTTCTCTTGAGGTTATTCAGGTTGGGCTCAATCTGCGCAGGTATGGCAGCCTTGCCCTTAATTATCTCCCTCATTTCCTAGCAAAACTCGTCCATCTGCTGCCTAAGGGATGCCTACTGGTCAAAGATGAGGAGGGCCAGATCATCAAGAGCTGGGTTCTCATAGGCTAGCCCATAAGAACCAGACGGGTTGCCTCGCTGAAAATGAGGCTGCTACTGGAACTGGTGAGGGGGAGGCTGAGAATAGTGCTACTGAGGCTACTGCTGGTGAAACCTCCACTGCTGTCCTTGTTGGTAGGGATGATGACCCGACTGAAAGTGCTGTTGTTGTGGCTGATGGGAGAACTAGGGCTGCTGGTGTTGCTGGCCGACCTGTCCACCCTGAACTGGAGGCTGCTACTGGGATGAGGTACCTCCGGTTGACCACTTGAATCCGAGGTGATCTTGGCGGATTATGGGCTACTATCGGTCATATCAAATCCCGTTAACTTCCATCAATAGCTCCTGCTCATAGGGGGTGGAGGTAGAGCTTCCAGTGGTTGATCCTGCTGATACACCACCATCTGGGTGTCCTAAGATGGTGGTGGCTGAGAGTACTGATGCTGCAACTGCTGGACCGGCTCCACCTGATGTGATGAACCTGTCGGTACTGAGCGGAGGGCTGGGATGAGCCACTACTGCTAGGATCATCTCGTGACCTGAGATGGGGCTGAGAAGCCGTCTGTGCCTCCTGGAGACACATGATTTGGGTCTTCAAGTCACTCAGGGTATGTGTCAACTGATCTATCTAAGTCATGCCTTGGCACTGCTTCTTCTCGATTATCTCCATGCGGTCCAACTTCTCGTTGATAATGCCCATATCAGTGACCGACAACTATGCCTGTGCTACAACCGAGGATGGACCTGCATCAACTCGAGCCATCCTCTGATAGGACACGACATGGGGTGGGGGCTTCCCCTGAATGTAGAGCCAGGTCTGGGACATAACTGTGTAATTCTCGGCCATTTTGTCATATATGGCCCATACCTGATCTTCGTCCTTGGCAATATAGGAACCCCCATAAGAAGCATTCACAAGCCCATGCAGCTCCGGTGTCAGCCCACAGAAGAAACTCTATACTAGATTGGGCTTGTAGATGTCAGGATGTGGATGATGAATCTCAGATTTATCACTCTAAAAGTCACGAACTAAGCTCAAATCCCTAAAAATCATTGGCATTTCTTCATTTATTCTTCATAATTAGCATTCATGCATGTTTTGATAAGAATTGCATTTTTCACTTCTTTTCACACAAAATAAGAAGCCAAAAATTCCCAACTAAATAGACCTGTAAATAGCCTAACTTCCTCGATTTTTAACTAATTCATGCTAGCTCCAAATAATCTGAAACTACCTCCGTTGTGTACATATCACTAACAAGAATAAATTAAAAATATAAAAAAATCACTAACCTAAATAAGTGGATCAAAAACCCAAACCCTAGTTCTAGGATTTTCAGACTAAAACTTTGATATCTTCCTCACCCAGTGTCCATTTTGATTCTACTCACTTTTGAACTAATGTACATTCAATTACCTTCAAAACAAGATCAAGTTTAAGTGAATCGGAGTTCATATGTGAATGTTGGGTTTTGGGCCACTTTTGTACATTTTGTATTTTAGCGGTTTTTGACCTAATACTTTATGTACATAATTAATCTATTTTATTTTATTTCTTTTTCATTTGTCTTCTTTGATAAAAGTTTTATTGAAATGCGTAAAAATCCAAATCCAAACTGAGCTTGAAATCAAAGAAACTAACTGAGTCCAAGTCTTCACTAACGGTTTGTACAAAAATTGTTTTTTCTGTATTTTATTTTATTTATTATTTTTCTTACTTAATAAAAATACAAAAAAATATATTAATGTGTAAATATTTATCTTTGATTTTATAATATTTTTTCCGGATTTTTATCCAGTTTAAAATTGACAAAAGTTTATAAAACCTAAAAATCAAGGTATTCTATGTACTTGGGAGACCCCAAAAATATCACTTTGCAGAAATGATCGATTTTGGTTTTCGTATCTTCATAAAAGTTGTAGATCTCATCAATAAGAACAACTTTTGTGAAGTAAATTTTTCGATCCAAGGTCATTTACTATTTTTTACGTATTTATTGTGGTATTTATTTTTCGATTTTTGTGGGGCTGACATGTGGCAGCTCCTGGAGCCGCCATATGTCACCCATTTTATCATTTATTTTCGTTTATTTTTATTAAAAAATATAAAAAAAAATAAAATAAAAAATTTATTAAAAGACTCCAACCACGTGGCGCTCCGCTGCACACTCTTTCCCCTTTTGCAAGCTCCGTCGCCGCTCAATCTCGCCGCCGCCACCATCCTTCCATCTACGACCGCGTCCCTTCTGCCAGCATATCTCGTGACCACCTCCATACACATGATCTCACAGCCCCCATCTTTCCATCTACGGCGATGCCTCCACCCGCAAAAGCCCCAGAAATCACACCTAATCTCCATCTCCGATTTGCAATCATAATCAGTCACTGTCGCCTTCCTTGTTTGGGGCGGCCACCAAATCCAATCGCCGCTCCTCTTCAATCCTCTTCCATAGCCGGCCATGCCCTCAGCCTATTTAACCCCAAGCACCGCCCCTCCTTCAAAATCATCCGCCGGTAGCACTACATTCACGAGAGGAGGTCAGTAGTGACAGCCCGACCCCATTCCCCTTTTCCCGATGAGGTCCGAGGGTTTAACCCTCGTTGCATAATGGCCTCTGTGCCTGCTACTCGTCGCTCCGACCTGCCGTAGAGCATACGACTTCATCACCTCCAAAATCTTCTCCAACACCCCCATCGAATTCATCGTCATCGACAACACTCCAACAGACCATGCATAATCTTCGACTCGAGCCATCATCTCCAACGATGTCCTTAGGAGATACGTATCTCCTCCGCCCTTGCTCCATCGACAACCGCAATGCCTTCACTCCAGTTGATGGTGCCTCCAAGAGGATCAACTCCACCGTTGAAGCTACAACATCTCCAGTTGCCGGTACCTCCAAGAGGATCAACTCCACTGTCGAAGCACAACATCTCCGCCGCAGTCTTCACCTCAGTTATTTACTGACGACCGCCCCCCAATGACTGAGCTCCGCCTTCTCTCCACCGACTGAAAGAATAGGGGAGCATGAGAAATGCACATGCTTTCCATGGCATATTACGGAGACACCCTTGAGGGTCCCTCGTTTTGCAATAAGATCCATCCCACGTGATCAGTACGTGGGATTGGAAGATTTACAACAGAGGCCCCTGAGAAGAAAGATTATTCACAGACAGTCCCCGCACTAAAGGGTCACATGCTTGGCACGTGACCACTTGGGTTTTTTTTGTAGAAAACCCCTCCGAGGTGTAGGTAATTTCCATTTAGCCCCCTGCTTGCATTTCCTTTATAACTTATTTATTGTAATTCACAGTGATACACCTGTATTCCCCTTTCATTTTGAAACTCTACATTGCAGTTTTTATTATTCAAAAATAGCATGATGTTCTTCAATTAGTTCTATACATTTTGGCATAATTGTGATATTTTTGTGATCTGTGGTTCATTAATGATTAAATATTTTGTGGAACATTTCATATTTTGCCCACTCAGTGCTTGGAAATTCATAAGTAATTAATCGTTGCTCTAAAAATTGCTGAAAAGTCTTTGACTCAAGGATTAATTGTGTTTAACATCCTGCCCAAAAAGAATTGCATTTTCCTTGTAACAATCATTTTGCTAATTTCGATCTTTAATCTTTAATAGGTATAAAATCATGTATTTTTGAGGTTTAGGATTTTTCTTAGATCCATCACCTAGTGATAGATCTTGGATAATTTTATCTCTTGAAAATAATAGGTTTGATATTTATTATAATTAGTTATTTAAATTCGTTGTGTTTGCGTTCATAAATCATAAAATATTCATCTTGCATCCAAAAATTCCAAAAATATTACATTACATTCATTTCATCATAATTGTCATCTTCACCAAGTTTCATATTCTTCGGACATTGTTTAATTGATATTATTTTTCTAGTCCTTAAAATTAGCCTAATTTGCATTTTGCACCCCAAACTTGCATTAAAAAATACAAAAAAGGACCACCTCGAAAACCGTTTACAAAATTTGATAGACAAATTGCTAGGTTGTTTCTTTGTCTCCTTGAGTTTGATCTTAGGACTTGGCCAAGTAAAATAAACATTAAACCACTTCAAATAAAATTGAATAAAATTTTGTCATTATTTCTTGATCGATTCCGTTTGCCCGCCTACAAGGAAATGACATTAATTAAATGCTGGATATTTCATGCAAATTAAGCAGGGAGATTTCAGACTCATCAGATGGCGCCCTTGTCGAGGAGACAAATGGCTTAGTTTTTGTCTAAAAAAATTTTTGTTCGATTTTCTTTATTCGGGTAGTATGACCCCCAAATCTTCACTATAAAAATTCCAATTTTACTGCATTTATTTTATTATTATTTTTTTTTCGCATTTATTTTCGATCTTTATTTTTTTATACATTTTTGAGTCACTCTCTTACATTCTCTCTCTTATTTTTCTTGCGAGGTACCCGACTTACGTGGAGTGTTTTCTCACAAAACCGACGCATCTTCACTGACTTCTGAAAAGCCACATTAAAAATTAAGATCGATTCGAGTCGTGAGAGAGCGTAGAGTCTATGATTTATTTTTCTGCAATTTAATTTTTGTAATTAATTGCTCAGTTATAGCGGTGTCTGTTTCGACTCTCGCGTATGTAAAAAAGATCTTAAACTCTTTATGTGGTGTGTCGTGGCATGTTTCACTCTCTGGTGAGGGTGGGGCCTAACTTGAGTGGTGCTTAGGATAGACCTACACATACGATTATTAGAGCTCTTAAATTTTTGATTGTGCTCGTAGAACCTAGGACCACACTGCACGTTAATCGAGACGCATATTAGATCGTTGAATTTAGTCAAAAATTTAACTCATTTCTTCCAGACTAATATAACTTTCTACTAGGTGCGAGTTTTCATCGGCATGCATTCATATAGACTAATTTTTTAATTCTTATATTGCATCCAACATGGAGATTGCGAGGAATCACTATAAGTCTTATAACTGAGCATACATCATCGTTTTTCATGTGCATCGGCTTTTCCAGAATTTTTCCCTCTGTTTTGTCACATAATTTTAAAGGAAATTAGGACTAGATAGTAGACATGTATTTGTGCTCACCTTAAATTTTCAGTGATCACCTAATTAAAATTGGGACTGCTAAATATAGCTGACTTTAATTAACCCATAAAATCAAGAATTTTTGCGAGAGAGCAACCTCAACCTTGGATTGTTTTATTTATCTGAGTGAGCAAGAGATGACACATAAGGCTAGAGCTCAATCTGAATTTTCGTATTGACTACTAAATCTATAAAAACGATTAGCTACTTCTTAGTGAGGATCTACGGGTAGCCGTTAAACGGTCCAGATTTCCTTAGCAGAGTGGGTGGTTTAAAGGACATTGCGTAAGGCTCTATCCTTACGTAACACGGGTAGACATTTTACGGTCCGTACTTACACCTATACTGGCTGAAAGTAGGTGCAACTAGTCTTAAGAATTCGGGCCTATCTTTAAGAAAACTTTCGGCACCTAACAGCTCGCTAATTATTTTCCAAGATTGTCTTATCACCAACTAAAATTGAAAAGATAATTGCCGAACTCTTGCGGCTTCGTTGTGTGAGTTGGTGAAACTGGGGTTTGATTTGTGTTTGCATTGGTGTGCGTGAACCGATTTCGAAGATCAAAAACCACACATGTGTGCCATCAATCTCCTTAATAAAAATTTCTTTTGAATATCTAGTGCACTTGCACCGAGATCAACCATGTCGATTCATCATCACCTCCTTTGATAAAAATAGGACAATGGTCTGAGTAACGAGATGATGTATATTATGACAATGAATTTATCTCGGTCAGGCCCAAATCATGTAAACCCTCTTCTTTCCAGAATCCTCCAACATTTGTGGAAGACTTTCACTTCGGATGAATATGGCTCCCTCGAAAATTTCCAAGCCACTCTACTCGAATCATCCGATCAAAGTCACTGTAGCCTCATATTTTTTACCTCGACCACCTGAGCAATGATCATCCTGGACTGAACAATCTTATTCCTAGTTTCTCGCAGAAACTAATGAACCATTTCAAGAACAAATCACTTTTGAGACTCATGATTGGCCGGGAGACCAGATCCACCCACCTTCATCATTTCCTTACAATCTTGTTGGGATAAGTCCAAAATTTGCAGAAATACAATCGGACTGGAGCTTAGGGAATAATACGATGGCTCGATCAAACCGCAAGGAGAGGTCCGCACCTAATGATCAATGAGGTTGGATTGACCATAATGACCAGATCCCTATTGATCCATCCGAATACCACTCCTTCAATCATCCTACACATACAAAGGACCAAACTAATGATATCAACACATATGCACCCTGTATGACTCCATTGTTCGGGGATACAATCAATCATGACCATGGAAGTAGACTCTACTCGAACCAGCATTGCATGCCTGAGTCACAGCATGCTGAGTATGAGACCTATAGATTCTCGTAAAATCCTTCCACTGAGCGGACTCGTTCCATAATTTTAGAGAAGAAATTTTCAGAAATAATAACCATATATTGGATATTTCAAGAATCTCCTCTCTGATCATACAGGAAAATGGAAGATGAAATTACTTCATCTCAAATTCAAAAACAAGAACACACACCGACTGCTCCCATGATTGATCATGAACAGATTTTTGAGGATGATATTTCTAGGATAAATAAGAAATTTGATTTAATGGAGGATAAATTTAGAAAGTTTGCCGACCGATTAATTTCACTCTATGGTAGCTCGGATATAAAAATGGATGAGGAAAAGATTGGATCTAATTATGAGGATATTCAGAAACCTAGAGAATATGTTCACCCTAGGGATAACTCTGACAATGACACTTCTGCATACTAATACCCTAGAGATGGCTCCGATTCTGACTCTAACTCTTATGCCTCATCATCTACAAAGAACACCACATCACCACACCACACCGAAAACACCAAAAAAATTGAAAAACCAGAAAATTTCATAAAAATTGAAACTGAAGAAGATATAAAGAATTTGGATCCTGCTTTACGGGAGGCACTGAAGAAAAGATTGATTTTTGAACTTCCCTTTATACAGGCCATTAAACACTTCCCCAACCTTAAAGTATTTGTAATAGAAAAATTAATTATGAAAAAGTCAGGCAGGACAAGAACAAAGACTGAAGGACATATTTTGTGAATGGCCACCTCCTTGGTGTTGAGGAGAAAAACCAAGAGTCGCATAGTGAAGCGGTTGCCCAGATTTGACTATAGAATCAAAGACATAATATTTACCCATGCTTGAATTGATGACGATTCACCATTCAATATCCTTCTAACTTATGTATTTAATGAGCTCAAACTCGGACCTATTAGGAAGATACGAGAGATCGTTCAAGTGGCTGATTGATCGATAAAGCGGCCGAGAGGAGCCATTTCAGTCATCATTACATTCCAAGGTGCTCCGCTCAAAGTAGTCTTTGTGATCATTGATATTAAGCATCAAGGAAAATTCACTCAATTCCCAATTATTCTCAGAAAGCCATTCTTAGAACTGGCTAAGGCAATTATTGAGTGTGCGACTCGGGAAATCATCTTTACAGCATTGGAAACACTTCGATCTCACCCAGTCTTTGAGGAACCACGATTTTCTGAGGCAACCCATGAAGTCCTCGACAGTTATAACCATCAAGCGGTAGAAGAGTCGTACCCCGTTGCTACACCTGAGATAGCGGTTGTTGATGAGGGTATTGGTTTTGAGACTCTCCCCTCTGTTCCATTCCCAGCTGCTCTCACCATGGAAAATCGAATATATGACTCATATGATCCTGAGACATATGCATGGGTGCACCTTGAGTCGACCGAAACCTTCTCTAACTACCTTGATCAAATCAACCCGACACGTGAATGCTCCAACATCAAGTCAATTAAGAACGAACATGCAGAGACTCTCCCCACTGTTCCATTTCATGCGGATCTTACCATAGAATAGTGTTTCTTATATGATCCTGAGACATATGCATGGGCTCACCTTGAGTCAACCTACTCTGACTACCTTGACCAAATCATTCCAACTTAGGAGTGCACCAACATTATGAAAATTAAGAACAAATACGTGGGACGAACACCGACCAAGGAGAAAAATTTCAATGGTTATTCATCTGGAGACTCAAGTGTTAACACCTCACTCCCAGGACCAACATCTTCACGAAACAAAAGGTCTGCTCCTGCATCTAAAAAGAAAGTTGCCTTTGACCTTCAGGAAGAGGAATCGTCTAATGATCCCTCATCAGGTCCGAAAAACGTTATCTACAAGAGTGAGGTCTGTTCGGTAGTCTTAAAACCTTATCTTCGCAAGGATCCAAACTTCAATTCCCATTGGACGACTCCCGTTCCTCACTATTATTCATCTAAAGCCGATTCTCCTGGTCTCATTAAATATACTAGAATAATTTCTTACGACCTGACTAAGACTGGTGCTTCAGAGTATTCATCCGAGGATAAATCGCTTGATCCCAAGAAGGAACGAATTCTGAGAAAACAACTGAAGAAACTAAAAAACAAGAATATCTGGAGTGCCTCCACTTTCAAATACTATTCCTCTAAGGATAACTCCGATGATGGTTATCTTTCATCCGATTCATATTCTTCATCTACTCTCCAACATGATTTCTCTGAAGATAACAATGATAATGTTTAGGAATCATATACTTCATCTCCTTCTTATCATTATGATCTTCCACCATAGGCTCACAAAAAGATCGGTCGAAAACCGCCTTAATCATCGGCTACCCACCCTCCCTCCCAACCACATCGGTCTCGTTGTACATCTTCTTCCTCCACTTATACCAAGGCCTAAGTATAGGGGGGACAGATGCCATGTGTACATACCATTCTCCCCATCTCACGATCGCCTCATTTACACCGTTCTTCCATACGTAGGTTGACCAGAGCCTAAGTATAGGGGGAACCTATGCTCATCTATATATACTCTCCTCATTCACACAATCCGATCACAACATTTTTTCTATGCTTCTATAATTAGATTGTTCACAACCTAAGTATAGAGTGGTGGGGGGCTATCTATCTTTTTCTTTTTCACTCTCTTACGCTTAGCTGGAGATATGTCTTCTTTACGCTTCTTGTGCTCTGAGGACACAATATGGTGGGGGTGTATATATACTGTGTATATATTTTACCCATATCTCGTACTTTTACGTAAATCTATATGTATTTACAGGGTGGGTAACTAACTGAAAAAAAACAAAAAAAAGTTTTTCTACTAACACTAACTGTGTCCAACCCAAAATTTTTTAAAAAAAGGTTTCTTATTCATTTTGTATTAAAAAATAAATAAAAAGTGTTTCACAGACCTGCACTTCATCCAACATTACATGCATTTGCATTTGTGAAAAGTCCTTGGTTCTGAACTAAGTTATGAGCAGAAAAGAGTTGTCTGGACTTAACCTTAATCCACCTAATTTTCAGAGGAACTTCACCGAGAAATAGGATTTTAGAAACTTCAGGTCTTTGACCTAATTCTTTGAGTTCCACATGACAATGAATAACGTTTGACTCTTAGTGTCTAACCTGGTCTTTTCATTCTGGGTACGACTCTGCAATAGGGAATTAATTTGTACTCTCGCACTATGCACTTAGCTCAACTCAGACAGGATGTTGGAAGATTGTGTGAGTTTCTTTTCTTGTAGCGTGGAAATCTAAAGACCGGAGTACTGGTTGAAATAAAGCTTCAAAAAAGGGATGGGCGACTAGGCACAATTTTTTTAAGACCCCAAAACATGTACGAAAAAAAAGATTCTATATCCGTAGGGGAACAACAAGATCCAAGCAGAGCTACCAAAAATCCAGATACAAAGAAGCCACTACCAAATAAACATTTGACCGAAAAGGTCCAAGCTTCAAGAAAACTACAGATCTTGGTGGAGACTTGGCTAGCTGGTCGGCTTCACAAGGAGAGGTGACTACACTGGCCACCCTCCAGTTCTTTTCTCCTTCTTCTAACTTCTCTCTATATTCAATTGTGAACACAACACGACAGACCTTAGAAGTAAATACCTGACTCCTCGAGAACGAGTTATTGGAGAGGAGGTTTGCATGGTAGTCCAGCATTCTGGATGGGAGGAGCTAAATCCTTTCACACACATGAGTCAATTGTTCAATGTTTATAGGGTATGCTTTGGGAGGAGAATTGATCTAAGATGACTTCGAAACTGTGATAATGATGTGTAGAACTTGAAGGTTGTAGATTTTGAAATTCTAAGTCTCACAGAAGTTCCGCCAAACTAATAATCCAAAGGTCAGGTCTTGTTTCATTTTCACCTTCGGTTCAAGGTCTTGGTATGGAACCCAATCTCATTTCACATCATGGCATTTCTTTTGATGCTTAGGGATGAGCACAGTTTAAGTATAGGGGGATGATGAATCTCAGATTCATCACTCTAAAAGTCACGAATTAAGTTCAAATCCCTAAAAATCATTGGCATTTCTTCATTTATTCTGCATAATTAGCATTCATGCATGTTTTGATAATAATTTCATTTTATCACTTATTTTGGCACAAAATAAGAAGCCAAAAATTCCCAACAAAATTGACATGTAAATAGACTAACTTCCTCGATTTTTAACTAAATCAGCTCCAAATGACCTGAAACTACCTCCACTGTGTACATATCACTAACAAGAATAAATGAAAAATACAAAAAAAAATCACTAACCTAAATAAGTGGACCAAAAACCCAAACCTTATTTCTAAGATTTCCAGACTAAAACCTTGATATATTCCTCATCCAGTGTCCATTTTGATCCTACTCACTTTTGAACTAATGTACATTCAATTAACTTCAAAACAAGACCAAGTTCAAGTGAATTGGAGTTCATATGTGAAAGTTGGGTTTTGAGCCTCTTTTGTACATTTTGTATTTTAGTCGTTTTTGACCTAATATTTTATGTACATAATTAATCCATTTTATTTTTTTTCTTTTTCATTTGTCTTCTTTGATTAAAGTTTTATTGAAATGCACAAAAATTCAAATCCAAACTGAGCTTGAAATTAAATAAACTAACCGAGTCCGAGTCTTCACTAACTGTTTGTACAAAAATTGTCTTTTTCGTATTTGATTTTCTTTCTTCTTTTTCTTCCTTAATAAAAATCCAAAAAATTAGATTAAGGTGTAAATATGTATCTTTGATTTTATCATATTTTTTCCGGATTTTTATCTGGTTTAAGAATGACAAAAAAATTATAAAACCTAAAAATCAAGGTATTCTATTAATCATTCATAAATCAAAAGATTGATATGATTTGAAATAAAAAATCGTTGTTATTGAAGAAAGAACAAAACCCATTTTTATTTCCATAAGTGTTATTTTTTATTATTCTTTTTAGTAATTTACTTGTTGAACAGGACTACAATAAAAAATATAACTACAATCAAAATAAAATAAATAATAATAAAAAAACTCAATCTCAGTCTAATAAAAGAATTAATATATTTATATATAAGAATAAGAAATAGATGAAACTCGATTTTATCATCTTTATTTTCTATTATTAACCCCCTTGCTTAAAGTTTTGACAATAAAACCCAGTTAAAGTACTGTAATTATCAGAGTCCTTAATAAATTAAAAACCACAAAAAAATGGCTAAACAAAATTTCGTGGTATTTTTAGCCTTAAAAATACCCTCCAAAATATTTCGAGTCTTTGTTTGATCTCATCTCCAGTTTTGCTCAACATGAAACTTGTAGATCTCGTCAAGATCTACAACGTTCATGTTTTGAGTTTCCTCAAATTCGTCCAAATTAACCCTCAAAAATACAAAATGCTCTCTGAATAATCTGATTGGGCCACGTGGCCCAATCTGGGTGAGCCATGTGGCCCGCCACCTTTGTCTTATCCGCCTGCTCCCTCAGCCGTCAGATCTCCTCCTGAGATCTAACGGCCTTGCGATATCCACGTACGCCGCTTATTCTCACCATCCGATCTCCCACAGGCTTCCTCACAACCGCCTGAGCCCGCTTCTTCATCCTTATGCCACGTGGCGACTTGAACACCCTTAGATCACGCATTCATCCAATCATCTCCATTGTTATCCCCATGGCCATTTTCCAGTCGTTCGATCAGCCTCAAGAAACAATCCCAGCCGCTCGCTTCCGCAACGCCCATCTTACGTCACTTGGCGGCATCATTCACCCTCTGATCATACCGCCTTGGATCTAATCTAGGCCGCTGGTGCGCGCCTTCATCACCACCGTTGGATTTCCAGATCCAACGGCCGGGACGGTCGTCGTTAACCTCCCAAAGCCCCTCTCTCTCCTCGATCCTCCAGTTCGCGCACGACTCCGCCTTTCCCATTTTCTCCACCTTCTCCGACCACTTCTCTCCTCCTCAACCAGCCCAAGACCATCTCCATTCATCCACCATCCTCACGACACCTTCGTCAACCCACGAACCCCTCTCCAGTCGTCCCATCTTTCCCTCTAAACCCACGATGCTACCACCAGAATCTCCGACTCCCATCTTTTAATATGCTGCCCCCCTCCTCTGATACTCTTGTCCGTCTTTACGCGGGGAGTGGCCCAGCCCTCCTCCGCCTCCATGTGACAGGGGGAGGCGGAAGGATTGAGCGAAGACGACTGTCTCCCCCGGTGAGACCCGCCGCCGTCATCGGCGTCGTCGCAGCACCATCGCGTCCGCTCGAGCTGCTCCGAGTCGCTGCTTGAGTTCAGCGACGACCAGGGCTCTTCATCGGAGTCTGCCCCAAGCTCCGCTCCGCCCCAACCTCCGGTAAGTTCCCTCTTTCTCCTTCGTATTTTTTTTTCTCTTCAATGTTTTTACCCAATTAATCCTGCTCCCTCCATTGATTTCAAACTCCATTAATCACATCATGAGCTCCGCCACGCACCCCCCTTTCACGCTACACACTCAGATCATCTCCTCCCTCTTCCATATCTACCAACACCTTCGACCCATCTTCACCGCCGTCCGCGGCGGAGGAGCAACCGAGCTACCATCTTCTTCATCCCCTAGCTCTCGCTTCATGTCACTTCACACGAGCAACTTGCAATGTATGACTCGGCAAGGCAATTAACCCTTCAGGGACTCTAATTCTTAATCGACAGAGGGCTCGCCGACGAGATGTTGAGCAGCTTCATCTCCGACCGTCAGCCATGTCTGGCCAACTCTAGCTAGCGCGGCGTGCTCCCACGGGCTTCAGCTTCATCGATCACCTTCTAGAAGCGTCAGGCGAGCATCACCAACACCGAAGGGAAGAGGCGGAGGAAGAGCTCCTCGCCGGAGCTCTGATTCCGCCGCCAGATGCAGAGGAAAATGGAGGAGCAGCGACCGTTGGATGCCCCTCTCCGGAGCACATCCAACGGCGCAGGAGAGCCCACGTCATCAACTAGCAGCCTCTTCCAGGTACCATGGATTCTCAAGATCCGACGGTTTTGATGTAGCCACGCCATCCAGAAGCTTCATCTCCAGATGCCGTTGGATCCTCATGATCCATTGAGAAGCTTCATCTCCAGATGCCGTTGGATCCTCATGATCCAATGGCTCCGAGCTAGCCACGTGTCAGATCCAGGGCACCACCGAACCTCGTCGCCCGAGCCTCCAGGGTTGGATGCCCCGAACCGTATCCGAACCTGTACTGAGCCCGAACCAGCGTCCAAGCCTACTCGAAGCTTCATCGAGCCTCTGCCGAGCCCAACCCTTCCTCTGAACCTGGGTGGCGCGTGCGTGGCACGTGCCTCCTGGGTTAATTGCAGAGACGCCCGCCATCTTCACCAATTTGCATCCAGGTCCTGACGCACATGCAGCACCTGCGCGCCTGGGGTTATTTGCACTCATGGCCCTGCGGGTTTCAATAATTACAGATATGCCCCCGTGCGTTTGGTTTATTTACAGGGAAGGACTCGCTCTTTAGTTTTATTACATTTTAGTCCCTCCCAGGGACCTGTTTGTAGTTATCATTTCATGTTTTCTTTAAGTTATGCCCTTATCTTTCTTCATCCATATCTTGAGCTACGTATGTCCAATTGAGTTGATTTCAGTTTCGTTTTAAACCTGGTTTGATGGTCTTTCTAATGGCATGCTTAATTGTTGTTTTGGACACAATGATTTTCATTTATTATATAGTAGCCTTGTGTCTATTTGAGCTTGAACTGATACCTTACTTAAGATTGTCCATCACATCTGCCTCTTTGATTAAACTTGAAATTAACTCAAGTTTAACTTTGCTCAGCATTTTTACCTAGGGCATATTTTCATTGCATTACATGGCTTTTATTTGCATGATAAAAATAAATAAAAAAATGCACGTTTATTTCTTTAATGCATTATATTGTTGTGTCTCTGCATGAATTTGACCTATATACTTCAACTCCATGCTTAGTTAAATAGATGAAAATCCGACTAATACGAGAGAGGCTCGTGTCCCTGAGTTCGACCTTGGTATCTTACCAAGTAAAAAAATCACGACCATCGCATTTTTGATCGTCATATATTTAAATGAGACGGTCTCTTTGATGACCCGAATTGGCCCAACTGCTACGATATTTTCAAGTGCTAATTCAACACTCTTAAAGGGCTGATTTTGAGGTGCATCAAATGGCGCTGTTTCCGGGTACACGGCTCATTTCTTTTATTTTTTGGATTTTTGTTTATTGAATTAAGTGTATCTTATATATAGGTCAACTTGTCCATTTATGTTGCATTACAAAATTTTCTTCTCTATCGATCTCTAACCATTGTTTTTGTGGCAGGGCCCTTGATGGTTCAAGGAGGCGAGGAGCAGGACGTTTCCCACTGCGAGGAGCCACAAAACATAAGTGGAGCAAATAGAGAAGAAAGAAAAAAAAAGTGTCTCGCATTTTATTTTTGCATGTTATGTAATAATTCATCTTTTATAGCGGTCTTCGATAGAAGACTCGCGAGTGTAATCGAATGAATGTGGTTGTGTGGGGATCGTCCCCACTTGAGTGTCAACCTAGGACTAGGCACGTGGCTCATTGAGCTTATTTTCATTTTCCAGCTTTTACGTGCTTGCTCGTAGGTAGGACACACTATTAAACAAAGACGCACGTAGCATCGCCTCACTTAGCCAAATTAAAAGAAAATTTTTTCCCCGCTAATAGAAGCATGTTAAGTGCGGTTTGATCGACTTGAATACATGAGTTTTGGTTTTCAAAACGGCCCAAGTTTTCACAATTTTTTCGCTAAGTCACTGCATGATTTCTCGATTAGCTTAGATCATGGTTTTCATCGAATATGCGGCTTTTCCTTGATTTCTTTTTCCTAGCTTGATCATCTAGGATTAATGGAAAATGGAATGAACGGTAGACGATGATTTCTTGATTTTGTGCTAACCTTAATTCAGTGACAACATTAATTAAAAATCGGGACTGTTAATTGCAAGTCAACATAAAATGGAGTAAAACTTTGGTTTTGGGAGAGCAACACCTGCGCGTACGCCTTGATTTTCACTTCACATTTTCTTCACGCAAAAATCTAATGTTTTATCACCAATAAAACCGACAAGATAATAAACCAACCGCGGTTGGTTTCATGTGTGAGTTGGTGAAATTAAGGGTCTTGCTTGCTTGACTTGAGCCATCTTTGCTTCGATACACTCCCCAGAACCTTAGTCACTACATCCATCTCCGTAGATTCATCCGCGCATCTGTACATCCATCCATCTTCTTCGTTCCCCTTGGGTCCCTCCCAAACATCAAATTCCATCTTTATACTTAGGCTAATCTCAGCCTAAGTATAGGGGGGACCCGAGTCCCCGTGAATTTCTCTCCTCTCGTTTCCTTGCCTTTATACATAGGTTATTTTTAACCTAAGTATAGGGGGAGCCCCTCTTAGCTCCCGTATATTCCTATATATTTAAATGGACCTATGTACTTGTAACCTCTAGTGCTATGAGGACATAGCAAAGTTTAAGTATAGGGGGGTATACCGTATATACCGTATACTTACTTTAGCTATAATCAGAAAAATTTGAAAAATTTAAAACTTTTTGGCTAAGGTAAAATTATTTGGACTAAGAGAACTCAAATGATTTCACGGATTTTCGATACTATGTTACTCTATTTTTATAAAAATATTTTCGAAAATGATTTTTCTTTGTTTTGAAAAATCTTTTGAAAATGTTTTGAAAAAACTTTTTATTTGTGTGACATGGTTTTGAAAAATTTCCATCTCTTTTCAAGGAAAGTTGAGTTTAACTTGTGTTTTAATCTTTATTAAAATCCATAAAAATGAGAAAAAACCAAAACCCTTTAAGAGTCATTGGTGACTACTAAACCCAATTAAGTAAGCCGCATTCAGTGAGGGTTCACCCTTAGCATATTGGATGGTTTAGAGGACATCATGCAAGGCCCCGTCCTCAAGCAACGGGCTTCGGCCTGTACTTACATCCATACTGGCTGAATTGCAGATGCTCAATTGAGTTTAGGAAGTTCTAATATCTCTTGAAGTTCGAAAAAAATAAAAAAATTAAAAAAAATCTTGTTTTTGAATGAAGGAGTTGGATTAATCCTCTACACTTACACTCTGAAATGATCAAGGAGACTTAGCTTGATAATGTCTTTGAGATTTTAGGTTAACCAGCCTTAGCCATCAGGGTCATAGACTTAATCGTCCACATTCCCCTAGGTTCCTAGATTTGCATGCTATGTTCCATGCTTAGTCTCAGACAAAAGAATATGATCAGCACATCACATGCACGACTACGGTTTGATGAGATGAGTTGATTTTTCACTTGAGGAATTGGGATGAGGAA